>CM053031.1:132881140-133481140 GCA_028564925.1 Lithobates sylvaticus
AGTGATTTAAGTCCCCAAGTACTTCAGGGCGGTTGTTTTACAACTGTAAGAGAAGTTGGTTTTTAAAAGTGTGACCTCTGCATTGGGTATGTTAATAGGCAAGGCCTCTGAATTTGACGTGTTGATTTTATATCCCGAGAGGCCATGGTAACGGTCTAGTTCCGTATGTAAGATCGGAAGGGAAATATGGGGTTGAGTCAGCGTGAGAATGATGTCGTCGGCGAAGAGGAAGATTTTGAACTCTTTGCCCCTAACCGATATGCCCCATGTCTGGGTTGTGCCGAATAGAGGTGGCCAGGGGTTCAACGCAGAGTGTGAATAACAGGGGTGAGAGTGGGCACCCCTGTCTGGTGCCGTTTGCCACTGAGAAAGAGGTGGAGAGAGCAAAAGGAGTCCTGACTTGAGAGGAGAAATTGGAGTATAGATTTCTGATCGCCTACATAAAAGGGTCCCCGGAATCCTATGTGGCATAACGTGGTGAACAGGAAAAGCCACCCTAAGCAGTCAAAGGCCTGTTTGGGATTCAGGCTAAGTAGCAAGGCTGCCCAATTCTCCCTGTTCGCCACGTCCACTAGATCTATCACTTTTCTGGTGTCGCCAGCTTGTCTAAGTGGGACAAAACCCACTTGATCCTTATGAATCAGAGAGGGGAGGATCATGTTCAGGCAGATTGAGAGTAGTTTTGTGAAGATTTTAAGGTCAGAATTTAGTAGGGCAATGGGTCTATAAGTAGCGATATTATAATAACCGGTCCTTGTCCGGTTTAGGAATTAGGGTGATAAAGGAGTGCTGCATGTCCGATGGAATGCACCCCCATCCTGGAGAAAGGCATTGAATAGTTTGCACAGGAGCAGTAGAGGGAGAAATGTTTTATAGCATTCATAAGGAAATCTGTTCGGGCCTGGGGCTTTGTGAGAAGGTAGGGATTTAATAGTCAGTTCTATTTCCTCGTCAGTGATCTGCGCATTGAGTGACAGCAGGTCAGAGGGTTGTAGGTGGGGGATTCCGCTTTTTTCGAAATATTGTCGCATGCGTTAGGAGAGGTCCGGGGAGGGGGGTTACTGGTAATGTCCAGGTTGTTATAGAGATCTTTATAAAAGTCTGCAAAGGTATGGGCAATCGCTGTGGGGTGGGATAGCAGTTGGCCCGATTTGTTCTTAATCTGATGTGGTGATTGCATATGGGAGTTATCGCATAGCTTCTTAGCTAGGAGGGAATGTGCTTTGTTCCCTTTGTCATAAAACAGTTGTTTCAGTCTGGTCAGCGCTTTTTCTATGCGGCCTAGGTCTAGGTCTAGGACGGAGGGTTGCACGTTAGTTAGTTATCTTTTTGAGAAGGGATATTGTGGGGGGTAAGTTGGAGTTTGCCTTCAAGCACACGGAATTCCCGTTCTGCTTGCACTTTCAGTATCAGTGCGTCTTTTTTCATTGCTGAGGACAGTGCCTTGCACCTGCCCCAGAGGACTGCCTTGTGGGCTTTCCAAAGCGTGGGGAGAGAGACTTCTGGGGTGTTGTTCTCCATAAAATTGTGTTTGAGGGTGGTGTTCAATTCTATCCGAGCGGGTTGGTGTTGGAGAAGGAATGTATTTATTTTCCAGTTATATGGTCTACAGTTGGGGGGTCCCATGGGTCAGACCACATTGAGTCCTGTAGTTGTTGGGGGGGCCTCTCGTTGTAGGTCCCTGTTGGAAGGTGGGCCGGGGAGCTGGCCTTTTGTGCATATGAGGGTATTGGAGCTGGCTGTGGCCTGGATGTACTGGGGTCCCTTGAGCGGGATAGTCTCTGTGCCTTAGGAGGGGGTGAGTTGACAGCCATGGCCCAAGGGCTCCCATGAGTGTCCGCAGGCTCTTGAAGTATCCTGCTGGAGGGGTATGCAGGGCCTGGCAGGGGCGGGTAGTCTTGGGGGATGCAGGTTCTGTCCCATGGACACAGGGGTCCGAGGCTGTCCTCAGCAGCCTCGGAAATGCCTCAGAGCACTGTGTGTAGTGCTGGATGGGGAGATTCGGTATATCCGCTCTGTTTTGTGACGCAGGCTCCATGGGGTCCGTGGCAGCCAGCGGGGGACCTGTGGGAATCCGATGAATGAAGGGAGCTGGTGGTGAGAGCTGTGTGGAGCTCCGGGAGCGGGATGCAGAAGCATCCGGCACCATCTTGTCCTCTCCGCCCAGCGGCATGTCCGGTGGGAGAAAGGAGGGGAGGTCCATGGAAGTGCCCGGAGGGGGTTGCGATGTGCCCCGGGTTTTAGACGAGTGGGTGGTCCTTGATCTGCCCATATAGCTGTGGTGGATCATCCCCGAAAGTGCCGTTTATGCTGTGGGCTGGGAGATCAGGCACCCATTCAGGTCGGCTTCCGGTCACGCCTTCCCAATTTGCAAAATTTTATAAAAGAAACAAAGAAAAATTCAGTTTTTACTTAATCTTCAGTCTTTTTTCATTCATAGCGCAAAAAGAAAAAACAACCCAATGGTTATATTATTAAATACCACCAAAAGAAATCTCTATTTGTTTGAAAAAAAGGACAAACATTTCATATGGGTAAAGTGTTGCATGATTGAGTAATTGTCATTCAAATTGTGAGAGCACTGAAAGCTGAAAATTGTCCTGGTTAGGAAGGGGGTTTAAGTGCCCAGTGGACAAGTGGTTAAAAATTATGTTTTTTACAAAAGAATGGGCATTTTTCCAGTTTGAGTCCCATAGACTTCAATGGGGTTCGTGATTCAGCTCAGAATTTTCACGATGTTCAAGAGTTCTGGTGCGTACCGATTAGGGGGTAATTTGGCCCATCTCTATTTGTAAGCTATCCTCGCCCCTGGACATAATCCTTTTTCACTGCTATCTTTCCATAATGTTCCCCATCTGTGGACTCCTCCACCCACATACAGTCTTGCACCTCATAATTCCCACTCTCCTTACTGTTGGAGCCCACTTGGCTTTAAGCTGCAGATACAGAAACATCACTGGCATTTTCTGCTCAAAATATGACAACAAAAGTGCCACACTTGCGACTGTACCACGACCCCTCCCCTCACCTGCACAAACCTTGTGCATGAGGGCTGGCCACATGAAGGCGGTGACTTGTCCATGACTTCTGGACAAAAAAACATCACAAATGGATAGTCTGCAGGGGTTTGAAAATGCCAAATGTACCGGAGCCAGCGAACAGCAAAACATAACTTTTTTTTTTTTTTTTATTGTATCAACATTCCTATACCTCCTTTCTATTGAGGTAAGAATGAAACAAGAACAAAATAGACATTAATGTATTAATGAATATATATAGTCCCTCAATATTCCTTCCCTTCAATTATTTTTCATTTAATTTATTAATTCCCTTTTTTTTTTTTTTTATTATTTATTTATTTATATATTTTTATTTATTTTTTATTTTTTATTTTTTTTAAACATTAATGCACCTTGGTACCAAGCATAAGCCCATACTTAAGGCAGACCAGAGCTGGGGAAAAGCTGCTGCCTCCGCTTGCTGCCTGGGATAATCCCATTATGGCAGAAGCTAGCAGCTGCTTTTGAAATCCCCGCCTGTGACGTCACCGCCCCCACCTCGCGCTTGCGCTGTGGAGAGGCCGCCGAACGGCGCCTGCGCGGCCGCCGGGGAATCCACCAATCCGCGCATGCGCGAGCCAAGCCTCGCTTTCACGAGAGTCTCCGCGCATGCGCAAACGACGGTGGCGGCCGCGATCCGGAAGTGCCGCGGCGCGCTGGAACGCAGAGCGCTCCAGCAGCCATGAGGGGAATTGGGGACACAGATAACATTGCATAGCATAGCTGTGGCTACAGACAAACACAGAAAAAAACACAGAGGCGGCTGCCATGGAAGTAAAAGAAGAGGGTCGAAGACCTTGCCAGCCGTTGATGCTCCGGTCCTTCAGGCATACAGAGACAGTCTTCCCTCCACCACTGGGATATCTAGTGCCTAGGAAAGCTACTCGCCTGCCCATGACTGGGCCCTGAGCTGCACCGCATAAAGGTATGCCAAATCTTGAAACCATCCGACCGGACGCGAACAGTGTGTGTAGGTCCATTGGAGGAGGACAAAAAAGGAACACAGTCTATACAGGTGAGCTCAATTTTATAGGGTAGGGGGTCCTATAGCATTGGAGAGGAGGCGGGGTTAACCCACACGTAGGCTGCCATGGAGTCTGTCAGGAAATTATGTTTTTTACAAAAGAATGGGCATTTTTCCAGTTTGAGTCCCATAGACTTCAATGGGGTTTGTGATTCAGCTCAGAATTTTCACGATGTTCAAGAGTTCTGGCGCGTACCGATTAGGGGGTAATTTGGCCCATCTCTATTTGTAAGCTATCCTCGCCCCTGGACATAATCCTTTCTCACTGCTATCTTTCCATAATTTTCCCCATCTGTGGACTCCTCCACCCACATACAGTCTTGCACCTCATAATTCCCACTCTCCTTACTGTTGGAGCCCACTTGGCTTTAAGCTGCAGATACAGAAACATCACTGGCATTTTCTGCTCCCTGCCTAATGTGTCCTCCTCCCCCCATCCCATCCGTGATCATAGTGCTCTCTTGCTCAACATTAGATAACAGGAATTTTTGCACATCCTCCTGCAACAAGTGATTAATAGTGTGCTGAAAAAATTCTGATGACTCCTCTATGCCAGTTTGGTGGCAAATGATGGACTTCGCAAAAGAGGAGTTGGGTTGGAGAATAATATATAGCCTACCACACTACAATTCACAATAATGTAGTACAATACAGCACTGTATATAACACTCCAGTTTACTGTATAGCACAACCATCTCTCCCTAAATCGTACACTGTCAGCTCTCCTTATTTACGTTGTACTCCAACACAAACTGACAAATGCCTGCTGGTAAAACTACCTTTTTATATTGAGGGGGCTTGCACATAACAACATCTTCCATTACTGGCCATTCTAAGCCACCTCACCAAAGTTTAGGGGCCAGGAAGTGCACTATGGTTAGTTGCTTTGGCAGCAAATAACCGCATTATTTCACAGTGTCTGTGAATAGGTGAGATTTGCCATGAACCCAAACTCAACCACAACATGAAGCTCATCTCTAGCTCTAATGCTGCTTTTTGCAGTCATTTTGCCTAGGAGAACATCCCCTGGCATATCAACACAAATTAAATGTTAGAGTGAACATTTTATAATTGTAAGTTCTGTGAGAAGCTCCTCATCTTTTCACTAAGCTTTACAGAATTAATTTTAGTGTGTTGTGGATAATACAGAAAGCTGAATTTCCAGCTGAAAAATCTGAAAAAAAGGGTATAAATTGCGGTTCCTGCCCACAAGAATGAATGCACAGCAATAGCAAACACTATTAAAATAAACAATTATAGTGACTCCTGCACCACCAATAAAATGGTAATGATATAGTGACTTGGTTGAATTAGCTGCTGGCTGCTAACACTTGAATGTGTCCCCACACCTAAAAATGATGAATGAAAAAATATGCTGCACTGCTAACAAAATATTCCAATTACTATAAATGAATTATCCCAATACGTTTGTAGATTTACAAATAAAACTATATTATAAAACAATAAATGATATGTGTACCATCTAAATTACATACTGTAAATTACATATACATAGTGCCAGTTAATATCTTAAAAATATGCAAAACATAAATTGCTGAACATTAACCACTTCAGGCCCGGAATGTTTTACCCCATTAATGACCAGGCCATTTTTTGCGATTTCGACTCTGTGTTACTTTAACTGACAAGTGCGTGGTCGTGCGACACTGTACCTAAATAAAATTGATGTCCTTTTTTTCCCTCAAATATTTTTTTTTTGGTGGTATTTGATCCCCTCTGCGGTTTTTATTTTTTGCCCTATAAACAAAAAAAGAATGACAATTTTGAACAAAAAGCAATATTTTTTACTGTCTGCTATAATACATATCCAATAAAAAAATCAAATTTCTTCATCAATTTAGACCAATATGTATTCTGATACATATTTTTGGTAAAAATAAAATCCCAATAAGCGTATATTGATTGGTTTGCACAAAAGTTATAGCATCTACAAAATAGGGGATATTTTTATGGCATTTTTATTTATTCTTTTTTTTTACTTGTAATGGCGTTGATCAGTGATTTTTAGCTGGACTTCGACATTGCAGCGGACAGATCGGACACCTAGCTGACACTTTTGACACTTTTTTGGGAACCAGTGACATTATTACAGTGATCAGTGCTAAAAATATGCACTGACACTGTATAAATAACACTGATAGGGAAGGGGTTAACATCAGGGACGATCAAAGGGTTAACTGTGTTAACTCAGTGTGTTTCTAACTGTGTGGGGGATGGGCTCACTGCTTGGACACTCTGATCCATGTTCCTGTTTAGCAAGAGCACTAGATCAGAGTGTCAATGCCTGACCGCACGGCGGTCTGTTTGTTTACATCAGCAGAACGCCTTTATGTCTCTGTGGGATGGCTCCCCCTGTGGCCAATCAGCGCGCGATTGTGGCTCTGGTGGCACGCACGCCCCCCCCCCCAGTGGCTATTGACAAAATCACATACAGGTACGCGATTTTGCGCAAAAGAGCCATCTTGCCGTAGTATATGTACGGCAGGTGGTCGGGAAGTGGTTAAACAACTTATAGCGATCAGTCTCTTCTTATACATCCAGTAATGAAAATATGTTGCTTCTTCCGTACTCTTAAATATCCCACACCAATATGGATATAGGCGTACTACTAAAATTATAACACACGTGCCATCTCAAAACTCGCACCTCCAATCAATAAAAATCAATAAAACGTGAGCTTGTATGTGATCATCCACCAAGATATCTCAAATATATGGACACTCAGAGCCTCTTGTTCACTAGGAACTCTCCTGCTGCAATGCACATTATCGCTAATAAACTTGGGATATAAAACGCCAGACTACTCATGAGGTTATACTCATGAGAACATATAAAAGCTTCCCATAGTGTAGTAAATTAAAATGTGCTAGTTTATTATACAAGAAATGCACTTACAATGTAAAAACTTTTAAAAAGCCACAATAAAATGACACCAGGTACTCACTCACTCCTACGTCACTTCTGGTCCCACTCACACCCTACGCGTTACATCACGATCACGTGACTTTATCAGGAGACTAATAAATACATTTTATTAAATAAATAGATATTTGGTTAGTAGCACAGCATCTTTTTTTTCATTCAACAATAGCAAACACTACACAGTGGAATTGATTTACTAAAGGCAAAGTAAAAGGAATGTGCCCTTGCAAGGGAATTTTCCCTTAGCTGAGTGAATGTGGTGAAAATAGCTAATCACGTGCAAGGGGAAAAAAAAGGAAAATTTATTATCAGATACTTACCGTAATTTTCCTTTCCTGATGGACTCCATGGCAGCCTACGTGTGGGTTAACCCCGCCTCCTCTCCAATGCTATAGGACCCCTTTCAAATAAAAGAGCACTCACCCCATGATACTACGTTCCGTAACTATCCTACTCAATAACCAATGGGTGGGAATTCCGTCTACCATGGAGTCCATCAGGAAAGGAAAATTACGGTAAGTATCTGATAATAAATTTTCCTTTTTCCTGACAGACTCCATGGCAGCCTACGTGTGGGAAATAACTAGCCAAACCACACGGGAGGGTATGCTTAAACAAACAAAGATTTATTTTGTCCTATCCACCGATAGGATTTTACGACCAAAATTAACAGAAGACAGTGAAGCAGGCTCTATACAGTAATGAGACATGAAAGTATTGACAGAGGCCCAAAAGGCCGCCTTGCAGATGACATCTGGAGCCACATGCTGAGCCGCTGCCCATGACGCTGCCATTCCGCAAGTAGAGTGAGCTGTCACCGCCTCTGGGGGAGCCAAGCCCTTAGCCCTGTAAGCTTGCTGGATGACCTGTACAATCCACGATGCAATTGTCCTAGTCGAGGCTTTCTTCCCTTTATTAGCACCGGAGTGAAGAACAAAAAGGTGATCAGATCGTCTAAAAGAAGAAGTGATACTAAGATAGTTTTTCAGGACCTCACCTACATCCAGTGGGTGCATTTCAGAAGAATCCGGAGACCGGAATGTGGGTAACACTATCTCCTGATTATCGTGAAACACCGATGTTACCTTCGGGTTCGAACCCAGCATCGGGATGAGTACAACTCGGTCCGGGAAGAACGTCAAAAAGGGTTCTCTATGACCCAAAGATCCAATCTCTGATACCCTCTTAGCTGAGGTAATGGCTATCATGAAAGCTACTTTTGCCGAAAAGTCCTTCAGGGAAAGTGGGGAAGACCCCGTGGTACTAAGTCCAGATAAGTAATCCAGTACAAGTGGCAAGTCCCATTAGGGGAACCGTGGTCTCCTCTGAGGCTTGAGTCTTGACGCCCCAAGAAAAAATTGCAGAATTAAAGGGTGAACTGCCCAAGAGGTTCCTGAAAAGGCTGACAAAGCCGAAATTTGGACTCCGAGAGAGCTGATTGATAGCTGTAAGTCTAGGCCAGTTTGGAGGAAAGCAAGAATATCTTGAACTTCCGGTTTTCTGAAGGATCTGCCCGAGGAGGAAGAGAATTCCACAAATTTTGCCCATATCCTACCGTACACTTTATTCGTGCTTGTCCGTCTTGAACTCATCAGAGTAGAGATCACCTTAGAGGAGCACCCGAATGATTCCAGCCTTTCCCTCTCAAGAACCAGACCATCAGTTTCAACTGTGCCGGACAAGGATGAAGGACTGCCCCTTGGGAAAGAAGGTCCGGTCTGAGAGGAAGAGGCACTGGCTCTCGAAAACTGAGTTGGATCAGAAGTGGGAACCAAGGCCTGTTTGGCCAAAAAGGAGCTATTGTCGCCACTTCCACCTCCTCTGACTGAAGCCTCCGCAGAAATCTGAGTAGCACAGGGAGTGGAGGAAAAGCATATGCCTTCTTGATACTCCAATAGTCCGTCAGGGAATCTATCCCGAACGCCTGGCTGCACCGACCTCGAGTGTAGAATTTCTCTACCTTGAAGTTGCAGGGAGATGCGAAGAGATCCACTTCTGGAATAAACCCCATTGACAGAATCCACTCGAATGTTTTCACATGCAGTGACCACTCGTTGTTGTCTAATTGGTTGCGAGAAAGAAAGTCTGCCTGGGAGTTCTGGACCCTGGGAACAAATACTGCCGAAATGCCTGCTAGGTTCTTCTGAGCCCATGAAAGGATGGGTTCGACTTCCTGAAGGAGTGTGGTGCTCCGTGTGCCTCCTTGTCTCTTGACATAGGATACTGCCGTGGTATTGTCCATTCTCAATAACACTGACTTCCCCTTCAGGAGGTGAGAAAAAGACTGGAGAGCACACCAGGCTGCCTGAAGCTCCAGCACGTTCGACCCAGGGACGACTAGCTGAGTGACCCATTTGCCCTGGGCAAAGGCTGACCCGCATAGGGCCCCCCAACCGGTACCGCTGGCATCGGTCGTAACTGTGACCCAGGAGATGGGGGCCATGGAGTGGCAATTCAACAGGTTTTTGCGAAGAAGCCACCAGAAGAGGCTGTTCCTCATTGCCGTGGATATCCTGATCGACTGATTCTTGTCGCCTGACTTCCACTGACAGAGGAACCCTGACTGGAAGGGCCGTAACCTCCATAGTGCCCACTTGACCATCTGAGTCGTAGAGACCATTGTCCCTATAATTTCCAGGCACTGAGAGGCCTTCAGATGTGAAGCGTGTAGAGCCCGCGAGATCTTCCCTCGAATCACTGGAATTTTCTCCAATGGGAGAGAGATGGTATTTCTTACTGTATCGAACTGGGCTCCCAGATATAACAGATGCTGAGATGGGACCAGGTGTCTTTTTTCTAAATTCAGGGGCCACCCGAAGCTGGACAAGATGGAAATCACCTGTTCCCTGTGAAGCAGTAACTGCTCTTTGTCCTGGGACAACACTAAGAGGTCGTCTAAGTAGTGGTAGAGACATATGCTTTTTAGTCTGACCAGGGCCACTACCGCCAACAGCACCTTTGAGAAAACTCGGGGGGATGTTGTCAGCCCAAAGGGAAGGCAGATGAATTGCAGATGTTCTTCCCCGACTTGGAACCTGAGAAATTTGTAAAACTCTTTCTCTATTGGGACGTGGAAATAGGCGTCCTTTAAATCGATAGAGATCATCCAATCCCCGGGTTGGATGGCTTGTTGAATGGTTGACAACGTCTCCATTTTGAACTTTCCGTGCTTTATGAACCTGTTGAGGTAGGTTAGGTCGATGACTGGGCACCAGGCGCCATTCTTCTTTTGAACTAAGAATAGTTGGGAGTATACCCCTTGAAACCATTCATCTCCTGGAACATGCACTACTGCCCCTTGAACTTTTAGTATGTCCACAAAAGACATTAGTACCTGCTTCTTTTCTTCTGAGGAAGGGAGTAGAGTGGATATGAACCTGGGGGGAGGGGTACTGGAAAAGGTCCATCTGTGGCCTGATGACACTGTCTTGATGACCCAGTGATCTGAGATCGAGGCCACCCAGACATGCCGGAAAAGGAGCAGACGTGTCCCTACCCGACCCGCCTGGGCGGGCGCAATCTCAAAAGGACTTCGCCGGATCCCGACCATCAGATGTCTGGCTCTTGCTGGTTTTGTGGAACGAAGTTTGGCCTCTGCCCCAGTTTCTCCTAAAGTCGCGACCTGGTTTGTAAGAGCGTGCTTCCCTTGATCGCTCCTGGCTGCGTCTTCTATACTGAAACTTCTTTTTTTCCAGACAGACGTCTATCCTGAGGAAGGAAACCCGACTTACCACCCGTGGCGCGGGATATGGCATCATCTAGTTTGTTTCCAAACAGAGAAGACCCTTCAAAGGGAATTCTGCACCAAGACTGCTTGGAAACTGGGTCAGCAAGCCAAGGACGCAACCACAAGGCTCGCCTGGCTGTGACCGAAGATAACATAATACGTGCCAACAGGCGAATCAAATCAATGGACGCCTCCCCCAGGAAGACTGCTGCCAGTTTCAGTTCTGCCGCCGCCGAGCTTCTGGCCAGCTCTTCCGATACTCCTCTCAGAAAGGAATCCACGTTCTCCGTCCAGGCTTCCATGGCCTTAGACATGGCTGCTAAGGCAAGGGCAGGTTTGCAGGCTAAACCCGCCAGCCCATAGATCCTCTTGACATCCTGGTCTATCTTCCTTTCAAGACCATCTTTAAAGGACACAGCATCCTCCAGAGGGAGGGTGACATGCTTGGCTAAACGCATTAAAGCCGCATCCACTAAAGGGGCATTCTCCAGGTGCTTCACCTCATCTGCTTTAAAAGGATACAACCTGGCTGTCTTGTTAGACATTGAAGACTTCTTGCCCACCTTACTCCATTCTTCATCAATGATGTCTTTTAATTCAGTAAGGAGCGGGAAACTCGCTCGCTTTTTCCCCAATTGTTTAAAGAACTTTTTCTGCTTTGTTGGTGGGGAAGATGGTTCCTCCCAATTAAGGGCTTCTTTGATCGCTTTGATTAAGAGTGAAACCAAGGAGAAGTCAAAACCAACACTCTCTTCTTCACCATCAATTTCATTCTCCGAAGAGTCAGGCGAAGAGGCGTAAGGCTGTGAAGGGCCTGCCACCTCGTGTGTTTCAACGGCCGGGGAGCCGGAACGAGTGGATTGGCTCCGAGTGTGAGGTGCCTCTACTTCCTTCAGAGACTGATGCACCACACGCCTTACTAGAGACTCCAAACTCTGGTTTTCTGTCTCCTTTTCCCCAACCGCTTGGGCATAGCACTGGTCACACAAAGACTTGCCCTCCGGGACTCGTGTCCCACATCCCCAGCAGGCTTCCTGATTAGAGCGGCTGTCCTGGCGGTGGGAGCGGTGTCTTGAGGAGGAATTAGAGTGTCTGCTCTGGTGGTGTATATCCGATGGAGATTCACGTCTTGATCTTGACGATGAATGATGCTGTGGTCTGGCAAGGTCTCTACTTGAAGGGCTGAAAAGAAAATGAGGGGGGGGGGGAACGCATCATGCATCAAAGAGCGTAAAAAGGCATAACAAAAACTTAGACACCTCCCCTCAACGGCACATACCTTGTGCGTGAGGGCTGGCCACTTAAAGGCGGTGACTTGTCCATACTGGCTGGACGTAAGGGACAACAGGCGTGCGGTCTGCGGAAAAAAATCAGCAGACCCAATAAACTCCTCAGCAACTAGCAATCAGTATAAAATTTAAATGTATAGATTTTTTTTTTTTTTTTTTTATCTACACATAAAAAAAAAAAAAAAAAAAACAATTCCTTCCAATAAAAAGAATGTCTAAATACATTATTAATATATTATTTATCTATCTATATATATATATATATATATATATATATATATATATATATATATATATATATATATATATATATATATGCAATATATTATAAATTTAAAACATTTTTTTATTTTTTTTTAAATATAAGGCATAAGTGAGTCACTTACCCAGCGATGGGAACACAGGCTAAGACTGATTTAGGCTTGTATGGTTGTGCTGCTCTGCTTCAGTTCACTGCCCAGTGACAGAAGCTCAAAGCAGCTTTTTAAATCCCCCGCCTGTGACGTCATCCACCCTCCCCCCCCTGCGCGCTTGCGCAGAAGGGGAAATCCGAACGTCGCCTGCGCGGCCGCCGGAAAACGACCGAACAGCGGGAACAGCCGCTACCCGGAAGCCACAGCGAGCTGGAGCGCAGAAGCGTTCCAGCCGCCATAAGGGGAAAATAAAACGCTCTGCATGACAGGGACACCAGACAACATATAAAACTAAGAGGCGACTGCCATGGAGATGAACAATACAAAGAATCCAGACCTTTGCCAGCCAGAGTGCGTCCACGGTCCATCCGTCATGCGTCCGTCAGGCATCCAGAGGCAACCACCCCACACCACTAGGGTATCAACGGGCCTCTCAAGCTACTCGCCCGCCCATGGCTGGGATCTGAGCTGCACCGCAAGGTATGCCGACATTTTCTGTATTCATCCGACCGGACGCCAGTAACATGTATATGGTCCATTGGAGGAGGACAAAAAAGGAACGTAGTATCATGGGGTGAGTGCTCTTTTATTTGAAAGGGGTCCTATAGCATTGGAGAGGAGGCGGTGTTAACCCACACGTAGGCTGCCATGGAGTCTGGAAAATTGATTTTCGCTTGTATGCGATTAGATGATGGAAGCCAGCAGAGCTTCACCTCATTCATTAAGATAAGTGCAAATTTCATTGCAAATTAACAGCATATTTTCCTTTAGTAAACCAACCCCAGTGTTTGTGTACCCTGAGCACTGACCACTTTTGCTATTCACCCTTTTTCGCAGCTCTTTCTGCACTGACCACAAAGTGCCAAAATGATCTCAACTCACCCACTTGCCCCTAGTTCTGTACATTTGTTCTGCAAAATTCTACCCCCTATATGCTGTGTTGTACCATCTCTTCTCAACTCTGATGCATTCTGCATGCTGTGATGTACACTTCAAAATAGCCCCAAGTGCATTACTTTCCCCAGATAGTTCCACTCTATAAAAAATGGCAACTGACCCATGGCACTCTTTTTGTATCTTTCTTTTGTTTTTTGATAGCTCTCCAAACATACATGGATCGTTTGATTTTGTGTCAATTAAGAATAAACTAAAGTTGAAGTTTATTCTGTGTCAGTGTAATCTATGCTACCATGAGGTTTAACATTTCATTTAGGACACAGTGTGGTTTACTGTTCAAGTAGATAGTGTATACTATCAGTAACTCTCTGAATATAAAGCTATCTTTCCAGGGCTGAAACTAGGGGTGGAGAAGGGCCCTGGGTTCAGAGGAGGGGGCAGGGGGTGCTGCCTCAGGTGCTGCATTGAGAGGGGTGCCACTGTCCCCATGCTCCAGGGGGTCCATGCAGCCTCCCTGTCATACCTGGGTCGGAGGGGCAGTGAAGATGGCATTTACTAGAAGCGATTGACTGTATTTTACTCATGAAGCAGGTGAAAGCCAGCTTCTCCTCCTCTCACTTCCACCAGTATTCAGCAGCTGCAGGAGGAATAAACAGCTGATCAGTTTTAGTAAATGCCACCCTGCCTCCCCTCCTGTCCAAGTTCCACTTTTTCTTCTCATTTACCAGCCCCTTCCTTTTCTGAAGGAACACAGTGAGTGATTGGCTCCTGTGTCCATTCATAACGGAGGCATAGTAAACTGTATTTACTAAGCTTCCGTTTGTGAATGAACAGGAAGCCGATTAGCACAGAACACCCCTACTAATCCATACTGGAGGTGATACTTGAAATCACTTTATTCAATCCTGAACCTCAGTGACAGATTAGAAGGGGTGCCGCTGCAGCAACAACAAAAAAACAGCCCAGTGGGGCGGAACCTTAATAAGCCACCCATGACTGTAGAGGGAGGTGCTACTGTAACCTCTCTTGAATTAACCTGCACTAGCAATCCCAACCTAAGCTTCACGTCCTTTGAAATGTTTACTTCTCCCTTTTTGGGATGGCTGAACCCATGCATCGAGACCTCGTAGAAATATATGGGGTCATTCCCAGGAGAAGCTCCTTTTTTGCTGGAGGAGAAGGAAACATTGCAAGCTTAAATGGGGATTCCTGGTACACCCCAAATGGCTTGTAAACCATAAATAAGGGGAGCTTTTAAAAACAGTGGCTGTATTACTGTGTGCCTGTCAACAAACATATAGTTACTAACACGCCAAAATGCTCAAAGACTGCATTTTTAACAATCACATGAAGAAAGGTGCTATTTCTCAGCATTTTGTAATGTGCTGTGTTAAGTGCTGGTAACTACTGTATATGCATTAAAGCATTGCAGGGATGTGGCGCTAGTACAGAAGTAAAGAAAAAGTTGGGATAGGGGATATCAGTGCAGGTTATTTCAGATGTGAGGTGTGGATTAGAGGAGTTTGCATTAGGCTGTCATGAAATATGCTAGCTGAATCATTTCTATTATGTTACGGAATGAAAAATGGAACTCCATGTCAGGTGGACTACGGTTCCCAGTAGCCTCTTGGCGAGGCTTCTGTTTTTAAAGCATAGAATGAGCATCTTTCAAATCTAGGATTTATTTATTTCCCAGCTGGTAATGAGTATTTAACCAAAATTTCACGGTCATTGTATATTACACATTTCAAATTATATAAATATTAATTTAAAAGAACTGTAAAAAGTAAGATTATTAAATGTTGCTCTTATCTGGTTATCACATTTTTCTTTGCAGAAAAAGATCTTTTTGGGGCCGAACCATTCGATCCATTTTGCTGTGCAGTGGGAGATTTCCCTCCTGATATTCAGTCCAAACTTGATGAGATGCAGGTAAGTCTTTACATTATTTATGAATTAAATATCTTTAGGAATTTTATCATTTTAGGTTTTATCTGTAATTCAGGACTGAACAATCATTTAGCAATATCATTTTTGCAGTGCTCTGTAATTAAAACATGTAGACACCAGCTCTATTTAATGGGAGTGCCAGGTGGCAGGATTCTGGTTCAGTCACCCATGCTTGTGGATTTACAAATCTTGCCAATTATTCCTGCAGGTAATCAGTACAATTGTTTAGTTTTAGCCAACAATCATATAAATATTCCTTGGAAAGAAACAGTCATACAATCACAGCACACATTTGGGTTTACTAACGAAAGGAATACATGCTGCTCATCTAGTAAAGTGGATATTCACTGCTACTGTATGTTCACTTTGCAAAGTTACTGTCCGTAAATATGGTGCACCTGTGTTCAGAATATCTGACCATGTGAAAGGGAAATAAAAAATTGTTTTTTTTTTGCTACCACTTGTTTGGGCATTTAGAAAGAACATATCTCTACATATCCACTAACATTCACTTTGCGATGTGAATATTAAATCTGTTACATGAACGGGCCTCTATTCCTTTAGTAAATCAAGTCTACCCTGTGCATGTAAATCAAAAATGTATTACTGCTCTATCAAAAATAGATAAAGTATGGATATGTGCAAAAAAGCAGCAACTTTTCGTGAGATACACACAGTAACAATCACCTTTCAAAATAATAAGTTGTGCTAATCATCTAAAAATATGAATGAAATCAATAAGAAATAACAAAAAATAAAGTCCATCCAATGTAGTGACCTCAGTGTTTCAATAACTAATATTACACCCAAGAAAACTTGATGTGAGAAAAAAAGGATGACTTCCACCACTAGATTCCCTGCCGCTTACCAACTTCCTATGATCTCCTATTATGGGAGATCACAAGCGCTTTTGGCTCAATACCCAGCCAGGGCCTTTAATGGACACAGCAACAGTCACAGCCACAGCATCTTCATAAGCTTCCATCACTCATATAGAGCGCAATGACACAGGATCCCCATGAAGGAATAAAAAGCTTCCATAGTGTAAAATTTCAGGATGTTTTAATAATAAAAAAGTCATAATGCACTTACAATTATCTAGCTAAACGACTCATCTATTCATTACTTCCTCCTTCCTCTCCTTCCACCATTGTGATAGAAAGCATAGGGCTCTCACATGTAAACAGATCACACTGTTTACATTTGAGATCACTGTGATTGGCTTTCACAGAAATTACAAGGCACAGAGCCACTCTGATTGGTTCTGTGCCTTTTGCCTCTGCTTTCCACTGGGTAACACACCAACAGTACACAGAGCGAAGTTTTAAAAAAATCGACTTAAAATAACTGCTTCCCTTCTGGTTGTTATACTATAACATATTTGACTGGTTAAAGCATTACGAAATATGTGGATTCTATATAAATCCTGGGAATCATAAATATTTGTGTATTTTATGTACAGGAAACAGGTATAAGTATAAATTCTTTTCCAGATATCTAATAATTAATTTCCTTTGTCACTGATTAAAAACTGTCTTAATTATTATGTCTCTGTGGTTTCTCCTTGTGCTTTCATGGAACTATAGCGACAAAGATGGTTAGTATTGTACATATTGTTTTACAGAAAACCTAGATTAACATGCTTTTTGGCACATATCATTTTCACTTTTGATGTTGTGATTTTTATTTTTATTTTAATTAATGCAGCTGGGGTGTTCATATGTTTCTAAGATAATTTATGACATATTGTATATATTGTTTATCATGGTACCTCCACTCCACCTGATTGGGCAACAGGTAGAAGCAAAGCATTGTATATATTTATCAATGTTTTTTTGTATTATTATATTGTAGTATTGTGATCAGCAACTTGGTCACAATTGTTTTCTGTATATAACACTTATGCCCCATACACACAGTCGGATTTTCCGACGGAAAATGTCCTATCGGACCATGTTGTCGGAAATTCCGACCGTGTGTGGGCTCCATCGGACTTTTTCCGTCGGAATTTACGACGGAAAAAGTTTGAGATCCTGCTCTCAAATTTTCCGACAACAAAGTCCTATCGGACTTTTTCCGATCGTGTGTAGCCACGCATGCTCAGATCACATTACAAGACCAAAGCTATTGGCTACTAGCCTCTACGTAGTCCCGCCGTACGCAACGAAAATCACCACATTCAGGATGAAATGATCAGATTTTCCGACAACTTTGTCCGACCGTGTGTATGCAACACCAGTGTCGGACAAAAAGATTTTTTCCGACGGATTTTGTGGTCGGAATTTCTGACCGTGTGTACGGGGCATTAGAGGTTGATTTACTAAACCTGGTGACTGCAAAATCTGGTGCAACTGTGCATGGTAGCCTAGCCATGGCAGCTTCTAACTTCAGCTTGTTCAATTAAGCTTTGACAAAAAAACCTAGGAGCTGATTGGTTTCTCTGCAGAGCTGCACTCTCTAGTTTTAGTAAAATAAACCCCACAGACTTCAAATGTTTATAATTTTTGATCTAGTAAAGTACATTTTTTAAATCAAAATCTCATTCTGTGGGTCAATTTGTTAAAATTCAAAAAACACCTGCTGAGCAGGTGGATGACAGGTCCGTGTTCGCTCCACTGTGCACAGTCCCGCTCTCCTCTATGGGGAAATCGGATGGAAACGGACCACCTGTCCGTTTCCATCCGATCCGCGGGACAGATGGAAAATAGGACCACAATCCGTCTGTTTTTTACAAGCAGGATTGGATCATATGGCAGCGGGTGTCAGCATGTGTCCACTGACATCCGACGCTCCATAGGGGAGACTGGAGGGTCCGATCCTGATTGGACAGCCCTTGTGAAAAGGCCCTAAAAAAAAGTACATATTTAAAGATTTTTGCACCTTTATGCATTACAAATGTGTTTAATGCTTCTTTGGGTTTGGCAACTCAAAGCAAGCCCCGGTCATCTTCCTAAATGAATAAATAAACAATAAATGAAACAGAATGCTAGGTGGAGGAATGTTTGGTCACTTTTCAATGTCAATGGTCTCTCCACCAGTGATGGTGGAAGGGCAATGTCATGCAGAGAACACTCCATATGACACTTCTGACTCCACCCTGTGGTCTGGATTGTATTAATTATTCATAAAATGCAGGTGTATTGTGCAATAAATACCGCAATCTCTGGTGGAGAATGAACAGAGGTATCTACTCAGTTATAAATGGACCCCTGAGAGTTTCTTAAAGTGATTGTAAACCCTCCCTTTTTAAATACAAATAACAAACATGCCTATACTTACCTGCTCTGTGCAATGGTTTTGCACAGAGCAGCCCCAACCCTATTCTTCTGGGGTGCCCTGTTGGCGCTCCAAGCCCCGCCTTAACATCAGGTGCCCCCATGGAAAGAGGAAGACACCAGTGACCCTAATCTCCATCTGAGGAGTGGAGATAATAGAGAGTTACAAGTATCTGGGGGTGCACATAGATAATAAGCTGGACTGGAGCAAGAACACTGAGGTATTCTATAGGAGGGGCCAAAGCCGCCTCTACTTTTTGAGGAGACTGAGGTCCTTTAACATCTGCCAGACAATGTTGAAGCTCTTTTATGAGTCTGTGGCCAGCATTCTCCTGTATGCAGTGGCATGCTGGGGAAGCAAGCTTAGGATTTCCGACACCAACAGACTCAGTAAACTGATTTGCAAGGCCAGTGATGTTGTTGGATTGGAATTGGAGTCTTTAATAGGGTTGAGCGAACCCGAACTGTAAAGTTCGGGTCCGTACCGGACTTTAGGGTGTTCGGGTCCCGGACCCGAACCCGAACAATTGACTGTATGTTCGGGTCTGGTGTTCGGGGATTTAATGTTGCTTTTTAAAATGTCTTTTAAAAGCACTCGCGGCTATATGAATTGATATTCATATAGCCGCGAGTGCTTTTAATACAGAGAACAGTCATTTAGTCATTTATTTTAAAAAAGTTAGTCATAAAAAGTGTTTGGGGACCTGGGTCCTGCCCCAGGGGACATGTATCAATGCAAAAAAAACTTTTAAAAACGGCCGTTTTTTTTCGGGAGCAGTGATTTTAATAATGATTAAATTGAAACAATAAAAGTGTAATATTCCTTTAAATTTCGTACCTGGGGGGTGCCTATAGTATGCATGTAAAGGGGCGCATGTTTCCAGTGTTTAGAACTGTCTCTGCAAAAAGTGTCATTTTTTGCAGAAAAGAAAGCTATTTAAAATCACTCGCGGCTATATGAATTGTCGGCTCCCGTAATACAGAGAACAGTCATTCATTGAAAGTCATTCATAAAAAAAAAAGTCATTCATAAAAAAAATAAAAAAACAAAAAAAAAAAAGCGTAGGGGTCCCCCCAAATTCAATAACCAGGCCCTTCAGGTCTGGGATGGATATTAAGGTGGATCCCAGCCAAAAAAAAAAAAGCGTAGGTGTCCCCCCAAATTCAATAACCAGGCCCTTCAGGTCTGGGATGGATATTAAGGGGGATCCCAGCCAAAAAAAAAAAAAATCTCGTAGGGTCCCCCTCAAAATCCATACCAGACCCTTGAGGTCTGGGATGTATTTTAAGGGGAAACCCAGCCAAAAAAAATGGCGTGAGGTCCCCCTCAAAATCCATACCAGACCCTTATCCGAGCATGCAACCTGGCAGGCCGCAGGAAAAGAGGGGGGGACGAGAGCGCCCCCCCCTCCCACCTGAACCGTACCAGGCCACATGCCCTCAACATTGGGAGGATGCTTTGGGGGTCTAAGACCCCCAAAGCCTCTTGTCCCCATGTTGATGAGGACAAGGGCCTCATCCCCACAACCGTGCCCGGTGGTTGTGGGGGTCTGCGGGTGGGGGGCTTATCGGAATCTGGAAGCCCCCTTTAACAAGGGGACCCCCAGATCCCGCCCCCCCATGTGTGAAATGGTAAGGGGGTACAAAAGTACCCCTACCATTTCACCAAAAAAGTGTCAAAAATTGTAAAAATTACAGGAGACGGTCTTTGACAATTCCTTTATTAAAATCTTCTTTCTTCTTTCTTCTGGTCTTCCTTTCTTCATCTTCTCCTTCCGGCATCTTCTTCTTCCATCATCTTCTTCCTCCGATCCGCTTCTTCTTGGCCTTCTCGTCCAGCATCAGTGTCTTCTGGGCCGCTCCGCGCAATGGGAGGCTCCCGCTGGGTGAGGCTTCGCTTGGGCTGACAGTTCTTTTATAACGGAGGGTGGGGCCACCTGGTAACCCCGCCCCCCTCTGACGCATGGGGACGTCATGGGGACTCCCCTATGGCTTTCCCCACGTCACGGGGAAAGCCATAGGGAAGTCCCCATGACGTTCCCATGCGTCAGAGGGGGCGGGGTTACCAGGTGACCCCGCCCTCCGTTATAAAAGAACTGTCAGCCCAAGCGAAGCCTCACACACCGGGAGCCTCCCATTGCGAGGAGTGGCCCAAGAAGAGACCGACGCCCTGGAAGAAGATACCGGCGCCGTGGAAGAAGATACCGAAGAGAAGCCTCACCCAGCGGGAGCCTCCCATTGCGCGGAGCGGCCCAGAAGACACCGATGCTGGACGAGAAGGCCAAGAAGAAGCGGATCGGAGGAAGAAGAAGATGGAAGAAGAAGATGCCGGAAGGAGAAGATGAAGAAAGGAAGACCAGAAGAAAGAAGAAGATTTTAATAAAGGAATTGTCAAAGACTGTCTCCTGTCATTTTTACCATTTTTGACACTTTTTTGGTGAAATGGTAGGGGTACTTTTGTACCCCCTTACCATTTCACACAGGGGGGGGGCCGGGATCTGGGGGTCCCCTTGTTAAAGGGGGCTACCAGATTCCGATAAGCCCCCCGCCCGCAGACCCCCACAACCACCGGGCACGGTTGTGGGGACGAGGCCCTTGTCCTCATCAACATGGGGACAAGAGGCTTTGGGGGTCTTAGACCCCCAAAGCATCCTCCCAATGTTGAGGGCATGTGGCCTGTTGCGGTTCAGGCGGGAGGGGGGCCGCTCTCGTCCCCCCCTCTTTTCCTGCGGCCTGCCAGGTTGCGTGCTCGGATAAGGGTCTGGTATGGATTTTGAGGGGGACCTCACGCCATTTTTTTTGGCTGGGTTTCCCCTTAAAATACATCCCAGACCTCAAGGGTCTGGTATGGATTTTGAGGGGGATCCTACGCCATTTTTTTTTTTTTTTTTGGCTGGGATCCCCCTTAATATCTATCCCAGACCTGAAGGGCCTGGTTATTGGATTTGGGTGAACCCCTACGCTTTTTTTTTTTAGTTTTTTTTATTTTTTATGAATGACTTTTTTTTTATGAATGACTTTTCAATGAATGACTGTTCTCTGTATTACGGGAGCCGACAATTCATATAGCCGCGAGTGATTTTAAATAGCTTTCTTTTCTGCAAAAAATGACACTTTTTGCAGAGACAGTTCTAAACACGGGAAACATGCGCCCCTGTACATGCATACTATAGACACCCCCCAGGTACGAAATTTAAAGGAATACTACACTTTTATTGTTTCAATTTAATCATTATTAAAATCACTGCTCCCGAAAAAACGTCAGTTTTTAAAAGTTTTTTTTGCACTGATACATGTCCCCTGGGGCAGGACCCAGGTCCCCAAACACTTTTTATGACTAACTTTTTAAAAATAAATGACTTCAATGACTGTTCTCTGTATTAAGGGGGACGGGAGCCGACACTTTATTATAGCCGTTCGGGTCCCCATTGACTTCAATGGGGTTCGGTGTTCGGGGTCAAGTTCGGTCCCGAACCCGAACTTTTTTCTGAAGTTCGGCCGAACCTGCCGAACCCAAACATCCAGGTGTCCGCTCAACTCTAGTCTTTAACAACAGTGTTAGAAAGGAGAATGTTGTTCACGGTACGTTCAATCTTGGACAACTCCTCCCACCCACTTCACAATATGCTGGTCAGTCTGAAGAGTAGTGACCGATTGTTACAACCACGATGCACCACAGATCGACACAGGAAATCATTTTTGCCTGTGGCCATCAAGTTATATAATTATTCTCTGTGAGGGCTGGAGGTGAAGATTTAATTCTGGTTTATGATCAGGATTGTATGTTGTTTTTTAATATGTTGGTATTATGTTCATTTTTATTTGGGGTAATGTTAGAGAAAGTGGTGTATTGTAGAAGTGGACAACCGTTGCTTGGTTGTCTTAACCCCGCGCTTGGAGATTCCTAAGTAATTACAGATTGATTATATTGCTATAACAAACATGTGCTTATTAATTAACATTAAATGTGTTAAGGTAAGCTGCTCCCTTTGAAATCGTGAGATTTAACATAGTGAGGTAATATTGCAAATGGGGCGCTATTATAACAAGAAAAATTAAGAAAAAACTATATACAGTAAACCCCCGCTATATTGCGGTTCAGTTATTGCGGTCCCGGTATATCGCGGTATTTTAATTAGGACCTGTTATACTGATATTGTGGTAATATTTCGCCATTTTCGCAGTTATGTACTCTATTTTTTACTGTACTGTACAGTTAAGACAATATTTTTGTGTTTTAAAAATCCTCTTGATCTCTCTCTCTATCTTTAATGTGTTTCTATTGCATAAAAGTGTGTTTAAAGACCTTTAAATGCTATTAAAAAATTAACAAAACATGCCTAGGGTGTATTTAAATAGGGTCTTTCTATTTCGCGGTTTTTCACTTTTCGCGGGTGGGTCCGGAACCTAACCCCAGCGATGGAGGGGGGTTTACTGTATAAATAAATAAATAAGTATATTGTGTTCTTCTAGCATTAAATGATCTCTCGAGTGGATTACACTGTGCTTGTATTATAGTGTATATGTCCCTAAATTAAACAAACCATGTTGGTTCTAATATATTTATTATGTGTGCGCTAATGCGACTTCAGTGCTCACTAAAGAGTAACGTGTGCCCATATAATTCCTATCTGGTGACACTTATTGTGATTCTATTTTATGTTGTATCTTTCCACAAGGCTAGATATATTTGTTTGCTGCGATTGCAACTTTGCCTGTTAGTTCAAAGGGTATATATAGTGCTTACTTGTGGTGCGACACCAGAAGTTTTTGATCTATACAATTCTACGTGCTCCCACATATATTGCTCAATCCTATCAAAATTGGGGAAAAAATATTTCACATCATATTCACACCAATTGCTCAATTTATACGACTATATCACCAAATTGCACCGCATACAAAAAAATCTCAAGGGGTGTATATCTTCCTTGAAAAAGCCTTATATACAATATAAGAAAAATATTGAAAATATTAAAAAAACAAAAGTTGAAAAAAGAAAGTTCATGACAGCAATTCTTTTGTTGTTGAGTGTTGAATTCACTCCTTCCAAAGTAGCGTGACTCCCTTCACCACAACAAATTCTTCCTTCACCCAAAGTGATAAGACAAATTTTAGCTGTCCGCTTACCAGATGATGTTGATTGCTTTAATACAGGCTAAGTCCAGTAAAAGCGCATTTGATTGTTTTTTAATTAAAGCAATCAACATCATCTGGTAAGCGGCCAGCTAAAATTTGTCTTATCACTTTGGGTGAAGGAAGAATTTGTTGTGGTGAAGGGAGTCACGCTACTTTGGAAGGAGTGAATTCAACACTCAACAACAAAAGAATTGCTGTCATGAACTTTCTTTTTTCAACTTTTGTTTTTTAATATTTTCAATATTTTTCTTATATTGTATATAAGGCTTTTTCAAGGAAGATATACACCCCTTGAGATTTTTTTGTATGCGGTGCAATTTGGTGATATAGTCGTATAAATTGAGCAATTGGTGTGAATATGATGTGAAATATTTTTTCCCCAATTTTGATAGGATTGAGCAATATATGTGGGAGCACGTAGAATTGTATAGATCAAAAACTTCTGGTGTCGCACCACAAGTAAGCACTATATATACCCTTTGAACTAACAGGCAAAGTTGCAATCGCAGCAAACAAATATATCTAGCCTTGTGGAAAGATACAACATAAAATAGAATCACAATAAGTGTCACCAGATAGGAATTATATGGGCACACGTTACTCTTTAGTGAGCACTGAAGTCGCATTAGCGCACACATAATAAATATATTAGAACCAACATGGTTTGTTTAATTTAGGGACATATACACTATAATACAAGCACAGTGTAATCCACTCGAGAGATCATTTAATGCTAGAAGAACACAATATACTTATTTATTTATTTATATATAGTTTTTTCTTAATTTTTCTTGTTATAATAGCGCCCCATTTGCAATATTACCTCACAAAGTGGTGTATTATTTGCATTTAATAGTTAGATCTTTTGTTAACTTTATCTGTGTTATTTATTCTATGTTGTATTTTAATTGCATGGAAGGTTTTATTTGTAGTGTTGTTTTTAATTTGTTGTATTTGGTGCTAATGGCTGTTATTGGTAATTTTGTTGTGTCTTTGTATCTTGTTCTGTTCATTGTTGTGATCTTGTCTTTGTTAAGTGTGTTTGTGTTGCAGCAGTTTCCCTATTTCCCTTTGGGATTAATAAAGTATTCTGTAAGCATAGAGTGAAGCCTTTAGTTACAGCTAACAGTAATGCAAGACAAACCTTCACTTGGATTACCAATGCAAACACCTGTAGCAACTCTGCAAATACAAGTGGTACTCACTTCAAATAAATTTCTTGATGAGATTAGTCTTTTTTTTTCTTTAAGAATAACGTTTTATGAGTGTTTTACAAAATTCTGAGCATATAGATACCTCCCAACTTTTGAACATCAGAATGAGGGACACTTGAGGAAGGAAGTTACCTTGCATAGCATGCCACAGCAAATGTGGGTGTGGTCAAACTGTTGACAGTGGGAGGTGCTTAAGGGGCATCATTAAAAAAATGTACCTATAAAATAGGCTTTTACTAAGGTTCCACAAGCAAGAGTCTCATGGATACATACAAACCCCAGCACATTCATTTAAATAAAAGGATAAAAGGGTACAGGGTTTTGGAGTGCATTACATAAAGAGTGCAGGGTTCTGGGATGAGCTACGTACAGAGTGTCAGGTTCTAGTATGAGCTACATACAGAGTGCAGGATTCTGGGATGAGCTGCATACAGAGTGCAGGGTTCTGGGGGTGAGCTGCATACAGAGTGCAGGGTTCTGGGATTAGCTGCGTACAAAGTGCAAGGTTCTGGGATGAGCTATGTACAAGGTGAAGGGCTCTGGGATGAGCTTCCTATGGTGTACAGGGTTCTGGGATGAGCATCATACAGGGTGCAGGGTTCTGGGATGAGCTACGTACAGGGTGCAGGGTTCTGGGATGAGCTACATACAAGGTGAAGGGCTCTGGGATGAGCTATGTACGTGGTGCAGGGTACTGGGATGAGCTATATGCAGGGTTCTGGGACAAGGATCATATAAACACTGTACATACACTGATAGTGTAGAGATAATGTATACACTGTACAAACACAGCAATAACCTCAGCAACCCCCCAACACAGCTCCTCTCCTACCCTAATCTTTAGCCCCCCACCCTCCTCAAAGCTACACCATCGTACCCATGGTTACCTTTCTGGCTCATTGAAATAAAAGGATAAAAGGGTGCAGGGTCTTGGAGAGCATTACGTACAGAGTGCAGGGTTCTGGGATGAGCTACGTACAGAGCGCAGGTTTTTGGGGTGAGCTGCGTACAGAGCACAGGTTTTGGGATGAGCTGCGTGCAAAGTGCAGGGTTCTGGGATGAGCTGCATACAGAGTGCAGGGTTCTGGGATGAGCTACATACAGGGTGCAAGGTTCTGGGATGAGCTGTATACAGGGTGCAGGGTTCTGGGATGAGCTATATACAGGGTGCAGGGTTCTGGGATGAGCTATGTACAGGGCAGACAACTGTTCATTGCATAGTTCAGATTCTGTTTAAATGAAACTGTTCTGTGAAAATACACTGCCATTTTCAGCTCTGCTTTTGAAAACTCTAGTTGCCCAGTTATTATTTCTATCCAAAGGTTCCAACACTCTCCTACAGGTCAGGAGTAATTACTTTTCTTTAACCACTTAAGGACTGCCCACCGCATATATACTGCGGCAGGGTGGCCCTATTGCACGAAATGGCATACCCGTACGTAATTTCGTGCAGGAGACACTGTGGGTGCGTCCAGAGGCTGCATGGTGGGGGAGCCGATGCATGGGTCCGGCAGCTGCGATGTTCCTCGGCCACCTGTGATTGCTCCTCAGAGAGGCAGAACGGGGATCTGCCTTTGTAAACAAAGCAGATCCCCTTCTGGCAGGAGAGTACAGAGAGATCATCTGTTCCTAGTGATCAGGAACAGCGATCTCGCTGTACTCCCAGTCATTCCACTCCTCCCACAGTTAGAAACACCTCCCTAGGACACACTTAACCCTTTCATCGCCCTCTCGTGTTAACCCCTTCCCTACCAGTGTCATTTATACAGTGATCAGTGCATATTTTTAGCTCTGATCAATGTAATAATGTAATTCGTCCCAAAAAAGTGTCAAAAGTGTCCGATCTGTCTGCCTCAATTTCACAGTCCCACTAAAAAACGCTGATCACCGCCATTATTAGTAAAAAAAAAAAAAAAAAAAAAATGCCATAAATCTATCCCCTATTTTGTAGACGCTATAATGTTTGCGCAACCCAATCAATACATGCTTATTGTGATTTTTTTTTTTTTGTACCATAAATATATAGAAGAATACATATTGGCCTAAACTGATGAATACATTTGTTTTTTTACATTTTTTTTTTGCATATGTATTATAACAAAACGTAAAAAATATTTTTTTTTTTCAAAATTGTCAGGGTTTTTTTGTTTGTAGCGCAAAAAATAAAAACCGCAGAGGTGATCAAATACCACCAAAAGAAAGCTTTATTTGTGGGAAAACAAGGACATCAATTTTATTTGGGTACAGCATCGCACGCCCACGCAGAAAGAGCTACTAAAAAGTACTCATCACCATTTCTATGAATATTCTTTAAAATCTTTAAAATCTGGCCATATTAGTAACATAGAACATATTGTTCTATGTTACTAATATGGCCAGATTTTTAAAGAATATTCATAGAAATGGTGAGTACTTTTTAGTAGTTCTTTCTGCCTTTGCAGAAATTTAACAGATTTCCAGCATTTCATTAGTATAACATAGATAGGGTTTCTGTGCCTTTTTATCATGCATCATGAGAAACATGCCAAGAAATATATTTATTCAGTACTATCATGTTTTTTGTGTGTGCTGTCTCAGAAATGGGAACTGCACATATTTTCCCAGAGTTGTCAAACTTCCTCAAAGTGGAATTTCACCCTCTTAATCAACATTGACTATTTCTGATCCTTATGCTGCTAGCATTAGTAAATAGATAGGAAAGTATATCATATTTACTTGTTTTAAACTTTTTTTTACACTGGTTTCCAGACCTAAGCAAATATTGTCATACATCCCAGTACTCTTCAGAAGGGGAAGATGGGTAATCTCAGCTAAGCACACCCTCCTGCATGCATGCCTGAGCTAAGGGCAGATGCATTCAAGGAAGAAAAAGCTACATGAATCGTCTGCCCTTATTCAAGATGGCCACAGCTAGTATTTCTAGCTGTGGCCATTTAGGGGGTGTTTTTTAAAGTGATTTCTCAGCAAAATAAAGCATGGAGAAATTGATGGATGAGGGAGTTTGCTTTTAATATTAAAGATTCATTGATAAAAAACAAAAAAATATCTATGCTAGACTACACAAAATTAGTAATTATGTGCAAAGCAGCCACTGTACAATTGTAATACAAATTGTGGAACTCTAAAGCAATGACAAAAATGACAAATAATATTAAATCAAATGTAAATCCATAACAGTCCATATGTGAATGAATCTTCTCTCCTGTGACCTTGATGAAACAGAAATGTGTGGATACAATTACCTCTTGAATTGTGATAACAAATAAAAAGCCACATTGTGCATACACCCAAACCTGAAAGGAATTCCACTACCATAAAACCCCTGAAGCAAAGGCATCTTACCAGATGAGATGGACCATAAAGTTATAAATGGTTAAACACAGTGGCGACCAGTCCGTAAGTGGCGCCCCCACCACTGCACTATGTGGGGCGCTGGACTAATAGGTTTCTATTATGTCCATAGTTTTTGTACAAGCACATGATTGTGATTTTAGCCAATAGCGAATCAATATTTCCAGACTGGGTGTAACACGGAAACAGTGGAGGGGAGCTGTGTCAAGGGAGCCGTGACTGTGGTAAGTGTGGAGCCGATGATGTTTACATTCATCCTTTGAATAACCTTTATCCTTATTCAAATGCGTAGTGTGAGCTTCACCTGTAATGAAGAAAGTAACGTAGCAGGTACTGTACATCAGGAAGGGGTTATAGTAATAATATGAAAAGGCTAGATCCAGCCTTAATCAAACTGTCTGTCTTTGTAATCTAGGTACCAATACCCTTAAAGTAATGTAAATTATATACGTAATAGAACTGAAGGTTGACACTATACCTACTTGTCTATACCACATACCTATGCACAGACTATGCCACTCACTAGGGATGAGCCGAACACCCCCGGGTTCGGTTCGCACCAGAACCTGCGAACGGAACGAAAGTTTGCGCAAATATTCGAACCCTATTAGTTACAATGGACGCAAACGTTCGAAATCTAAAGTACTAATTATAACAGCCAATATGCATGTTAATGTCATAAAAGAGGTTTGGGGACCCGGGTCCTGCCCCAGGGGACATGTATCAATGCAAAAAGAAGTTTTAAAAACTGACGTTTTTTCGGGAGCAGTAATTTTAATGATGCATAAAGTGAAACAAAAAAGTGAAATATTCCTTTAAATATGGTACCTGGGGGGTGTCTAAAGTATGCCTGTGAAGTGGCATGTGTTTCCTGTGTTTAGAACTGTCCCTGCAAAAAATGACATTTGTAAAGGAAAAAAAGAAGCCATTTAAAACTGCTTGCGGCTTTAATGTCATGTCTTGTTCTGGCAATATGGATGAAAATCTTTGAGAAAAATCACATGGCTTTCCCTTCCTAGGGGTAGATTTCCTCTCACTTCCTGTTTTCTCCTTCCGTTTGCAAGTAGGAGTCGTTTGTAAGTGGGATGTTTGAAAGTAGGGGCCTGCCGTATATACTCTGCAGAAATTTGCCCCATTAGATGTTGATGTTGCCACAACACTGTAAGTCCTCACAGTTACTCTTGGTGGGCACAGGAATGGGCCCTGCTGTGAATTATTAGATCAAAATTTGTAATTGCATGCACCTGTTGAACAGGGCCATAAAAATTGGGCGTTTGGTGGTGGCGAGTGTTGCCACAACACTGTAAGCCCTCACAGTTACTCTTGGTGGGCACAGGAATGGGCCCTGCTGTGAATTATTAGATCAAGAATTGTAATTGCATGCACCTGTTGAACAGGGCAGAAAAATTGGGCCTTTGGTGGTGGACGGTGTTGCCACAACACTGTAAGCCCTCAGTTACTCTTGGTGGGTGCAGAAATGGGCCCTGCTGAGAATTATTAGATCAAGATTTGTAATTACATGCCCCTGTTAAACAGGGGCTGAAAAATTGGGCCTTAGGCACTGGTGGTGGTGCCACAACACTGCAACCCCTCACAGATACTGTACTTGGAGCACAGCAGTCAGACCTGTTGCGAAGCATTGCTTAAAAAATTGTAATTACACGCCCCTATTAAACAGGGGCTGAAAAATTGGGCCTTAGGCACTGGTGCCACAACAGACAACACGGCAACCCCTCACAGATACTGTACTTGGAGCACAGCAGTCAGACCTGTTGCGAAGCATTGCTTAAAAAATTGTAATTACACGCCCCTGTTAAACAGGGGCTGAAAAAATTGGGCCTTAGGCACTGGTGCTGGTGCCACAACACTGCAACCCCTCACAGATACTGTACTCTGAGCACAGCAATGAGACCTGTTGCAAAGCATTGCATAAAAAATTGTAATTACACGCCCCTGTTAAACAGGGGCTGAAAAATTGGGCATTAGGCACTGGTGCTGGTGCCACAACACTGCAACCCCTCACAGATACTGTACTTGGAGCACAGCAGTCAGACCTGTTGCGAAGCATTGCTTAAAAAATTGTAATTACACGCCCCTGTTAAACAGGGGCTGAAAAATTGGACCTTAGGCACTGGTGCTGGTGCCACAACACTGCAACCCCTCACAGATACTGTACTCTGAGCACAGCAATGAGACCTGTTGCAAAGCATTGCATAAAAAATTGTAATTACACGCAAACAGGGGCTGAAAAATTGGGCCTGGTGCCACAACACTGCAACCCCTCACAGATACTGTACTGGGAGCACAGCAGTCAGACCTGTTTCGAAGCATTGCTTAAAAAATTAGTAATTACACGCCCCTGTTAAACAGGGGCTGAAAAAATGTGCCGTAGGCACTGGTGCTGGTGCCACAACACTGCAACCCCTCACAGATACTGTACTCTGAGCACAGCAATGAGACCTGTTGCAAAGCATTGCATAAAAAATTGTAATTACACGCCCCTGTTAAACAGGGGCTGAAAAATTGGGCCTTAGGCACTGGTGCCACAACAGACAACACGGCAACCCCTCACAGATACTGTACTTGGAGCACAGCAGTCAGACCTGTTGCAAAGCATTGCTTAAAAAATTGTAATTACACGCCCCTGTTAAACAGGGGCTGAAAAATTGGGCCTTAGGCACTGGTGCTGGTGCCACAACACAGCAACCCCTCACATATACTGTACTCTGAGCACAGCAATGAGACCTGTTGCAAAGCATTGCATAAAAAATTGTAATTACACGCCCCTATTAAACAGGGGCTGAAAAATTGGGCCTTAGGCACTGGTCCTGGTGCCACAACAGACAACACCGCAACCCCTCACAGATACTGTACTTGGAGCACAGCAGTCAGACCTGTGGCAAAGCATTGCTTAAAAAATTGTAATTACACGCCCCTGTTAAACAGGGGCTGAAAAATTGGGCCTTAGCCACTGGTGGTGGCACCCAGAAACAAAAATGTTCTTCCAAGCTATCATCAGGATCATTGAGGAGGAGGAGGATAGTCAGTCAACATAACAGGACAGTCACTCAGCATCAGCATAGGCAGTCTTGAAGCGATGTGACATTATAAATTATTCAGTTATATCAGCTTCAGGTGCCTGGTAGCTGGTGGTGATCCAAGACTGATTCATCTTTATGAAGGTCAGTTGATCAACCGAGTCGGTGGACAGGCGCACCCTGTGATCGGTGACAAAGCCTCCAGCAGCACTGAATGTGCATTCGGAAAGAACGCTGGATGCAGGACAGGCCAGTAGCTCAATTGCATACTGTGCAAGCTCTGGCCAGTGATCCATCCTCAAGACCCAGTAAGCCAGAGGATTTTCAGTGGGAAAGGTGTCCAAGTCTGACCTTGCCCCTAGGTATTCCTGCACCATGTATATCAGACGCTGGCGATGGTTGCTGGAACCGATCATACCTTGGGGCTGCGGACTAAAAAATTGTCTGAACGCATCGGTCAGACGTCCACCTTCCCCACCGTTCCTTCTGCTACTGACCGAAGCCTCAGCAACTCGTCGTCCAGGACCAGGAGTTTGTAACCTCCCAGTCTCTGGGAACGCGTTGCACAGACCTTTCTGCAAGGCCTCCCGGAGATGTCTCATCCTCTGCTCCCTCTGCGACGGAAAAATAAGGTCCGCAAACTTACCCTTGTACTGTGGATCAAGGAGAGTGGCCAGCCAGTAATGGTCCCTCTCCTCTGCAGGCTTTGCAGGATCAGGGAGGCCATGCAACGTAGGTTAGCTGAGGCATTCGGTCCTGAGTCTTCTGGGTCACTGAGGACGACATGATCCGCAGCCACCTCCTCCCAGCCACGTACAAGTCCACTGGTTTGTTGGGACTGTAAATCATCCCTAAAAGACTGCTGGTGCTGCTGCTGATGCTGAGTGCCAGGCTCCACCTCCATGCTTACACAATCCTCCTCCTCCTCCTCCTCATCCTCTTCCTGTGTGATGGGTGGGAGAGAAGGAACACTGTCTGGATAAAGGGGGCCTTGAGAGGCAAGGAAGTCCACCTCTTCCTGCTTCTGTTCTGCCTCAAGTGCCCTGTCCATTATCCCACGCAGCGTATGCTCCAACAGGTGGACAAGATGTACAGTGTCACTGATGCATGCACTGTCACTACTCACCATCTTCGTGGCCTCCTCAAATGGTGACAGGACAGTGCATGCATCCCTTATCATGCTCCACTGGCGTGGGGAAAAAAATCAGAGCTCCCCTGACCCTGTCCTGGTGCCGTAGTCGCACAGGTACTCATTGATGGCCCTCGCTGCAGCATGGCCAACGTTGAGTTCCACCTGGTGGGCATGTCACATATAAGGTGGTTCTTGGGCAGGTTCAACTCCTTTTGCAGCTCAGCCAGCCGAGCACTGGCATTATATGATCGGCAGAAATGCACACAGACTTTCCTGGCCTGCCTCAGGACATCCTGTAAGCCTGGGTACCTGCCCAAGAACCGCTGCACCACCAGGTTAAGGACGTGAGCCATACAGGGCACATGGGTCAGCTGTCCCTGTCGCAGGGCTGAGAGGAGGTTGGTGCCATTGTCACAAACCACCATTCCTGGCTTATGCTGGCGTGGCATCAAGAGGCCATGGAGGAAGAGGAAGAGGAGGGGGTGGAGGAGAGAGGTGTGTCACAACCAGTAGTAGCATTTTGGAGGCGTGGTGGCGGAACAACCTCCAACACTACTGCACCTTGTCCTGCATCCTTCCCAGCTGCCAAAAGAGTGACCCAATTGGCCGTGAAAGACAGGTAACGTCCCTGTCCATGCCTGCTGGAACATGAGTCAGCGCTAATATGCACCTTACCGCTGACCGCCCTGTCCAGCGAGGCATGGACATTGCCTTCCACATGCCGGTAGAGAGCCGGAATCGCCTTCCGTGAGAAAAAGTGGCGTTTGGGAACCTGCCACTGAGGAACCGCACATTGAACAAACTCACGGAAGGGGGCTGAGTCTACCAACTGAAAAGGCAGCAGTTGAAATGCTAGCAATTTAGCCAAGCTAGCATTTAACTGCTGGGCATGTAGATGGCTGGGAGTAAACTTCTTTTGACGGTCCAGCAGCTGGGGCAGGGAAATTTGCCTTGTAGAATCGGACGTCGGTGTACTGCTCGCAAGAGTGCTCGCAAGTACTTGGCTATAACAGACCTAATTCTACACCTTCATTCCTCTCAGTGCAGCTTTCAGAGAGGACTGAAGGTATAGTGGGGTTGGAGAGCCCAGCTGATGAGGAGCAAGGAGAGGTCCGCTTTGTTATTTGGTGTGGGTCTTTAATGTGCGCTTGCCAACGAGCTGCATGGCAGGTAGACATATGTCTGGTCATGCTTGTGGTGCCCAAGCGGCTGATGTTTTGGCCATGCGAGATACACTTGAGGCCCACACCAAAGAACTTTTGCAAATAGCAGTGGTGCGATCTGATGCACTCATCTCAAAAAAGGCCCACACCAAAGAACTTTTGTAATAACGTGCAGAGGCAGCGCACTGCACAGGCGGAGCTCTGCGGTGTGATTCAGTTGGTGTGCTGGCCTCAAGCTGGCCGCCTCCTCCTCCTTCTCTCTCCCTTCAGGCACCCACGTGGAGTCAGTGACCTCATCATCCCCTCCCTCTTCACCACTGGAGCAAACCTGGCAGTAAACTGCAGCTGGTGGAACATGACTGCCAGATTGCTGTCCTTGAGCATCCCCTCTCTCTGTGCTCATGCTACTGACTTCCTCTAGCTGGGTATCATCATCCGAGCCTTCAAAACGCTGGGCATCCTCCTGGAGCATGTACCCAACACTGTGCTCAAACAGTTCGGGGGACTCCTCAGGAGAACATGGTGGGTCTAGGGAAGGGGTGCCTGACGATGCCATTAAGTACGCGTTGGCAGCTGATTTGCCAGTACCCCGAGCCTGGGTGAGAGAGGATGAGGAGGGCTTGGTCATCCACTCTACCAAGCCTTCGGCATGATGCGGCTTAACATGTCCAGCTGCCGCAAAGAAGCACAAGTGTGTCCCATGGCCACGTGCTGATGGCGATGCACCACGTCCATGACCAGCACTGTTGTCTCTAGACACAGAGCCTGCTTGCCCTGTTTTCTTGCCTCGAGACAGTCTGCCTCTCCTTGTCGGTCTTCCAGGCATTGTAGTGGGTAGTGTATATTGTGCTGGAGTCACACAGCACACACACTAACTCCTGCAGATGGCTGCCTTAGATGACAACAACAGGGCCTTAGGGCAGATAGAGGCTGAGGTGGTGGCTGCCTTAGATGTCAACAACAGGGCCTTAGGGCAGATAGAGGCTGAGGTAGTGGCTGCCTTAGATGACAACAACAGGGCCTTAGGGCAGATAGAGGCTGAGGTGGTGGCTGCCTTAGATGACAACAACAGGGCCTTAGGGCAGATAGAGGCTGAGGTGGTTTATTGTGTGCTGTGCTCTACTCACACTCACACACACACACACACACACACACATACTAGCTCCTGCAAATGCCTGGCTGCCTTAGATGACAACAACAGGACCTTAACGCAGATAGAGGCTGAGGTGGTTTATTGTGTGCTGTGCTCTACTCACACAGCACACACACACACACATGCTAGCTCCTGAAAATGCCTGGTTTCCTTAGATGACAACAGGGCCTTAGGGCAGATAGAGGCTGAGGTGGTTTATTGTGTGCTGTGCTCTACTCACACAGCACACACGCTAGCTCCTGCAAATGCCTGGCTGCCTTAGATGACAACAACAGGGCCTTAGGGCAGATAGAGGCTGAGGTGGTGGCTGCCTTAGATGACAACAACAGGGCCTTAGGGCAGATAGAGGCTGAGGTGGTGGCTGCCTTAGATGACAACAACGGGGCCTTAGGGCAGATAGAGGCTGAGGTGGTGGCTGCCTTAGATGACAACAACAGGGCCTTAGGGCAGATAGAGGCTGAGGTGGTGGCTGCCTTAGATGACAACAACAGGGCCTTAGGGCAGATAGAGGCTGAGGTGGTTTATTGTGTGCTGTGCCCTACTCACACAGCACACACACGCTAGCTCCTGCAAATGCCTGGCTGCCTTAGATGACAACAACAGGGCCTTAGGGCAGATAGAGGCTGAGGTGGTTTATTGTGTGCTGTGCTCTACTCACACAGCACACACACACATGCTAGCTCCTGCAAATGCCTGGCTGGCTGCCTTAGATGACAACAACAGGGCCTTAAGGGCAGATAGAGGCTGAGGTGGTTTATTGTGTGCTGTGCTCTACTCACACAGCACACACACACACACACGCTAGCTCCTGCAAATGCCTGGCTGCCTTAGATGACAACAACAGGGCCTTACGGCAGATAGAGGCTGAGGTGGTGGCTGCCTTAGATGACAACAACAGGGCCTTAGGGCAGATAGAGGCTGAGGTGGTTTATTGTGTGCTGTGCCCTACTCACACAGCACACACACGCTAGCTCCTGCAAATGCCTGGCTGCCTTAGATGACAACAACAGGGCCTTAGGGCAGATAGAGGCTGAGGTGGTGGCTGCCTTAGATGACAACAACGGGGCCTTAGGGCAGATAGAGGCTGAGGTGGTGGCTGCCTTAGATGACAACAACAGGGCCTTAGGGCAGATAGAGGCTGAGGTGGTGGCTGCCTTAGATGACAACAACAGGGCCTTAGGGCAGATAGAGGCTGAGGTGGTTTATTGTGTGCTGTGCCCTACTCACACAGCACACACACGCTAGCTCCTGCAAATGCCTGGCTGCCTTAGATGACAACAACAGGGCCTTAGGGCAGATAGAGGCTGAGGTGGTTTATTGTGTGCTGTGCTCTACTCACACAGCACACACACACATGCTAGCTCCTGCAAATGCCTGGCTGGCTGCCTTAGATGACAACAACAGGGCCTTAAGGGCAGATAGAGGCTGAGGTGGTTTATTGTGTGCTGTGCTCTACTCACACAGCACACACACACACACGCTAGCTCCTGCAAATGCCTGGCTGCCTTAGATGACAACAACAGGGCCTTACGGCAGATAGAGGCTGAGGTGGTGGCTGCCTTAGATGACAACAACAGGGCCTTAGGGCAGATAGAGGCTGAGGTGGTTTATTGTGTGCTGTGCCCTACTCACACAGCACACACACGCTAGCTCCTGCAAATGCCTGGCTGCCTTAGATGACAACAACAGGGCCTTAGGGCAGATAGAGGCTGAGGTGGTTTATTGTGTGCTGTGCTCTACTCACACAGCACACACACAAATGCTAGCTCCTGCAAATGCCTGGCTGGCTGCCTTAGATGACAACAACAGGGCCTTAAGGGCAGATAGAGGCTGAGGTGGTTTATTGTGTGCTGTGCTCTACTCACACAGCACACACACACACATGCTAGCTCCTGCAAATGCCTGGCTGCCTTAGATGACAACAACAGGGCCTTAGGGCAGATAGAGGCTGAGGTGGTTTTTGTGTGCTGTGCTCTACTCACACAGCACACACACACGCTAGCTCCTAAAAATGTCTGGCTGCCTTAGATGACAACAACGGGGCCTTACGGCAGATAGAGGTTGAGGTGGTTTATTGTGTGCTGTGCTCTACTCACACAGCACACACACACACGCTAGCTCCTGCAAATGCCTGGCTGGCTTCCTTAGATGATAACAGGCCAGAAGGGTAAAGGTAATGTGATACTGCAATGCTGTACTAACAGCACGCACACACTAGACTAATCCCCAGAATCACAGCAGATAATGTCAGACTCAGCACTCAGCAGATAATGTCACCACTCAGCAGTCAGCACAGCAGAATGTATAACACAGCAGATACTGTCAGCAGCAGTGCACTCAGCAGAATGAATACAGCAGATGCTCAGCAATGCAGAATGAATTACAGCAGCCAATGTGACTTACACAGTCACTTACTAACGCCGGAACACACTACACTAGGCCGCCAGAGCGGCGGCCTCTTATAGTGTGGGGCGTGTACTAAACCCCCTGAGCTATAATTGGCCCCAGGCATCCTGCCTGGGGCCAATTATTGCTCTCCTCGCCGCTGGCTCTATGATTGGCCAAGCATGCGGGGTCACAGTGCATGCTTGGCCAATCATCAGCCAGCGATGCACTGCGACTGGCGCAGTGCATTGTGGGCCATTCGCATCACACAAATTTGATGTGATGGCCCAAATAGTTCTGGGCTTGCTGAGCGGTCGAACGCCCGATGTTCGATTCGAACGAACTCCGGGCCCATCCCTACCACTCACTATATAAATGCACACTAGGATTGACATCAAATGTAATAAGATAATATATCTGGCAGACAACTGTTGAACAATTGAATTTGCATTTCTTGCATTATACATGAGTTTGTATTAGATGTGCTGAGATATAGGAAAGCGTTGTTTAGAAAAGATAGCCCAAATTCCAGATTAAACGTGACCTTGTTTTGCCAATAATATAATTCTGCTTGAATTAGTTTGAGTCTTGCAGTCCTGGGCCATAATACTTGTAGCAGAGTGTACATATGTGTCTGTCTCTGCCTGGAGGGGTGTGTTTGCGCCCTCCAAAAAATGTATAGCACCAGCCGCCACAGGTGAAACAGGTTCTGGTTATATATTCTCCCAATGGCTCCCAGTGCAGGGACAAGCATCACACCTCTGCTTGTGAAGATAAACACCAAAGAAAGAAATATACTCACATGGTGAAAGTACGTTAAAAAACATAATCCTTTTATTTAACAAAAAAGATAAAATAGTAATATGGTACAATCACACTCAATGATAAACTGAGCCACCTCACACAGAGGCAGTAGCAGGGTGATGGTTTAGTGAAAAAAAAAAGCAGATACTGTCAGCAGCAGTGCACTCAGCAGAATGAATACAGCAGATGCTCAGCAATGCAGAATGAATTACAGCAGCTAATGTGACTTACACAGCCACTCACTAACGCCGGAACACACTACACTAGGCCGCCAGAGCGGCGGCCTTTTATAGTGTGGGGCGTGTACTAAACCCCCTGAGCTATAATTGGCCCCAGGCATCACACCTTGTGAAGATAAACACCAAAGAAAGAAATATACTCACATGGTGAAAGTACGTTAAAAAACATAATCCTTTTATTTAACAAATAAGATAAAATAGTAATATGGTACAATCACACTCAATGATAAACTGAGCCACCTCACACAGAGGCAGTAGCAGGGTGATGGTTTAGTGAAAAAAAAAGCTGGCTTGGACCATTCCAACCCATTCCGACGGCCTAGTTTCCGGCAAAACATGTAGGTCGCAGCTTGTACGTGACAACATCACGCACTATTGCTGGTCGTAGCCGCCATTTTTGTTAGAGAATAATCTGTATTCTCAGACCGTCTCTCGATTAAAGCTAAGACATTTATTTGCATATGCAAGAGAAATGGTTACATGTACGTTCAGGCTTCAATAATCCATTTCTGGCTGTCATAGGATTACATACTTCTTTTATCACACTTAAACCTTCCCCCTTCCTGCTTGTAATGTCCTGATCATATGTATAATTTCAACCTTTATTCCAACGTGAAGCAGGAAGGAGGGAATGTCCCTTTTTTTCAGGCAACACCCTGCCACAGGATGCTCTGTACATGTGATTCTAAACATTTCATTGTTGTGAACTTTATGTTTTTAAACTTCTGCTAATGTAAGCATTTTTATTGTTATATGATTATTCAGCATATTGAAGTATAATAGGGTTATATAAAACATATATTTCTAAGCATTTTAAACTTAATGAAGATAAAGCTATATTTCTATGCATATTCATAATTGACATTTAAAGTAATAATACTTAATTTCTCTAACAATTTTGTTTGCTAAAGGCCGCTATTTCACAGAGTGCATCACAATAGTACACAATGAAAGGCATTTAACAAAGCCTTTTATTATGTACAACTGTCATGTGATCGGCTGTGATTGGGCACGGCAGTGATCTGGTGTACACAGCAGGTGACAGATTGCACTGGAGCACAGCCATATCGTGGGAGGACGTCATATGACACTCCAAACGCAGGTCACAAACAGCACATTTGCCTGAAATTAATGGACTTAAATCACACTGCACTGAACAGCATGTGAATTGCACATGAGAGCAGAGCCTCCTGGCTGGAGCCCTGAGCTATGCTCAAGCCTTCATTATAAGGGCTGTGTGCATCTGGACACACACCCTGCTTTTCTTGAGCAAGATCTGGACACCAGACTGGAGATTTCTTCCCTCCCAAAGCACTTTGACATTTCCAAACTACGGAGCCCAATGTAAAAACAGCTTTCTCCACTTATAAGCATTACTCCAGAGTCTCAAACTCTGCATTCTTTGCTCTACGATTTTTCCAACTATTTACACAGTGGCAGGGCCTCACATGGTCAGTCGATCACTATATTTATATACTGTATATCTAGTTTGTAGATAAATTGTATTTCATACTCTTTTCTAAAATAATTGCTTCACCCATGCCTTTTACAAACTGATTTCTAAAGAGATAGGAGGATCTGCTCTGCCTTCATTGTAACCAAATAGTGCAATTACAATGTTCTAGTAAGTGTCTGCATTCCATTAAAAGGGGAGTCTTTTGGTGTATGTTACCAAAAATTAAAGTGGTTCTGCACCCATTTCATTTAGTAAATCTCTTTGCCTTCCAAATCAGGCAAAGAGTACTAAATGAAATGTGTTTTTTTTTTTTTTTTTTACTTACCTTGTAATTGATGACTTCCGGTCTTCTGTCTCTTCGGGGGTGGGCGGGGTCTCTGCGTCGATCGTCGTCAGGCCGCACTGTCTCCTGGGATCTGGTGTCATTGTTCCCAGGAGTCAGTGCGGACATCTTCCGAAATCTCACGAGATTTCGGCCACATCTTCCGAAATCTCGCGAGATTTCGGACACATCTTCCGAAATCTCGTGAGATGTCGGCAGATGTGCCGTTACTGCGCACGCGCGAGTAACGGCGGTGCATGCTGGGCCATCTAAAGTGCCTGTGGGGGTTTCACATGCCCACAGGCAAGATGGACCCCAGCACAAAAGAAGAAGATGAAGAACTTCATCGGACGAAAACCGGAGGCGATCGAGATGGAAGATGGAACAGGTGAGTCCCACAATTAAGGTAAGCATCCTTTGTATACCCCCCCAAAAAAAAAAAAATATATACAGAGTGCAGAACCGCTTTAAACTCCAGTTGCAGTTGCAGAGTAATTTGCAGCCACTCTGCCTGCCCCCCCCTCTCCCCTTAGCCCCCGTACACACGGTCAGAAATTCCGACGGAAAATGTCCGATCGGACCATGTTGTCGGAAAATCCGCCCATGTGTGGGCTCCATCGGACTTTTTCCCTCGGAATTCTTCTCTCAAATTTTCCGAACAAAATCCGATCGGACATTTTCCGATCGTGTGTGGAGAATTCCGACGGACAAAGTGCCACGCATGCTCAGATCAAATTACGAGACCAAAGCTGTTGGCTACTAGCTTCTACGTAGTTCTGTCGTACGCAACGAACGTCACCACGTTCAGAATGATCGGATTTTCCAACAACTTTGTCCGACCGTGTGTATGCAACACCAGTGTCGGACAAAATCCATCTGAAAAAATCTGAAGGATTTTGTGGTCGGAATTTCAGACCGTGTGTATGGGGGCTTACCCAATCACAGAAGGCTTTGTATTATGTGAACCAATTCACAATATACAAAGTATTATCTAAATGAACAGCAGAGGGGAGGGGCAGGCAAATCAGTTGCTGTGCAGGAGAGCTCATCTTTCCCATCAGATCGCTTGGAGTATAGCAATAGCTGTAAAAATGTAAATAGTAAATAAGAGATAAGTCCACAAGGTGGCCTACACATCGCTGGACTTAATCTCTTTTAAACCAGAATATTTTTAAAAGTGCTTTGATTTCTGGAGTTCCAATTTAAATAGCACTGACTTACTAAATGTCTTTGGAACAGTGATATATGTTTCAATAATTGTACAGCAAATTAATTAATACAGGTTGGACACCCCCCTGGCCCCAGCCTAATACTGGACAGTTAAGGAGCAGCAACAAGACCAATAGGGTATTCTGTCTCTTTTCTCAGCATGTTCATTGTCAGTACAGTTGCGTAAAGCATAGCCTGATTGGCTTTGAGTGCTGACAATCCTTTTCATAGTCTGTACAAGGGATTGCAAGAAGCTCACACAGATTCTTACATTTGTTTCATTTAAAAAAATATTTTATGATTTTATGAATAGTAGCTGCAATGAATAATGTTTCCGTCTGAAATTCAGCTTTCACTTAAATATCATATGGTTAAATACATTTAATATTTAATATTTCAACCTCAACTTCCCCCCATTCGACAAGCTTAACTGGAATACTATATATTTTTCTTTTAAATAGAAGTAAAAATGTACAGTTCTTTGGCCTTTTGTTACCAAGTACAGCCTCCACAGCTCAGGAATGTTAAGTGTAGGCCAAGCCACATGATTTATTTTCCTCTGTAGGCAACCCAAAACACATAATTTCATTTTACTTAACACATGCTTAACATACTCATGATATCCACTGGCTGTAGTTATCATGAATAATTGTATCAGTGACAAGAGGCTTTGAAGTGGGCACATTCATTATTCCATGTCATCTCTGACTGTAATGTTTGGTAATTTGCTTTTGGACTTTGTGTGGAAATCATTGTGACAGACTTACGTGATTTTATATCTGAATACTTTTTCTAATCAGACCTGACTGACCAAAACTGGGTTCCATTTAAAATTACTTGCTGAATGGATATATTTTTCCATGTTAAATGCATGTGTGTAAACAAAGTGTAATACATACAGGTATGTATTGCCGCCTAGAGATCATAGTACTCCTTGTGCCTTATGACTATGCCTTCATCTTCCTTACTTCTCTGAAGGCTGGCGCAATCAATTGTTCATGCAGCAGGCATCACCCAGACTCAGCATCTTGCATTTAGCATAATACTACAGTATCTTGTAAATCCCAAATGTCTGCATTTGTCTTTATGTTCCTTACTATGGGTAGATAGATTTTCTCACACATAAAACCCATCTGTTACAGCCCCTCACTTTATACATTGTAACAATCTAGTGAAGACTGGAGGAAGGAAAAATTAGGAAATGTCTAAAGCGCACTAATGGCATCATTCTCCCAGATTACACTTCTCAAGTCTTGGCATAGTCCCATGACTAGAGTTTAAAGTGATATTAAACCCTTAAGTTCATTTTATTTGTATATATATTTTTTTAGAGATGATGTCCATACTTATCTTAAATGATAGTTCCTGCTCTTAAAAATTTTCCCCTTTGGCCTATCTGCAAGCTGTTGCTTTCCCCCACCTGATGTCTCCATTAGCTGGTTGTGTCCTGTCCCTGCCTTTTTGCTGAGCTTTGTATGTCCATGGACACACTAAACACCCAGAAAGCCACACCCCTGCACCCTTCTCCTCCTAGCAGTTTGACTGATGGCAGCAGGAATCTTTGGCTCTGCTGCACTCGGTACCTACCTCTAAAACCCAGAAGATCAAGGAAGTGTTGCAGATTGGTGGGAAACAGGTGGCATTGACAGATCATAGGTACATTTTAGGGGACGGGAGGGCACAAAGAAGTACTAGGGAAACATATTTAACCGTAAAGTTTATCTAAATCAGAAACCAAAAATGTTATATATTGCGCCTTACTAATTTATGGTGCAGGGGCTGCATTAATTTTATTATTTCAAGCTTCTTTTGCATTATTTTCACCTGGTGATCCATCAAGTAACAACTTACTGTCCCTATCAAATAACAACTTACTGTCCCTGATTGGCTAGGTCTCTCCTCCACTGTGTCCAATGTCCAATGCAGAGGCCATGATTGTTACCCTAGAATGCTCTCCTGATACAGTATGGGCTACAAATATTTAAGCATCTCTTTATCTTCATTACATGGGGCAAATTGGTAGTTTACAGAACACAGGTAGAAAGATATTCTTTGATATATATATATTTATTATAAAATATATATATATATATATATATATATATATATATAATTTATTATAAAAAACACACTCGTACCACCAGTGCAATTAGTTGCAGCTGCTGTTCCAAACCAATTAGGTTATGTAATACTCAAGTGACCCACAGAAATGTGTGTAAACAGCGCTTGCAAATGCTGAATCAACCAAATAAAAAATGCTAAAATAGTGAGAATTGATATATATAGTGCACTACGGTGCCAATATGCATATTCAAACAAAACCCATAATAGTAGTTAATATTAAATGATGATAGTGTGAATGATGATACAAATACACAGTTCACAAACAAAGCATAATAGAACATAATACAAGTGCTCAGTACCAAATATTGGTGATAATCAATGTGACGAGCCCTTTAAGTTGTATTAAAGTGCCTTGTGCTATCTTTAACTCCAATGTTTGTGCCACCACTTCACCACGTGTATAAAATAGATCCCCACTTACCAGATAAAGTTGACCCTCTTGTATAACAAGAGGAGTCAAATGTGCTTAATGGTCATCCAAACCAATGGCCATTACTCCATACTCATACTCTTAAACCTCTCTGCTGCCTTCAACACAGTTGACCACCTGCTCCTCCTCAGCAAAGCTACACTCCCTTGGCCTCTGTGATTTTACTTTATCCGGGTTCTCCTCCAACCTATCTCAGCTCACTTTCAGTGTCACTTACAACTCCATCTCCTCCGCCCCTCTTCCTCTCTCTGTTGGGGCACCCCAAGGCTCTGTCCTTGGGCCCTTCCTATTCTCGCTCTATACCTCTTCCCTGGGCCAGTTGATAACCTCCCATGGCTTCCAATACCACCTCTACGCCAATGACACCCAGATCTATCTCTCCACTCAACTCACCCCCTCAATCTCCTCACGGATCTTAAACTTACTGAATGATATATCGGTATGGATGTCACACAAGTTTCTCAAACTCAACCTTTCTAAAAATGAGCTTGTAATATTTCCTCCTTCCCGGTCACCCCCATGACTTTACCATTAAGAACATCACAACCATTGGTCCCTCCACACATGACAGGGTGCTAGGTGTAATCTTTGACACTGACCTCTCCTTCAGCCCCCACATCCAATCACTGGCTAAATCCTGCCACCGTAACCTCCGCAACATCTCCAGAATTTGACCCTTCCTGACTAATGACACCACAAAGCAACTTATTCACTCCTTGATTATTTCCCGCCTTGACTACTGCAACTCCCTCTATAATGGCCTACCCTTATGCAGGCTATCCCCCTTCAGTCTATTATGAATGCTGCTGCTAGACTAATGCACCTCACTAATCTATCCGTTACTGCTGCCCCTCTCTGCCAATCCCTTCACTGGTTTCCCCTACTCCACCGTATAAAATTCAAAATGCTAAGCACAACATACAAGGCCATCTACAACATCGCCCCCAGCTACATCACCAACCTCATCTGCAGATATCGCCCAAATCATCACCTCTGCTCCTCCCAGGAACTGCTGCTCTCTAGCTCCCTTGTTACCTCCTCTAATGCTAGCCTTCAGGAGTTCTCCACAGCCTCTCCCATCCTCTGTAATTCCTTGCCCCGGTATTTCCGATCAGTCCCTAACCTGTCCACCTTTAGGAAATCCCTGAAAACTCACTTATTCAGGGAAGCCTATCCCACACCCACCTAACAACTGTCCCCGAGCCACCCCCCATCAAATCATTCCCTGCATCTATTACCTTTTGTACCACCACCCCCTCCCTTTAGAATGTAAGCTCTACGAGCCTGTCCCTTCTGTATTGAACTGTACTGTAATTGTGCTGTCCCCCCTCTACATTGTAAAGCTCTGCATAAACTGTTGGCGCTATATAAATTGTGTAATATAATAATAATAATCCAGAGACCAGGGGTATCCTTCACACCACTCTCCAGTGTTCTATACTCGTGGCGGCGTCACCAATGGCTCCAATGGCAGAGTTATTCGTAAATGAGAAAAGAAGAGAAGGACCAGCTTCTCATAGTGTAAAAAGCTTCTAGCTTACTTAAAATATATATCTGTTGCCGGTAGCATACATAAAAGTTTAACCGTTTCAGCCCTGGAAGATTTTACCCCCTTCCTGACCAGAGCACTTTTTACAATTTGGCACTGCGTGGCTTTAGAAAAATATAAACCTTAGCGCCTTTGGATAAAAGAACTGATCATCAAACTCCAGCTGCAGTAAAAAAAACTTGCTAATAAGCAAATGGCAAAGAAGCAAAGTGAGAATATAAAAACATTTTTTTGCGCTTAATGTCGCTTCACACAACGACTTGGGATCCGACTTGTCATCCCTTAAGTCACCCCAAGTCGCTTGACATTAGGAATTACATTATAGTCAATGAGAGCCATCTTAATGTACACTACTGAAGTAGCTCCGACTTCAGAAAAGGTTCCTGTAGTACTTCAATCCAACTTCTAGGCGACTTGTACCCATAGAATTCAATGGAAGTCGCCTCAAAGTGGGATCTCCATCTATATTGAAGTGACTTTACAGGAAAAGAAATTACAGTACCTGCCCACGAGAATATGTTTCCAGCTCGATCTCATCACGCTGGTTCTCGGCTCGCGCTGGCTTCAATAGGAAAAACACATTTTCCTACTGCAGCGAGCACGAGGAAGAATAATAATAAAAACCGGCATGGGTTCCCCTCCAAGGTCATATCAGGCCCTTAGGTCTGGTATGGATTTTAAGGTGAACCCTTTACCCCGAAAAAACGATGGACCAGACCCATATCTGAGCACGCAGCCTGGCCGGTCAGGAAAGGGGATGGGATGAGCGAGTTCCCCCCTCCTGAACCGTACTAGGCCGCATGCCTCAACATGTGGGGGTGGGTGCTTTGGGGAAAGGGGGGCGCCCCTGCGGCCCCCCCACCCCAAAGCACCTTGTCCCCATGTTGATGAGGACAAGGGCCCCTTCCTGACAACCCTGGAAGTTGGTTGTCGTGGTCTGCGGGTGAGGGGCTTATCGGTATCCGGGAGCCCCCTTTAATAAGGGGGCCCCCAGATTCCGGCCCCCCACCTGGGGGAAAAAAGTGTCAATAAAAAAACACACTAGACAGGCTTTTAAAGTAATTTATTAGGCAGCTCCGGGGGTCTCTTCCGACTTCGGAGGTCTCTTCTGACTTCTCTGCGCTCTCCGGCCTCTTCTCCCACTCTTCGGTTCTTCTACGGCTCTCGGCCTCTTCTCCCGGTCTCTGGTTCTTCTCCTGCTCTCTTCTGCCTGGCTCCTCCGCTATCTTCTTCCAGCTCTATTACTAGCGCTGGCCCGGTCTTTTCCATCATCTTCTTCCCCTGTTCTCTTCTTCCGATGTTGAAATGACGCTCTCTCCTGCTGTAATGCCGTGTGCCGGTGCACAATGACTTATATAGGCATTGGGCGTGGACACCCGTTGACCCCACCCCTTATGACGTCACAGTCCCAGCATGCCCTGGGACTGTGACGTCATAAGGGGCATTGTCACTGGGTGACATCACCCGGTGACAACGCCCCATGCCTATATAAGTCGTTGCGCACCGACACACGCCATTACAGTGGCAATAAGTGTATATTGGTTTTGTTTGTGGCATTTTTATTATTTATTTATTTTTTACTAGTAATGGCGAATGGCGATACTAGTAACCTGCGATTTTTAGCGGTATTGCAACGGACAGATTGGACACTTTTGACACATTTTTGGGACCATTGACATTTATACAGCGATCAGTGCTATAAATAAATGTGTGTTCCCTCAGCGTGTTCTAACTGTATGGGGATAGGACTGGCTAGGGGAGGAGAGATATCTTTGTTCCTACTTAGTAGGAACACACGATCTGTCTCCTCTCTCCTCTCCCCTGACAGCACAGGAATTTGTGTGTTTACACACACAAATCTCTGTGCTGGCTCTCGTGCACGCGATTGCGCATGGCCGGCAGCGATCGTGCCCACCGGCCATGCGCATTGTGTCCCCTGCTGTGCGCCCTCTGGCGGCTCTCCTGGGCAAAGCCGCACACGTACAGGATTTCGCCCAGGAGAGCCATTCTGCAGCAGTAAAAGTATGTGAGACGGTCGGGAACCAGTAAAAAACCATGGGCTTCCCATAGCTACAGTAGAAGAAGTGAATAAAGCTGTGAGCCGCTAAACTCTGGCGTGCGTTCCACCTACTGCGAGTCCTACGCACCATGCGTTGCAGCTTGACGCGTTTCGTCACTATGTAATGTCTTTAGAAGTCGTAAGTCGTGATGCATTCCCTGATCTATTTATACAAGCTCCAATGTTAAAAACAACGCTCCTTAGCTTGAATAATTTTACATATCACGTGGCAACCCTCAAGTTCTTTCTCTCATCCCTACAATAGGATGTTGTATTTATGTTGCCTCTAATATGACAAAAGTTTATGGTAATGTGTCTCGAATTGACTTGCTCAGCTCTCCCTTCATATGGAGGCCACTGCCACTGTCACTCTCTTTGGGTAACGCAAAAGGTGTTCCAGGTATTTTACAATCCAATAATGTGTATTACAAAAAATTTTACGTGCGTCTTGAAAGTGTTCAGGTTTGGCTTGAAGAAAAGGTGGCAACCCTACTACTGACTCCAACCTCTACCCTACTGACACCGTCCACTGGCCTACTGACTGAGACTGTCCACATTTATGGTAGGCTAAGTTTATATTTTTACAGTGACACTTATTTTATTATATTTTACCAAGTTTTCCTTATTATTTAGTTGGGCCTTGCTAGTTTTTTTTAAAAAGGGATTCAAATCCCAGTGGTCATTGATCTCTCATGTTATTCAGGTAGATCGCCACCTCTCAAAGGTTGCCTACCCCTGCTTTAAGGTTTAAAATGCCCAGCATTTAGTACCACTTTAATTATCATTGTTTTAATAATACAATATACTGTTGCTGCAAATTATGATATTCCAAAAATTAATTTTGCAGTCTTACTGACAGGTCTGCTTCCAATTACCTATAGTTTATCTTACTTTTGAGTTGCCCCATTACAGAAACTGAAGGATGTTGGAAGCAGGCTTTCACAGGCATGGGTTTAATTACAAGGTGTTCACTTTGCAAGGGAAATTTTCCCTTAGCCTAATGCATGAAGTGAAACACTGACTTCCATCAACCAATTAGGTGCAAGCAAAAATACAGTTTTATTTTCGGTGCACGTGATTGGGCATTTTTTGCTAAATACATTTTCACCACATTCACTAATATAGGAGAAAATTCCCTTGCAGAGTGAAATTTCCATTACAAAGTAAACAGCCTATTTGCCTTTATTAAATAAACTCCATGTCTACTGTTTTAAGATTATTGGTGGAAAGAGATCTTAGTTAACCACATGCCGACCGGCGCACGGCGAGATACGTCGGCAGAATGGCACGTACAGGCAGGAGGGCGTATATATAAGTCCCTCCTTAATGCCTGTCCGTGCCGCCGGGAGCGCGCCGGAAGCGACGCGCTCCCGCGCCGGTCGGGACCCCCGTGTGTCCGGTCGCGGTCCCCGTGGACTCGATCGCCGCGGGGACCCCCGCGATTGTCTCACTTGAAGGCTGAACGGGGAGATGCCGAGATAAACAGCATCTCCCCGTTCTGCCTAGCAACTAGTGACGCCGATCTCTGCTCCCTGTGATTGGAGCGAGATCAGCATTCACTAGCTGACAGCCACACCCCCCCCACAGTAAGAAACACACCCCTAGGCATACTTAACCCTTACACTGCCCCCTTGTGGTAACCCCTTCACTGCCAGTGTCATTTATACAGGAATCAATGCATTTAAATAGCATTGATTGCTGTATAAATAACAATGGTCCCAAAAATGTGTCAAAAACGTCTGATGTGTCCGCCATGTCGCAGTCACAAAAAAAATCGCAGATCGCCGCCATTACTAATAAAAAAAATGTAATAATAAAAATGCTATAAAACTATCCCCTATCTTGTAAACGCTATAACTTCTGCGCAAACCGATCAATAATCGCTTATTGCGATTTTTTTTACCAAAAATATGTAGAAGAATACTTATCGGCCTAAACTGAGGAAAAATGTTTTTTTATATATTTTTTATATTTATTTAAAAAATAATGCATTTTTTTCAAAATTGTCGCTCTATTTTTGTTTAGCAAAAAATAAAAACCGCAGGGGCGATCAAATACCACCAAAAGAAAGCTATTTGTGGGAAAAAAATTGACATCAATTTTGTTTGGGAGCAACGTTGCACGACAGCGCAATTGTCAGTTAAAACAACGCAGTGCCGAATCGCACAAAGGGGCCTGGTCCTTTGGCTGCAAATTGGTCCGGTCTGAAAGTGGTTAAACATGGTAATGTACAGTTGTTTTTCAAAATAGTGTGTAGAGGAAAAGGGGGGCAAAACTGTAGTTATGTCTTCTTCTATGTTTTGCAACTTATAGGACAGAGGTGAGTAGATCCTGAGAGTATATTAGCCTACAGATCTTTTACCAGATGAAACTATTCTGGAAATTACCCTTTTAATGATACTTCCTGTCAAAAAAGGTTGGCAGTGTTTCACGTTTTTAAGCTCTCTGTTTAGGATTTCCAGTAGTTGAGATCCAGATGCAGGATTGCTTCAAATCTGTGCCTATAAATCTCAGTTTCACACAGCTGACTCCAGGGTTGCTCCAAAAATGATTGCTCAAACTCCAGTTCTGTTTCTTAGCAGGTCTGTTCAGCTACAGCTATTTTTTTTTCAATTATCTGCAGACAATTAATGCCTTTATTGAAATTTGAACATAAATATAACAGATCAAATGTAAGTCCTTGTGAAATATAATGATATTTAATGCACACAACACAAAGTAGATTATGTTTAATCTTGTTTATTGGGTTTATAGGTAGACACAAAAACAAATGTCAGAGAAAGTCAAGAAAAATGCAAACTTTTTAAAGGAACACTGACATATCCTAACCCGCACTTATAGGCAAAGTATACTATATAAGGATGACAACTATCAGGAACAAACAACCCATATTTGCATAAAATAGGAAAACAACCATTGTTACATAGTTTGATCAAGAATGTATAGAGGACCAAAACACAAATCATAAAAGTAGGCGAAAAAACAGATCCCTATAGCAATATATTGCAGGTAGGACATTGACAGACGACCATCTGTGAAACAAAGCGCCTCTGAAACACAGAGAAGCAATAAAGTGATACAAATATTAAGTCCAGAAACATCAAAAGAGGATAGATAGAACAGGAAAAGAGAGGATTTGTAAAATTAAAAAACAAACGTAATAAATAAATAACAAAATAATCAAAATGGGGAAGCTGAGGTGAGGGGAGAGGGAAGTGAGGGCCAGAGATACCTACATAAAACAACAGAAGGGCAACAAAAACTGTTGGGGGGAATCCCAGAATTACTCAGAAGGCTAAACCGTAGTAGTGATAAATGTGTTCAAAGTAGATGAGTACCGGAAATGATTCCAGACAGTCTATATAATACTATGAGAATCAGATTTGTCTTCATCCATAGTAATATTTTCCATATGTTCAATGTGATTTATTTCACATGTCCAGGTGGCTAAGGTTGGTGGGTTAGATTGGCGCCAGCATCTGGCAATAACAGATTGAGCCGCAGTTAGGAAATGTCTAATCAGACTTTTTTTTTATCTATTTGTAGGAGCCTGGCACTAGAGAAATCACAGTAAGCTGGGGCTGGTTAGGGTATACATCACCCACCAGATGAGCAAACAATTGCAATACCATGTCCCAAAAAGGGAGGCAAGTGCCTCAGATATGAATCATGGTGCCAGGGACCCTCAAACAGCACCAACATGTGTTGGGGATGGCAGAGTCTATTTTGTGAACAAAGAAGATTATACAATATAATATACATACATGACAAAAATAGGTGTATTTAGAAAACTTCCACCAAATATTCTCTGATGGTGAATCAATACCTGTAATTTAAGATTTTTTTTTTCAATGTAACTACTTGCGGATTGCCCCTCCCCCCCCCCCCCCTGGTGGCCCACACAGGCAAAGCGACATACCCGTTCCTCGCTGCCTTCTTACAGACTTAGGGTGCCTCTCCCCTCCTTGTGCTGGCACCCAATGTGATTGTACTCAGTGGGAGCCTGTCAGAAATTCCTGACCAATGATTCACAGCTGGGAACTGCTGATCGGCACATTCAGCATGTGTACAATCACTGCCCAGAGCTCTGTGTTGACCATCAACACAGCTCTGTACAGAGGGGAGCGAGGTCACCAAATGGCCTGGTAATGGACTGGAAGGGACCCATGCCGTTTTTTCAATAAGTTTTATCTATATTGCTGAGACCTGACAATACATTACAGCCGCGATCAGTTTTAAATTACTTTTTTTCCTGTCGAAAATGTCATATTGCTGTGGTACTGTTTTAAACACTGGAAAACTGTGCCACTTTACAGGCATACTATAGACACCCCCCAGGCACGATATTTAAAGGAATATTTCATTTTTTTTGTTTCACTTTAAGCATTATTAAAATCACTGCTCCCGTAAAAATGTCAGTTTTTAAAACTTTTTTTTGCATTGATACATGTCCCCTGGGGCAGGATCCGGGTCCCCAAACACTTTTTATGACAATAACTTGCATATTAGCCTTTAAAATTAGCACTTTTGGTTTTTCATGTTAGTGTCCCATAGACTTTAACGGGGTTCCGCGGCTTTCGAATTTGCCGCTAACACCGCATAATATGCGTTGTTTGCCGAACGCCAAGCTTATGCTCAGGCTGAAACTTTCGCCCATCCCTATTAGGAATGTATTGCAATCAGAGGTGAACTTGCATTAAAATATACTTAAACATAACTGGTACATTGACAGAGATTGTAATTTAGGAGCTTCGCAATTTCACTTACTAAAAATGCTATATGTTTTTTTTGCTATACTATAACACGGTAAGGGGCTAGACCCACATTTACAGTATATACATATACAGTACATTTAAAAACACAAATGGTAACCTTTGAATAGATGATGTCTATACCGTATGTGCTATTATATGTCAATAGGATGCAATGCAGCTGGCTCTTGTTGTGGAAATTTCACTATGCGCTGTGCGTAATCCATGTCACTTTCAGCCTTTTGGTATAATGAATCTTAGTATGACCCTGTTTCCTGCATCTTCCCAAGTAAACAGACATGACCACCATCCTTACATCCTTAGCTCCACAGCTCGACTGTCTCTGCAGAGACTGTGTTCTGTTTATTTAGAGTACTTAATAATAGAGCTTGATTGTTTCACAATTGGCCAATCAAGCACAGGCATTCCTTCAAACAGGAGGAGTTATACAAATCTCAACCAATGAACAATGACTAGGCCGGTGTATGGGTGTGTCTATGCAGGGGCAGTGTTTATGATTTCCCATCTCCTGTACCTGTAAGCCATGCTCTCCAGTAAGACAAAAGAAAGCCACATGACTGGCCTTGAAATCATAGACGCCGCCCGACCATAATGGACCCAAAGACTCCTGTTTTTACCGTTGGTGTGAATCCTTATTCTGCATTGTTCAGAGAACAAAGCATATCGGGATTAAACTACCATTCCTGAGGATGGGAGATTATCTGCAGAGACACGCCATAGCCTCCCCAAGTGTTGATCAGGCATACAAGAGACACGAGCGCACATCCCCCATAACCGATAATGTCTGTGCAGAGTGAACACATCCCCCCCAGACAAATGTCTGTGCATTGCACAGGGGCCCTTCAATGGCAGATATATCCACACTCTGCAAACACTACTCTGCATCCTCAAGAAGCTTTCTTTAGAGCGGGCTGCAGGAGAACTAACACTGAGAGACACTGTGACAATACATATTAAATACATCTTATTAAAATTTCCATAACACTCTGGATGTAATGTTAAGGCCCCCAAATAGCTCACCAGATACTAGCAGTGTTGCCAACTGTCAGTATTTTTACTGTCAGCCAGTAAAAAACAGGCAATTTTCTCCTGCCAGTAAATGCCAGTAAAAGTAAAAGGTTGCCAGTAAAAAATATAGCTTTTTCTAGAGCCGGCTGAGACCATCCGAGTGCCTGCTACAGTGTGATCGGGTGGCTCTTGCGGAGGCAGTGCCTGAGCATGTTGTGTGATGTCATGGTGCAATGGAGCCAAGCAGAGCGGCCAGAGCCTCGTTTGCAGGTCTGCCGTATGGGAGCAAGGCAGGCTGGGACCAGGACCATCAGTGCTGTTTAGATTGGAGTGGACTGAAGGGACCACTTGGCTTTGAGAGAGACTGTCACTGTGACTCAGGAGGGGACGTGTCATGACGGTGAGGTGTCATCATCATCTGTGCTGCTGCACACTGCTGTCAGTGTCACCGTGAGAGTCAATTGTATGTGTGTGTGCCTGACCATTCAAATTTCTTGCCCTCCTGTTTCCTGTCCCTGAGCTACTTACTTACTATATCGAAAATAAAATAAGAAATATGTTTTTTGCCTTATTATCTACCTTAAATCATATTGCTAATTGCATATTGTATTTGTTTGTAGCCTAAATACTCTAATTTGCACTTAAAACTGTAATTTTGTAACTTTTGGTAGGTTGGCAACACTGGATACTAGTGCCAGCTCTCTGCTGGATGCTGTATTGTTTTTTCCACACTGTGCCTGTGCTTTACTTCCCAATCATAAAATGCAGGCTGTGGAATTAAGTTTTTGGTTTCCCCAAAATGTTCTCTGAATAATGCTGCACTGAAAATTCTGTGATTGGTGGAGAGACCGGTCACATGACTTTGATATATTGTGTGATCGGAATCCTCCTCACATTTATTTTCTGCTTCATTGGAGTCCCAAAGGATCCAAAACACATTTTTATGAATGTATGTTTTGGTGGTCAGGGAATAGCTCTGCTTAAACCTGGGCCCCTAAGTTTCATGTAATCATCAATGGAAGAGGCTGACAGGTTGCCTTTTCTATAGGGAGTGTTTGTGAGTAGGATTTTGAGAACAGAATGGTAATCACACATAAGATTAAAGCCAGGGATCAGAGCTATCTCTCAAAATACCCACCTGATTTTATGAACCATAATTAGGTTCACGCACAGCATGTACGATAATTGTTACACTTAATTTTTTAAGACTCCATCTTATGAGAAAAGTTCACTTGTATTTTACAAATGTTACAAATGATCTTTTTTTTCAAAGGAGTACATATTTTAGGTTTACTTGCCTTTTTAGCAGGATATAAATAAGGAAATACTGGTGGAGCTTACAAAACTTTAATATTGGTTTAAAATAATATTTGTTATAATAGCGAATTTATAGTGCTGCATGTTTATCCTAAGTAATGTTATTAATTTTATTCTTTGTCTTATTTGGGGCTAGTTCATATGTTTGTTACAAGAGCAATTTGTTCCATTTGGCAGTATTTAGTTTTACATGCTAAAACCTTTTTCAACTGCTATGTGTTTTAACAGAAAACTTTTATATGGCAGATAAGGTTTTTTTTCACCAGCAAATATTCAAAATGTATATTTTAATGTATGTGTATTATTTGGGGTAAAACTAAGAAAATGGAAATTTAAGCAAATCTCTTCAATCTTAAATTTTTCAGCATACTTTTACAAGTCATGTTTATATTTAAATAAAAGTCTAAACGTATGCAATTCTTTGCCTGATTTTGGGAGTGTTTAATTGATCTCAACAAATACACACTTGTATATAAATTTCCAGGTGAATGTAATACCACAGGAACAAATGTACTTGCTCCATAATCATGTTAAATTTACCCATGGGGCCTTCATTTGAACTTAGCAATTAAATTTAACTGAAATGTGTTAGATGTTTCTTCAGATTCCTCCTTTATTGTCCTTATAGTAAAAGAGGGTGGAAAGTAAATTGACACTTTTAATTATTATTTGTCAAAAATGTATTTGCAGAGAAAATATGGTAGGGAATGGGTAAAGTATACCTAGCCTTTAATGGATAAAAAAGGACTTTCTTGTTTGGAGCAATCAGCATCTTAGCAGATCTGTGTAACTTCTATTGGTCAAAGAATGAGCTGAATGAGGCAGATACATAGTTAGATACAGTGTTCATAATATTGCTTTGTTACATGATCACCAGCCAGTCTGAATGTACCATCATGGGGAAATTTAAGAGAGTAGTTCTGCAGCCTATTGTGGCACCTCCCTGCATGTTGGGTGGTAGATCTAATCTCCATGGTCATTAAATGGTTAAATGAAAGGTAATGGTATAACCAAGTCAAGTGGCTTCTAATACATGTCTATACAGGTCTCTTCGTTCTTCTCAAGACCTCCTGCTCTCTTGCTCTCTCATCACCTCCTCCCATGCTCGTCTCCGGGACTTTTCCAGAGCCTCTCCAAGCCTATGGAACTCCTTACCCCAATTGGTCTGTCTATCTCCTACTCTATTAGCTTTTAGATGATCCCTGGAAACTCTCCTCTTCAGGGAAGCCTATCCTACCCACACCTAGCAACTGTATTTTCATTTTGTCCATCTGATCATCCCCCACAGTTATTATCTTTTGTTTCCACGTGACATTCCCTTCTAGATTGTAAGCTCTGACGAGCAGGCCCCTCTGATCCCTCCTGTATTGAATTGTATTGTAATTGTACTGTCTTCCCTGATGTTGTAAAGCGTTGCGCAAACTGATGGCGCTATATAAATCCTGTATAATAATAATAATAATAATAATAATATCAAGTTACCAATCAGCTGACACTGGTTTATTTTTTGTGTTTCAGGAGGGGTTCAAAATGGGACTGACAGTAGAAGGAACTGTGTTTTGCCTTGATCCTATGGATAACAGAAGTTGAAGCTATGGATACAAGGAGCCACAGGCCTGGCCCCTTTCTTTTCACATATGTGCCAAAATATGAGAATATTTCTTGTCTCGCCTCGGAAAAAGTTCTGCAAGATACGTGAACAGACTGCATTTAAAACTTTCATAAAGTTGGTGGTGCATCATAAATGGAACCATCAACCCTTTTCCTATGCAGAAAACAGAATTAAAATCCTTGTATACTGACATAATGCCTGTTTATAGTTAGTTTATACACATGTCAAAAATTGTCACAAATAACCATTCAGTATTTGGCATTAGCAAAACTCTAACAACAATTTGTAAATATTTTTACAGTTTTAAGCAGAGCTTATTCAGATGTACACAGATGAGTTTTTACGAATGATGGTTTTTGTTTTTTTTGTTACTTTTATGTATTTAAATCATTGTCTGTGTAATAATTAATATTTTTATACTGGAAAATCTTTCTATCTCAACTGGTAAATCTTCTACTGGCAGTAGAGTGGTACGTAGTTTGTAGGTAATGGAACAATAAAATGGTTTTGATTTGAGTACAATACCAAATTGTGTAAACTCACATTTGTGTGCATGCACAACACAAAAACTGTGTGCATTCACCAAACATCTCCTTTTAAACCCAATGTATCTATATTTTCTTTTATTTAGATTCAAGACATATACTGGAACATTTATTATTTCTCATTTCTCCTTTCTGTGGGCAGGAATAATGGAATTTACAGTGTGCTGTAATGGTGAACCTTTTTTCATAACGTGTACCAAAGCATAGAAAACGTCTGTGCTAGAGAGTTGGGCCTATCAGCACAGAGATCAAATCATTTATTCACAGTCAAGAGTATAGTTTCCTCATGGCAGCCGGTAAACTGGCTTCTTTAGTGGGCCTGATTTATGAAAGGATATGTGTGTATGTTGGTGCATTAACTGAGCACAGTCAGCAAATTTGTGTTGTCACAGTGTCTATTATGTGACACAACAGGCAAAGGCTACAGAATATATATTATTACAGCAGTATTAAAGGGTAATTTTTTTTACCCAATGCATTCACAGCATTAATATGGAAAATAAATGTCCCAGTACAATCACACCCATTACGTCCCCATACAAGAAAAGTGTGTTTATAAGGAAACAGAATATACATTATATGTAGGTGTAATCTTTTAAATTCTGACAATGGGTACGGGAAGAGACTCCCCTTCCTGCTATCACAATGGGGGATCAGGGATGGGGTGCATGGCTGCTGCTTTAATAACATGTTACATGTTACACTATAAATAATGGTATAAAATGTAACGTATAACATATTGCTAAAGGCAAGTTTAGCCTTTAAAGATCCAAGCTTGGATAGTTAACTGAAGAGTAATAGAAGTGTTTAAATACATTTCCTGGAGAAAATTTTCCTTGAGGTACCTTTTTATACTGGTCACATGTTTGGACACATATGAAATGATCATGTGATCTCTGCTGAAGTTGAGTTATAGAGATTTAATGTGCCGTGTGTCCCCCATAGCAGAGCTCATGGTATCATGTGTGATTTTTTGTTTTGTTTTGGTTTTGTTTTTGTGACTTGTTACGTTTTTCATTAGGCATACATGTGGGTCCTTGGGAAAAAAATAAATGTATTTTGTCTTTATGCTGGTTTACCAGTGCTTTGCTACCACCAGCAGGCAACTAATTATATCCTTTTTCTTTAAAGGAGTGTGCAGAATGTAGCAGTAAGCACAACAACAGTAGTAGGTCATAAATGATACATTCTGTACAATTTCACATTTTTTGTTTCAGGATGTGTTAGTGATGGTAATGTTAATGGTTGGTCATTTGTTTATTGGTAATGCTGGGACTATGCAGCAGTTTAGATAACCCATCAGCATCCTTTCCAGTTCTATAGCGTTGATCTAACATCTCAATCTCTGCACTGAGCTATGCAAAAGTGTTCATCTTACAGTGCTTGCTGCTGCTGCTAATCTTCCTGTACTGCTGTTTTCATGGTGCTGGCATAGAAGGCGGAGAGGGATTAGATCCTATTTAGAATTTTTCTAGTCCGCTTCCTGAGACTTAGTGGCCAACATAAATCAAAAAGAAATCCTAAGCGCCACTCCTATAACATGATAATGGAAAGCCTAAAAAAACTGCTGACATTAATCACAATCATACATGTGTATCAATACATTTAAACAATCAACTGTGCAGCGCTTAAAACTAAACACACTAAAGTGCATATATAGTGAAAATATATAAGTTTAAGAAATATCCCTTCATATGTAAAACCAATACTAATCATGCAGTGCACTTAGATTTTTGTAAAACAATAAAAAACAGAATTCATATAAACATATAATACAAATTGAATATTCTAAGAAATTAGTCCATAAAGTTCCCACAATGTAAGTGCTTCATAATAGTTGCTCAAAATGAATCCACTCCTCTGTGCTCAAAAAGGACCCAGGATGTGTATCACCACAGGTGCTCCCCCTGCAGGAATATTCTCACCTGGATTTGTGCCCAGTGTAGCCAACCTGTATATGGCAAAGTGGGAAGAGGAAGGACTGTTATGTAACCCTGACCCTAAATTAATATTATATAGATGCTTTATTTATTATGTTTAGGAATGGTGACATTGAAGATCTAAGAACACTTTTATCAGTCTTGAACACTGGGTATTAACCTTACATGGGAAATAAGTAAAGAAAAAATTATTTTTTTGGATTTGTAAATAAGTATTACCAACCAGGAACTATATACCAAGACTTACTTTAAAGGGACAGACAGGAATTCATACAGCTGTCCCATTCAACAGCTGTCAGCATGAACCTTGGGTATGAAATATATCCAGAGGGCAGTATATGAGACTTAGAAGGAATTGCACACACATGGAGGATTTTGAGGTACAATCTAATAGACTCACAGGAATGTTTAGAGATAAGGGATATGAAAAGCAGTTCCTGGATAGGGAATTTAAAAAAATAAGACTAATGGATAGGGAATCATTAATCATTGATAAGGGACCAAGGGAGGATATAGAGGATACAGGTAGTACATTAATTTCTGATTATAATATCCAGTTTAAGGCCGTGGAACAGATTATCAATAAGTAATTTCAGGATCTGAAACAGGATAAGGTTATTGAGCAAAGGTTACCTGATAGACCTAGATTTGTATACAAAAAAGCCCCTAATCTTAGAGACAAGGTTGTCAGGAATGTGGTTGAACCACCAAGAATTACTAATCTGAGTTTTTGGGACTTCAAGGGTTTTCACAGTTGTGGTCGTTGTTATAGTTGTGTTAGGGTTCCCAATAACATTAGGAAAAGGAAAACCTTTATTAATCTCTGTACATTCAAATCATGTACCATCAGGGACTTTGTATCATGTGAGACAAAAGTGGTGGTTTATGCTCTCAAATGTCCCTCCAACTTGTTATATATAGGTAGAACAAAGAGACCGCTTAAAATGATTATATAGGAACATGTTATAATAAACATGTGTTTAGTTTTAAGCACTGCACAGTTGATTGGTTGGCCACTATATTTAAACAATGTGAGTTTGTGTCCTATATAATATGCTCCTACAGTATGAAAAATAACAATGTATTCAATACAGCCATCTTGGACCTTATTTCCTTGCTAGTGTTCTATATTATGCTCCAACAGTGAATCAGGCAATAATGTTGACTCCTGCATGACCCTGTGTGGACAGCAACTTAACAAGTCTGAACTAGCACAATTGAAGAACAATTGAGCACTGTACTTTTTTTTATTTGGACTAACATTCAAATTTTCATTCTGCTAAAACTTTGTGCATTAGTACTGATTGGACCTTGAAGAATGGGACACACCTCAAAAGCTTGTCCTGAAAATTTGTATGTAAGCGCAAATAAAAAAAAGTATTGCAGACAGTACTTAATTGCTCTTGTTGCAAGTGCACTAATATGGCTACAAACGCCTCAAGCTGTGAGAAGGGAGTAAGTGCTGCCCGTAGTAAGGAGGATAGCTATCTCTGCAAGGAATTTGTACACAACCAAATTTAGCATGTGAGCAAAGAAGAGAACATGTGGGATTCTTGTGCACAGTTATGGTAAAGGACAGTGAAGGACACAGTGATGTTTAGGTTCAGGACATTGATGCAGACTGTATGGCTGATTTGGAGATACAGAGGGGGAAATCAGGAACTGGTTTGCAGGGGGGAACACTCCAATAAACAAGTGGGAACACTCCAATAGCTTACTGTGACAACTCTGTGAGCATAAAGTTGAAGATGACAAGTATCTGCTCTCAGTTCATTATGATCATTCATACACATTCTGAAAGTCCCACCAGCCATTCTCTGCTCTTATTCACTTCAATTGAACTAATTTAATGAAAATGTTATATATATATATATATATATATATATATATATATATATATTATATATATATATATATATATTATATATATATATATATATATATATATATATATATATATCTATCTTTTTTTTTTTTTTTTTTGGGCTATGTCTTAATGTTTGCCACATCCCAACAACAATGGCCAATACCATAGAGATGGCATGGCACCACTTCACTTTGCTAGCCACAAATGACACCAGAAAAAAATGAATGTTTTTGGGACTCTTTTTAAACCATTTGAAACAATTATCTGGAAATGCTATTCTAATGGGCACACTGCAACATCACTAAAAATGTGTTGTTTTGCTATGTCTCTGGTAATGTCATACAGCTACACATACTGCAACACCAATGCAGTGCAATGCACTGGACTGTGTAGACCATGCACTTTAAATGTGCAAGATAAAGGAGCAAAAGCAACTCACAGAGACTGATAATTTTATTCTAAACCCTTGCTGTATATTTTACTTACATTTTTTTCTCCATCTCTACTGACATAGAACATCTACTGCAGCTATGGATGCACTGGTGATAGAAGCAGACTCCACATCTGTGGTGCTTTTAAACAACTCCTTTGCATCTTAGCCCATGTTCCTTTGTCTTCCTGCAATACAACACAATTGTCAGTTGGAGCCAAATCCAAAGATCCCTTTACATGCGAGAGGCCAGCCACCAAACTCCAACAATCTTAAGAAAATTTGCTTAAACTGTGGGAGGACCTTTAAGAGACTTGTAAAAGTATCTAGGAATTTTGTTGGAGAACTTTTACATTGAAATTCTAATATAGAAATCATAATATAATCGTTATTATCACATGCTTGCACCCCAAGTTGCTTTAATCCTTTTGCTGAAGAGTCTTTTCGGTTAGACAAATTCCTTTTCTTTTTCAACACGTTTTTCCGCAGGATGATCATTCTCAGTCTTTTGCTCCAATCAGAAGCTGCCTATAACTTTTATTCCTTGCACACAGTTCTTAGAACCTTAGTAGTGCTGCTCCCATTTTTTTTTTTTTACTTTTTTTCTGCATGAAGTCGAATGATTGCAATATTTACTATTGCTAATTACTTTTTAGTAGCTTTTTCTTCAATATTGCCTCCCCTGACTAATTTTTGTGGTTCAGGGTAATTCAGCTATTTCACACCCAGAAGCCTTATATTTTAAGGAGACCCTATAATTTGGAACATGTGCTAAAAAGCCAATTGTGTGCTAAACCCAGGGCAAACGTATTATGCCCTTTTCCACACTGTGTATCCTTAAAGAGGAGCTCCAGGCTCCCCCAAAAAATTAAGTCAGCAGTTCCAAATACTGTAGCTGCTGACTTTTAATATTAGGCACTTACCTCTTCAAGCACCCACCGGTGTCCTCACCTGAGCTGAATCTTCAAACGCTATTGGGTGCTGGTGCCGTCATCTTGACTAAGGAAGGGGGGAGGAGGCAGACAGGCAGAGCTTCCTCTTTTGGGTGGTGCTTGACATTTTAGGAGAGGAGCAGGAATTTGCTTTCCCATGTCATGCCTGACTCCTTGATGACCAATCTAAAAAATAAAAAAAACTATTGAATGGCATTGGGATCATTAAGAAGCAAAAAAGAGAGGTAGAGGTGCCACAAGTCCACAGATGGCAGCTGCAAAGTAGGGGGCAAGCATCAAGAGAAAGTAGGAGAGGTAAAGGAAGGAGAGATCCACATAATATATGAAGTAGGAGCATAGTGAATCTAGCAATGCAGTTCCTAGGGAGAATACTCTGTGTTTTGCTTGCCTTCTATGTTTTTCAAAAATACCTGAGCCTTGAAATCAAAAAAGTAAGTCCATACACCATATTACATTTTTTGAATCAAAACCAGATGCCTTTATTTGCCACAAAAACTCCTGTGCTTCTCTTTGATTAAGCTTTACCTTGTTACTGAGTCTCACTTTCTTTGATAATGGCTAAGCTTCTACAATTGTGTATTATACCTCCTCTCTACTCCAGTGCTACCAGATCCATAGGTCTCTTCAGACACAGCAGTGGCATTGTTGTTGGTGAAAGGAAACAAAATGTATGGTGGGGGGCATAGACATCTGATGCTACCAAAAGTGTCAAATGTCAAGGAGACTGACAAAGCCTGCAACACTGGAATAGATGCAGGATAGGGCACACATGCTGTATAGGTGAGTATAATTGTAGGACTCTTTCATTTAAATTTTTTTGTGGGCTGACAGGTTAGCTTTAACAATGTAAGCACTAGCACACATTAGAATGTAGTATAATGTCTTGTTCGATTTATCTATCACCAGTGCTTGTTTTTTTAACTTAGAATGTGGCAGTGTCTTTCTTCATATTGATAACATTTTTGCAGACTCTTCATATAATCCTCCATATAATTGGTTTATATATAACAGCCTAAGCTTTGATCGTTAACAATGACAATGCACCAAAGGGCATACTGTACACTAGATTGTTTTTTACATTCACACTCAGTAGAACCTGAGAATCAGAAATAAATAAATAACTATATTAATAACTTAGGAAGTAAATGGCCTTTGTATTTTTTTTTTACTATAGATATGCTTAAAGAGGTTGTAAACCTCATAAAAAAAAATAAAAAAAATAAAAAACCCTGTGAGACAATGGCATATCGAGCTAATATGCATCGTATACAGGCTCATTATGAAATACTTACCTTAGAATGAAGCTGTTGCAGCAGTCCCTGCACACCGCTGAGACGGCTGACATTTTACCCGAAGTTACTTCCAGGTTCCCGGGCTCTGGCGCTGTGATTGGCCCAAGCTGCAATGATGTCACTCCCGTGCATGGGCCCTTCCTTCAGAGCGCATGCGCCAGTGATGATACTGGCTGCATGCAATGTAATCTCTCCTAAACTGTACATTTATAGGAGATATTTTCACTACCTATAGGTAAGCCTTATTATAGGCTTACCTAAAGGTAAATGTCTGCAGAGGAAGTTTACTTTAATGCATAGTTTTTGTTCCCATTGAGATAGAATTTTGGTAGTTATTTGTAGACTCAATGCCTATCACTTTATCTATGAGAAATTAAAATCAAAGATATTATTGGGTGATTCAGTTAATGAGAATAAAAAGCAAAATAGATCTTGGACTTTTAGGCACCACACAAATCCGTGTTTACAGTCTTAAAATAATCCTGTTATTTGTAGATTGTTTAAAATACCTAATTCCACATAAGATCTACTTAAAACATGGGATGCCATTAATGCTGAACATTTAACCGCAAGCAACCTCCAATTATGCACCTCTCTGATTATCAATGCCCAGCTACACAGTTTTATATTCATCAGACTAAAAATATAAATTTATATCAGAGCTTGTCCTGTTTCTAGTTCCACAGTGAGATAAGGGCAGCTTGACTCAAAACATTTTGCAGTCAATGAATGCTGGTTACTCAGGAGTATCATTGGGGATAAAACCTATGAAAGACCTTACAGTAACATGTAGGATCTTACACATATCTCCATCACATATATTCATAAAGAACAGAGTCCCAATATTCATTCACATTAATATATATTACATATGTATACATTATTAGGTTGTTTTAAAGTGTGCAATGGCTTTCTTCACAACATGCTCAAAACATAGAGTGCAGCCAAATATCACCTCTTAAGGTTGGTTCAGAAGGACCCAGGAAGCCAGGGGCATCTCCAGGATGTCTATGCAAGTATAGTTAGAGGACAATAACTGTATCTACATACATACATATTTGAAGACCAACTCAAAAAAGGAAGAAAACCAAAATCCTGGTTCTCCATAACTGTGGATGTTACAGAAACATGATGAGAACAGTCATCAGATTCCTTTACTTTTAAAATCCTATATTTATTTACCCAATTGATTAAAAGGCAGCCTCTTAAAATCTCAACTATCTCAACTGATCACAATGACAATGAAAGTAATAGTAATGATAATAACCAAAATAGATTTAAAAAAAAAAAAAACTGTCCATAGATTTAGAGAATAATTTAGCATAACATAAGTCAGCCAATGTGCTTCACGGCAATGCCACTATCTCAGGACAGGGTTGTGATGCAATAATACACTAAATGTAATAAAAAGAACAATAAAAGTAAATATATCCTTTTATAAGGCACAACTGCATAATATATACCATCAAAGACACTAATATGCATGCTCTTACATAGAAATGCATCAGAGGATGTTTATGCAAGGTGGGTAGATTAGTACACTGTTAAATCGCAACTATAAGTTCACTGGGGCAAATAGGACAGTAGATAGGTAGTAATAAACATGAACTCTAGGGGGGGTTAAGAATCCAAAAATATCTTGGTTAACGTGATCATAGACATGCTGGCAGCCTATTTTTAATCTAGCAAGGATCCCCTCAATCTGTCCTGAGAAACGCTATATTGCTGGTTCAGGAACTATACATGAAAAAACATTACACTCCTCATATCTAAATGGCCATATCAGCCTAGCTAATATACTGAATAAAATATAATGAAAAATACATTGGATGGCAGAAAAAGAGGAAGGGGGAGGTTGTGGGGAGGGGAGAATAAAAGAGAGATAAAAAAGAATAGAAGTTGAAGGGAAGGAAGAGGGAAAGGGGGAACAGGAAAGAGAAGCAGGAAAGGGGAAGGAGACAGATGAACAAAGGGGGGGGGGGGGGACACAAGCAAGTATATTATATTTCCAGTTTGATGAAAACACAACTGTAGCTAGGCAGTGATAATTGGGTTAGGTGCACAATTAGAGGTTGCTTGCAGGTGCAATACTCAACACTAATGACATCCCATGTTTCTAAGGAATATCATGTGGAATTAGGTATGTTATACTTTTATGTATAAATAAAACAAAACAATCTTTTGTGTGGTACGTTAAAAGTCAGAGTTCTCTTTGCTTTGTATTTTCTAGGTTTGTGTGGCTGTGGCACTTACCACTACTAAATAAATTACATAAGAATTTATTTAATGTGAAATATTCATGTTGGCCCATCAAGCACGTGTGCATCAGAATTCCGTTTTGTTTAACCACCCTATTATCACTGTACATTGATAAATGGGCAGAATGGTGGACATACATTTCTGGAGTGGCCTTTAAAAATAGCACTCTTTATTACTTGATCCAGCACCAAGCATGCAAACCATACCTGTGACCACGCTGCAGATCTCAGGCAAAATGCACACAGCCAACCAGAGTGGCTATGTCTTGTGATCACCGTGATGACTGATATACACACTGTAAGTGTAAGAAGGCTTTGTGAATGAAAGGATCAGAAAGGATCAGATTTAACATATGAAGGGAAGCAGTAAATTTAAGGTGGGGAGGAGGGTTAATACATTTGATTGGGATCTATTAACCCTTTTACAGCCTCCAGTACATCTCACCTCCATTCTGGGTCTGTAGTGACCTGCCTTTACCTCTTATCCTGCACATTAACCCCTCATCTCCATTATAATACTGTATGTGACCTGCACATTAACCCTTTCATCTTCTCTTTCCTTTGTATAGGACCTGTACAATAATGATGCTCTGTATCTAGTGCATCATTACCAAGAATGATTTTTAAACCACCTCAATACCAGCATGTTTCTTCATTTATAAAGATTGTGGCAACAATGAGATCACATTGAAGTATCTACTTTCCAGAAAGGGTCATGACATGTTTATTTGATATGTTTATGGTAACAGGGTTTTAAATACCAAAAAAAAAAAATTGTCTCCAAAAATATAAATAATTGTCAGTCAAACTATTGCAGCATTGAAAAATGGCCTAGTAATGATGGAATATCTCAGATAGCAAGGATAACTTGCCACACAGTGTGGCAGGGTTGAATTGTAAGTCTTGTTAACTTGCTGCACATTTTCACTGGCAAGTTGTACACTTGCAGAGCACTTGAAGCACAAGTTCTAGTTGACACTTTTCCAAATTCAACAACAGTGACCCCTGTGGTAGGATGACTATTGCACAGAATTTAGAGCAGAATGTTTGCAAAGAAAGTTGATCTGGAGTAATGCAATGTAGACGCGCTGCAATTGGGCAACAAACTTGTGAAGCCTGGAAAGTCTAGCAATAGCTTAGCAAGTCATTTTCAAACTTGCAGCTTAATTGCTTGCTATCTGGAATATACAGTTTAGTACCCAAGAGGTTAGAGGGAAAAAAAATAATAATAGTCAAAAAAAAAAAAATGAACTGGTAAAAAAAAAATCACATATTCACTAAACCAGAAATATTATTGATTAGTAAATTAACTCTTTTCTGGAAGGTATATTTAATTTTAATAATCCAACTTTATCCTTTACATGGGCATTAGTAATAATTGTATACATGCATATTGCTATACTGGTTAACTTGTTAAAGCTTTGCTTTCGTAAAAATATATTTGGAATCAGGAAGGTAATGAGTGAGAATTACTTTCAGAAATATATTGTCTATTATTGCTGTTATAGATCACCCATAATGCTGTTGTGTTGTTTTTATTGTCATTACTTCATTCTAAAAAGCATTTGGCATCATGTATCTCTGTTTTACATAATTTTTTCATTTCATTCATTATGTTAAACATATATTATGAAAAACATAGAGTGTCCATATCTTTTCACAAATCACATTTTATATTTTTTACTGAAATACATTAAAACAACCATGATTTACATGATATGCATATGCATTGTGTTCAACTGTTGTAATGATAACATAGCACTGAATCCACAGGGTAACATAATAAACCCACATACTCATTTATGTATGGCATGGAATTTCTTGGCAATCAGTTTGGTCAATATCAGTGTTTTGTATTTCGGGACCTCAAATTGGTAAAAGGTGACAGCATATATTGTATAATATTGCATTAAAATGTTTCATTTGATATCACTGAATAATAAACCTATAGCATTTATAACTTTTTAATGGACGTTTTACTTGCTTTTATTGTGAAGTCAGTGTTTTTAATCTCTGAAAAAAATATTACCCTTTTAAAATAGATTTGACACTTAACACAGCTACACAAAGGATTGTATTTAGTATTGTTAAAATTACTTTGTCATTTCAATTTACAGGCAAAAAAATATACCGGTATATAATTCTTCCATGTAACCATGGCTACAGGTTTTTGTATCCATGTATGTATAGAATGCTCCCCAACCCCAGAAGAAAAATTTCTTGCTCATGGAATTAGCTTAGACTAGAAAAGCTTTTAGGCATCCCCAAGTCTGTTTGTAAATTTTCTGCAATGGACTGCAGTGGATCTTTGGTGATATGAGGCCCATGCATCTTCAGGAACATTGGAATGCAGTTTTCTCTTTTTACAAGATATGTTTATGGTACTCATTAACTATAAATATAGTGGACAGACCCCCCCCCCCCCCACACCTACTAGACAGTGAGCAGAAGATTATGCAATGGCCTATCTCATTATTTACATAAATTGCTAAAATCTTTGAAATGCCTGTAATTGGCCCAGGGAGAGGATTGCTCCCCCCTCCATAAAAGTAGAGTTCCAGTAATTGCATTAACGTGTCACTAAACCATACTTGAGAAACAGTAATCCTAATCCTCCTTAAAGGAGAAGTAGGGCCAAGCTCAAGAGTTCTTTTGGTCTTACCTCTTCTGTGGGTCACAGGCGTGCACTTCGTTCTGCACTCCTATGACCTGTATTCAGCTGACAGCAGGCTTTAGCCCACTCAGCTGGTCCTGACTCTTGAGATACCCAATTTCAATGTCGGGATCCACCCATATGCCTGAGCCAGCTAAGAGACAGCACAGCTCTCTAGGAAACACTGGAGGGGCAGAGCAGATAGCCGATGACTGACATTTACCAGCTCTCTGGTCACTGAAGACCAAGAACTGAATGAAAAGTGGTCTTTGATCACTCAGTTCTAATTGTAGAGGTGGTAGAGGACAGATGCAAGATCGACTTGATGCTGCATCACCTAGGTGAGTAAGAATGTTTGTTTTTTTTCATATTCCCCCACTTCTCTTCTAACACCCTACGCCATATCATTTTATAGCAGTAAAAAAATAATAATTTTATATACCTTTTTCTTCTGTAATTTTAGTAGTGCCTGCACACTCACCAGCATGGCTCTTCCTTCCTTTTACTGAGTATGAACAGTGGTGTAAAGCACATGCGCAATACTGTGTGGGCAGGGATTTGATCATTGGGAGGTTTTCAGTGCCTCTACATGCTGTCACTGGTTGTGTCAGAACATATTATTGTAGTCTTGCTTGAGAGTGTGCAGAGCATGGTGACTATGTTCCCAAACACAGTGGGACCATGAGACATCCTGGAGTACTGGGGTGGGGGAGGACTACAAAATAGGGTATTGACTATTATATGAATACAATTTTCAACTGGATTTAGTGACATTTTAACCAGTATGCAAACTAGCAACAGTTTCCAAACGATTTTTATTGCCAAAATATTTCTGTAGAACAGTAAACATACAGTAGTAGACTATTATGTGAAGACATTGTATAATCAATATGTAAAAAAAGAAAGTGCAGCGCAAAACATATAAAAAATAGAATATAAAAGTTCATATCCAATTAGCAATGTGTAGAGTGATGTGGATGAGAACACCCAGTGACTGTAGACTTTCAGTAAGTTTCACAGTGACAATCCTCCACCAAACGGAAAAGGTACTCTTACCCAATGTGATAATCAAAAACGCATGGACCCATTCGTGGGATGATGGTGCGATAACGATCCAACCAGGAGAAAATCCAAAGGTGTGTGATGACCAGGACACCAGAACTATCCTGAGGATGCGGCTCCAACCAAGATGATCCACCATGAGATGATTATGCAGGTTTAATGCCCAAGAAAAAATAAAAGATGCAATCTCAGTGCAGACTGTATAAAAATCTTGTTTTATTTAAAAAGGGGGGATAACACTGAAGCTCCAATGGATATAAAGGACTGCACAGACAGTTGAAGCATGCAAGCCTCTGCATAAAAAACAGCACAGCAGTGGAGCCCAGTAACTCAATTAGAGCTCTGATGAGTATAGGCTGTACAAGCAATTAGGGCAAGCAGGCATCTGCACTGAATACAGCACATACATAGAGCACAATGAAAACAAATAACTAAAAAGTCCACCCACCGCTGACGAAGTCCACAGGACGTAACGTGCGTACGGGGGAGGAGCTATCGCTTATGCCAGTCACCCGCGCTCCATCACGCTATACACAGTGGCTTTACACCGCTGATGTTTTTTAGTTATTTGTTTTCATTGTGCTCTATGTATGTGCTGTATTCAGTGCAGATGCCTGCTTGCCCTAATTGCTTGTACAGCCTATACTCATCAGAGCTCTAATTGAGTTACTGGGCTCCACTGCTGTGCTGTTTTTTATGCAGAGGCTTGCATGCTTCAACTGTCTGTGCAGTCCTTTATATCCATTGGAGCTTCAGTGTTATCCCCCCTTTTTAAATAAAACAAGATTTTTATACAGTCTGCACTGAGATTGCATCTTTTATTTTTTCTTGGGCATTAAACCTGCATAATCATCTCATGGTGGATCATCTTGGTTGGAGCCGCATCCTCAGGATAGTTCTGGTGTCCTGGTCATCACACACCTTTGGATTTTCTCCTGGTTGGATCGTTATCGCACCATCATCCCACGAATGGGTCCATGCGTTTTTGATTATCACATTGGGTAAGAGTACCTTTTCCGTTTGGTGGAGGATTGTCACTGTGAAACTTACTGAAAGTCTACAGTCACTGGGTGTTCTCATCCACATCACTCTACACATTGCTAATTGGATATGAACTTTTATATTCTATTTTTTATATGTTTTGCGCTGCACTTTCTTTTTTTACATATTATTCTTAAGGATTTGTGATTTACCTTTTTGTGTTCAGCTTGCAATTTTGTTTGTCTTTTGTTAATTTTTGGTTTGCGCTGATTGCTTTATATACTATTGTATAATCAATGATTCAAAAAACAGATCACTAACATGTCAACTAATGCCGCGTACACACGTTCGGACTTTGCCCGCCGGACCTAGTCCGGCGGATTGTCCGCCGGACCTAGTCCGGCGGGACTTCCCCACACACGCCCGGACTTCCGAGCGCTGGAAAAAGTCTGCGGGAATGAATGGACTTTCCGATGAGCGGCAAGTCCGTTCATTTCAAAAGTCCGGTGGACTAGCCTACTAACGGCGGGATTGTCCGCCGGACTGCCAAGTCCAGCGGACAATTTTAAAACAAAACTTAAAACCTAGTCCGCCGGACTTTTGGCGCCAAAAAGTCCGCCGGCGCCCACACACGAGGGGATTGTCCGGTGGACTTGAGTCCAGAGGACAATCCCGCGGGATAGTCCCTTCGTGTGTACGCGGCATTAGAAGAACCAGTAAAATACATGTTGAATATCAAAAATGTAGTAGTTATATATATAAAAAACTCTTTCCTTTCTTTGCTAATACATGTTCAGCAGCCCCCCCCCCCCCCCCCCCATACTTAGCTAAGCCCTATCATGATCCAGCGATGTGAATGAGAGCCTCGGATCTCCAGGGACTCTCCCTCCCTATTGGCTCCCACTGCTGTCAATCACAGCCAGTGCACCAATGAGAAGAGCCGCTGCTCCATGTCTGAATGGACATGCAGAGCGGTGGCTCAGGAGCTGGTCTGCTCAGGTGACCCTAGAGCAAGCTATTTGCTCTTGGGGCACTTGGCAGGAGGGGAAGGGCCAGGTGCGCTGGCTGCTTGGGGCTGCTCTCACAGAGCAGGTAAGTATTGCATTGGCCCTTAAATTTTCAACTTGCCCACTTGCATTTTGTGAGTGGAAAATGATTGCTGGCGAGTGTGGGGCTGTCTCGGAGAGGGCTGGCGAGCACCGCCGGCAGACAGGGTTGAATGTGAGTCATTCTCCCAGCCAGGGGAAGAAAGAGGAAAGGAAGAGGCAAGCCAGTCGGATCATCAGAGTGTGGGTAAGAGCTTTCATTTCAATTGCTCAATGTTCCCGGCGCTCACGTCACACAGTCCCACCGCCTTTGATAGACAGAACACCGGTCCAATGCTGGGACATGTGATGTCATCAAAGGCGCCATGCCAGAAGGTAAGACTGTGTGACGGTGAGTGCCGTGAACACCAGGCAATTCAAATGAAAGCTGTTATAGCGAGCAATCCCCGCTCTCTGATGATCCAGTTGGCTAGCCTTTTCCTCTGCACAGGTCAGCCTACATTGATTGATGGATACAGGTCAGGCTGCATTGATGAGCACAGATCATGCTGCATTGATGGGCACTGGTTATACTGTATTGATGGGCACAGGTCATGCTGCATTGATGAGCACAGGGCATGCTGCATTGATGGGCACTGGTTACGCTGAACTGATGGGCGCAGGTCACTCTGCATTGATGGACAAAGCTCATGCTGCATTGATGGGCACTGGTTACGCTGCATTGATAGGCACTGGTTACGCTGTTTCAATAGGTAAATGTTAGACTGAATTGATGGGCACTGGTTAGGCAGCATTAAAGAAAACACTGGTGAGGCGGCAATGGTGAGGCTGCAGTGATAGGCTGCATTGATGAACACTGATCAGAATAGATGAGGCTGCACTGATGGGCACTGGTGAGGCTGCACTGATGGACACTGGTGAGGCTGCACCGATGGGCACTGATAAAGTTGTTGTTAATATTTATTTTGTAACTTAATTCTGCATAAAACATTTAAGTGTAATTTCATGAGATAATTTATGAGGGCATGTTTAGGGGTGGGGAATGGTAGGGGTTTGAAGGGACAACTGGTGGTAAGTATTCCTTAAGGCCTGGCTAGTATCGCAGGACTTAAAATTTTGAGCCCTGTATTACGTTTGTAAAAAAAAAAACTTGCCTTTAATATCACTTTAAGTATTGGAATGTATATAGGGAGAACAGCCTTTTATCTCACAGCTTATTCAGGAGTCGCTGTAGGGAGTAGCTGTACACAGGAGTAGCTGTGTTTGTGATCTTTCCTAAATATCGTTTTTTAATTTGTGGGATTCTAGAGGCCACATGTTGTTTTGATATTCTGGCCTTTCTCAGACCAGATTCTCTTGTGCCGCATTCTCTATGGCACTTCCCTTGTTGCTCTACCAGCAACAATGCCATGTTTCAGACCCCTTCCACATTGCTCTTGGGCATCCTTTAGATAGTTGCCTGATCACCACCAATCTCATGCTGATGACCAGTTGGTGTGGTTAACATGGAATTTTAATTCATAGCTGCTTTGAGTGGCCAGATGCAGCATTGGACCCATGCTGCATCCACCTAGGTAAGTATGTATCTAAAATAAGCAAGAAACCCTTACTTCTCTTTTAAATGAAATAGTTCATGATGTCTTCAAAATTCAGGATTTCATGGGAGGGCATCAGTTAAGCATAGCAAAGATTACAGCTAATTAATGAACTGCCTATATGGCCTCATTCCTAGGGGGGTATCATTCTATACACCTGTGCCAACGACACCTCTTCACACAGGGTGCACAAGTGTTCCCTGCAGACCTTTGCAGGCAGCCTGTTCAAATCAAGGACAGGTGACTGGCTGCACATACCTGCATGGATCTCCATGTGCATTCTGGAGTTTACATCCATGCAGGTCAAATGCATGGATCAGAACACAGTACAGATAGGTACACCCATGTGAATGAGATATAATGATATAGAAATATTTATATATTATAAATATACAATGGGTAAAATACATTTTGAACATGTTACCTTTTTTCAAGGTAAATATGTTTCTAAAGGTGTTACTGACATGACATTTTCACCATGTCAGTAACAACCCATGCAATCTATACATACAAATATGTTCAGAAATAAAGTTATGTGTAATAAAATGGAATGACACAGGGAAAAAGTATTGAACACATGAAGAAACAGAGGTGCAAAAAGGCATGAAAAGCCAAGACACCATCTAAAATCTATCAATAATTAGAAAGCAATCCTGCCCCTTGTCAGAGCAAATTAATATCACCTGGTTCACTCTCAACTGATCGCCTATAAAAAGGTGTCTCATTACCAAGGGGTCACACAAGAAACATCGCATGATGCATAAAAACAAAGAGCTCTTTCAAGACCTTTGCAACCTTATTGTTGCAAAACATACTGATGTTGTTGGTTACACAAGGATTTCTAAACTTCTGAATGTTTCAGTAAGCACTGTTAGGGCCATAATCCAGAAGTGGGAAGAACATCATTTCACCATAAACTGGCCACAACCAGGTGCTCTTTGCAAGATTTCTGACAGAGGAGAGAAAAGAATTATCAGAAGAATTGTCCAAGAGCCAAAGACCCCTGATTCAGAAAGACCTGGAATTAGCAGGTACAATTGTTTCACAGAAAACAATAAATAATGCACTCAACCGCCATGGCCTGTATGCATGCTAACCATGCAGGACTTCATTGCTAAAGAAAAAGCATGTTGAAGCTTGTCGAACCACTTCAATACAGGGCATTATCACCCCCTTCCCGCCCAGGCCAATTTTCAGTTTTCAGCGCTGTCACATTTTGAATGACAATTGCACGGTCATGCAATGTTGTACCCAAATAAAATTTTGATAATTGTTTTCCCCACAAGTAGAGCTTTCTTTTGGTGGTATTTGATCACCTCTGCGTTTTTTTTATTTTTTTGCGCTTTAAATAAAAAAATAGTGAAAATATTTATTACTTTTTGCTATAAAAAATAGCCCAATTGTTTTAAAAAATATATTTTTTTCCTCAGTTTAGGCCGATATGTATTCTTCTACATATTTTTGGTAAAAATCGCAATAAGCGTATATTGATTGGTTTGCGCAAAAGTTATAGTGTCTACAAAATAGGGGATAGATTTATGTCATTTTTAATGTTATTATTTTTTTACTACTAATGGCGGCGATCTGCAAATTTCTATCGTGACTGTGACATTGCGGCGGACAGATCGGAATACTTTTGACACTATTTTGGGTCCATTGACATTTATAAAGCGATCAGTGCTATAAAAATGCTTTAATAAAATGCTTTAAATGCTTTATAAAAATTATTTACTGTATAAATGTCACCGGCAGGGAAGGGGTTAACACTAGGGGGCACTGAAGGGGTTAAATGTGTGTCCTAGGGAGTGATTCTAACTGTGGGAGGAGGGGACTGATGAGGGGAGGAGACCGATCAGTGTTCCTATATACAAGGAACATACGATCAGTTCACCTTTCCCCTGACAGGACGTGGATCTGTGCGTTTACACACACAGATCCACGTCCCTGCTCTGTGTTGAGCAATCGCGGGTGCCCGGCGGACATTGCGGCCGCCGGGCACGCACATCGGGTCCCCAGTGCGCTCTCCACAATACCGGGAAGCCAAGGACGTCATATGATGTCTACCCAGGGAGGGAGGAAGGGTTCCTGCGGCCGTCATTTTACAATGGCCCGGTTTGGAAGTGGTTAAAGTTCGCTGTACAACATTTAGGCAAGCCTGTGAAATACTTGGAGAATACAGTTTAGTCAGATAAGACCAAAATGGCCATAACACACACCATGTTTGAGGGTCAAATGGCACTGCACATCACCCCAAAAACATCCCATACCAACAGTGAATATTGGATGTGGGAACATCATGGTGTGGGGCTGTTTTTTAGCCTACTGTACTGGCAAACTTAATATCGTTGAAGGAAGGATGAATGGAAAAGACATACTTTATATATAGTAAATATGCTGCCATCTACCAGGATGATGAAGATGAACGAGGGTGGACATTTCAACAAGACAATGATCCCAAAAACAAAGCCAAGGAAACTCTCAATTGGTTTCAAAGAGAGAAAATAAAGCTACAAGAATAGCCCAGCCAACCACCTGACTTAAAACAAATAGAAAAATCTATGGAAAGAACTAGAGTCAGAGTTCATAGAAGAGGTCCACGGAATTCAAGATTTGAGGACTGTGTGGAAGAATGTGCCAAGATCACACCTGAGCAATGCATGCGACTAGTTTCTCCATACAGGAGGCGTCTTGAAGCTGTCATTACCAACAAAGTATTTTGTACCAAGTATTACATTTCAGTTAGTGTGTTCAATACTTTTTCCCTGTGCCATTCCACCTTATTACACATAACTTCATGTCTGAACTTATATTTTTTGGTGTGTATGTATGTATGGATTGCATGGGTTGTTACCTATATGTGGTGAAAATTTCATGTCAATGGCACGTGTGCAGTACTTATATTACCCACTGTGTGTGTGTATATATATGTTAAAATGTCTCTTATTGTTTTTTTAAACATTCCTTAGCATATATTCAGCTGATGGAAACACGATGCAAACATTGTGGTGCCACACAAATTGTGAATTTGCGAGTTTCATCTCCAATATTCTACTGTTAGGTTGTGATCAGTTGTTTGAGGGTTAGATGTCGTTTCATAGTTATACAAGACATTTGCCACCCACAGATTTGCATTATTGAGTCCTGTTGTTTGGTTTGCAAATGTCCTGCTTGAATATATCAATTATAACATTTGGCAAACTTGTAACTCTTTATTGTCCTCAAATGTGTTTTTTAGACTTAACATGTGACAGAGCAAAGGTTGGTCAAACAAGGCAGATCAAATGTGCCTGTTTTGCCTACTTTTTTAGTATGACCCATATGGCTGGAAATTCAAAAGTACTAATTTTCATTCTCGCTGAAGATCTAATCATGTGCTGAAAATTTCATATAATAATGTCTTCTTCTTATAATGTAAAATCAAGAGTATAGTCTCAAGTAATATGATTTAATCAGACTGTTTAACACGTACCATCATCTATAAGAATCATTTATAGACACAAGGTTTTTTTTTGAAGTGTAGGCGCAGGTGCTGATACTGCGTATTCACATTCGTTACCCGCAAGATTTTTTCAAAAAGAGAAAAGGGGGAGGGGGGGCAGTTGGACTATCTCGGTACTTGTAGAGGGTCAATAATGGTATAACAAGGATTATAACAAAAATTGTATTGAATAGAAAAACATACATGAATAAAAGATGTACACATGTACACATAGAATTCAATCTAAAATCAGCTAATAACCTCTCCTAGACGCATAGAAATAATTACAAATACATGCTGGGCTTGCCCACAGGATTCACATTAGTCTAAACATGAGGGAGTGATTCCTCGACCGGTTTCGCGGTATAACCGCTTCTTCAGGAGTGTCTGAAATGGAGCATAATTTCATATAAACAGCAAAAATAATTAGAAGTAACAAGCGGTATAAACAAGTACAAACTAAGATGGAGTAGCTCACCAATGCGGGTGGAGACGTAATCCCACGAACCCAAACAGTTCCCCCCACGGTGGATGTGGGGGTTTATTGTGGAAGTAAAATCTGGTATTGGAGATATAATATTTAAAGTTTTTAATTATGTGGACAGTAGGTGGCTGAGGAATAGAAAGGCCAACCACACCACTGGGTGTATAGGATAGAGGGTGATGGATTGGGTAGCTGGTGATTCGGCCTAGAACAGGGAAGGGGGGGAGGAATGGGGAAATTAAGGATGGTGAGGAAGGAACAAAGTGAGGGAGAGGGGATGGGGGAGGGGGGCGGTGGCGAGGGGTTGAGGGGAATTAAGGACGGTGGGGAGGGGGAGGGAAAGAAAGGGGGAAAGGGAGAGAGGGGGAGGGGAGGTGGAAAAAAGTGTGGGAAGGGGAAAAGGGAAGGAAGGGGGTGCGAGAAACACAAGAAGAGGAAGGAGGGAGGGGAGGGAGGAAGGGAGGGGGGAGAAGGAAGGGAAAAGGGGGGGTGGGGGAGGGGGATAGATTAGTGGTTGGGGTGGGGAGCGAAGGGGGGGGAGGGGATGAAAGAGGGAGGAGGGGGTGGAGGGATAAGAGGGAAGGATGGGGGGGTAGTGAGGAGGATGAAGGCGAGAGGGGGGGGGAAGGGGGTGAGTAGTAGACACAAAGGACCATACAGGCCAAAGTAAATACCAGGCAAATGCCCCCATCCATGAAACACCAGAAAAAGTGCACCCACACAGACTCTGATATAAAGAGGGTATTAAGGATAACTTACATAGTTTGTTTGTAAAGTCAAAAAGACGGTGCAGGCTCAGAGGAGTTCACTAATCCAGGGCACTGGGTTTTATGGCATGTTAATTGGTACAATAGAGGCAATGATTGAAAAAGAAGCCTGGTGGGAGGTGGCCCTCAGGCATATACGTCAACTGTATTGGAACCTACATTATAGGAACAGCAAGCCCAGGATTTAAATTAGGTAAAAGCTCCCCAATAGAGGGGGAGAGAGTAAGTTAGCAAAAAATTGCATATAAACACCCACCTTGCGCCTTAGCTATCCACGAGCGTCCTGCATCACGTCCTTCCACAAGCTCAATTAGTGGTGCAATGAGCACCGCTATTTGAGCACCCCGACCTCCGACGTCCGGCATCGCCACAGGTGCGGCATCAATCCGGTGTCGGAGGTTAGCCCATCCTGCACTGTCACACACAGGTGGGTGTCTCCACCCTGTGTGCGCGCCACAAAGCCGCCATAGCAATGTCGCTGCGTGGGCCGTCATTGATGACGTAGACGCGTGCGACTATTTGCACGTCCGCGCATGCGCACTCGAGGCATAGTGTGCGCGCATTCGGCAACAAGGGCGGAACGGCGCACTAACACATGATGGATCCCATCCAATGACAGTGCACCGATTCCTAGCCATAGAGATGAATCCAGGCTGTGGATCGGTGAGAAGGGACAACAACATGTCCCTTCAGGATGGGCACACACCCGCCGATTGGGGACCCCGAAAATGTCGGGGCTGGTTAACGTGGGATAGTCACACTAATCCCGCTATAGGGGACCAACTCCATCTTTTACAGCAATATTAAAAATACAATGCAATAAACACTTAGTTAGAACAAAAATGTAAATAATATATAAACATGGGAAAGATATCTAATCTCCCATTGGGGCTTTTTTCAACACCTGGGCAACACATATAAGATTGTTATTTAGCCGGGGGGCAAGGTATGATTATTGGATGGTCGGTGTCGCATACAGAATTAAAGGAAAACAGTATAGAGAACAGTGAAAAATGGTGAAAGAAAAAAAAAGAAAAAAGGAGAAAAAACAAAAAGAAAACAAACAACAAAGGGGGGGAGGGGGGGGAGAGGGGTACGAAAAAAGGGGAAGGGAGGGGGAAGCAGAATGAAGGGGAGGGGTGGGGGACAAAAAAAAGAGGGGGAAAAAACACACAGGAAAAAAGGAAAGACAAGGGTAATTTATTAGGATCTAACTATAAGAAGGACTTGTATGAAATCATCTCATTTAACCCTGGACGCTGGGTGGCATTAAGCCTTTCGATCCAAAGGGTTTCCCGTTGTAAGATTGTACGATCCCAATCACCCCCTCTAGGGTTTGGGGTTATCACCTCTAGCACTTGAAAGTTCAACACGGATGTATCATAGTGGTGGTATAACCCGATATGACGTCAAATTGTGGTCAGTTTCCCGCTTCCCGAGTAGTAGAGGTGGTCCCCCCTTTTTGTTATAATCCTTGTTATACCATTATTGACCCACTACAAGTACCGAGATAGTCCAACTGCCCCCCCTCCCCCTTTTCTCTTTTTGAAAAAATCTTGTGGGTAACGAATGTGAATACGCAGTATCAGCACCTGCGCCTACACTTCAAAAAAAACCTTGTGTCTATAAAAAATTCTCCTTATAATGATGGTCGGAAGTAAGCACATGTTCATTTCACCAAAACTAAGTTAGTAAATTATCTTTATCTTGTGATCTGTATGTAGATAAGGAACACAGTGACTTAAATTGGCTATATACATACCAAAAAATTGTCGCTTCAGCAGGAACCAGATGAATGTTGGTACATGTGTACCACTGTCTGTTCAACAGAACCGGGTCTAATGACCGGCTTCTGTTGAGTGGTTCTACTGGAAAACCAGCATTTTATCAGCCATTGGATGCAGTGCTGATTAGTGTATTCTGGCAGGGAGAGAGTCCCCACTGTCAGAATACAATAACGCAGTGGGGGAGAGGCCTGCATCCACATCACTTGTGTGGATGCAGAAATCTTTCTTTTTTTTTCATTCACCCGGCAGGTTGATCGGAAAAAAAAAAACTGTGCATTTATAGCCTGCTTTATTTTGATATTGTCTTTGTTATATAGATCCAATGGTTTTATAGCTGCTTCAGAGCATAGGCAGTTTGGTACTCATCATTCAACATTTTCTTAACCATCAACAGATTCAGACATAAAGGGATTGATTTACTAAAACTGGAGAGTGCAAAATCTGGTGAAGCTGTGCATGGTAGCCAATCAACTTCCAGGTTTTATTGTCAAAACTTAAAGTGTTGACTTCCGTTTCCGGGGGGTGTGTGCTCTGACCATGTCGGAGTGAGATGAGCGGCGTCTCATAGTGACTGCACATCCTAACAGGAGATCGGGAAATTGATCGGGTGAAGCTAAATGATTGCCTGATGCCTGCACAAGACTAGCCCTGGAGCAGTGACGACAGTGGTATAGCATTGTTGGTGCCATTTTCACTTTTGAAACCGAAGAGCAAGAGCGGGAGGAGCAGAGTGTGTGGAGTGTGTGGACGGAGCAGAGTTAACCGCCAGCATACGCTCTCATTGAACACCGCTGCAACTGCAGACGGCGGAGCAGACTAGAGACAGAGAGACGAGCGGTGAGATGCTATAAGGCTTTCAGCTTTCCATGAAGGGATGTGGTGAGCGGAACTATCTGCCTATCTGCCTATACTACCTGTTGATATTCACACTCTTACTCACAGTGCACGACGGCTGTCTGGAAAGTGAATCCAGGAGAGCAGTGAGACTCCATAGACTCCATAAGACTCCCGGCCACTTATGGGGGGGTATGATTGACAGTGCTAAAGCTTCCATAAACTAAACTCAACACTAAAGAGGAAGATACTGTAGACTGTACTGATTACATTCGTGCACCCCCTCTCACAAGCACTGGGCCCTAAGGGGAGGGTCAGGAACACTGCATCTTTTTTTTCCTTTCTGATGGTATGCTCCTGAGTGTGACCGAGTGTGACTATAGGCATATATAGTTACACATACCAACGTTATTATTAATGCTATCAGTATTCCAGGACACCGCCATGTGTCTTTAAGTCGTGATAAAAGCTGGACAAATTATATAAAACAGTGAAGAGACTGGGTATCTGTTTGGCGCAAGATTTAGGCTGGTACTGATCTCATCTTGATGGACTATATGCATATATACTAAAGATATTAATACATGAGAGCACTGCCATGTATCACTAAGTTGCGGAAAGTACTGATAAAACGTATAACTTATAAACTTATAAAACAGTTTGGGCACGGTGTCAGTGCGGCATAAGATCAAGGGCGGTGCTGACTTCATGCCGAGAAGAAGGGGACCTGGCAGAGTGAATATCTCACCTACCCACTCATATATTACAAGATACCTCACAAGGAAAGACGCCGGGATGTCTGTGGATCCAGGCGGAACATCACAATTACAACGATTGGTTCGGGCCAATCCAAAACAATTGATAGCGGAGGAGGAATCGGCCAGCAATATGGCTAATAGATCAGACGGGAGCATTCGGACGGAGCTCGCGGAAGAGGTGGAAATAAGTCTCCCGATAATCCCTCAGAATGTAATGTCGATGGAAAATGAGGTACGTCCTTCAACCTTAAGGGGACTGGAGTGGGAAAGGGGGCCGCATATCAGACAGCTCATACAGGCGCTCCCCACTAAAGAGGACATTTTAACATGGATGAGTGATTTAAAAACCACTGTAAGAGAAGAGATGAGCGAGGTTTGTGCCAAATTTGAAGCAGTAGACAAGAGATTATCTAATTGCGAGGCAAAACAGGGCACAAATGATATGCGTCCTGATATACTGGAGACTCAATTAAACGCACAACACCAAAAATTGATAGAGTTGCAATTACAGGCCGAAGACTTTGAAAATAGAAATAGAAGGAACAATTTATTATTATTTAGGGATCCCAGAAGTAATTAAGACACCTGACCTAAGGAAGGCGGCAATCTCAATCCTTAACTTATACTTAGAAGAACCCCCAGAGACCCATATAGAGCTCGATTGAGTGCATAGGAGCCCGGCAGTACAGAATTTGGAGCGGGGAGACCCCAGGGACGTGTTATGCCGTGTTCATTTTTTAAAATAAAAGAGGACATAATGAGGGCAGCATGGACAAAGGGGGTAATGACTTATGCAGATCGGGAAGTTCAGCTGTTCCCTGATCTTTGCTGGCAGACAAAACGCAGGAGACGAATATTAAAGCCTCTGCTGGAATTGCTACGATTTAAGGAAGCGACATACAGGTGGGGACACCCACTATCTCTATTTATAAAAAAATGAGATTGTGGATTTACTTTACGCAATCCAGAACAACTCCCAGATCTTTTTGAATTCCTGGGTACGGAAGCAGTGGAAATACCTGACTGGTTAAATATCCCAATGGAGTCTGGAGGTGGGGCAAACACCTGGAACAAAAGAGGAGGAAGAAAGAGGACCTAACTAGGAGCATTAACCTAGGCATAAAATTGTTTCATAAGCTAAGAATGGGGACAAACCGAGCGCCACCTAATAAGGGAACCTAGTGACAGCCTCCCCCTCTCAGGTTTTTCTTTTTCTTTTTTCCCTGAGCCTTGTCCACCCCTGTCCCTGGAAAGTGCAAGTGAAACCGATGGAGGATATTTGATTATCTGGGAAAAAAAGTAATGGTAGACCGCCAAGGGGGGAGGACTACTGATAAAACTGACCCCGATTTCCTTCTTTTGTTTTTTTTTTTTTTTTCTTTTCTCTCCCTTTCTTCTCCCCTTATTATTTTTTAGGGGAATGTTAAGTGTAAATTTGGAGTGTTTTTTTTTTTTAAGTGATTTATATGCAAATGTAATTTTTTTCCTTTTTTTTTAAGGGGGCACTAGGGGATGGTCTCTTTCGGGGGGGGGAACAATATTGGGGTGTGGTAGACACCAAGGGAAATGTTCACACAAAAAAAAAATATATATATATTAATACACATATGATAGAGTTTATTACACATTATATATCACATATATCTTGTCAAAATACATCACAGGGTTTTTTCCCTTTTTTTCTTTTTTTTTTTTTTTTTTTTTTTTAGGGGTGTTAGATATTTTCTTTTAGATGATTTTTTTTTTTTTTAAATAGTGCACGAGTAAAAATTAATACTTAAGGGGAAGGGTCACAAGGGGAGATACAAAAAGGGGGGGGGGGGTACTGTTAAGGGGGGAGGGGGAGAGGGGAAGGGATGGAGAGGAAGAGGGAAGGGGAAGCAGAGGGAGGAAGGGGCCAGAAATGGACAGCTGAAACCATACCGGGGGGCGGGGTAGGGAGGGGTGTAGCATGGAAAATGATATATAGTTAAATGGGAGAGGATATAATTAAATGTAATGTAGATGCAAATTGTAACGGTGTACACTATTAAATATAAAAGTAATAAGGAATATAGGTGTGTAAGATGTGGAAAAGGGGGATTGAAATGAATGTTAATTTCAGGGTTCAGTCAAGAAAATGTACTTTAGAAGAATTGTAGAAATGGTGAAAATAATGGTGAAAATAAATAGGGGATCTATACTGTGTTCACATATAAGGGATGTGCAGCCGCTGTGGCTTGCTCTAATCTCCTGACGGGTTTGGGGATACTTTCCCCCATAATAATCGTCCCTCCTCCGAGTGGAGGATAAGTCGGGGACGTTTTCCTTTTTTTTTTTTCTTATATTTTTTCTTATATTTTTTGCATAATGTTATTCATTTTTTTTTCTTTTTTTTTGTATCTATGAGGGGGAGCTCAATGGTTTCGGAAATCCGCACTAGGGTTGCTCGAACCGAGAACAAGGGTTTTTTTCCCCCTTTTTCCCCCCTTTCCCCCTTTCTCTCTCCATCCGCCATAGCCTTATGCTTCCCTCCTAGCAAATTTTAAAGATGACTAAAATAAAATTTACCTCCTATAATGTTAAGGGACTGAATATCCCGGAAAAACGGGTCAGACTACTCGCTGAATTGAGAAGATTAAATACACAGATAGCTTTTTTACAGGAGACACATCTTAGTGGCAATAAAATACCGAATTTGGGAAATTATAGATTCTCCAGTGTGTACCATGGAACATCCCAGAACTCCAAATCAAACGGAGTAGCCATCTTGGTAGCCAAGCAGATACCCTGGAAGGAATTGGAAGTAATAAAGGATGAGGTGGGCCATCTCCTAATTGTGAAAGGCCTAATAGGACAACAAAAGGTCACACTGGTCAATTTGTATCTCCCAAATGATGATCAGGTTAAGTACTTGGAAGCCAGTCTTCAGGAGATCCAGGAACATAAAGACGGCCTATTGATAATGGGTGGAGATTTAAATGTTGCATTGGATCCTCTCATGGATACGTCAAGAGGTGCCTCTCATATGACATATACAAAATTAAGGAAAATTAAAAAATTATTATTCAATGAAATGTAGCTTGTAGACGTATGGAGGATATTGCATACCCAAGAAAGAGATTATACGTTTTTCTCTGCGAAATATAAAACATACACCCATATCGACTATATTCTTATATCACAGATGGGAATGACATTTTTGATGAAGGCTGATATAGGTTCTCGCACACTGTCTGACCACGCACCAATAAGTTGCAAAATGGATCTTGGGGAAGTAGAGCACCGTGAATGGCAGTGGAAGGTTAATGAATCCCTTTTAAAGGATAAAGAATATGGAAAAATATTGAATCATGAAATGGATTCTTTCTTCCAAATTAATGAGACGGAAGAAACAACACCATTTGGTATATGGGAGACGCATAAATGTGTGATGAGAGGAGTTTTTATTTCTTTAGGTTCATACAGGAAAAAGAAGATGAATGAACAAATAGAAGCCCTTCTTAAAAATATCAGGGAAGCAGAAACGGTCCTTAAAAAATCACAGGCACAAAGTATAGAAGAGAAACTAAATAACCTATGGGGCGAACTAAATTCGTTGCTTATTGAACAAGCAAAAGCAAAGATAAAGCGGAACAGACAAACAATATATGAATATGGGAATAAGCCGAGTAGGATGTTAGCGAAAGCTCTAAAACATAACAACACAAAGGGACAAATAATGGGCATTAAAACGCAAGGTGGAGAGACTTTGAACTCCTCAGTGAAAATGGCTCAGGCCTTCAGGAGCTATTATGAGGGCCTTTACCAGCTTGAGGGAGAAAGCATCCCAGGAAAAAGTAAGAAAAAAGAGGAGGTAGCTAGAGATTACTTGCGATCGTCAGAAATGCCTAAGCTAACAGAAGCGGTAGTGCAGAACCTAGAAAGGCCTATAACGCTTGAGGAATTTAAGAAAGTACTGAACCTCCTTCCCCTAGGGAAAACATAAAGTCCCGATGGGTATTCCCTGTCTTATTATAAGGCATTTGAAGAGAAATTGGCCCCAAGGTTCATAGCAGCCTTCAACTCAATACGGAAAGGACAGAGGTTACCTGAGGAAACTCTGCTAGCACATATAGCAGTGATTCCAAAAGAGGGGAAGGACCCATCCCAGTGTGCCAGTTATCGGCCGATATCGTTACTAAATGTGGATCTAAAAATCTTTTCTAAAATACTAGCCAATAGACTAGTCGAACACATCCCGGTACTGATCCACCCCGATCAAGTAGGGTTTACTCCAGGAAGGGAAGGAAGGGAGAACACACAGAGAGTAGTAAATGCTATTTACTGGTCACAGAGACAACATAAACCCTTAACACTAATAGATGCAGAAAAAGCATTCGATAGGGTGGATTGGGTGTACCTGAGGGCTACACTGCAACATATTGGTTTAGGGGAGGGAATGCTGGGATGGCTCCAAAGCCTATACTCTGTGCCGACTGCGAGGGTAAAGGTAAACGATAGAATCTCAGAGCCCTTTCGAATTCGAAATGGAACTCGCCAGTGGTGCCCACTATCTCCCATTATCTTTATCCTTATAATGGAGCCACTCCTAAGAAAAATACGAATAAACTGTAATATTAGAGGTATAAAAACAGAGCTTGAGGAACACAAGTTTGCAGCCTACGCCGACGACTTGATTTTTTTTATATCCTCTCCAGCCATATCCCTGCCTCCCCTCTTGGGGGAACTACAGCAATTTGGGGACATAGCAAATTTTAAAGTGAATTACAATAAGTCAGAGGCTATGGGTATAGAGATGAATGACTCTTTGACCCATCAGATAACATCTCAATTTAATTTCAATTTAATTCCACATTAGTTATTTGGGGACTAAAATACCAAGAGTGCTAAGCAGGATTTTTGAATTAAATTATGCCCCAATGTTAAAACAAATAAAGATAGACCTAAAAAGATGGGATATGATATGAGAGAGCTTCGGTCAGGATTCCTGAGGTTTATATGGGCTGGAAAACCTGCAAGAGTATGGAGATCTATTTTGGTTCTCCCTAAAGAAAAAGGAGGTATTGGGTTTCCAGGTCCCTGTAAATACCAGGAGGCCTCACATCTAGTTAGAGTAATGAAATGGTGTGCCAAAGAAAAAAAAACATGGGTAAAGATGGAACAAATTTTGAGTGAAGTCTCCTTGGAGGGGATGGCATAGATGGCTGGAAAGGATATTCCAATGGCAGTAAAAAAACACCCATTGATAGGGGCAACTTTAAACATAACCACAAGAATTAAAAAAAAAAAACAAGATATCAACCGAACCGAGCCCTATGTCACCTATACTAGGCACACCAGATTTCAAGTCAGGTATTATAGATCAGAAATTCTCCAACTTAAGACGTAGGGGGATAAGTAGGGTCACTCATTTCTCAAAAGAGGGAAGATTATTGACAAGAGGGGAAATAGAAAGTGAATTCACCCCAGAGCTAGATTACTTTAGAGCAATGCAGCTGGGAGCCTATATTCGTTCAAAAGGTAGAAAATACTCGGAAATTCGGGGACTGTCGGGGTTCGAGCAGATATGCCTGGATGGTGAAAATTTGAGACACTCCCTGTCTTATTTTTATGAAATGATTACAGGACTAGAGGCCCCCGAAAATTTAGGTTTTATACGAGCCTGGGAAGAAGAACTGAAGGTTACATTCTCCCAAAAGCAAAAAGAAAAAATTCTGAGATCTGTTCACGAAACGTCAATAGCATGTAGATGCCAGGAAGGGGGATATAAGATCCTCACCAGATGGTACAAGACCCCAAGTATGCTACATGGAATATTCCCGCAGATACCAAATGTATGCTGGCGATGTGGAGGAGCAGAGGGTACGATGTTGCATATCTTTTGGGAATGTGGGAAAATTAGAGAGTATTGGAAAATGGTGGAGGAAACAGTAAGGAAAATCACAGGTGTGTCTCTTGGAGAAAACCCGGCTGTATTCTTATTAAACGACGTTCCTATGTCGGTTGAAAAATATAAAAAATCTTTAATGAAGCATCTTCTCACGGCGGCGAGAGCCTGTATCCCGGCTTTGTGGAAAAAGGAAGTACCACCAACGAGGGCCCAGTGGTGGGCCAGAGTTGGTGAAATCCAGCAAATTGAAAATTTGACTATGGCAATTAAGGAGCAGGAGGAGAAGTATGGGGAAATATGGGCTCACTATTTTGCATATAAAAGAGAGGAGGAGAGGGAGTGGAATAAGACAACACTCGGATGGGGGTGAGGGAGGGGGAGATGGGGGAGGGGAGGCGGGGGGAGTAATGAGAGAGAGACTTTTTTATGGGGGGGTAAGAGACAGAGAGAAGAGTGAGCTATAAGGAGGGTAGAAGAAGTAAAGTATAAGCAACATATTTCATAGAAAATGACTGTAACAGAGGAAATGTTACATATTAAGGAACATTGTAAATATGAAATGTACTGTTAAAAAAATAGAAAATAAAGAGTTTAAAAAAAAAACAAAACTTAAAGTGTTTGTTAACCCCCAAAAAATAGAGATCTTGTTTCCTTAACTACCTGAGATCCGCGCTATAGCCAAATGACGGCTACAGCGTGGATCTGATGTGCCGGGACGACGTCTATTGACATTGTCCCGGCCACGAGCTGCCTGCGCGCCCCCTGAAGGGCGCGCGCGGCGCGCTCTGTGATCAGTGAGTCTGTGAGACTCGCTGGATCACAGATCCGAGTAAGGGGTCGATCCCGTAAAACCACGTAATCAGCTGTCAGTCAATGACAGCTGATCATGTGACAATAACAGAGCCGGTAATCTGCTTTTTTTCCTCCTCGCGCTGACAGCGCAAGGAGAAAAAAAAAAAAGCCGATCACCGGCGGCAGTGAGAGGGACATCCGTCCCTCTCACTGCAATGTGCCCAATCCATGGTGCCCACCTTTGCCCCATTAAAGTGCCGCCTACCAGTGCCCACAGTGCCATCTCTCAGTGCCCACAGTGCCATCTCTCAGTGCCCACAGTGCCAGTGCTGCACATCAGTGTCACCTGCCAGTGCTCATCTGTGTCACCTACCAGTGCTCATCTGTGTCACCTACCAGTGCCCATCAGTGCCACCTATCAGTGCCCATCAGTGCCACCCATCAGTTCCACCCATCAGTGCCCATCAGTGTCATCCATCAGTGCCCATCGGTGCCACCCATCCATGCTACCCATCCATGCCACCCATCCGTGCCACCCATCCGTGCCCATCAGTGCCATCTTTGTTGTCCCCATCAGTACCGACTTATCTGTCCCCACCAGTACAGCCTATCAGTGCCCACCAGTGCAGTCTATCAGTGCCCACCAGTGCAGCCTATCAGTGCCCACCTGTGCCGCCTCATCAGCGCATATCAATGAAGCAGAAAACTTACCTGTTTGCAAAATTTTATAACAAACTATTAAACATGATTTTTTTTTTTTTTAATTTTCCATCTTTTTTCGTTTGTTTAGCAAAAAATAAAAACCCCAGCTGTGATTAAATACCACCAAAAGAAAGCTTTATTTGTGGGAAAAAAATTATAAAAATTTCATTTGGGTACAGTGTTGTATGACCGCGCAATTGTCATTCAAAGTGCATCAGCGCCAAAAGCTGAAAATTGGTCTGGTCACGAGGGGGGTTTAAGTGCAAAGTAATCAGGTGGTTAAAGCAGATTAAACAGCACAGTGCTTGTGCTGTGTAATCTGCCCCCCTCTAAACTGTAAAAAAAAAAAAACTGTCTGATCCTGCCACTTCCTGCGTCTCTGTGCTGATCACGATAATCAGGGCTGCTGAGCCCTGACCACTGTGGTCAGCGTACGTTCCTCCGTCATCTGCAGCTGTCCTCTCTGTTCTCCACTCTCCCCCTCAAAGCCTCCTCCCTGCATGTAAGCTCCATGTTCTGTTTCTTTGCCTCCACCCCCGCCGCTATTAGCAAAAATAAAAAACTTACAACAGTCATTGCCACCCCTCAATTTCAGGCAGGCATACCACACTGTTTACGTTTTTTCTAAAAACAAGGCATGTAAATAAATTTTTAGAGCTATCTTCAGGCCAACGTCAGAAGGAGATCTTGGCCCCTACTGCAGAAGCCATGTATCAGAGCTGTAAAGCAGCCACAAGTCACGTGACCAGCCTGAAGATCGCCCTAAAAAGCTATTTACAAGCCTCATTTTTATAAAAGACATGTACAGTGTGGTATGCCTGCCTATAATAGAGGAGCTGGCAGTGATTTCTACTTTTGAGTTAACAAACACTTTAACTGAAGAAGCTGAAGTTAAAAGCTGATTGGTCACTATGTGCAGCTGCACCAGATTCTGTGTGCGATGTATTCCAATAAAGGAAAGATGGAAGAAGGGATGGAGATAAAGCATGATAGTTGGACATCTGAGAAAAGGAAATAGATAAAAGTGCCTTCTAGTAATGTTGGAAATTATATACTTACCCGTGTTGTATGAACCTACTTTGTTCTGTTAGCTGCAGTGTTATTTTCTGATACTGTCCCTATAGGGAAATATATCTGTAGCACTGACCCCCTAAGGAACTGCTGATAATTAATTGGGCCTGTACTCTGCCCCACAACCCCAGATAGTGGCTCGACCCCCTTGGCACAGCTGTATGATGATGTTAATGCAAGACCCAATGGGTAAGAGCAACACAGCAATAACACAATAACCTGGATATCCGCTACTCCACCAGCTGTAATGAGTAATAGAGTCTCACACATGTTGTAACTTAACCACACAAACAGTTTACTGAAAAACTTGTTCACATATTAGACATAATTCTGATATACAGAGTGAGAATAACATCAATCAAGGTGTGCGTGTGTAAACCCAAAACTTTGATGGTCACTTGCTTTGAATATGCAGACAGGTGGCAAGTGGGACTTATGCTCAGTATGACAAAACCTTGACATGGAGCATTTTCCCACTCCGCCTCAGAGCATACACGCACCAAATTTATAATGCAAACCCAGGTGTAATACAATACTGATATTTATCTTGCCTACTCAAGGGCTCCTCCTAGGTTTCAATGCACTTCTCAATATTGCTAAGGTGGGTAATACTGCTATATAACCATAGGTAAAAGTCTCTTGTCGTCTTGTTTCTTCAGCTAGCTTATTAGACTACAGTATTTATAATCCAGATAGTGAACAAATAATTGTAGGTCATATAGTGAGTAATACTTTGATAGCTGTATACTTGTGACAAAAGACAATTAGTATAACTTCTCCTTAGCGGTGGATGTGTTGTAACATTAACTTATAGCACATGGACAGCAGTCCTGCAGTTCCACTGTGTGAGCTATGCCTGAATGAGGATACTTCTGTAGGACTATAAATCCTACCAGCCGCCTGTAACTTTGCAACGCAGCAACAGTACACTCTATTGATATGGGTAAGTGCCCGCTCACCACACTAGGTCCATATGCCTGCAAAGTTCTTCTCCTGGAAGTCCAGTCTGGTCCAAGCTGGTGCTGTCACACCACATTGCTCCTTCTGATGACTGTGATGCCGGAAAAATTCAGGAATCCTGGGCTCTCTGGTCCATCCACACGCTGGTCCAGCTGACTGTGCTCTGGAGCTCCTCAGAGGCCAAGCCGATTCCGCTCCATGTCTCGTAGGCCACAGTCTGTCGGTCACACACAGACATCACTGTAGGCAGGCCTTGAATGGTGTCCAAAGAGGCCGGAAACATGCCACACCTGTCCCTTTTGTATCCTTACCCAGCAGGCTGTTCTGTGGCTTGGGCTTGTGGGTAAGTGAACTGGGCATCATGGGTAGGTAGTTCCCAAACTGAGTTAAACATATGAGTCACTTCCTCATTAAACTACCCAGTCCATAATGCATTGCAGCGCTGTATTTCAACATTGAAAGAAGAAAATTCTAACAGCATTAGCAACAAAAAGGACACTAGAGGGAGCATTTCTCTAACTTATAAACATCACACTATTCAGCATAATAACTGGGTCACAAAACCCCTGCTACATATCTATAGGTCATTGAAGCTACCCTCTCCCAGGTTTTCTTTTCAACTGACCCACTCAATTGTTGATGTTGATAATGACCTATAAACAGTTTCAGAAAATAGGTAACATCAGGGAGCCATTTTCGTCAAATGAAAGCCAATAGTTTTCTGACCCCTCTTGCTTTCTCAGCTCTCTTCTTTCCCACACTGCATTTAAATGTTGTCATCAAACAAAGCTAGTGTAACCCTTTAATTTACCCTATCCCTCACATAATCATTCAGCTGGCATTGCAGTGATGTTGATTCCATAGCAATACTGACTGTTATTATGCTGTGGGAATAATTCAAACATGTTTTACCAGAATTAAATGGGTCATCTCAATCCAAATCCTTTTATTTGGGGTAGAGCACGGAAGGGTTCTAACTTATGTCAGGTGAGGTATTTTTTGCTGTCTGTGAAAGGAGCTTTACCCTGGAAAATAGACTTATAAATATAAGTGATGTTGCACAAACTCACTTGTGTATAATGTACAACATAAATCTCAAATGATACAAATGAAAATATAGAACAATTCATCTACACTAATGTGCATATATCAGACAATAAAGTGCATAATATTGGTGCAGTCCATAGACAACTAAACATGTGATGATAAATGTGTAATAATTACATTTCCAAACGGTGACCACCACTTTCTTCCAAAAGCAGCAAACTGCTTGTGTAAACAGGCTTTTATAAAAATGGTTTGCTTCCACCTCCTTGTAACACCATTGTGCTTACAGAACTCTCACCACCTTGCGTAATCAATTGCGCCTTTTGATTATTCTAACATCCTTTTGGGTGATGATCCACTGCTCTGAGCCTGGTCCTGTAACTGTCAGATGTGCCCAGGTGATATGTGGTGATGGTCCCTTTAAGGTGCCTTCTGCTGTGCTTATCCGTATGTCAGTGTGAGATAAAACATTTTCCCATGGTGTAGTATTTGAAATCAGCAAACTTATTTAACAAATACTAGCTTTTACATCAATTTTGAATACGAAACGCCTTGGTGTATCAAGTATAACTCCTGTTCGAGGGTCTCCTACATCACTTCCCGTTCAGGATTCCCTATGCGTTATGTCACATCATGTGACTTATTTAGGGGGCTCTTCTCCCCTGATGAAGTCACGTGACGTGGCGTAATGCATAGGGCATAGGATCCCAAATAAATTTGAGAATTTTAGATTGAATCTGAGCTATAGCTAATTTATGGAGAGGGATTGGTAACAAACAGAACAGTTTGGGTAACACCGTCATTTTGACCACGTGTATCCTCTCGAGCCATGAGAGATCATGCATAATCCACCCCAAAATTAGATCCTCTAAGCGACAAAAGAAAGGAGGGTTGTTGACCCTATATAGTGAGGTATAAGAAGCAGATGCAAATATGACAGATCTTCATCTCGCCATCGAAACGCAAAGCAGTACACATCTCGGAAAATAGTGGGTCAGGGATATTAACATTAAAATCTATGGACTCAGTCTCATTAACTTCTAGCCCCGAAATGCCACCAAAGTCCCGTAATGTCTGCAGAATGTTAGGGAGGTAAGTAAAAGGGGAAGTGACAAAGAGGAGGACATCATTCCCAAATAAATTGCATTTGTGTTCCCAAGATCCCAAATGAATCCCCTAATATCCGGATTGGCACGAATGGCAATCGTCATGGTCTCAATCGCAACATTTACAGGGGACAAGGGGCTTTCTTGGTGAGTACCCCATGTTATGTGTATGAGATCGGAGTCATACCCAGCAAGTTTAACTTTCATCTCCAGGCTACCAAAACATGGAATATTTATGTCCAGGACACCGAATCAAAAGCTTTCTGTAGATCGATATATAACAAAAAAGGCCAGTTTGCGGCTCGCCCCCGTGCCGCTGTCTATAAGTGAGATAGGGCTATAAAAACCCACATCCCAGGGTCCTGACCAGGTTTCAGAACTACTGAGATAAACACCATTTGAGAGGGAGGGTCTAGGGGGCACCATCCCTTAGGACATAAAAAAAACAGAACAGATGGGGAACCAAGAGGTCTTGAAATTTGCGGTAATAGAGGGCCGGGAAACTATCAGGGCCCGGAGCCCTTGTAGTTTTGATCACCGCTAGGATCTCCCATTTTATGAAAGGCACTTCTATATGCATTCTATGTTCAGGTGTTTTCCTTGGAATATGAACCCCTCCCAAATATTTTGGTTTCCTACAACTTGGCATCTGCAAAATATTGTGCAATGTTGATGGTCTTCCCATATCTTATACAAAGAGGAATATAATTCCCTAAAGACCTCTAGCACCGTTTTAAGAGTGAGAGGAGTCTTAACAGCGCAAATTTGGGATCAAACTCATACGCATTAGGATTTATCTGATGAGCCAATAAGGAACCAATTTTGTCCTTATGCATATAAAAACGCATAGAGGCCCATCACTCTTTTCCGCTCTCGTCGTCAATTCTAAGTTAAGTTCCAACCACATCTGGTCAATATGTTGAAGTACCGAGGGGTCCTGGGAGCATTTGTGGGTTTTAAACAAAGACTGTAACTCCCTCTCAAAAGTTTGAATGTGTTCCCAACGGGCTTTATTGGGAGGAGACCTGTATAATTTTGCCCCTTACTATGGCCTTATGAGCAGCCCAAACTGAAACCTAAGAAACATCCTCTGCCACATTATCCTAAAAATACTGTCATAGGCTAAGTCTAATATCCTGACACCAACAGGGATCAGATAAGAGGTATTCATTGAGTCACCAGTGAGGTGCCGTAGCAGGTACCAAAAGAGCTAGAAGGGAGGTAGACACTGAGGAGTGGTCAGACCACCCCACTGCTCGAATAGTGGCTTTGCGAAGACTTGGGACCAGAGTATAGGAAGCAAAGATATGATTAATTCTAGAGTATGGTGAGTGCCGGGCAGAATAAAAACTATAGTTCCAAACAGAGGGGTTTGATTCCTGCCATTTAAATTAAAACTATGGACCAATTTAGCCATGTATGTGCCAGCTTTAGAGGACCTTTTAACGACAGCATGCAAGGGGTTAGATTTATCAAGACGTGAACCAAGGGCTAAATTAGTGTCCCTCCCCCAGATGATTTGTCCCTCTAGGTGAGGAGCCAAAGTATGCAACAGTTTACTCAGAAACGCGGCATGGCCAGAGTTTGGGGCATAATACGAAATTAAGGTACAGATCTGTTCCCCCACTCAGCCCTTCACTATAAGGAATCTCCCATCTGGATCACAAATTTCCTGATGCAGAGTGAAATTAATGTGTTAAGCGAATAGCTACCCCCCTGGTTTTATCCGGGGCATTTGCTGAATAAAATACTGGGTTTCTCTTATGTAAAAATAGATGGTTCTGTATGAATGATGGAAGTGTGTTTCTTGTAACAGGAGGATGTCTGCATGGCAGGTGTGATAGTGTTAAAACGCTTTACAGGGTTTTACTGGAGAATTGAGGCCTTGTGCATTATACGTGACCACCCTACAGTGGATCGAGAAGCTAATGTAGCGCTCCAGAGCGCTCTCCACACAAAACACTACACTACTCACCCTATCCCAGAAACACAGCACCCAAGGTTCGCCTTGGTAAAGGTCTTGCATGTAGGAGCAGCCAAACTGGATCCTAGGCCTCAAGGGAGGCAAAAAGCAAAAGTTAATAGGAAAGAAAAAAAGAGTAGAAAAACATACAAGAGACATGAACATAACCAGGGGGCTAAAATCCGTCCCCAGGTTAGGGCAAAAATAATTTGCGCCACGAGCCAGCAATGAGCGATCAGACCAAAAGCCTGCATAAGCTAGATAGCGACTCAATTGAGGGTGGATAACACCCTGGCCAGGCCAGAGCCAAAATGCAATGTAATCTAAAAACCTTAGTAAACAATTTAACCGTTATAGACCAGAAACCTATGAGATTGCAAAAGAGTGTCAAAAAGGGTCAAAAACAACTAATGAACTAAAGCCCAAAACAAAAGTAGTATATGGGCAGTGCAGACCTACAAGTCCCAGCAATAATCACATAAGGACAAGAAAGAAAGAACCAAGGCAACCCCCTGATCCCCATATGGGGCTAGAGTATTTTCTTTAAGGAGGCTTAACAGATCTGGTGCACCTGGGTGAAACTGGTTGTCACAACAGAGACAGGGGGAGAGAAGGTCCTTCAGGACATTTCTGTTCCACATGGGAAGAGGCCTTCAGGGATGAACTGTCCTGAGAATCAATCCGATATTTAGCAGTAGGTCTTCTCCCTCCTCAAAGGTAGGGAAGGAATGCCCATCTGTAGGGAATGGCTTTATGGGTCAGTGCCTGTAGAAGTGGCTTAAGGGCCCTATGCTTCTGGCCCGTGTAGAGGAAAATGTCCCCAAAGACTTGTATAGGATGGCCCAGCAGAGTGAGTGAGGAAGTCACCCTGGATTTCGACATAACCAGCTTTTAGATTTTTTAATAGTGCGGTTTGACAATGATGTCTCGTGGAGGTCCATCTAGAAACAGAGGTTGTAATGCATGATGGGCCCTGTCTAGGACCAGTTGATGATCAGGCAACTCAGGCAGGAGTTCTGTAAGCAAAGTGCGAACCGCAATGTAAACATCCTTGACGGATTCTGGCAACCCATGAATATGGAAATTATACCTTCTGGACTGGTTCTCAAGGTTGTCAATCTTAGCTAAAGCCTGGTCTAATTGGCGTTGTAAACTTTCTATACATGTGGTATTCAGATTAGTGTGGGAAACCATGGCCTCCATCTTGTGTTCAACAGCGTCAAGCCTGCCCCCCATTTCTTGCAGATCCTCTTTAATCGCTGTGGTGATCTGAGTCACAGTTCTGGCTAATCCCTGCTCCAGCAGTTCAGAGAATCTCTCAAATAGTGTCTGGTGGTCAGTGTCATCCGGAGGGGCTGAACTGGTCACAGACTCTGATCCACTAGGGCTGGCAGAAGTGTGAGAGAGCTGGGAGGGCATGAGACCCTCCATAGTCTGCACCAGCAGGGGCAAAGTAGAAGCAGCAGATTGCTGAGGTGGTGAGGATTTGTACTCAGGTGACTTTAGGCTGGGAGGTATGAAGCCTGGGCCGGCATGTCTCACGCCTGACACTCCAACACACTGGGAGGATGGCCTAGAAGATGTGGGCACAATCTTGCAGGAGGCCACACAGGCACAAGTGGGTGTTGGAGGATGGGAGCGGTCCCGGCACTTGTTTTTTCCTCTGGCCATGCTGCCACTTCAAGGAACGTTCCCCCTGCCGAATCTCTCGGTATCCAGGATATGGGGTCCGCAGAGCTGCCACAACAAGGTTACAGGTGGCCGGCCAGGTGCACAGCTCCAAGCTCAGGTGGCCATCTTGGATGCGACACACAAGCTCCCTCTTTTATTACATTTTTTTTAGGAGCCTATAAATCATTGTACCCATGATCAGCAGGCCACAGGTGCAATCACAGGCTCCTGCAGACTGTCCTTTATGTACCATACTCCCAAAGGTGAACCTACCCCTATAAATTGCAATAAATACCACATTACTTAAATTATTAGAAATGTCCCAGAGCTACTTTATTGATAGACAAGTGCAATGTCTATAGCCCCATACACACGGTCGGACTTTTTCATGGATTCTGTCCGATCGGACAATGTTGTTGAAAAATCAGACCGTGTGTATGCACCATCGGACAGTGTACGTCGGTTTGTCCGACGGACAAAGTCTTATCTCCTGCTGGAAAGATTTGCCGTCAACACGGTCCGATCACACCAAATCCGATCGTGTGTACGGTTGTCCGACCGGACAAAGTGCTACGCATGCTCAGATCACATTACAAGACCAAAGCTATTGGCTACTAGCCTCTACGTAGTCCCGTCGTAGGCAACAAACGTCACCACGTTCAGAATGATCGGATTTTCCGACAACTTTGTCCGACCGTGTGTACGCAAAACCAACATCAGACAAAGTATGACGGACATGGTCCGACGGACCTGGTCCTCGGATAATCCGTGCGTGTGTATGGGGCTTTTATCTTGACAATATTAGGTGAAGAGCATTATGCTGAAAGACGATAGTGGCATTTATTTACATAGACGCAGATAAACTAGTAGAAGCATTTTTTTCAGACCAAGAGCAAATACTTGTTGCATGTTGGGTCAAAGTCAGCAAACACATGACAGAAGTTCAACCCCACTTGACTCTACACATAACTAAATGTTTTTTGCTGGAGATATTTGTATTTTACCTTTTTAGACTTATTTTTATTCTAAATCCACAAAGGAAGCACAGGCCTTCATTAGAGCTCTATAAAAAAACAAATCCAAAAATGTTATATATTGCAGCTTACCAACCATTAGACATGTTGGCTGCATTTGTTTTCTTTTTTTAGGCTTTCTTCCCTCTGTTTTCACCTGCTGATCCGGCCAGTAACATACTTTCTGTGCTTGCATCAGAGACACCTTTGTACAGCAGCATTGTCAAACCAGAACCTTTGCTACTTGGATTTCAGCATATGGTACTGGCAAGCTTCATATCCTTGAAGGATGATTGAAATTAAAAATGTGGATGCCATAATACACACCATGTTTGGAGGTAAAATGGCACTGCACATCACCCCAAAAACTCCCCCATACCAACAGTGCAGTTTGAAGTTGGGAACATCATAATGTAGAGCTGTATTTCAGCATACGGTACTGGCAAGCTTCATATCATTGAAGGATGATTGAAATAAAAAATGTACCAAGACATTCTTGATAAAAATCTGCTGCCATCTAACAGGATGATGAAGATGAAACAAGGGTGGACATTTCAGCAAGACAATGACCTCCGACACCAAGCCAAGAAAATTTTCAATTGTTTTTTTTTTTTGTTTTTTTTATAGAAAGAAAATAAAGCTGCTGGAATGGCCCAGCCAATCACCTGACTTGAATCCAATAGTAAATCTATGGAAAGAACTAAAGATTAGAGTTCATAAAAGAGGCCCACAGAACCTTCAATATTTGAAAACTGTTTGTGTGGAAGAATGGGCCAAAATCACACCTGAGCAATGCATGCGACTAGTTTGTTCATACAGAGGGCGATTTGAAGCTGTAATTGGCAAGAAAGAATTTTGTACGAAATAGTTTCAGTTAGCGTGTTCAATGCTTTTTCCCTGTGTCATTCCATTTTATTACACATAACTTAATTTCTGAACTCATTTGTTTTGGCTTCTTTGTGTTTTATGGGTTGTTACCAACGTGTGGTGAAAATATAATCTCAATAGCACCTTTAGAAATATAATATCACAGTCCTCCAATGGGAAATTCTGACTCAGCTAGCAGGGACAAGAAGTACCTGTCTATAACCTACTAACTCTGTGGTAACAAGCAATAGCTATTTACAAATACAGACCGTATAGGGAAAAAAATCCCTACAAAAGAAAGCCTAAAAAAGAAAATGAATGCAGCCATTATCTAAGGCCGCGTACACACGAGTGGACTTTCCTGTGGGAATGTCCGCCGGACAATCCGCCCATGTGTGGTCCCCGGCGGAATTTTTTCTCCCAAAAGTCCGGCAGACTAAGTTTTAAGTTCAGACTTAAAATTGTCCGCTGGACTCGGCAGTCCAGCGGACAATCCCGCGGTCTGTATGCTAGTCTGTGGGACTTTTGAAATGAACGGACTTGCCTCGCACACGGAGGAAAGTCCGTTCATTTAGAACGTGACTGCAGGTAGACGGGACTAGCAAAGGCAGCGCTGCGCTAGCCCCGTCACCTGGCATGGATTTAAAGGGGAATCCCTACGCCGAAAAAACTGCGTGGGGGTCCCCCCCAAATCCATCTCAGACCCTTATCCCAGCACGCAGCCCGGCCGGCCAGAAAAGGGGGTGGGGACGAGTGAGCACCCCCCTCCTGAGCCGTACCAGGCCGCGTGCCCTCAACATGGGGGGTGCCCTGGGGAAAGTGGGGCCGTGCGCATATGATGATCACAGTCCCGGAGGATTCTAGGACTGTGACATCATATGGGGGCGGGGTCACTATGTAACATGAGCATGTGACCCCGCCCCCTTGTCCCTATATAAGTCACAACACCGCGTGTCTCTGCCATTCCGCCAGAGAGAGCGACGAGTCAACATCGGAAGAAGAAGACGGCGCAGAAGGCGGCGACAGCGGCAAGAACAGAAGAGACCCCAGAAGACCCCTGAAGACCCGCGAAGGCGGAACGAGACCCCCAGACGATGGCGGCGATGACGAAGAAGAAAGCCGGGCTCCTCCGCTCATGAAAGAGCTAGGTAAAAGAGCAGAAGAGAGCGGAGGAGTCCGGCGAGAAGACCCCCCAAGACGGAAGAAGACCCCCGGAGCAGTGCAATAAAATATTTTTAAAAATTGTGTGTTTTTTTTATTTACACCTTAGGTGAATGGGTAGGGGTACATCGTTCTAAATGAACAGACTTTCTGATCGTGTGTCGGCAAGTCCGTTCATTTCAAAGGTCCTGCGGACTTTTTCCCGCGGATTGTCTGACGGAAAAGTCCGGGCGTGTGTGGGCAAGTCCACGCGCTCGGAAAGTCTGGCGGACCTCTGCTGGAAAGTCCGGCGGTTTGTCTGCTGGACTAGGTCCGGCGGACAATCCCGCCGGAAAGTCCGAGCGTGTGTATGCCGCATAAGACATAAGCTGCTAAATCATAAATGTTTGCTTTTGGGTTTAATGCCGTTTTAAAGACAGAAGATAGAGGTTTAGATTGATTTACTAAATAACTAAAATCTACTTATTTCATCTTATTTCAAGATTATCAACACCTTTAGTAAATCAACTTCAATCTATAGAAGAATAACTTTTCTTTCAGGCATTATGCTTGCTTTTTTAACAGAACAATACATACTTAACTGTACTAGAAAACATTTTGTTAGTCTTTACATCTTGTTTATACCATTTCGGCTCTGTCTCACGTGGCCTCCCTATCCAATTAGTATACAATATACAGAAGTGATAAAAGTAAAGTTGCTAGTTGCTGAAGTTACCTACCTAATCAGATTTAAAAGTTTTATATCTTTGTTACAAGGAGGTATGGTAAGGCAGGTCTTTTGTTTATGATATTTCACAGCGTGCCAAAAAATTAGCGTGTTGGCAGATTAGTCACAGAAAAATATGTTACTTGCATGCTAGTTCTTTATAAACCAATGAGAAGCTCTTGGGTCTCACATAGTGGATATAATTTCCATGTAAAAGACCACTGGACACCCAATTAATATTTCTCTAGCTATTCATGCTAGTGAAAAGAAAACAAATCTGTGCTCCTTATTGTCTAAAGCTTGATATATTCTCAAAGCAGATATATCTATATTGAATTAGACTAATCAGAACAATTTTAAAATAATAATACAGCACCTACGATGCATAATAAAGTAATAATGACACAATAACTAATCAAATAAAAAACAGATCTGCAAAAGTAACTAACTTTTAAGAGAAACGCTTTGGACATTTTAGAAATATCCCTATCTGTTCAACTTTTCTTATGGTGTGATGAAAAATTTAGTTTTTCCTTGGGTTTAAAACATACAGTATATAAAGTTTATTCCGTATAGAAAAATCAGTTATGTGTGCCTAAAATACCATAGAGCAAACTGGATTTGTGATTCTGCTTTATTAGTGACTTAGGAAACCCTGCTATTCTCAGTTCCATTATCTGTAACTGATACCATTTCATATCTTTAGCTGAGTGATTCTTGGTGGTTGGTTGATTGACTGGTACAAGGTTTGCTTAGCTGATATTTGAACAATGTACTGAAAGTGCTTTATACCCTAAACTTATGATACAGAAAATAGTTTTTTCACTGTTTGGAGATGTAAGGTATTTCATGGATTGCTTTTGGGTTGATGATTGTTTTTGTTTTCTAATTAAGAACAGAAATATGGTTAGACCGAAACCTCAGTTTATTTTCAGGATCCAAGATATTCACTTACGGTTTGGAATCGAAGCACACAAAAGTTGTATATAACACTCAAAAATTCCAGAGGCTGGGCTTGCAATACATGACAGTATAAAGCCTACAAAAATGTCTGTTTGCATCTGTGTAAGTTAGCTTTGAAATGTTTCTTTTATATTAATCACTGAATAACAAAGTCTTTAACAATGTTAACATCTCCTTGCATGTCTTCCAGTTCATTTAGACACAGCTGAAAAGAACAGCTTAGTTATTAAAACAATGGTTATTGTCACTGATAAAAGCCATATTGGCTAATGTGAGTATTCTTCATTAACCCAAGGTACTGATAAATTGAGGTATTACTCTAGTGACATTACCCTAGCTTACTGGTAGCAGACACTGACTATGGATGGGCAAACGGTTTGGCCCAAGCATGAGTTCGGGCCGAACATTGGCTTTTCCCACGTTCGCCGAACAACCAAATTATTGGGGCGTTCGACCATTTGTTCGGCCCGACGAACGACCATAATGCACTGCGCTGCCGCACAGTGCGGGTTTTACACAGACGTAAACCAAGAATGTCGACAACCTAGAGTCTCCATATAAATATGTCCACTCCCTTTATCGCTATATCTAATATGGAGATCACATTTCTCAGAAACCTAGGGTATGGGGGCGTGGCTTGCACGCATTGGAAAATGGCCGCTTGAGCTCCGCAACACAGGACCAGACTACAGCGACATCAGGGCACTTACCGCTTTGCTATCGGTCCCGAAAGCAGCTCACTTCATCCCTCCACACACAGCCACTGGGATGTCACGAAAGCGGATCCAGGAAAAGGGTCCGAATCGGCTGGAATCGTTCTCCTTCCAGCCGCGCCGCTCACAAGGAAAGGCCCAAGATGGCGCCGCCGGAGACACAGCGCGGCTCTCTGTGAACCACAACACCTTACAGGGCCATCATCCGCAAGAAATACGAGCTGGATCCCCACCTCCTATCCCTCCAGGCTCCTTCTTAGAATCATCAGCTTCACAAAGCCCTGCCAAGTCGAAGATGAGGATGGATCTGACCGACCAGGCCTCAGCCTCAGACGCAGTGAGTAGTGGTCTCCACAATGATAATGCTATATCAGCCCTCCAGTCCTCCATTGCGCAATTCCCCACATCAGGGCAGCCTGTGCTGGACACTACAATGAAGGACCTGCTATTGTCCTTGCAATCCTCTCTCATGACCAACCTGTCAGCATTGATCAACAGGTTCTCATTAGAAATGAAGCATATGGACAACAGCATGCAATTCATTTAAAATAAAATGGAGGAGTGCACAGACACAGTTAATGACCTGGTAGATGCATACACAGAACAAAAAGATGACACCTTCTGGATTAAAGCGAAAATCGCAGACCTCGAGGATCGCTCCAGACGCAATAACATAAAAATCCGTGGCATCCCAGAGTCGGTCCTACCTAAAGATCTCCACAACTTTGCCAGCACTATGTTCTCCAGCATGCTCCCTGACCTATCTCTGATCGAACTCACTATAGATCGCATCCATAGGCTCCTTAAGCCCCGTCACCTGGAGGCAGATGTTCCTAGGGACGTGCTACTCAGAATCCACTTCTTTCAGGCAAAAGAACAAATCTTGATGAAAGCCAGGGAGATAGCTCCGTTACCTGAGCCATACGCCAAAATCCAATTATACGCTGATTTATCACAATATACCTTGCAACTTCGCAGACAACTCAAAACCATCACCAAGGCCCTGTCTAATCATAAAGTCACGTACAAGTCATCCCGCCACGATTTTAACCACATACAATGGTGTACCGCACTCCATCTCCACGCTAGATGGCGGTCTGAAGCTTCTTCATGCCTGGGGGATTCTACCAGAACCACCGCTTACCCACCATGATCCTCTGAGTAAACCAAACCCTTTCTCCTTCGGTGGACACCGAGAGAAATCTTCATATTAACACCGCTAACTAGCCCATCCAACCACTCCATGCGACTTTCATAGTCTGGTCTGGAAATGCTCTCAAACACCTGCTTGCTGAACTTACCCCACTACTGGTCAGCTGCTCACCCGAGCCCTGCTGCTGGCTTTTTGTTTTCTTTTATCTTTTGATTCTACTGGTTGTGCTTCAGTGTGCGATCTTTTTTTTTCTCCTTTTTTTTTTTATTTTTATTGTGTTCCCTTGCGTTTTCCCTGCAACTTCTACAACAGTACTCTACCATTACGAGCAAACACGCTCCATTACGCTACCTTGTTTAACTTTGTGTTGAGATAGCTAACCTACTTTTTTTTTCTAGCTCCCTATTTTCTTCACCAGATAACCTTCTCATCCAACATCATCTGACGATTGCAGAGTCACCCCTTCTACACAGCGCATACAGCTCAGACAACTTCGTATACTGGTTACTCCACACCATCGCTAAGGAATTCCTAGAACTGAACTCCTTCCTTCCTGGACTCCCTCAACTGTGAGTACTATTCCTGATCTACATCCACTACCCACCCAACATGGGAATCACTGTTCTATCCCTCAACGCCAAAGGGCTCAACCATCCAGCTAAACACTCCTCTTTATGGAAATCAGCTCTGTCCCACAACTGCGACATACTTTGTGTACAAGAGACACACTTTGAATCCAAATCAACCTTGCAGTGTCAGCATAAAAAATGTCCCCATATATTACGCGCATCCTTCACTAAGAAACAGCGAGGAGTACTGGTAGCTATCAAGGACACTGTCCTCTTCTTCCTTCAAAGAATGTGTACCCGACCCTGATGGTCGCTACATCTTTTTAAACTGCACAATCAATAATATCCCATATACCATTATTTCTATCTACGCACCGAACCAGGGCCAAGTAACCTTTCTTAGGAAAACGCTACGGGCAGCCCGAAAGTTCCAGATGGGCCACCTACTGATATGTGGCGACTTCAACCTAGTTCCGAATGTTACAATGGACTCTTCAACAGAATCCAGGAGAACTTCTTCTCCATTAGATGCATTTATTTCATCAAATGATTTGTATGATGTGTGGAGGTGTTGTCACGCGGACGAGAGGGATTACACGTTCCTGTCGCCACGTCACAACACCTACTCAAGAATTGACCGGTTTCTTGCAGACAAGCGGGTCCTACAAAGGATCTTAGACTCTAAAATCCACACCACCACCTGGTCAGATCATGCGCCGGTCAGCATCTCCATTGATGATAACTCACCCCAATCCAACTCCTACATTTGGAGAGTTAACAATTACTTACTCAATGCCCCCCAACATTCCACTCTTATTAAACAAAACTTGGAAGAATACTTTGCAAACAATTAGGCATCTGTATCTGACCCGCTGGTGGTGTGGAATGCTCACAAAGCAGTTATTCGAGGTGTATTCCTACAACTGGGTGCTAGGGCAAAAAGACAGAAATCTCAAAAATTAGAAGAACTCACGACTGACATAGCTAAAACTGAAGCACTGAACAAAATTAATCCCTCACCACACTTTCAAGCAAAAATCTTCACACTGAGACACGAACTGAGAACCCTCCTACTTGCAAAATATGAAAAAACATACCACATTCTCAAGGCCACATCGTATACTACTGGAAATAAAGCAGGCAAAGCAATGTCCTTGAGAATTAAAGGCCACAGAAACAAGACTAAGATTCCGTTTATCCACCACCCACACACCAATGAGAAACTACTTAAACCCCATCTGATAGCCAATGGGTTTAGCAAGTATTATGAAGATCTCTACAATCTTAATACTGACAAAACCACTCCCCAACCCACACCAAACGTAATCCAAGCGTTCTTAGACAGTGTCAAACTCCCAACCATTACACCTCAACAATATTCTGACTTGAACTCCCCCTTCACCACTGCAGAAATTATCGCCACGATCGATAAACTTCCGAGTCACAAATTCCCGGGCCCAGACAGCTTCACGGGGGAATACTTTAAAAAATTCAAACATATTCTAGCACCTACACTAGTCCAAACTTTCAACACATCTGCCACAGCAGCATCATTCCCCTCAGACATGCTCTCCGCCAGAATAATAACTCTCCCTAAGCCTGGGAAAGAACCCACCTCCCCGAAAATTTTTCGTCCCATCTCACTGCTCAACCTAGACGTAAAGATATACGCCAAACTTATCGCTAATAGATTAGAAAACATACTTCCCTTCCTCATCTCTTCAGACCAGTCCGGTTTCACCAAGGGTCGTCAGGCGTCAGACGCCACCCGTCGTATGATAAACATTATACACCAGGTAGAAACCAACAAAACTCCCGCCCTACTATTATCCCTAGACGCCGAAAAGGCATTTGATAGGGTCCACTGGGGATATATCTCAGCCGTTCAAAACAAATTTGGTATAGTAGGCAATATTCACAATGCCATAATGGCCCTATATTCCAACCCGTCTGCCCATGTGCTTGCTGCTGACACCCTCTCCTCACCCTTCCAGATCTCGAATGGCACGAGGCAAGGATGTCCCTTATCATCTATTATATTCAACCTAGTAATGGAACCCCTAGCAGAAAGTATAAGAGCCAACGATCAAATATCTGGCATACACATGTCCAAATCAGAACATAAAATTAGTCTATTTGCGGACGACGTCATTCTAATGATAACCAACCCTGAGCGATCCCTCCCTGAGGTTCAGAGAACGCTAGCCTGGTTCAGCGCAGTCTCCTTCTATAAGGTCAATGAGACCAAATCCCATATTCTTAATCTAGGAGTGGACGGCCCTACCAAAGACCGACTCTCAGTGACGTTCCCATATACCTGGACGGAAAACAGCATAACTTATTTGGGAATTCAACTGACTACATATCAGGAACCTCATCCGTCGCGCACTGTAGTGCGCATGCGCACGGGGCTGGCGCTCCGGCGCACTGGAAGAGATGGGGTAATGCTGCGGCGGCGCACGCGCGCTCGCGGCTCCACTGAGCGGCGCGCACGCATGCGCACTAGCGTACGCCCCATGTGACCAACCAGCTGGCCTATAAAAGAGAGGCCTTCACACCAAAACAATGCTGGTTCGTCTCTCAGCTGTCCCTTGTCCTTGTGCCTGTACCTGCTGTTTTGCTATCTTGATTGATCACCTGTTGCCGACCCGGATCACCTTGACCATCCTGCTTCTCTCCAACCTTGACCCTTGGCTTGCTTACCGGACTTCCCATTGTCTCCAGTGTTTGACCCTCGGCCTGTACTCCCGGATATCTGCTCCTTGCTGCCAGTACCTGACCCTCTGCCTGCCTTTGACCCTGCCTTGTCTCTCCGCCTGGTTACCTCGCTCTGGACTTGTCTGCCCGTGTTTGACCCCCTAGCTTGTGCCTGACTAACCTTCTGTGTTTTACCTCCAGCCTGCCTACCAGTGTCTGAGCCTCAGCCAGGATCCCAGCTTCCAGCACATCTCCTATCTACAGCACCTGGGCCCACGCCTAGCCATCACCAGCAGGTGGCTTGTGCCTCTTGGTGCCAACTGCCTTCTGTACCATCTCCAGGGGCAGTGGGCGCTGAGTCGCAAGGGCAACCGCTCTCGGCATCTTGGCCTCGGTGAGTACTTGATCTCTAATAGTACGAACCAGCCATGACAGAGGCCAACAGAGCGGGATCTCCTTTGGAGATGTTATGTCAACAGGTGTCTGCCCTCATGGAAGCGGTGCAAAAGTTACAGGAAGGCTATGCCCAGGTTGATACCCGCCTCCAACAACTGGCAACTGCTTCTCCTCCTGCCAGCCCAGCTTCCGGGTCAGCCAGCGGGGCCTCCGCACCTCAAATGCAAAACCCACCTGCAATGATGATGGCTGTGCCAGAACCCAGGGTACCTATCCCTGAGCGTTTTTCAGGCGACCGTAGAAAATTCAGGTCATTCAAAAATGCCTGCTCTCTGTATCTCGCTTTACAACCCCGGACCTTCTCCTCTGAAATTGTAAAGGTGGGATTCATCATTTCTCTGCTTTCAGAAGAACCTCAGACCTGGGCTCACGGTCTCATGGAGCTAAGGAACCCCTTGCTAAACACGGTGGATTCTTTTTTTGAAGCTATGGGCCAACTGTATGATGACCCCCAACGTACTGCCACAGCCGAAGCTACTCTACATACCCTCTCCCAGGGGAGAAGACCAGTAGAGGACTATACTGCGGAATTCCGTAAATGGTCGGCCGACACAACATGGAATGAGGCAGCCCTCCGCTACCAGTACCGGATAGGATTGAACGAGAGCCTCAAGGATGAATTAGCTCGTGTTGAGACTCCCACGTCCTTAGAAGAACTAATCCAGTTGACTACCAAACTGGACCGGCGCATGCGTGAGCGCCGCTCCAAGCGCCTACAAGGATCTCGACCAGTGTGGGGGTCCCCAAGAGGTTCCTCCATGTACCCAACTACTCCCTTGCCTACCGGCACCTTGGCATCAGACGGGGAACCTATGCAACTAGGTCTAGTCCGCCCCCGTCTGTCTCAGGAGGAACGCCAACGCAGACGCAGATCCAACCTGTGTCTCTACTGCGGAGGATCCGGCCATTTCCTACAGAATTGTCCCATCCGGCCCAGTAAGTTGCCACCTCAACACACTATGAACTGTCAAAATCTTAACCTTGCTCAAACTTATGTGACTCTCTCTGTCTCCCTACAGCTGGCGGGAAAGAGGATTCGGTTACCGGCCGTAATTGACTCAGGGGCTTGCAGCTGCTTTTTAGACATCTCCGTGGCCAAGGAATGGCAGATCCCATACTTTAATAAAGGAAAACCATTATTGGTCCACTTGGCTAACGGGTCCCTGCCACATTCGGGGCCAGTAACACTGGAGACCGCACCTATCCTTACCACCACGGATTCTGGACATCAGGAGCTTCTACGCTTCGACCTCATCTCATCCCCAATGTTCCCTATTATCCTAGGACTTCCTTGGCTACAAGCCCATGATCCTCATATCCATTGGGACTGGAAAGAGGTCTCCTTTCCCTCTCCATACTGCCATCTACATTGCTTGGCACCACCTCCAAGTGCTCATCTGGCTGTTATCACGGCACCTGAAAACCTGCAACACATTCCCCCAGCTTACCAGGACTTTAAGGATGTGTTTGATAAAAAAAAGGCCGATCATCTACCCCCACATCGGGCCTATGACTGCCCTATTGAATTACTCACTGGGTCTGAGATCCTTTTCGGACGCATATTTCCCCTGTTGGAGACAGAGTTAAGGGCTCTTAAAGCTTATATCGATGAGAACCTCGAGAAAGGTTTTATTCGGCCATCCACTTCCCCAGCTGGGGCTGGCATTTTCTTTGTAGGCAAAAAGGATGGCTCACTTCGACCCTGCATCGATTATAGGGAGCTTAATAAAATTACTGTCAAAAATCGGTACCCACTACCGCTTATCCCAGAGCTCTTCCAACGGTTTCGAACAGCCAAGGTGTTTTCCAAACTCGACCTGCGGGGTGCCTACAATCTCGTCAGGATCCGCGCAGGGGATGAGTGGAAGACAGCTTTCAGGTCTAGGTTTGGCCACTTTGAATATCTCGTGATGCCTTTCGGCCTATGCAACGCTCCGGCCACTTTTCAACACTTGGTGAATGACATCTTCAGAGAACACTTGGATGACTTTTTAGTCGTTTATCTGGATGACATCCTCATCATTTCAGCAACCTTGGAACTCCATCGGGAACACGTCAGATGGGTACTTACCATCCTCAGGGCCCATCAACTGTACCTCAAGGCGGAGAAATGTGAATTTGAAAGATCTACAGTCCAATTCTTGGGATTCATCATCTCCACCAAAGGTACTTCGATGGATCCTCAGAAAGTCAAGGCAGTAGTAGAGTGGTCACCTCCAAAAGATAAGAAGGCTGTGCAACGATTCATTGGCTTCGCCAATTTCTATCGGCGGTTCATCGTGGGATTCTCTGCCATCGTTGCCCCGATTACCCAACTGACCCGTCAACAGAGCCGCTTCCAGTGGACTCCGGAGGCCCAGGAGGCCTTTATCAAATTGAAAACACTTTTCACCACTGCCCCCATTTTACGGCATCCGGACCCACTGCTCCCTTTCGTATTGGAGGTAGACGCCTCAGATTCGGCCACTGGGGCCATTCTCTCTCAACGGCATGGGCCAAAGGCCCTTCTCCATCCGGTGGCTTTCGCCTCCCGGAAATTAAGTCCTCCCGAGAGGAATTATGACGTGGGTGATCGAGAATTACTAGCTATCAAATGTGCTTTGGAAGAGTGGAGATATCTTCTCGAGGGGGCAGTCCATCCAATCACCATCTTCACCGACCATAAGAACCTCGAATACTTACGGACTGCCAAGAGGTTAAAACCTCGCCAAGCCCGATGGGCACTCTTCTTTTCAAGATTCACGTTCCACATCTCCTACCGACCAGGGTCCAAGAATGGCAAGGCAGATGCTCTCTCCCGCATCTCTCCGGAATCAGCCCAAATAACAGAACCCAGCACCATCCTAGCTCCCCAGAACTTTTTACTACTCACCCCGACAGACCTGTCTTCTGCTCTCCATGCAGCCTCAACCCATTGCAGAGATCCTATTGTGGCCTCCCTGGAAAGGCGTGAAGACCTGCTTTGGCATCAAGACAAAGTCTTTGTCCCTCAAGAAGTGAGACCCTTAGTCCTAAGAACCTTCCATGACCACAAGCTAGCGGGGCACTTCGGAGTCCGGAAAACAGCGGAACTCATCTCCCGCACCTTCTGGTGGCCAGGCTGGCGACAAGACTGCCAGAACTATATTTCCTCCTGCATACCTTGCCAACGGAACAAGGGGGCCAAAAATAAACCTTGGGGGTTACTAAAGCCGCTACCCATCCCGGAGCGTCCTTGGGCCGACATCTCGATGGACTTCATCGTAGACTTACCACCCTCAGAGGGTTTTTCTACCATCCTGGTAGTAGTGGACCGGCTGTCCAAGATGAGCCATTTCCTGCCTATGGTTGGCACTCCCACGGCTTTAGAAACGGCCAACATTTTCATTAAGGAGATTGTCAGGCTCCATGGGGTCCCCAAGAGCATCGTCTCGGACAGAGGCTCTCAATTTACTTCAAAATTTTGGAAGGAACTTTGCAAGTCTCTAGGAATCAAGGTCTGCCTTTCATCAGCCTACCATCCACAGAGCAATGGACAAACAGGGCGTACCAACCAGACACTTGAACAGTACTTACGCTGTTTTTGTTCTTCAGCACAAGACGATTGGGCCTCCCTGCTGGCTTACGCAGAATTCGCGTATAATGACTCCTCCCATTCGGCCACTAATCAAACTCCCTTCTGGGCAAATTTTGGCTTTCATCCATCTTTCCTCCCAAACGCCTTCCCCGAATCACCAGCTCCAGCGGTACAAGAAAGGCTAGAAGCCATCCAATCCAACTTTCAGGAACTCCGGGAAACAATGCAGCAGGCACAAAAAGATTACAAGAAATTTCACGACAAAGGTAGAAGGGCTAATCCCTCATTCAAAACAGGGGAGAAAGTATGGTTGTCAACCACCCATCTCAAACTCTCGTGCCCCTCACGAAAACTGGGCCCTAAATTCATCGGGCCATTTGAGATCAAGAAGATGATAAACCCTGTGGCCTTTGAGCTCTCACTACCCAAGACGTACAGAATACACCCGGTATTTCATGCCTCGCTGCTAAGACCTCTGGTCCCCAGTCCTTTTCCGGATAGAGAAGAACTTCCTCCACCTCCTGTCACAGTTGATGGTAACGAAGAGTATGAAGTGGAATCTCTACTGGGTTGCAGGAAGGTGGGCCGCCAGCTCCAATACTTGGTAAAATGGAAGGGGTACCCTCCAGAAGACAACTCCTGGGAACCATCCAAAAATTTCCATGCCCCAAGGATGATCAGGATCTTTCACCAAGAACACCCTGAGTTGATGGATAGCCTGGGCGTCCGGAGTCCGCCCCTCAAGGGGGGGCACTATCAGGAACCTCGTCCGTCGCGCACTGTAGTGCGCATGCGCACGGGGCTGGCGCTCCGGCGCACTGGAAGAGATGGGGTAATGCTGCGGCGGCGCACGCGCGCTCGCGGCTCCACTGAGCGGCGCGCGCGCATGCGCACTAGCGTACGCCCCATGTGACCAACCAGCTGGCCTATAAAAGAGAGGCCTTCACACCAAAACAACGCTGGTTCGTCTCTCAGCTGTCCCTTGTCCTTGTGCCTGTACCTGCTGTTTTGCTATCTTGATTGATCACCTGTTGCCGACCCGGATCACCTTGACCATCCTGCTTCTCTCCAACCTTGACCCTTGGCTTGCTTACCGGACTTCCCATTGTCTCCAGTGTTTGACCCTCGGCCTGTACTCCCGGATATCTGCTCCTTGCTGCCAGTACCTGACCCTCTGCCTGCCTTTGACCCTGCCTTGTCTCTCCGCCTGGTTACCTCGCTCTGGACTTGTCTGCCCGTGTTTGACCCCCTAGCTTGTGCCTGACTAACCTTCTGTGTTTTACCTCCAGCCTGCCTACCAGTGTCTGAGCCTCAGCCAGGATCCCAGCTTCCAGCACATCTCCTATCTACAGCACCTGGGCCCACGCCTAGCCATCACCAGCAGGTGGCTTGTGCCTCTTGGTGCCAACTGCCTTCTGTACCATCTCCAGGGGCAGTGGGCGCTGAGTCGCAAGGGCAACCGCTCTCGGCATCTTGGCCTCGGTGAGTACTTGATCCCTGATACTACATCAACCAAACAACTGTTCGCTTCTAACTACATACCAATCCGTTCAAAGCTCCAATCCGATCTCTCCAGGCTGGCGTCCTTTGAATTCTCATGGTTGGGTCGATTGGCGCCGTTCAAAATGTTACATCTCCCCCAAATCCTCTACCTCTTCCGCACCCTTCCTATCTCTCTACCTATCAAGTACTTCAACTCGTTGCAATCGATCCTCTCAAAATACATATGGCAAGGGAAAAAATCCAGATGCGCCCAGGATCAATTAGTCAAACACCGCAGAGCAGGAGGTCTAGGATTTGTTAGTTTCCAAGACTATCACACAGCGTGCATACTCTCACAAGCGAAAGAATGGTTCACACCTCCTCCCCATCGTACGATATGGGGAAGAATAGAAGCTTCTATTCCTCAGGGCATTCGTCTATCTTCTTGGCTATTCGCCAACACACTCGGAGCAAAACTAACACCCCTTTTACCACCCCCTATGGTCGCTACCTCCAACACCTGGTCCCGCCTCCTACAGATCCACACATCCCAATTGACCCACTCAACAATACCTATCCCTATAGAGGCCCTACAGAGATTGATGTACTTAACATCATTCTCACCCTGGAAAGACAGGGGGATATCCTACATATCTGACCTCTATCATAATAACGTACCCAAAACATTTCCCACTTTACAGGAAGAATACAGGCTACCGAACGCAGACATTTTCTTGTACATACGTACCCTCCATTGTCTTCACACTCTTCAGAGACAGACCTGCACCCTGCCTCAAACGGCCTGGATTTACCTCACTTCACCCAATACGCATTTGAAAGGTATAGCGATATTTTATAATCTACTTCAATCTAAAACCACAATGTCCTCCTCCACTGCATTTATCAGATGGGAGGAGGATCTATCCCAATCCTTCTCTTTAGAACAGTGGGGTAATGCGGTCCAGTCCACCTACAAAGCTACCTGCTGCTCCACTCTCTGGGAACAGGCCTACAAGCTAACCTACCTTTGGTACTTGACCCCTGACAAGCTGTCTAAATTTCACTCAGCAACGGACAGCTCCTGCTGGAGACAGTGTGGACACATAGGCAATCTTCTTCACACATTTTGGGAATGCCCCAAACTAGATTTTTTTGGGAAATCAGTGTTCGGCCTCCTATCTGAAGTCACAAAACTCACAATTGAGGTAAATCCAGCCTTAGCACTACTTTCTCTGACTATTGACCGCTTTTCCAACCCCTCAAAGGCTATCATAGTCCACATCCTCTTGGCAGCTAGACTCACAATTACTAGGAAGTGGAAAGATCTAAACCCACCTACCATATCCGAGGTTGTCCGAACCACTCACGAACATTGTATGTACGAAACGACTCTAGCACTACGTCAGAAAGATAAGACGATAACTCGCCAAAAATGGCAGCAATGGTTTGACTGGGTTGACTCACCAGAATTAGTTAAGGTATTCTCTTCTTAAACTATGTTTGATTAAATGTAAGATGTCAGTCCCTATAGGTGGCCTGGGAGTGTCACCACACGGGTACAGTCGTGAACCCTACTGGGGGTACTCGTGTGGAGAGGCTAACTGGTCATCCTAAACACCATAAGATTAATCATCCCGCAAGACATCATTACTTGCTAGGCATAGCTATCTCCAGGTTTCACGTTATAACTTCAATGTGTTATATTTGCATAATTATTCTGTGTTTGCTATATTACATCGGTCTCGTATGTGAGACGCTTTTCTCGTTGACATGTGTTTCTGCTGATTTTTGATTACCTCTCAAACGTCATGTTACAAATGTATTGTATTTTTCACAATATGCCAATAAAAATCTATTTTGAAAAAAAAAAGAAACCTAGGATTTAATAATGTGATCTCATCGTCTTTCTATCATAGAAAACTGATAGACTTCCAGATGCAATGGGATAGCAAACAGAAAACACTCTCAGCCTCAGACTAAAACACTACTCTCTGACACTGCACCACCACTACCACTGTACTCATTAGTAGGAAGAATTGTATGCAGTGTCGCTCTGCCTGCAGAGGCCAAGAGTTTTGTTAGCCTCAAAAAGTTGCAAACACTTTTAGCTTCAAGCCAAAAGGAGCAACCGGTTTCTGGTATACATTTATACTTTCCAATTTCTTTCTATCTGCTTGACTTTTATACTGAGATTCTTTTGGGAAGTCCAAAAAAGTTTTATCAGTTCATTTTATTCAGGCAAATTGGAGGAATGTTTCTTCCTCAAAATCATATTTTAGCAATCATATGCATTGTGAACATGAATTTTGTTATACTAGAGAGTTAAAATCACAATTATTTTGTATAATTTAGTATGATTGCTCCACTTTAAGCTCCTGTAAGGACTTAATTTCAATAAGCACTTATTCTTCACAAACTTATCTCCAATTTCTCTATCTCTAATTTCATCCCTCTTGTATACCCATTAGTCTTATATTCAATATTTGGGAAATATTAATTAATTTAATGCAATCATTTCTTGCAGTTACCTGAAGCTGTTTAAAATCTTTTAAAAAAAATAGTTATCTTTGTGCTTGCTTCCATTTCTAAATCAATTCCACCTTTATAAACTCATAACTGCAATCATGGATGCAATGATTTTGATTTTCATATTTTTCCAAAGTTTTGACTGCTTCAGGTCAGCTCTATTTTTATAGCTAAAATCAGAAATGCCCCTCCCCATCTAAAATGTAACTTCCAGTGGTACCTCTTACATTTAAATAATAAATATTTTTGGTCATAGTAGAAGATACTTGGTTCAACCCATGTACCTAATTGATGACAAGACACTCTAAAGTAGAGCTATAGGCAAACATTTTTTTTTTCATTTTGGATAGAGCAAGGAAGGGTTATAACCCCTGTCAGTTAATTTTCCTCCATCTGTGCCCCATTGCCGAGATTTTCCTTCACTTCCAGTCCCATAGCCAAACAGGAATTAAGAGGAAATCCCTGCAAATTAAGGGTATTCCTTGGGGACCCCCATCTCACCAGAACTAGTGTCCTCATTGGAAGATTTCCCCTATTACTTTTCTGGGGACAACCCAAAATTTTGAATTTCTTTTACTTTCACTTTCAATGATAATGGTACACAGGACGAGTAGAGAGGGGGAATCTCCCTAATGGGGGCACAGACAGCAATGAAAACTGACAGATGTTCTAATCCCTCGCCACTCTATCCAAAACTAAAAGAAAAGTTTTGCTTTTAGTTATACTTTAATCAGCTTCGGCAATTCCCGCCCTCAGAAATCACAGATCTTTTCACTAATATCTAGTGCGTACATGTAGGAGATGCACCCTGGTTACAGCCATAGATTGAGTGTTGCAAGCATTTAGCTACAAGGTGCATTTCTCTTTTTTAAAGCTGTGAATGTAGGGGGACAGTCCAGAGTTACATTTAAAAGTACAGTTGTCTTTTAACCACTTGCCGCCCACCATATAGCATAATGATGGCGGCAAAGTGGTTGTGATACCCTGACCAGACGTCATATGACATGATCAGGATAACACAGCCAGCACTCGCCCACAGGGGCACGCAGCACGGCGATCGGCGGTGCTGTGTGTCAGTCTGACACACCGCAACTCTGATCGTGGTTTGGAGCCTCTGACAGAGGTTTCTTACCACGTGATCAGCTGTGACCAATCACAGCTGATCATTGGGTGAACCAGGAAGTGCCAATAAACGGCTTTCCTCAGTTCACGTTGACAGGGAGAGCTGACACATACATTGATTATCAGCACAGCCCCCATCAAAAGGTACCCATCAGCTGCCAATCAGTGCCCAACACCTGCCCGCCTGTCCCCTTAATAAACGCCTGTCAGTGCCCACAACAGTGCCAATCAGTGCCCAAAAAAGTGCCAACCAATGCCCCATCAGTAATGTCTGTCAGTGCCCCATCAAAGTGCCAATCAGTGCCACTCAGTAATGACTGTCAGTAGCTCCTCATCAGTGCTGCCTATCCAGTGCCACCTATCAGTGCCCACCAGTGCCGCCTATCAGTGCCGCCTATCAGTTCCATCAGTGCCGCCTATCAGTGCCGCCTATGAGCGCCGTCAGTGCTGCCTATCAGTGCCGCCTATCAATGCCCATCATTTCTTTTTTAATTGTCTGTATTTTTTCATTTATAGCGCAAAAATGAAAAACCACAGAGGTGATCAAATACTACCAAAAGAAAGCTCTATTTGTGGGAAGAAAATGATAAAAATGTTGTTTGGGTACAGTGCAATTGTCATTCAAAGTGTGACAGCGCTGAAAGCTAAAAATTGTCCTGGGCAGGAAGGGGGGAAAGTGCCTGGTATGGAAGTGGTTAAAGAAAGATTGTTTTGGCGGGGGCGTGGCGTCCGAGAACGAAGATGGCTGCATAGCCTGAGAGCTCTGCCACACTCCCGGGGGAATACACTCACATCGGACCTGTACGACCGCGAAGAACGCTGCATCTGCTCTAGCCCAGACCCAGGACTCACCAGGGATGACAAGAAGGAGGAAGGTACCGCCGCCACTGCTCCGCAAGCTGCCGGGCTTCTTCTCCAGCAGATCGCGGCCTCCACAAACTGGCAGCGGAGCCCGTGGGACGGACTGGAGGGGCAATGCCTCAGCGTCAGCCCTGCCATCAGGCCACAGGGAGATGAATCCCCGAAGTGAATCCTCCTCAGTAGCCTCCACCCCTACCACCAGAAGCCCTGCCAAAAGCAGGCAGCGCACAGAACCGCCACAAACAGGCCTGAACAACCAGGAAATGGAGGTGAGTGCCAGTGACCTCTCACAGAGGCCTAATGCAACTGCTGTGTCAGACCCCATAGCAGGATTCCCCACTACAGGGCAGCCAGTGTCTGACACGGTTTTAAAAGACATACTAATGTCTCTCAAATCCTCCATCCATAACGACATACTGGTGTATAGGTAGGTCCCTGGCGCTGCTGTGAGAAATTGGGGTCAATTAATACGGTGATGGGTGTGTTAATATGCAGCAAAAATGAAAAGTGTTCACAAAATACACAAATAGGTCTTGGAATAGGTAAAGAATTTTCGCGCAGATTAAAATGGTTAATAATAAAGTGCACCAGTGCATAAGAGGCTTAGCTAATAGTGACACTAATGGAAATTCATGATCTGGAGGTAATGAGTAAAATCATAAATAATAATCACTCTTGGGTGTATCTTACTTGTTAAAAAAGAAATATACAGAAAATAAATTGCACCTGTGATATGTGCAAATATAATGGGAAACACAGCAATAGTGACAAATGTCTAAAATAGTGAATACCCAGTGCTATCAAACATTTAAAAGTGAATTGCATATATAGCATAGAAAAAATTAATATATAGTGAGACAAAGTATCAAAAAATGTGAATAAAAAAGCTATATTGATAAAAGTAAATCTTAATGGTATATAAAATTGTGTAATATAAGTTAGTGTGATAGATCAATAAATAAATAAATGGATCCAAAAAGGGCGTACATGTGTCAAGTGATGTACACAAAAGGGGCGTACACAAATCAAATAATATAAATAATGTTCGTGGTGTTAATAGTCCAATATTGCTCCAGATTTATGTCAGATGTTTCCGAGCATACATTCTATGCATTGTTTAAATTTTCCTTAACGGTCATCTATTTGTGGGCTATCCTAGACCGGTCTCTCTAGTCTCTCACCTCAAGTGTTGTTAAATTACGCCTTTCTGGGGTATCCTGTGTCCCCAATATATCGGTATCCGGAACTTTGCTATGCCTCAAGACTCTTGAGTATGTGCCTTTAAGGGGTATCTCCTGTCCTCACTGTCGAGTCTGGTGGGTGATCTGGTCGGGTCCTTCCCGTTTTTGGTATCTCTGGGTTATGTACCTACAGTGCTAATAGTCACTGGCTCAACATGACATAACACCAGGGGAGGTAAGAGGGGGACAGACAGGCCTCCACTAGTGTAGTATATTAAAAGTAAGGGATGAATTTATTAAAATAAAATAGATGTACTCGTACATTTACATTAATAAAAACTGGCATGAAGAGTTAAAAAGATAGAACATCACCGGCGTTCTCAGCGCCTCCTCGCGTCCTGTTCTCTCAATAGTCTGCCTACGGCCACTCCCTACGCGTTACGACACGTCACGTCCCCAGATGAAGACACGTGACGTGTCGTAACGCGTAGGGAGTGGCCGTAGGCAGACTATTGAGAGAACAGGACGCAAGGAGGCGCTGAGAACGCCGGTGATGTTCTATCTTTTTAACTCTTCATGCCAGTACGCTAATCCCCAGGTACTTCAACATTCATCCACCAAAAAAACCTTGGAGAGCCACCTGTCTGACTACTTTCAGATCAACTCCTCATCTGAGGTCAACCCGTTCACATTATGGAATGCCCATAAGGCATACATTAGAGGAATGTTTATACAATTAGGTACGAGGCTTAGGAAACAGAGAAACTTCACTCCCTTCTTACAGAAATTAACCTCCTTGAAACCCAACATAAAAATAATCCCACTCCTCTAATAGGAACAAAACTTGACTCTCTAAGACATGACCTTAGATTAGAATTGCTCTGATCCTTTGAACAGAAAGAGAGTAGACTGAAAATGTCCTTCTACTCAGCAATCAACAAAGCAGGGAAATCACTGGCACGTAGACTACAGGGCCAACAATTCAAAAATAAAATATCCCACCTCCTTGACCCTAAATCCAACCAAAAAACAATTGCTCCTCAAAGCATCGCTGATAAGTTTAGTGAGTATTATGGGGCACTCTATAACTTAAACCAAGACAGTAGCATCAGACACTCCTCCCAATCGGACATAGCACGATTTCTATCAGACATTAGACTGCCTCAACTCTCCGCATCACAGACTGAACAGCTAAACGCCCCCTTCCCCTTAACAGAAATCACGAAGGTAATAGACACCCACCCTAACAACAAATCACCAGGACCAGATGGGCTTACAGGGAAATACTATAAAAACGTCAAAGTATTACTAGGACCGTATCTACTCAGAGTATTCGAACAAGCTGCTGCCTCTGCTTCCTTCCCCTCCGAAATGCTAGAAGCATTAATAGTTACTTTGCCTAAACCAGGTAAGATACCGGACACCCCCCAAAACTATAGGCCAATATCTCTATTAAATAACGAACTACAAATATACGCCAAACTCATCGCCATAAGATTAATGGATATTTTACCCACTATAATTGACCCGGACCAATCCGGATTCACCAAGGGCAGACAAACATCTGATGCCACTAGAAGATTAATCAATATAATCCATATTGCCAGACAACGTCGAACGCCTTCTCTGCTTCTTGCTTTGGATGCAGAGAAGGCATTCGACAGAGTTCATTGGGCATACCTCACAAAGACACTGGAAAAAATTGGATTCAATGGCCACCTGCTATCAGCAATTCTAGCCCTATACACCTCCCCTTCTGCACGAGTATTCACATCGGGCATGTTGTCCAAACCTTTTTCAATATCAAATGGCAAATGCCAAGGTTGCCCACTATCCCCCCTCATATTTAATTTGTTAATGGAACCCCTAGCCGCCAGCATCAGACAAAGCCCCGATATACATGGATTTATGATTAAAGACCGCAAACACGTCATAAGCTTATTTGCAGATGATGTAATACTAATGCTAACACAACTGGTATCTTCCCTGAGCCAGGTAACTAATCTAATCTACGAAAATACGGAATGGTATCATATTACAAGATAAATGAATCCAAATCTTGTATCCTAGACTTAGGTGTGTCTCCACACGACAAATTAGAAATACAAAACAATTTTCCATTCGTATGGAACAACCATAACATCACATATTTAGGAATTAAACTCACGTCACAACCTAAACTTCTATTTCAAGCAAATTACCAACCGCTAGAATCCACACTTAAACAAGAACTTTAAGGCTTACGTAAACACATCCTATCATGGGCGGGTAGACTGGCAGCCTTCAAAATGCAAACTTTACCCAAACTCCTATACCTATACCGCACCGTACCAATACCAGCCACTAGACAATTCTTTCGAAAATTACAGACTACACTTTCCACATACCTTTGGGAAGGCAAGAAAGCCAGAATTGCATTCTCTAAACTTAAAAAAACTAAAACAGCAGGAGGAATGGGGCTACCTGACCTAGCGGACTATCACCTAGCAGCCATTTTAGCACAGCTCAGAGAATGGTTCTCTAAACATCCAACGACAATATGGGGCAACATAGAGCAGAATCTAATACCAGGAGGAAACCTGTACGATTACATTCTATCCCATACCCATCTCAAAATCAAAAACACGACCTTATCCCTACCAATGATAGCATCCCTAAATGCATGGAAGACCATAGTAAATTCCAATTCTAAGTCATCCCCCTCTATTTCTGTACCTATACCCCTATCCACCTTGACAATGATTATCCCTGACCTGAATTTAGAGAGTTGGAAGAACAGAGGAATAACGTGGTTAAAAGATTTATACACTAGCGGCATAGCAAAACCGTTCCTTGAGTTACAAATGGAATATAACCTACCCACTTCTTAACAATTTAACTACAACCGAGTTACATCCTATCTCAAGAACAATCCAACTCTTAATTACCGTCTATTTTGGCGGATCCAAACATACCTCACCGCTACACAATACCGTAGAGGAGGGATTTCATTGTTCTACCAATTTCTCAATGACAAATCCATATTTACCAAAACAAACTCCATGTTAGCATAGGAAAGAGATTTGAAACAATCCTTCTCAGACGAACAATGGCTCAAAGCACTGCAGTACTCCCACACTTCTACCAAATGCACCAATCTTTGGGAACTCTCCCACAAGGTCCTACAGAGATGGTACTTAACACCATACAAAATAGCAAAATTTACAACCTCCACATCCCCACTATGCTGGAGGAACTGTGCGCATCCAGGCACTCTCTTCCATATATTGTGGAAGTGTGAGAAATTGACAACATTTTGGTCCGAGATATTCAGAACTTTCCGCCAAGTAACGGGACTCCAGATCCAACATTCACCCTCACTAGCTCTCCTAAACATAGGGATTGAGGAGATACAACCACCCTTCTGGAAATGTACCACTCACCTATTCCTAGCAGCTAAGTTAATGATTTTTAGACTCTGGAGATCCAGAGAAATCCCCAACACGATAGATGCCATACGCACACTATCCACACATTTCACATACGAAAATATGCTAGCACATATAGAAGGGAGACATAAAGTATTCCTAACACACTGGCAACCATGGATAACCTGGTACGAATCCCAGAAAAATAACAAAAGGCTCATATTTACAATGCCCTACATTCCTATCCTTTTCTTACAATGGTAGTCGTTTTGTTGATCCAATTTAATGTTTTTTTAGTCTAGAACATTTAGCTCCAGGTGAATATTGGCTAATGGAATTGTTTTATTAAACCTTGATATAATGTTATAGTAGAGGAACAATCTAGACAGACTTATGCTCACCCTCTGGTCACAGTAAGCTCCCAATGGGGTGATCAGCTAGAAAGAAATAGGTCCTCTAGCAATACTTAAGTTGTTTGAATCTATGCTGATATTACATAATTGTACATCTCTGTTAGCTATTCTCATATATGTCAATTCCAAATGTTAAACTATATGACAAACGATGTTCACATATGTACGTTGAAAAATGTTGAATAAAAATTATTTGAGAAAAAAAAAAGAAAGATTGTTTTGTTTCCATGATGTAAATGTTGCCTAGAGACAAAGAGAAAAAAATGTTTAGAAAACCCACTTAATTAAGGCTGTCCCCTCAATTCAGAACAGGAAGGATTATACAGAGGCTTGAAAACCACAATGATTTTGCATAATGGCAGCTTAATTATAGCAGATTGTGTAAGACCAACAAAATGAAAAAACAACAAGACAAAAAAGCAAAGCGATAAGCCAAGGCCAATTACAAAGACTAAAAGCTCATTATGTGCTCAGTACATGACTGAGGAACCTGCAGAGTGTAGAGGCTATGATTATCTATAAAACATTTGAACAATCCCTCCTTCCAAAATGACCAGACGACACACTTTATTTGGAGTCGAATGGCCATATCAGCCTTTTATTACAAACCATTAACCACCTGCTTACTGGGCACTTAAACCCCCCTCCTGCCCAGACCAATTTTCAGCTTTCAGCGCTGACGCACTTTGAATGACGATTGCGCGGTCATACAACACTGTACCCAAATTAAATTTTTATCATTTTTCTCCCACAAATAGAGCTTTCTTTTGGTGGTATTTAATCACATCTGGGGTTTTTATTTTTTGCTAAACAAACAAAAAATATGGAAAAAAAAATCATGTTTAATAGTTTGTTATACAATTTTGCAAACAGGTAATTTTTCTGCTTCATTGATATGCGCTGATGAGGCGGCACTGGTGGGCACTGATAGGCTGCACTGGTGGGCATTGATAGGCTGCACTGGTGGACACAGATACGTCGGTACTGATGGGCACAGATAAGATGGCACTGATGGGCACGGATGGGTGGCAGGGATGGGTGGCACAGATGGGCACTGAGAGATGGCACTGATAGATGGCACTGATGGGCACTGATAGATGGCACTGATATGTGGCACTGATAGGTGGCACTGATTAGCACTAATAGGTGGCACTGATGGGCACTGGTAGGGGACACGGATGGGCACTGGTAGGTGACACTGATGAGCACTGGTAGGTGACACTGATGTGCAGCACTGTAAAGGCACATTGTGGGCACTGGCACTGTGGGCACTGACAAATGGCACTGTGGGCACTGACAGGTGAAGCTGGTGGGCACTGACAGGTGGAGCTAGTGGGCACTGGTAGGCGGCACTTATATAGGGCACAGGTGGGCACAATGAACCTAGGGCACATTGCAGTGATCGGTACTGATGTCCCTCTCACTACCCCGGTGATCGCCTTTTTTTTTTCTCCTCGCACTGTCAGCGCGAGGAGGAAAAAAAGCTGATTACCGGCTCTGTTATTATGACATGATCAGCTGTCATTGGCTGACAGCTGATCACATGGTAAGGGGTCGGGATCGACCCCTTACTCGGATCTGTGATCCAGCGAGTCTCACAGACTCACTGATCACAGAGCGTGCCGCGCGCTCTTCAGGGGGCATGCAGGCCGCTTGTGAATGGGACGACGTCAATAGACGTAGTCCCGGCATCTTAGATCCGCGATGTAGCCATCATTCGGCTATAGCGCGGATCTCAGGTGGTTAAATACAACATTCACAAGAAGCAAGTTTAATGCATATAATACAGTCAATGCATAACAAATAAACCAACCTCAGCTTATGCCGATCTAAGGTGTTTGAAGGCCTATATACTCACGATTAACTTGTTGTCTCTGCCAACCAATCAAAGGCCCCCAGCCGCAACTACACTGGCTCAGGGACAATTAACCACTTATGTACTACCAGATACAACCTATTTAATACCCCAATGTTTCCACCGTATTGTTAGGAAGGGACATCCATACCTCAGATGGGCCCTACCCACAATTTCCCACAATTATTTAACCAGCACTGCCTTCAAAGACCCAATAGGCCCCCTGCCACAGCACACGAGCGTGACACCTTACGCCCATGTTGCCCCCCAAACCGGAAAGCCCGCTGAATACCCTCCTGCAAAAAGCTTGCTATCTCCTAGTTCACCTTTATCCTGGCTTTGTTGATCTTTTCAACAGAGCAAGCCATACGCCACGCAGACCTGGAAACTATATGGGACCACACAACTTAGCCCGACCCAACAGATAAAGTAATGAGAAGAACAGTTGTTTGCACTCCAACCAGCGGACAACAGACATTTCCTGAACACCACCCTAAACTGGAATCGAGACATTGCTGTCCTTTTCACATGCATAAAGAAAACTCCTGGAAGATTTGCCCAAAACCGTGAAATAAAAAAACACAGCCCGGACAGGGAAAACTGAAGAAGAGGGAACCACAACTCAATCCAAGATCCCCCCGACTGTGTTAGATTTTCTTAACAGAATACCCAAGTAATGTCCTGTAACCACACATCCTGTATGCTTAAATCACCCTCACCACGTTTGTTACGGCTTACCAATTCCCCCACCCGAAAAGCTCCAAAAAAATAAATGGCCAGCACAAAGACGGCCCAGAAACAAGGTGACCTCATAGGCAGAAGAAACACGTGTACATCATCATCCCTAACAGAACACCCCCATCCTTGTTCACCAGATTGCTCCATTCCTGACACACTCTGCAGTATGAGGACCAAGTTGATGCACATGCTGAATGACTAATTGAGAACAGAAACGGCAATGCGATGCTTCACAGCTGCTTGAGGCATGGAATTCCACACTGCTCCGCTTCCAGTAGAGCAGATGTTCAACTGATGGAATCTGTCCCACTGCAAACGAGACAAAGCATCAGCCGGGAGTTATAAACTCCTGGAACGTGCACAATTCCATGGCAAATACAATGGGAAAACAGGTCCCGAACAACCAAATTACGCACTAAACTAACCTCCCTCCATTCCACTGGCCAACCAACTCTCAGCACTTCAACGACCCTGACAGCAGGTTCTGAAACCAGCAGTGCCTGTCGTGGCAGTGAACAGGTCTAGATCAAAATTGAAAATCACCTGCTCCAGCCAAAGAGAGAGACCATTGTAAGAAACCAGAAATAAATCCCACACTCGCAAGTCCTCATGCTGATCCCGCCCCAGCCCAATATAAGGATGCCAGCTGTAGCAGCTGCCAGTAGTCTACAAAACAAGGTGGTCCATGGGCATACTGCAACAAGCAAAATTCAACTTGCCCAAGAGAGATTGCACAGCATGAAGTTGAATTTTTTTTGCCTTGCCAAAAACCTTGGCAAAAACCGTCCCCTTCAGATCTTTAAGTTTGTCCAAAGGCAAACGACATTCCATCGCCACGGTGTCAATGGCAATAACCAGAAACCACAACTCAATGGCCGGCCCTCCGTCTTGTTAGGGGCCAATGGCACACCAAAAAACTTGAAAACATGATGGACAATGGCCAAAAGTGAATAGATAGTTGGCCCTATGCACAAGAAATCATGAATGACTGAATTAGGCCGAAAGCATCCCAAACTGCTCATTCCTAAAAGAACTAAATATTTCAAACAACAAACAAGAAATGGCGCAGACCATTGGTAAACATCTATCAACAGCATTCTGCTCTTGCCATTTGTACCCCAGCAGATGGCAACAACTAGGATGTACCGGCAACCAACGAAAGGCTGCCGCAATATCAGTATTGGCCAACAACGTACCTTTACCATACCTAGGAACCCACGACACTGCCATATCAAAGGAAGTATAGGACACAATGCAAAGCTCCAGATCAATGGCATCATTCACTGAACCCCCTTTAGGATGGGACAAGTGATAAATGCGGCGTAACTTATTTGGTTCTTTTTTGGGGATAATACCCAAAGGGTAAATACTGGAGGTGAATCAAAATGGGGCCAGCCATGCGACTCAAAGCAACTACTTTAAAAGGTTTTCCTGAAAACGACCACTGGAAGTAAACGAGATGACTGCAAGCTATCAGCCATAGGAGCAACAACAAGCAACTGTCAGGGTATCAGAAAAACCCTACGAGAAACCCAGCTGCAACACACAAGCTGCCTTCCTGTTAGAGTAATGCTTTGGGAAAGGCGCATCTTTTCTACCTTCACTTCCATCTTTCCTGCATCACCTCCTTTTCCTTTTCCATGCTTGAAGCATCTGGACAGCACATGAGATCCTCCACACCCTGAATAGTCATGACGGAAACAGCACACCGTGCCAAACTTGCAAGATCCGGCATTGAATTGCCAACATAACCCCCTGCGATTTGTGGCCGGTTGTGAAGAGGCTGCTGCACCCTGTGCCACACCCTGAAAGGGAGGAACCGAACAGTGTGGAGACGACATCAGTTTTATCCAGAGAATTACATTTTTGTGGTCCCAACTTAAAGAGTGCGGGACTGCCTTGCGCTGACAAAATTGCTTTTCAGAGCGAAACCAAGCAACCCCACCATAGACTCGCTGGGATTTGCCATTAGAGTCCAGATAACAAAATAAAAAGGGGCGAGCAATTCCTAGGGGCCTTTTCCCCAATGACACTAGCTAAAATTGTACATGCCTGCAACCAGTTTGAGAACGTACGGGTAATCAACCGATACCGCTCTTTTCTTCTTCCTTCTTACATCCATCCGGTCTAACTGTAAAGTACAATTTCTCCAATGGCAACAAAGAAATACATTTCCACATACTCACCCTTCCATATACGCTCCTTCACTTCCGGTTTTAGATGCGCACCCAAAGGCCCTTCAAAACACACATACACATCGCATTTTTGCAGCATTGGCTAAACGTACCCCGGCGACTCCTTTGTCAGCCGCTTTGTCGTCCGAAGCCTTACGAAGGCTCTAGTTACTGCAGATGCTCCCAGCCATTGTCCAGAGGAATCTGACGGTCCCACACCCGATCCCTGCTGAGCTGTCAACTAATCCCCCAGAGCCCCCTTGAATAGAGATTGAATAAGAACAAGAAAGAGGACATGAAACAAAAGGCTCACCTGCCTGCTTCTGTCCCTCAGGACATCCAGCCCCAGATCCTCGTGCAGCGTGCGGGAGTTCAATATCTTCAGAGCCACTGAACACCCCTTCAGACTGGCTCAGTTCACCAAGCCACGCTGTCACTCTCTCCCCTCAGCAGTGTGCAGTTGCCGGACCCAGAGTCCGGCAGGCGCCCACTGATGATGTCAGCAGCCGCTGTCGCCACACCGGAAACCCCGGGCGCTCCCTCTCCTACTCCCACACTGGGCTCTGTGAGGGATGGCGAATGCCTCACCAGCCGACGCCAGGCTCCTTCCATCTGCGGTGCATGCTCTGGGATGCCTGGACACAGGGAAAAGCTGCCACCGCGTCTGCCACCGCCCTGGCCGCTCCCACGCCAGGCCGCACTAGTCATAGGCAGGGAGCCTGTATAGCCAGCCGCACCATCCATACTGTGAAGGTGTGAGAGAAAGGGAGTGGGTGCCAGATGAAAACACTCCTGCCCTGGGTTCGCCATAGACAGGGATTCCTCCCGACTCGCACACCAGGGGAAGCAGGCATGCGCTTGGCTGGTGGGGTCAGAGGGTCCCTTGAGGGGCTCCTAGACTCAGGAATGAAGCGCCCAGAAGGCCTAGACCTCCTAGCACATGGGTTACTAAAAGAGGGCCCAGAAAAGACCTGCCTGGACTCCTGCAATAAGTCTCATAGTTTGTCTCATAGCCACTCAGGGCCTCTGGCCACAGCCGCAGCTCTAAGCTGGGACAGCATGTTGTCCAAGTCACCAACCTTTTGTTCTGCCTACAGGTGAAGTCCGGGAACAAAGGTGAAAACTGTCTGATACTGTGATGAGCTCTGACTGAGCTGTGACACGATCCCCCGGTTAGCAGAGAAATCATGTTCGAAGTTTGTTGTATGCAGTAATATGGCTTATCAACGGACGTCTTTACAGAATGGAGAAACATGAACACACAAACAAGTAGCATCCAAGTACATAGAGAGAGGATAGACAAACATGCTGTTATATCATAGATAACATACAGTAACTATACACTGTAATACTACAGCGCCACCTGCTGCCTAGACAGGCATAATGCATATGCAGTATATAGTCAGTTTTTATATTATTATTATTATTATTATACAGGATTTATATAGCGCCAACAGTTTGTGCAGCGCTTTACAACACGAGGGCAGACAGTACACTTACAATACAAATCAATACATCGTTAGAGCTTATAATCTAGAAGGGAGGGTCTAGTTGAAACAAAAAGGTAATAACTGTGGGGGATGAACAAACAACATGAATAAACAAACAAAAAACTTTTCCAACACACCCATCCTCTCTACCCACTACAGGACACACCCTCTGCCTTGAACTCTTCAATCTGCTAAGCAGACTGCAGCATATCAAAATCACCCACTAATATGCCACCTGTTCTGCAGGCCCCAGTCATGCTGGCCCTTCTCCTAGTTTCACTCAGCTCCAGGCAATGTACTGCCTGGGTTGTAATATTTTCCTTAACTGTTTCCCGTCCGCCGCACGCCGATGTACGTCGGCAGAATGGCATGGCTGCACAAATGGGCCCACCTGTATGTCCCTTTGAATTTGCCGCCATGCCATTACGTGCACGCCCGCCTGGAGCTTCATGAGTAGGATTGCGGGTCCCGCAGACTCGATGTCCGTGGGGATACCCGCGATCGTCTCACAGAGGGGAAGAGCGGGGAGATGCTGATGCAAACAAGCATCTCCCCGTTCTGCCTAGTGACACTGTCACTGATCATAGCTCCCTGTGTTTGGGAGCTATGATCAGTAATGTGTCACACGTGGTCCATCCCCCCACAGTTAGAATCACTCCCTAGGACACTCTTAACCCCTACAGCGCCACCTAGTGTTAACCCCTTCACTGCCGGTCACATTTACACAGTAATCAATGCAATTTTAATCGCACTGATCGCTGTATAAATGTGAATGGTCCCAAAATCATGCCAACATTTTCTGACGTGTCCGCCATAATGTCGCAAGTCACGATAAAAATGATAATCACTGATCACCGCCATTACTAGTAAAAAAGAAATTATTAATAAAAATGCCATAAAACTATCCCCTATTTTGTAGACGCTATAACTTTTGCGCAAACCAATCAATAAACGCTTATTTCAATTTTTGTTTTACCAAAAATATGTAGAAGAATACATATCGGCCTAAACTGAGGAAAATTTTTATATATTTTTTGGGGATATTTATTATAGCAAAAAGCAAAAATTATTGCTTTTTTTTACAAATTGTCGCTCTTTTTTTGTTCATAGCGCAAAAAATAAAAACCGCAGAAATTACAAATACCACAAAAAGAAAGTTCAATTTGTAGGAAAAAAAGAACGTCAATTTTGTTTGGGAGCCACGTCGCGCGACCGTGCAATTGTCAGTTAAAGCGACGCAGTATCGAATCGCAAAAAGTGCTCTGGTTTTTGGCCAGCCAAATGGTCCGGGGCTTAGTTTCAGTTTATACAACCATTGTTATGACAGTTGTTATCATATAAGTAGCTAAATGGAAACCACCTGTTTTCCAAAGTACTTATAGGAGTTGCTGTGTATGTGGCTAGGATAAATACAAGATTGTTTGGTGATTGTCACTCCTAAATATGCCACATCCCTAAATCTAATAGAAACAGAATGAACCCCTGGGGTGGGACTTTTAAGGCACTCAAACCGTATAAATTCCATAAAAATAGAACAATATTGAAAAACATGATTAAAACTGTATCACAAATAGGGATGAGCCTGAAAAATCAATCAAAAGTGCTAGTTTTAAAGGCTTATATGCAAGTTATTGTCATTTTTTTTTTTTTTTTTTTTTGGACCGGGGTTCCCCTGTGGGGAAATCCCCATGCTGTTTTTATCAATGAACTGTTATGTGTATTGTCGGATCTGACAATTCATTGTAGTTTTAAATTCATGAGTAGTTTTAAATTACTTTTTTTCCTTTAGAAATGTAATTTTGCTGTCAGACTGTTCTAAACATGGGAAACATGCGCTCCTTTACAGGCATACTATAGACACACCCCAGGTACGAAATTTAAAGGAATATTACACTTTTATTGTTTCACTTTAAGCATTATTAAAATCACTTCTCCCGAAAAAACGTCTGTTTATAAAACTTTTTTTTGCATTGATACATGTCTCCTGGGGCAGGACCCAGGTCCCCAAACACTTTTTATGACAATACCATACATATACGCCTTTAAAATTTGCACTTTTGATTTCTCCCATAGACTTTTAAAGGGTGTTCTGCGGCTTTCGAATTTGCCGCGAACACCCAAAATTGTTTGCTGTTCGGCAAACTGGCGAACAGCCAATGTTTGACTCGAACATAAAGCTCATCCCTGATCACAAATAGAGCTTGTATCTATCTCCCTCATCAGGGATGAGAAAGGAATCATCTAAATCAGCAAACATCTAAAATTTAAGCACAGCAAATCAGCATACAAATGGCTTATATTTATTGCAGAAGGTATATAAAGCAAAAAATAGGGAGATTGCCCTCTACTTAATGATAATTCTAGTAGTGTATACATATACTGTACATTCCATGACAGGTTTAAAAGCAAAACATGGTCTCGGGGAATGCTTGATTACCTTGCTCATGGTAGGTTTAAGTTATACTAGTATCTACAAATTAGATTGTAACATAAAGCTACGAGGAGGCCTCTGGGGGGACCTAATCCCTTAATAGTGTGGATTCAAGACCACTGAGGGCAGACAGACGGGAACCTACAAAGTGAAAGAAATATGAAAATATGGTAAGAAACAAGATGAATACTGTGATACATAGAACCTAATGGTGTTACATCTGAAATATATTGAGGCCTACCTGTAATTGGAGGCCTGCAGCCTAAAGCCCCATACACACGGTCGGATTATCCGATGGATTCTGTCCTATCGGACAATGTTGTCGTAAATTCCGACCGTGTGTAGGCACCATCGGACAGTGTACGTCGGATTGTCCGACGGACAAAGTCCTATCTCCTGCTGGATAGATTTTTTGACAACAAGGTCCGATCACACCAAATCCGATCGTGTGTAGCGTAGTCCGACGGACAAAGTGCTACGCATGCTCAGAAGAAATTCTGTGACGGAAGCGCTCGGTCAGGTAAAACTACCTTTCCTAATCGACACAGCACATTCATCACGCTGCAATGTTAAAATGTCTTTAATGCAGCGCATTCTCTTTTTCTTTACAATGCAAGAAGAATGACATGTTTTAGCTGCTCCTATTCACCCGCACTTCTCCCAAACTTAGTTCTTTATTAGTTTTCAGGATTTCTAGACTACATGTTTATTTTTGCTCAGATCGTAAAACAATCTTTGTTATATTTTTTGGATGATTTGTCATTTTTGTAGTTTTTTTGGAATACATATTTTAAGGATAATTTGTTTTGTTTTTTGAGGGGGGTTGTGTGTCTCAACTTATCAAAACAACATTATTAACATTTGTATTTGTTGCTTAAATTTACTAGGAGTTTGTTTGTTGTTGGTGCACCTTGTTAATTATACTTTATGATTAGTGAAATGTACCTGCCTACTCACAAATAAACTGTCATTGTAGAAAAGTAAAACACATAGGCAATGATTATTTCAAATCAAAAATACCTTTATTTAGGTCTCAGCAACAAACCAAAGAGGAACGCAGCGATGGAGAAACTTGGGGAATTTGCAAAGCCTTGGACCCCCACGGCAAACATCATTTTTGAAGCGTGTAAAATTGGGGGCCTGAGGAGTACGTATCTTAAGGGGAGTGCTATCTGGTCCTGAAGTCCAAAACATCTGGAACTGCAGCAGATGCCATCTAAGTCCCCAGGCTCTGGTACTACGAGAGGCTCCATCTTCTCTCAGACCAGATTGAATCCAGGTCGTCACTCTCTTGTCTTCCTTCCACGCTTCCTTGCACGCTGTGGCTGTGGTGCTGGTGGGGTGGCAGAAGCAGGAGGAGGAGGCGGAGCAAGGTGACTACCGCAAACATGTGTGAGTGGGGTCATCCCCCCAGCCATCCCCTTATTTAGGACTTTGAGGATGACATCCTCACACATGTTGCGTTGCTCCACCTCCATAGCCATCATTTTCGTGGCAACCACGGAGCCAAAGGTCTCCTCGTCGGTGGGTGTGGCATGTAGGGAGGCTGAAGCCTCTCTGACCATCTGGAGCGCTGACTCTCCCGCCTCACCCCCCCTTCTCACCCTTCTGTAGGGAAGGCGGAGGGGAGGGACTTGGGAGTCAGTCAGGCTCCTAGGCCTACCCCCCTCTTGACTGCCACTACCCACCTCTTGGCTGCCACTAACCCCTTCCTCCTCCTGACTGCCACATTCCACAGCCACCTCCTGGCTGAGGTCTTCCTGTGTATGAAAAAGGGACATAGTTTCAGTTATTTGTTCATCAAACACACACAATTTTCATCTAGTGACTGTTGCAAAATGGTTACAAATAGAAAACCATACAATTCTCAGCCCTGCAGTTTATATTCTGGCCCCAAATGTCTACAACACTACTGTCAGTTGATATGTCAAACACGATTAGGAACTAAGCAATTGGGGATCCTGAATTAACTGAACATCATTTATTTTTGACAAAATTGGTTCCCAAACTACTATACCTGGCTCAAGCTGGGCTCCTCCACCTCTTCCAGACTGGAAGGCCCAGGTTGCTCCTCTAGAGCCTCATCAGGGGTGGCCTGCACGCAAGGAAGCGTGAAAGGAGGAGGCGAGAGTGACTCTGTGACATCAGTCTGGTCTTTGAGAAAATGGAGCCTGTCATAGTACCAGAGCTTGGGGACATAGACCTCATCTGCTGCAGCTCCAGATTCTTGGGACTTCAGGACCTTCTTGCGCTCCCTGATATACGCACTCCTCAGGCTGCCAATTTTCTGTCTTAACTTACCAACAGTTGCCGTGGGGAACCTTGGCTTTACAAATTCCAAAAGTTTCAGCATGGCTGCGTACCTCTTTGCTTTGTGGCCGTAATAGGGGTGTTTGCCCTGCCATAAAAGGGGAATTTCCCTCTATTTATCAATGAAGAGGGGGAGAAAACTCACGTCGTTGAATCCCTGCATAATCTCTGCAAGACACAACACCACACAAAACACTATAAATAATGTCAGGCAAAACTCTCCTAATCTTCTCCATAAAGAAGCCTCAAGGTCTAATCTGTCTAGGCTAGTTATGTACCAACGTCAAATTGTACCTTCGTTATAGCTATCGTCTCGTGCGTGAGCTTTCTCTCCCCTCGTCTCACAGATCGTGGCTACGACACAGGCGTGTGACGTTTTATATACAGTGCGCATGCGTGAAACTCCGCCTGCCCCTGACGATCTTTCTCGTCTATTCCCCACCCCTTCTCTTTACGGCGCAGTGGGGAGAGCACATGGCGGGGACACAGCAGGTGCGCCCCAAATATCCCACCGAGGAGGAGGACGAGGAAAGGCCGGAGGCAGAAACGTCCCGATCCCGGAGCCTGAAATTCAAGGCCTCCAATATGTCATTTGGAGAAATGTTGGAGATGGTGGACATATTAAAGAGGAGCGACTATGATGGGAAGTATGGGCCTTACCTCAACCCCAATGTCCGCAAGGCCAAGATCATGTCTAAAGTTGTGAGGAGGCTGTACAATCATTTTGGGGTACAACGATCCAAGGAGCAACTGAGGAAACGCTGGTCAGACCTGAAACTGAGGGAGCCCGATCAGTACAGAAAGATCAAGCGAGTTCTTCAAAAAAGTAAGTAGTTGTGTTTTGTGTTTGATTTTTGGCTTGCATACTGCTCCATGTGTTTGTATTTTTACAAAGTTGTACATTAGAAAATGGCCACTTTCATGTTCGTCAGTGCATTCGATCGTACACAACCTCGATCTTTCTGCCACTGTCATGTTCGTGTGTGTCCATTCGATCGTACTCAACCTCGATCGTTCGGCCACTTATAATACGATGTTTGGTGTTTTTTTTGGGTAAAGGAAGTTTGTTCTCACTAGAAATGTCATCAAGAATGTAAAGCCAATTTATTCAATGTAAAGGAGAGGTCACCCAGTAGCTGTTTACCCATCTGGACTCTAGAGCACTAGTGCTGGGACACCCAAACCCACTTTTTATTATGCTTTTCCACACATGTGCTCCAGTGGATACTAGAGGGGGGTCTCAATCAGACAAAATTCTACCAAAAAGCTAGTAAGTTGAAGGCGCATGCGCGGCAGCTCCCAAGATGGCCGCCGGCATCTAGAGCTCCGCTCCACCACGGACCCCCGCTGACCACTGGAGCTTACCGAGCGCCCCCACGCCCCGCACACAGGGCGATTCACACGGGGGAAACCCCCAGGAACAAACGGATGTCATCCCCGCAAGCCAAGCGGGACTTATCTGGCCAGATGACGGCGGCTCCCGGCCCCCTCAGCTATGCCAAAATGGCGGCGGCAACACGAGGCCTTCACCCCAAGGAGCACCAGGAATCCTCTATTGCGGACCAGGACCAGATGACACAGGCCCTCACAGGTACCGACTACCCCCCGCTTCAGCCTGCTAACTCCCCAGCTTCTACAGAATCCCTGCTGGGTGGTCTGACTGCTGTGTGTCCCACTACTCCCATGATGGACCCCCACACAGGCCTCATGCTCACTGTCAGTGAAGCTCAGGAGGACATCCCAGCCCCCACTGACTTTCCCTCAATGATGGTAGCCTTCTCTAATATGCTTTCCAAAAGCATGGCACTCACTGTTACACAGATCACTAACTCATTACATGCAGACCTGCAGCAGTTTGGAATGAGAATGGATATTATAGAACAGACAACAGAACAAGCGGCAGCACAGATTAACCAAAATTCCAACAGGCTGCAAGAAGTACAGGAGCAATTAGAGACTGCTTTTTCTAAGATCGATGACCTTGAGAATAGGTCACGCAGGTATAACTTCAGGGTCAGAGGGATCCCCGAAACCGAAAAAGAGGTACAGAAAACGGTGAAATCATTGATAAAAAGCCTAATCCCTGATATCCCTGACCACCGCCTGGAGCTGGATAGGGCCCACAGAGCACTGCAGGCACCCCGCTCAGATTGTCTTCCTCGCGACATCATTGTTAAACCGCATTATTATGCGACCAAGGAAGAAGTGATGCAAAAATCCAGATACGCAACCAATCTCAACTTTCAGGGACACAAAATCCAAATCTTTGCCGACATCTCACCATACACGATACAGAAAAGGCGAGCTCTCAAGCCATTACTACAAGTCCTCCAGGAGAAGGAAATCGCCTACCGCTGGTCCTTTCCACTACGACTGAACTTCTCTTACAAGAACAAAGGCTTTGGCTTCTCCACTTTCCCTGAAGGTGAACGTCTTCTCACTCAGCTCGGTCTGATTCAACTAGAACCGCACACGGCGCAGGCTACCAGGGGAACTCCGACCTCGACGAAGAGACCTCCGCCAGCAAGCGCCCTGCAACACACCTGGCTGAATCAAGGCTCCAAGCGCACGAAGGAAAACTTACCGACCTGAGACTTTGATCCTCGGTTACCACATAGTACACTTGTCTCCTGTTTTTGGTTCGCCCCTTTGGGGTCAGGGGTCAGTTTTGGGCCCTCAGTTCCCCCTTCTGTTTGGGGAGGCGGAATTGGGAATGGCCCCCCTTGCCCCAAATGCATGGTGAACTAGGTTGTTTTTAAACATAGACCTTTCCGTTCGGTCTTAGTGACCGCAGTTTACAATTCTGTTGGGAACCCTGCAACAGCGACATTCCTAAGTCGCAACAGAGAGCAGACCCCTCTCTACTATGGTTTGTGACTTCAGCGTACCAACGATCTGCCCTGACAGGGTTTTTTTGGAGTTGCAGTTATCCAGATCTACTCCACCCTATACTGGTTTGTTATCCTGTTGACCCCTACTTAGGTAGATGGGGAGGTTTCCCAGTAATTTAGCTCCATAACAGATACATACCTCTCCTCTCAGATGTTCAACTGTTCTCTTTGTTTTTGCCTTTTTATTTAATTAATGGCTCATTTACCCCCTATAAGATGCTCCAAAGTTAATATATTAATCTTGGGTGGAGCTGCCGGGGATGGCCCCACCAAGCTCGTATTGTTATTTAAGCTTTTTGCCTGTCTGGCGGCCCCCCCCTCTTACCCCCCCGTCTGGGGGGTGGGAGGGGGGGACGACGGACAGGAATCAAGGGACCCCTTGGCTCGGCTCTACCGAGCGGTTTACTTGCCAGAGATATTTTCTCCTTTTCCCTTAGGGGACGCTCTGTAGTTGGGAAATGATGAGTCCCTCTGGGGCTTTCGGATATGAATGATTTAAGGTGGTGGGTCTGTGGTGGATTCAGTGCACCTCACTTGGACCAGGAGACCTCCGGTGCACCTGGCTCCTAGCCCGGATTTCCTTACTAAGGTCTTCCGGCTCCTCAGGTATTGGGGGCGGTTACGGCTAGTCCGTTCCGCCTCAGGGGTGGGCGAGGGTCAGGGGACCCTTATGTATTCATAATGGATGTGATTGTCACAGGATTGCATTATATGTCACATAATGATATGCTTCTCTTTTCTTTCCTCCTTTGCTTATTCATCTCTTTTTCCTTCCCCCTTCCGACCGCTCCATCCCGAGATCGCAGATGCCTCAACTGTTCCCAGTCTTCTTACCCAGGCTCCAGGACCATTCCTCTTGGGCGACCAGAGGTTAACCTGATCCACCTTTCCCGTAGGCGGGGTAAGTCTCTAATTTTTGCTACCAACTACTCCCTTCTGATCCATGGCTGACACACCCACCAGTGCACCTACCTTAAAGATTATATCTCACAACACACAGGGTCTCAACTCTCCAATCAAACGTAGGAAAATTCTGCAATACCACTCATTGCATGCCGATATTCTCTTGTTACAAGAAACAAATTTTCCTTCCACGTTTAACCCCACCTTCCTACATCAACACTACCCCCAATTCTTCCTGGCCTCGGCGGAAAACAAAACGAAAGGGGTCGCTGTCTGTTTTGCCAAGCACATTAACTTGTCGCAACCCGAAACGATCAAGGACCCGCAGGGTCGCTACATTCTAGTGTCTGGCTATATTGATGGGGAACTCTACACTTTTGTATCATACTATACTCCCAACAAGGGCCAGAGGGCCTTTTTTGAAGTTTTACTCCAAAAGCTACAAAAACACCTCAGAGGTACGGTTTTCCTCGGGGGGGACTCAAATATAGCCTTTGATTTTTCACTTGACAAATTTACGAACGGCGCCACCAAACCCCGACGGCCCTCTAAACAAAGTGTGGCCATAGCGAAAATCCTGAACACAGCAGGGTTGATAGACGTTTGGAGGGAGGTTAACCCACATATGAAGGACTACACACACTTCTCGGCTCCTCACAATTCCTATGCCAGGATAGACCACATCTTTACAAGGCCTTCTACGACCCCCCTGATCAGAAGTTCCAAAATTGTTGATTCTTCTCTTTCGGATCACTCCATGCTGACCTTACTAACTCAAAGACCAGTAGGGACTGATCATCGCCCGCGCTGGCGACTAAGAGAATCGCTCTTGAACGACCCCGTTCATTGCTCCCTTATAGAATCTGATATCCAAGAGTACTTCCTTCTTAACAAGTCAGAAGAGATCTCTCCCACTATCATCTGGGCTGCGCATAAATCGGTGATTAGAGGGAAATTAATACAGCTATCTTCTAAACTCAAGGCAGCACATAGAGCAGACTCTTTGAAACTTTCTGAAGACTTCCGCATTCTAGCCAAGGCCCACAAACGGAACCCCACACCTACATCCCTCGCAAACCTTGACTCAGCCCGAGCACGCCTAAATTTATCCCTGACCACGGCAGCGGCGCAACATCTTCGCTGGACGGGTGCAAGATTTTACGCCCAAAAGGACAGAATCGGCTCACGCCTGGCAGCTAAACTGAACCCTAGACAGCGATCGCAGACCTTCCCTAAAATTAAGGTGGCTTCTGGGGATCTATCACAGAACCCGACCAAGATAATGTACGCTTTCAAGCAATTCTACACCAAACTGTACCAACAAGACCCTAGCACCTCCTCAGCTCACAGGGACAAATTCTTAGCTGACCTCCCCTTACCGGTACTGCTTAAGGAACACAGTGACCTTCTGGAGACCCCGTTCACCCAAGCTGAGGTCCTCGATACCATCAAGAATCTTAAGATAGGCTCCTCCCCGGGCCCGGACGGCTTCTCCACAGGGTACTATAAGAAATTTGGTCAATGTCTGGCCCCACACTTGACTAAAATGTTTAATTCTCTCAGAAATGGAGCCCCATTAGACCCGGATCTAAATTCTGCATACATTTCGGTCATTCCGAAACCAGACAAAGACAATAGCGAGGTGGGAAACTACCGCCCCATCTCGCTCATAAACAACGATATCAAAATAATGACAAAAATTATGGCGAACAGAATGTCCAGCTTTATCTCCTCTTATATACACAAGGATCAGGTGGGCTTCATTCCTGGGAGACAAGGCCCAGACCAGATTAGACGTGCCATTGACATAATCTCCCTACTCAGATCACAATGGGATGGCACACCCCCTCAGAAGGGATTCCTTTTATCGATTGACCTTCACAAAGCGTTTGACTCGCTGGACTGGGAATACCTGTCTGATCTTCTCCATAGATGGGGATGCGGCAGACATTTTCTCAATATCATTAACTCACTATACTCTAACCCCTCTGCACAAGTGCGCCTGCTGGGCAGATACTCAGACTCCTTCCCCATAAGCAGAGGAACCCGACAGGGATGCCCACTTTCGCCTCTCCTCTTCGCGATAGCCATTGAGACGTTGGCTATCGCCCTGAGGACTAATCCGGACATCAAGGAAGTCAATTGCGGCACTCAGGAACACAAATGCGCCCTTTATGCGGATGACCTCCTCCTATTCATCTCCTCCCCCCTCACGTCTATGCCCATGATTATGCGTACCCTTAAAGACTTTAGTGGGATATCCGGTCTACGGGTGAACATGTCCAAGTCACTAGCATTAAATATAACATTACCCCCGGATAGCCTTAAACAGCTCACAACCAATTTTGCTTTCCCTTGGGCCTCTGCAACACTACCCTATCTAGGTATTAAATTAACGTCTGACATAAACGGACTTCTCACAGCCAACTACCCGGTCATGATACAAAAATGTAAAAGAGATTTGGAAAGGTGGTCCAAATGTGGTCTATCCTGGCTGGGCAGGCTTCACGCAGTCAAAATGACCCTACTTCCACGTATGCTCTATCTATTCCGCTCGCTACCAATCCCGTTCCCCAAGCAATTCCTCAACAAGTTACAATCGGACATATTACACTTCATCTGGGGGAATAAAGGGTATAGGTGCCCCTCGGAAACACTTTACCGCCTGAGATCCCAAGGAGGCTTAGGTCTTCCCAATCTCTGGAAATACTATCAGGCAGCACAGTTAGCTCAAATCTCGACAGCATTCTCACAGAACTCGAAACCAGATTGCCTGTCTATGGAAAAGCAAGCCATCCCCTCAAACACCATAGATTTCCTTTTGGGGTGCAAGCCTAGGCTCAGACCGGCAGTTATGGCGCCTACTCTCTCACACTCACTAGCCCTCTGCTCCAAACTCTTCACTCTGCCTACCATCATTTCCCCAATAAGGCCCCTGTCACACCTATTCCATAATCCAGATTTTAACCCGGGGATGGAAATTCAAGCCTTTAAATGGTGGACCGACAAAGGACTCTATAGGATAGGACACTTCTTTTCCCCCTCAGGCCCCATTTCCCTAACACATTGTCAGAAAAAGCTGGATTTGCCTAACTCCGAACTCTTTAGGTTCTCACAGATCTCTCATTTCCTCCATTCAATATGGACCGATAAACCCTTGCCCCCTACTATCACTACCTACGAACACTGGTGTGTCAATCTAATGGATCAGAGGGGAGGCATCTCTTTGATCTATGCAGCACTGATGCATAGGGAAACTAAACCCTCTTATGTCCGAGCCTGGGAAGCAGACGTGAATAACACTTGGGACACCGCAACTTGGTTTCGAGCCACGGACAGAGCTTTCAAAGGTATTCTTAATATTTCTCTTATTGAAGCTAGTCTGAAGGTTTTGATCAGGTGGTACTATGTTCCCTCCAGGCTGGCCAGGTTATTTCCGGGTACTCCACCGGTCTGCTTCAGGGAATGCGAGATGGAGGGTTCTATGCTTCATATTTGGTGGACCTGCCCTCGCATCAGATCGTATTGGCGGAAAGTATTCCGTACAATCAGCATTTTATCAGGTACCGCTGTACCGCCTCACCCTAACTCAGCTCTGTTCAATCACCCCATAACTGGACTCCCTAAAGCATTTCAAACCCTATCCTTTTTTATTTTATTGGGGGCCAAAATAACATTAGCCAAAGCCTGGAAGAAACATTCTGTCTCCTTTCAGCTCTTTAAAACAAAAGTATCATGGATCATGGTCCAAGAACAGATTGTGGCCAAACTGGATGACAAGCTGGAGAAATTCCAGAATATATGGGAACCATGGGCCACTTTCTGTAACATTTCCCTAATCCCTGGCCTTCCACCTGGTGTGACGATCTATGGGACTACTAGCTGATTCTCCTTTTCAACCCCCCACCCTCCTCTCTCTCACACGTTTCTCTCTTCTTCTCCTATACTGCCTCTCTTGGCTAGGACAACTTAGAATCTTGCCGGACATTAGGCTCCCTGGGCACGATTGACCGACACTACTGTCTGATAGGAACCTTTCCATGTCAAGACATAACCTGAACCTGTGGCGGATATCTGGTAGTTCCCACTCCAGGGTGACAGCATGATCCCTTTTGGGGCACCCAGGAGTCTGGGATCTCCCGGACTCCTCCTATGCCTGACCCTTTAACATGACATGTAGGGCCATATACAGGGAAGGAACCTTCCTGTACTCCCTTCATCCAAGAGATATGACTGGTTATGTATTATTGCTGCATGTGAACAGATCTTTCTATCTGTGGCACCACATCTTTTGTATATGATTGTTATTATTCACATGTTCTTACTTACATGAATGTTGATGTTCTGTTACTGCAAAAATTTTCAATAAAAATTATTCAACGAAAAAAAAAAAAAGCTAGTAAGTTTAGCACCTTTACAAAGTGACTACATTCATGTTGTTGTCATTTGTAACCGGCCAACCAAAAATATTGTCCCTCACTTTCAAGCAATGTTTATCATCATTTCCTATTTCTGCCCTCAATAGATTGTGTTGCTAAATCTTCCTTTTGTACATTCTCATAGGGGAGCGAAAACTCGGTACGTCTGAGGAAACCACAAAACCAACACCTCCCAAAGAAGGGGAAAGACCAGAAGCAGAGGAGGAGGAGGAGGAAGGAGAGATCATAGAAATTGGAGAACTTGTCACCACAACAGGTGAGTGTGGGAGAACACAGCTACTGGTAAGCTAATCAATGTATGCCTGCCTCATTTCCAAGACACATTTTTGTTTTTTCTTGGTTGTTTTTAGGTGACGTGGATGTTGTGGAAGAAGAATCGCACTTTACCACAGAGAGTGCCCACGTACTCATCGGGGAGATAATGGTCTGCAATCGAGATCTAGATGACATAAAGCAAAACATCAATGATGTTCAACAAAAATTAAGGGACGCACATTTGGACATTCTGAAATTACCTAGCAAGCTAATAGGAGGGAAAGAACACAAAAAAGAGGAAATGGAAAGTATGGAGCCAGCCCCTTGCACTACATGCTTTGCTGAATTCATCCCTAAAGATGCCCACTATAAAGAGGTAGGTATATAGTGTGTATTGACCTTGGGAAAGCCAGCAGATAGAGGATTGGTACCATCTGACAGAGGAGTTGGGGGAGGGGGTTCAGAATGAGTTTGGCACCCCCCCCCCCACCAACAAAAAGGGAAAAAAAGGGGCTCTACATGAAGTAAACCACACAGCAAACATTTGTGCATCTTTTAGGGGGTGTTTGGGGGAAAACAATACTATGCAGCAGACAAAATACATTGCTTAAGTGACTAGGCCATAGGTGTCTATTGGGCCAGAAGAGCATGCTGGTGAGGTAAGTGAAGGGAAAAATGCATGAAGGAGAAAAGGGGCACAGCATATTAGAGCATATTGCAATCATGGTAATTAGGGAAGGAGGTCAAAAATAGAAGACATTAGCAAACAGAGCATACATAGAAGGGAATAGTAAAGTAGAAATGTTACCTTAATATAGTCCTCCTGCAGGACCTGGATGATGGCAGAACAGGTCTCTGGAATAATGATTCCCAGGGCCTGGGGAGAGATACCTGAAGAGAACTTCAAATCCTGAAGGCTTCTCCCTGTCGCCAAGTACCTCAACGTAGCAACAAGCCTCTGCTCCGGAGTGATGGCTTGTCTCATGCAGGTATCCTGCCGGCTGATAAAAGGGGTCAGCAAAGCCAAAAGACGGTGAAATACGGGGCCCGTCATCCGGAGAAAGTTCCTGAAATCATCAGGATTATTCTCCCGGATCTCACGAAGCAAAGGCATGTGCGAGAACTGATCACGCTGAAGCAACCAATTCTTGGTCCACATACTCCTCGTCACTCTGTTCATGGACGGGTCTTGGCTCAAAGCTAAAAGCCCGACACCAATTCCGCGTACAGCACGAACTCGGCGACGAGTACGTACGGGAAACATCGCTCACAAACGGTCGGCTGGTCAGAACGGACAAACAGAAAGCACCGATAAACAGCAAGGCCTGAAAGAACGAAATGAATACCAGAAACGAGCAGACAATAAGCAGTGAAAATCAAAGCGTCCTATATCAAGATATAGGCCGCAATGACCAACAAATGCGAACTGACTACACGCACTAATAAACAGATACGCACGACAAGCACAAACTGAAGAGCAGTAACGATCTGAGTCTGAAAACTGAGAAGCGCAAATCGTAAGTCCCCAAACTTCGACTAACTCGCGATAAACACGGGATCAGCAGAAGGAGCCCAACGGGTGCCTGACGTGGTGCTGAACTTCCCTTTTCTAGTCTCGTGGAAGACGACTTACGTCACGACGTTCTTGCAGACCGGAAATTCCGACAACGTTGTCCGACCGTGTGTACGCAAAACCAACATCGGACAAAGTACGACGGACATGATCCGACGGACCTGGTCCTCGGATAATCCAAGCGTGTGTATGGGGCTTAAGATGGGGCTGAGGGTATCTGCCAGTGTGTTCAAAGGCATACACTGAAAAAGTATAATGTGTATAATATAAGTAAGTATAATTGTATGGATGTCCCCAAAAGGGGACTCAAATTCCAGTATTCATTAACCTATTCACAGCAATAAAGGTGTATACGGCAAAAAAGTGATGGTAATTAGATACCAAATATATGTTGTCAATATGTAATGCACGCATCTAAGCCAGAGGGCGATATGCATGTATATCCTTACAGTTATCCCTAAATGGTCCCCCATGGATTGCCAATAGTTAATATGTACAAAGTTATTTATGCATACCAGTATATGGGCTAAACATGGGCGTTGTTTACTTATTAGTTAAAGATATTGTATAAGTATAAATAGAAAATATGTATGTTGAAAAATATATGGTCAGTATGTCCATAATTGGATAAAGCAAAAGTTGCAAAAAAATATATTTAAGTTAAAACTTGGGCGATTACCCCAAAAAGGCCATGCCGCCAACCATGAATTCAGACCTGTTAAGATCATATACAGTGCCCAAACATCTTACTTGCCTAATGGAGTGTGGATCCTGTGTAATGGATGATTACGTCAGCCCTGAATTAGAAAGCTCAAACTGCCTTTCTTTAAAAAATTTCTCATCCCCTCTGTGCCGCCCACCAAGATTGTGCAAGTAAGGGGAGGAGGATAGGGTCCCGTCTGATGATTGGCCTCCTGGGCAGTCCACGGCCCGGGCCTCCACACCACGCATGCACAAATGACATCATCGTGCACGTGCGGTGGAGAGACGCCACGCGACAGGTGTCCCACCGACACGGCGGGCTCCATAGAAACGGCCGATGCCTCTCAGTGAAGCCAAAATGAGGCAGGGGAGGAAAGCCTCACTAGAAATGCCATCTAGTGGGGAAAATTGGTACTGGTTTTAATAGCAACTTATGTAAATTGGTGACGTCTAATACACCATTGGAGCAAGGATAGTGAAGGAGCCCGAGGCCATGTTGTACAAATAGATACCCAGAATTGCAAATAGAAACAACTACACGTAATGATGAAGAGGAACTAGACTTACAAATTCTAGGATAAAGGCTACTCTTATCCACTGTTCAAACTGTCAGCCAGAGAATACATCATCAGGAATATGTACAGTTATGATTGAAAACTAATCTTGCTCATTAATACGATACCAAGTGCTGGTATCCTACAAAAGTGTGACCAGATATGTGAAGCTGCACAGAAGAGACTCAGATTTACGAAGAACACAGCCAGACCATACAACACCAAAACCATATACAAGTAAAGTTTAATCACATGTGACAAGTAAAGCCTAGTGAAAAACTACCTGTAAATATCATGTCAATCATTACAGGGATCATGGCAGTGTACACAACGCCATGCTAATCTACTCATGGGCATGTCCATCACAGATACTGATACCTAGTGGCCTATTTAAACCTGGGCCCTGCATGAGATAATTGCTGAATGGTCTTTCAGTTTGAGTTCCTTTTATCCTTGATTTTGAATCTACTTGACACTGTTACTGACCCAGGTTTCGTCTGACTTGCATCTGGATTACCCAAGCCTGTCTAGGTTTCCTGCTTACTTATGCTACTGACCTCAGCCTGGGCTCTTGACCAAGATTTTGCATACCAAATCTGTACATTTCTGCCTGCACATTACCAACCTCTGCTTGTCCCTGGCTTTGATGCTACTATTGATTTATTACCTTCCTGCTCAACTGTTATAAAACTCTGCTCTCTTCTGAACTTGGTGAAGTCTGGGTGCCCTCACTGCTTTCTGCTTATCTGAGACCAGCACTAAGTCCTCAGTACCAGCTTCCTGGCACCTGTAACCTTCTATTGCCCTAGGAGCCCCTGTCCCTACTTTCAGGGATGCTTAGATGGAAATTGTGCAAGAGGCCACTCATCATATTAAGCTCCTCATTAGGGATGAGCTTCTAGTTCGAGTCGAACTCATGTTCGACTCGAACATTGCCTGTTCGCCTGTTCAGCGAACAGAGAACAATTTGGGGTGTTCGCGGCAATTTCGAAAAGCCGCGAGCACCCTGTAAAAGTCTATGGGAGAAATCTCAAGTGCTAATTTTAAAAGCCTATATGCAAGTTATGGTCATAAAAAGTGTTTGGGGACCTGGGTCCTGCCCCAGGTGACATGTATCAATGCAAATTTTTTTTTTTAAATGGACGTTTTTTCAGGAGCAGTGATTTTAATAATGCTTAAAGTGAAACAATAAAAGTGTAATATTCCTTTAATTTCGTACCGGGGGGGGGGGGTGTATAGTATGCCTGTGAAGGGGCGCATGTTTCCCGTGCTTAGAACTGTCCCTGCACAAAGTGTAATTTTTGCAGGGAAAGAAGCTATTTAAAATCACTCGCGGCTAATGAATTGCCGGCTCCCGTAACACAGAGAACAGTCATTCATTGAAAGTCATTGATAAAAAAAAAGTCATTGATAAAAAATAAAAAAAATAAAGCGTGGGGGTTCCCCCAAATTCAATTACCAGGTCCTTCAGGTCTGCTATGAATATTAAGGGGAACCCCGCTTCAAATTAAAAAAAAATGACTTGGGGGTCCCCTAAATATCCATCCCAGACCCTTCAGGTCTGGGATGGATTTTAAGGGGAACCCCGGCCAAAAAAATAATAAAAAATGGCGTGGGGTCCCCCTCAAAATCCATACCAGACCCTTATCCAAGCACGAAACCTGGCAGGCCGCAGGAAAAGAGGGGGGGACGAGAGCGCCCCCCTCCTGAACCGTACCAGGCCACATGCCCTCAACATTGGGAGGGTGATTTGGGGGTCTGTGACCCCTCAAAGCACCATGTCCCCATGTTGATGGAGACAAGGGCCTCTTCCCCACAACCCTGGCCATTGGTTGTGGGGGTCTGCGGACGGGGGGCTTATCGGAATCTGGAAGCCCCCTTTTATAAAGGGGACCCCCAGATCCCGGCCCCCCCCCTGTGTGAAATGATAAGGGGGTACAAAAGTACCCCTACCATTTTCACAAAAAAAGTGTCAAAAATGTTAAAAATGACAGGAGACGGTCTTTGACAATTCCTTTATTAAAATCTTCTTTCATCTTTCTTCTGGTCTTCCTTCTTCCTTTCTTCATCCTTCGGTTTCTTCATCTTCTTCTTCCATCTTCTTCTTCCATCTTCTTTTTCCTCCGATCCGCTTCTTCTTGCTCTGGTCTTCTCGTCCGGAATCTTCTTCCACGGCGTCGTCGTCTCTTCTTGGGCCGCTAAGCGCAATGGGAGGCTCCCGCTGTGTGAGGCTTCGCTGCGTCTGACAGCTCTTTTATAACGGAGGGCGGGCCACCTGGTGACCCCGCCCCCCTCTGACGCTCTCGTCCCCCCTCTTTTCCTGTGGCCTGCCAGGTTGCGTGCTCAGATAAGGGTCTGGTATGGATCTTGAGGGGGACCCCACGCCATTTTTTTTTTTTTTTGGCTGGGGTTCCCCTTAAAATCCATCCCAGACCTGAAGGGTCTGGTATGGATATTTAGGGGGACCCCCGCGTCATTTTTTTTTAAAATTTGAAGCAGGGTTTCTCTTAATATCCATAGCAGACCTGAAGGGCCTGGTAATTGAATTTGGGGGAACCCCCACGCTTTTTTTTTTATTTTATTTTTTTTATCAATGAATGACTGTTCTCTGTATTACGGGAGTCAGCAATTCATTAGCCGTGAGTGATTTTAAATAGCCTTTTTCCCCCCCTGGGTCAGAATAACAGGTACAAGGCATTCATACAGAAACAGGATCACTGGTATAAGGGCAGCGGGTTTAGGCACACACGATAAGCACTGATGCACTAAGGAAAATGAGAGGAGGAGCTAAATACTCACTCATAAGCCAGACTCAGGTTGAGAATAATTACTGGGATCTGTTGGCTACTGGAAGACACCCACTGTTGGACACCGAGACTACCAATCTGGGAACCACAGTGCCACCAGCAAGTGATCCAGTTCCTAACACTTATAATCTATATTTGTACACACAGCTAAAGCTGAAGTCCAGGCAAACTGCTTAGCACACAGAATAATTACATAAGGGAGATATATTATCTGCTAAAGGATTTGTATTTCTGAGATTTACACAGCTCTGCCACACAGCACAGAAATTTTTAGCAGTGAAAATAATTAATTTTTCTCTGCTTCATTTTAGTAACACAGGCTTCCTCCCCATCCCCACCCTGTAAATGGACAGTGAAAGGAGAAGCAACAGGCTTCTCATCAATATGTCACTCTGCTTTCTTCCCCCATAAGAAGCCTGCTTATTGCATCAAAACACAATGGATTCACTTCTTGTGTTGCTTTTTTTGACTCCAGTCTAAGCTCTGCTATAGAAGGACTGCAAGAGACTGATACCAGGTTACTTTTAGGTACTAAAACTGCTTATATTAAAAATACACTTAATTATGAATTTATGCATTTAGAATTTTTATTGCTTCCTAGAGTTTAGTTTTAAGGTAAAAACTCTCACCAATTCACAGTTGCAGACCTGGTCCACATTGTGTAAAACATATATGACTGAAATAGAAGCCAAAACTGTCAGCAGATCACAGCCCCAGCCCTAGACATAGAAAAGAACTGTACAGAATGTACATGCAGTTAGTGGAATGTCAGGCACTTGCTAATAAATTGAGGAACAGAGTAATTTATAATTAACTGTGCAATATGTAGCATGTGTAAGTTAGAAAGCAATGTCAGAAATAAGGCTTATCGTTTATGAGAAATACATACCAGAATCCATGTTTTTCACAGCCACAACAAATTTGTTACCAAGTAAACTCTTTATAGCCAGTGGTCACTAAAGCTTAGCAGTCAACACCTAATTAAGCAGCAGTAAGTATTGATTTTTTTTAGTATAACTCTGTAACTAATTTGTTAGTATGCAGTGGGGGTCGGAGAATCAGAACCGCTGCTACCTAAATATTTTCACATTAAGCGTGAGAATGTAAAAAGATGTATTGCAGTCATAAAGCGACAGCTGTAAAATTTTGCATTTACCATTACTTTCTATTCCAGTAACAATGGTCACAAGGGCACATGGAGAGGCTAAATCTTCACAGTAGGGTCACCGAACACACAAACACAGAGGACAATAGAAAATTGACAGAAATCTTGCTTTTTCCTTCTATAAATAAAAAAATAAGTTTTAGCTAGAGACACACCTTAATCACAGCTAAAAAAAAAATTCTGCTGAGTGTTTATTTTGTTAAATGTAAAACTCATTCAAAATTACATCCTTGTAGTTTCTTTAATCTTCAGGAATAGGACGTTCCAGGAAAATATTATAGCATAATTACTTAGGATATTAAACAGAGCCCTTTTTTGTGAGTAGAAACAATTAAGAGTGTTATTATAAAAAACAATTGTGAAACCATAACAGTATCTTGGTATTGCATGTGATTTTAGTTAATTGTATTCTTATTAATAGAGATGAATAAACCATTCAAACTGTACTCTGCTAGAGCTTCACAAAGTTCTGACTTGAATCAGTAGACAAGCAGAATATGTTTTTATGGAGTTTTAATCAAAAACTATTATGGTTTTTGGGGGATTTGTATTTGCTTAAAGTGGAAGTAAGGACTACATTTATGCCTGTTCTTCCCTCCTCCTTTCTATGCTATATATTGCTGGTAAAAAAAGATGTACCTTTTTTCAATCCATTCTGGTGTGGTCATGAGGCCTGGCTCCTTTGGTAATGGAGCAGCTGCTGCAGGGGAGAGGAGGGAGCGCCAATGAGAGAGAGAGAGAAAAGGGGGGGGGGGGGCAAAGAGAAAAATTCACTTGTGTGTTTCATGTTGAACTGCTGAGCTCTGTTAACAGAAAATAAACTGGCATGTAGTTTACTATTGGTTTTACCAGTTTGGTCAGGCAGTAACCATAGAAATGTGAAAAGTACTATATCCAAAGACACTTTGCTACAGTGATAAGGGGCTGGGTTTTCTTTGGAAAACAATGCCGAACTGTAGTTTAGATGGGGTGACTTCCCAAGAAACACAACACTGTAAAATAAAGAAAGCAGAGAGTACTATTTACAGACATTGTCTAAGTGAACTGGGGTCTATGATTTTTTGATCGTGAAAGCATGTCTGAGGTGTTTAACCACTTAAGCCCAGAAAGGATTTTCCCCCTTAATGACCAGGCCATTTTTTGCGACATGGCACTGCATCAAGTTTAACTGACAATTGTGCGGTTGTGCGATGCTGTACCCAAAGAAAATTGACGTTCTTTTTTTCCACAAATAGAGCTTTTGGTGGTATTTGATCACCTCTGCGTTTTTATTTTTTGCGCTATAAACAAAAAAAAGAGCGACAATATTGGTTGGTTTGCACAAAAGTTATAGCGTCTACAAAATAGGGGATATATTAATGGCATTTTTATGATTATTTTTTTTTTACTAGAAATGGTGGTGATCTGCGATTTTTTAGCGGGATTGCAACATTACGGCGGACAGATCATACACTTTTTTGGGCCAATGTACATTTATACAGCGATCAGAGCTAAAAATAGCCACTGATTACTGTATAAATGTCATTGGCAGGGAAGGGGTTAACACTAGGGGGCGATCAATGGTGTTAAATCTGTGTCCTAGTCTGTGATCCTAACTGTGGGGGGGATAGGACTGCCTGGAGGAGGAGACAGATCGCTGTTCATACTTAGTATGAACAACAGATCTGTCTCCTCTCTCCTGACAGAACGGAGATCTGTCTGTTTACATTGACAGATCTCCATTCTGTCTCTCTCAGGAGCGATCGTGGGTGCCCGGCGGACATCACGGCCACCCGGCACGCACATGCCCCCTAGTGGTCTTAAAGTGGCTGATGTACAGCTACGGCGATTGGCCCAGGGGAGCCAACCTGACGTAGCATAACTGCAGCGGCTGGTTCTCTAGTGATTAAGACAGTTTAGTATTCTATTATCAATACATCTTATTTTACACATTATGCATTTGTGAGAAACCAGTTCAAACTATTTTATAAAATCCAACTATATTTAATACACAATCCTATGTCCAAGCTTTTGCTTACACTTTCATAAAATGAACGCTTTGACAGCATCTATCTTTTTTAAATCCATGCTGGCTATCACCTACAATATTATTTTCTAGCACTTATTCTTGTATATAGTCCCTTACTATTCCCTCAAATATCTTCCCTAAAATGGAAGCTAAATATATAGGTCTTTAGTTGCAGAATTTTATCTTTTTAAAGATACACGTACCTCTTTTGCATTATGGTAGTCAAATTGTGCCACACTATTCATGAAAGATTCCCTAAATAGGGATATCTCTAAACGACATAGAAATAACTGAGCTTAGCTCTTTGGGGCCTTTAATTTAAGTAAACAAGAGTGTATAGATTTTAAGGAGTCAGGAGTCAGAAAAAAAATTCACTTCAAGGTATGGCTTGTTTGGAAGCATTTATTTTACTGGTAAACCTAATTTTGTGAACTTGAAAGGTAGTCCATCACAATTATACAATGTAATTCATTTCTCCCTATTCCAAACAACAAAAGCAAGCTTTGTAAGAAAATGCAAGCACCCCTGATTACCCAGTGAATCCCCACCCTCTGTCATTGTACTAATAATTAAGTATCATACTTCATTATTAGGTTAAATATTTTCTCATTGGGGACAATATAGTGGTTTTGTGGAAGTTTTCAGAATGATTGTTTTTAATTCGGTATAAAATATTGCTTATTAATACTATGTATTCTCCATCTCAGCCAGCAAGTGACGCTCTACACTACTTTTCACATGTTTTCATCTGTCTTTTTGCCATCCTGTTCAGAAAACCACAATATCCTAGGGTGAAATTCATCATAGTACCTAATCTTTTATCTGGCAGCTTAGACCAAAGTTTTATTAATACAAACTAATGCTCCAAACAGGTAGCATCTGATGTGTTATCTCTTTAGCTAATCATGCTGCTCTGGGACTCCTTAGTCATAAGGTAAGTATTTATTTGTAATTCTTTATTTGTAAAAACAGATAAAAAAACTTTAGAAATGTATAAACCTAAAAAAAGCGTAACTACATTTTAATTGCAATAATAGTTTTTATTTTTTTTTATTACATTTTTTTGTATTTGGGGCTACTGTGCACTCTGCTGCACTTTATAGTCCACTGGAAAGTGATTCTAGAAACAACATTTTATATATATATATACAGTATTGCAGTGAACACAATCAAGATTGTTCTATGTGTCCTGGATGCTTTATTGACATTTATGTTTTTTTGCTTTAATGTACACTCTAGTCAAAACAAAAAAATACATCTAGAGATTTATGTAAATTTCTTATGTTTTTTAATTTTTTTATTGAACCCCTCTGCCTCACTGACATTTATCAGTATTCTGGTGATTCTGGTATTCTGGTGATCCTGGAATACACACACTGGGGATACTGAATTATCATTGCAGGCTCTTACAAAGAAAAAAAAAAGTCCAGGATGTTCTCATATCCACCAATAATTTTTTCTCTGTCTTCTTTGAGTGTGTCTGCTGATACAGAAAGCAGTGACACAGCCCGCAGACGGCAGACTTCAGGTGTCCTCCCACTGATCCAGTCCATAAATGTGTGTACTTTTTCTGCAAGGAATTGCACAAAAATTCGGAAAAAAGCCTAATGATGATTTGACCATAAACGGACCTTATGGTGCCTATGCTGGGCATGTCCCTCGGGAGATAGCAGTGATACCTCTCCCAGTTTTTTCTAAATCAAAATTATTGTATTTTTGCACATATTTTTGTTTCTTTACTTATTATTGTCAGAAATAATAACATTTTAAAATTATTGTTCTTTTTTAAGTTAGGTAATTAACACATTTTGCATATGAACTGAACTGCAGGATTTTAGTTACTTTGTAAACTGTGCTGGATTAGTAGTGGTTAAGTCCAACAAGGTACATGCCACCTCGTGGACTTATTTTTTCAATTAACAGTTTACATTTTTTCTGATGCATAACGTTTGCTATGCCTCTGTCGCTCTAACGCTGGCTCCTCTGGTCTCAGCTTCTGAGGCTGCAGAGTCGCATGCAGCTGCTGTACCTGCCACTCCCTCCCTTTCTTCTGCCTAACCACAGAGCTCTTTGTATTATGTAAACTCATTCACAAGACACAAAAACGGCTTCTGGGAATGGACAGCAGAGAGGAGGGGAGGGGCGGGCAGGGATATTGTGTGAGATATTATGTGAGATTGTGTGTGTCTCTTCTGTCAGATCTCCAGGACTGTGGGGATAGCTGTACTCATGGTGCTACATAAATGCACCTCGTTGGATTTAACTCATAGTATGCCAGCAAGTTTTTCCAAAGTAGTTAATTTCCCAGAGTTCAGCTTTAATATTGTTAATTATTATTTTTTATTGTATTTTGGCCAGCAGGTGGAGCTTAAACCTCATTTTGACATGTCTTCCAGAGACTGTTTAGCTGTAAGTTGTGAAAAGCCTGTTGTTTACAGTAGCACAGCTGCAGTTCATTATAATTGTTTGAGCGCAGAATTCTGATTTAAATAATATCAAGAAAAAAAGCTGCCTGAATTTTGTGACATTTATAAAATCATGCAAATATCCTTCTGTGATAAACAGTAATGATCACTACAATCACAACTAATAAAATTGAGTAAAAGTCCATCTGTGGAAACCAGTGGCAACCAATTTAATTCATAACATTGTGCAAGTATCCATCTGTAATAATTAGAGTTCATAATATTGTGCAAATGTCCAACTGTGGTAACCAATAGCAACCAACGATCAATGTCCAAAACACCAATATTCTACCAGGTGTCAACGATATACCTGACACCTTCAGTGGGTAAACTCACTGGATCAGGCTGACCTTATTAAAAGGGTCTGAAAGTGCTTTTACCAGCTTGTGATAAATGAAAACTCCACTCCTCAACATTGTAACTGATAATCTGATGATCTGATGATCATTAAACTGATGTGGCAGTCTTGATTCTTCTTATTCCATATGAATAAATAATATTCAACCTGGAGAGAAAAAAGCCAAAAATGTTTTAGATTTTTCCTCCATTCACACAGAACAAATGAAAATGCATTTTCAAAGGATGAGTAGCTCAGTTTTTTTCTTATAAACACAAGCCCATAGTTTGAGTATCTCCACAACTACGTATTACGGGTGGCAGCTTGCACTTTATTCTTTATTGCCTCAGTGCACTTTATTTACTGACCAACGTTGTTTTTTTTTTTTTTTTTTTAACAGATAACCATTTCAATGTCACTGAAGGCAAATATCTGGGATTAAAAGCCCTCCTTAGACCCCTTTCACACTGGGGCATTTAGCATTAAAAAATATATTGCAGCAAAAGGTAGATAGTAGGATTTTAACCACTTGCCGCAAGGCGGCTTGGCTGTGCAAACTGACGTACCTGTACGTCGGTCTGTGCATGTGGTACTGCGTTGCGTGCCGTGGGAGCAGCAGATTTGATGTCCACTGGCCACGCGTGATCATGGTGAAGAGATCTAGAACAAGAATCTGCTTGTAAACAATGCGGATCCCTGTTCTGACAGGGGAGGAGAGAGAGATCAGCTGTTCCTAGTGATCAGGAACAGTGATCTCTCTCTTCTCCTAGTTAGTCCTTCCCCCAGACAGTTAAAAACACCGACCTAGGGAACACTTAACCCCTTAATCGCCCTTAATCGCCCCCTAGTGTTAACCCCTACCCTGCCAGTGCCATTTATACATTGATCAGTACATTTTTATAGCACTGATAACTGTATTCGTTTTTACTGGTCACCAAAAACAGTCCCACTAAAAATTGCACAAACCAATCAATATACGCTTATTGTGACTTTTTTAACAAAAATATGTAGCAGAATACATATTGGCCTAAACTGATGAATACATTTGTTTTTTTATATTTTTTGGGGATATGTATTATAGCAGAAAGTAAAAAAAAACAATATTTTTTCAAAATTGTCAGTCTTTTTTTTTATAGCACAAAAAATAAAAAACGCAGAGGTGATCAAATACCACCAAAAGAGAGCTCTATTTGTGGGAAATAAAAGAAAATCAATTTTGTTTGGATACAACGTTGCACGACCACGCAACTGTCAGTTAAATCGTCCCAGTGCCGTATCGCAAAGAATGGACTGTCATTAGGGGGTAAATCCTGTGGTTAACTACCCCTCCAGTGATCACACAAGTACACTTACACATGTAAGAAAAAATATGTACAAATACTTTATTTTAGCAATAAAATATTAAAAACAGATGTCAAATTGTGATGGCTTGCATACTGATACCATCAAAATATTATCCACTACAAACATGTATAGCTGTTTGTCAAGATTAGGAACTAGGGTCAATGCATTTTGCGAAAATGACCGCTTCTTCAGGACCTCTTAACCTCCCTGGCGGTATGATTCTGTCCGGAATTTAGTGCTGAAAGCGGTACAATTATTTTGCATGGAAATTTGGCGTTTTTATATTGTAGGCATGCAATTCTTATGAATAACTCACTTAAATCTGTCCGAACCAGAGTCTAGTAGACATCCCGCGTATGATAAAGTTTTAAACACAAAATCATAAATTATAATATAATAAAAAATATATATAAAAATGATTCAATAATGTAATCAAATCAAAAACACTGAAATTTGCTCAGTTGCAGAATAGTCGCTGTCATTAAATTTATTGTTTGATGATAAATTGGGATTCTAATTTATTATCAGTGTTTTCTAGCTGGTCTAAAACCACTTTTGACATAAAGGGACACTTTTTGGTTGCTATGGACAATCTCCAGTTTCCAGGCAGAAAAAAAAAAAAAATTATTATATAAAATGACATGCAGGGCACTGGGCAGACCACTAGGGACAAAGGGGATGTGTATTTTTTGTATACAGTACTGTAATCTGTAAGATTACAGTACTGTATGTGTTTTGTGTTTTTAAACTTTTTTGAATTTGGCGCCGATCTCCGCTCCCGTGCGTCGGAACGTCGCAGGGAACGGAGATCAGCGGCACTCGGCACTGTGTGAATCGAGCGAGCGGACGGCTCGCTCACACAGTGGGGAGACATCGCAGGATCCAGGGGACAAGGTAAGTAACCCCCCCTGTATCCTGCAATGCAGCCCGAGTTTGGCTCGGGGTTACCGCTTCTAGCAGAAAAAACTGAACCCGAGCCAGACTCAGGATTACCGCCTAGGAGGTTAAACATACATGATCACACAAGTGAATTCTTTTTCTGAGATTTCAATTTATATACTTTTCATGCATCTTGTAACTAGACCACACAGTATACAGAGATGTACTAGTGGAATATCCAGTGAGGTACAGTCTTTCAGGCCCATGGCCCCCTAGAGTAGAGCTCTTTATACAGAAAGACCCCAGAGTTTCCACATGGTGTAGTAGTATAAGGATCAAGCCGAATCTCCGAAAAAGAATCCACTTGTGTGATCATATACATTTAAGAGGTCCTGAAGAACACTAGTTCCTCATCTTGAAAAACAGTATACATGTTTGAAGTGGATAATGTTTTAGTGGTATCAGTATGCAAGCCATTGCAATTTGACAGATGTTTTTAATATTTTATTGTTAAAATTGTTAAAATATAATATAATAATACATATTTTTTCTTACATAAGTGTACTTGTGTGATCACTGTAGGGGTATTTAAAATCCTACTACATACCTTTTGTTGCAATGTAATTTGTAATTAAACTCACCTGTATCAATCAACAGGTGCTGTCAATATAGAAATCACACCAACCAGTTAAAATGGTGAATAAATTGACTCAACCTTTCTGTTGTGTGTCTCTGTGTGCCACACGGAGCATGGAAAAGAGAAAGAAAAGCAAATAATTTTCTGAGGATTTGAGAACAACGAAAGATGAAATATTTTTTTTTAAAGATTGCAACAAAGGATTGTTTGAATGGTGGATAAAGAACCTTGATCAACATCCAGACAAATTCAAGCTGACCTTCAGGCACAAGGTACAACTGTGTCAGCTCACACTATATGTCACCATCTGAATGAAAAGGGAAGCTATGGAAGGAGACCCAGGAGGACCCCACTGTTGACACACATTGACATAAAAAAAGCCAGAATGGAGTTTGCCAAAACGTACCTGAGGAAGCCAAAATTCTTTTGGGAGAGTGTGCTGTGGACAAACTAAACAAAATTACAGCTTTTTGAGAAATCCCATCCTTCTACTGCTTTCAGAAAAATAAATGAGGCCTTTAAAGAAAAGAATACGGTCCCTACAGTCAAACATGGTGGAGGTTCACTGATGTTGCTTTGCTGCTTCAGGCAATGGATGTCTTAACAGTGTGCATGACATTATGAAATCTGAAGACTACCAAAGAATTCTGGGGTGCAATGTAGGGCCCAGTGTCAGAAAGTTGGATCTTCGTCAAAGGTCATGGGTCTTACAGCAGGACAATGACCCAATGTACACATCAAAGAGAACCCAGAAATGGTTTAAGACAAAGCACTGGAGAGTACTGCACTGGTTAGCAATGAATCCAGATCTAAAAGCCATAGAGCACCTGTGGAGAGATCTCAAAACAGCAGTTGGGAAAATAAATTCTCCAATCTGTGAGACCTGGACCAGTGCAACGAAAGGAGAGTGGTCCAAAATTCCAATAGAGAGGTATAAGAAACTCATTGATGGTTACAGGAAGCCATTGATTTCAGGTATTTTTTCCAAGGGGTGTGCTATCAAACATGAAATTGAGGGTGCCAATAGTTTTGTCCAGTCCATTTTTGGAGTTTTTTGTGGAAGGTGTCAGATTTGGCTCTTTTTTTTGTGTCATACCAATACAAACAAAAGAACAAAAACGCTGGTGATTTTAAAAATGCATTTGTTTTGTTATAATGAGAAACACATACTAATGTGGCTAAATCTATATACTGTGTATATACAGTATATCACAAAAGTGAGTACACCCCTTACATGTTTGCAAATATTTTATTATATTCTTTCATGTGACAACACTGAAGAAATGACACTTTGCTACAATGTAAAGTAGTGAGTGTACAGCTTGTATAACAGCGTAAATTTGCTGTCCCCTCAAAAAAACTCAACACACAGTGATCATTGTCTAAACCGCTGGCAACAAAAGTGAGTACACCCCTAAGTGAAAATGTCCAAATTGGGTCCAATTAGCCATTTTCCCTCCCAGGTGTCATGTGACTCATTAGTGTTACAAGGTCGCAGGTGTGAATGGGGAGCAGGTGTGTTAAATTTGTTGTTATTGCTCTCACTCTCTCATACTGGTCACTGGAAGTTCAACATGGCACCTCATGGCAAAGAACTGTCTGAGGATCTGAAAAAAGAATTGTTGCTCTACATAAAGAGGGCCTAGGCTATAAGAAGTTTGCCAAGACCCTGAAACTGAGCTGCAGCACAGTGGCCAAGACCATACAGCGGTTTAACAGCACAGGTTCTACTCAGAACAGGCCTCGCCATGGTCGACCAAAGAAGTTGAGTGCACGTGCTCAGCGTCATATCCAGAGGTTTCTTTGGAAAATAGACGTTTGAGTGCTGCCAGCATTGCTGCAGAAGTTGAAGGGGGTGGCGGGTCAGCCTGTCAGTGATCAGACCATATGCCGCATTCTGCATCAAATTGGTCTGCATTACTGTCATCTAGGGATGGGCCCGGTGCTCGATGCGAACCCATGTTCGCATCGAGCACGGGGTGTTCGCTCGCTCGGCGAGCCCAGAACTATTTTGGCCGCTCGCATCACGTTTGTGTGATGCGAGCGGCCCCGCAATGCATTGCGGCCGGCGCGGCCGGCGCAGTGCATTGCTGGCTGATGATTGGCCAAGCATGCACTGTGACCCCGCATGCTTGGCCAATCACAGCGACGGAAACTCAAAGAGCCATAATTGGCTACAGGCAGGACGCCTGTAGCCAATTACAGCTCAGGGGCTTTAGTACACGCCCCCTCTTATAAAAGGCCGCCACGCCGTCGGCGCCGGTCACATGCTGTTCCGGCGTAGAGAGAGCAGGATCGTTCTGTGTCACTCTGCTAGATTTAGTTAGAGAGATTTAGTTAGAGATATTTAATTAGATAGATTCATTTAGAAAGATTCATTTAGAAAGAGGGGCTTGTAGTGTGTTCGTGGCAGGCAGGCACTGGCAGGCAGTGGCAGCAAACAGAGCTCCTATATTTTGTTCCCAGAGGCACCTATAGGACTTGTAGTGTGTTCGTGGCAGGCAGGCAGTGGCAGCAAACAGAGCTCCTATATTTTGTTCCCAGAAGCACCTATAGGACTTGTAGTGTGTTCGTGGCAGGCAGGCACTGGCAGCAAACAGAGCTCCTATATTTTGTTCCCAGAAGCACCTATAGGACTTGAAGTGTGTTAGTCCCATCACACAGAGCTATATTTTCTTCCCAGAAGCACCTATAGGACTTGAAGTGTGTTAGTCCCATCACACAGAGATCATATATTTTGTTCCCAGAAGCACCTATAGGACTTGAAGTGTGTTAGTCCCATCACACAGAGCTATATTTTCTTCCCAGAAGCACCTATAGGACTTGAAGTGTGTTAGTCCCATCACACAGAGATCATATATATTTGTTCCCAGAAGCACCTATAGGACTCGAAGTGTGTTAGTCCCATCACACAGAGCTATATGTTCTTCCCAGAAGCACCTATAGGACTTGAAGTGTGTTAGTCCCATCACACAGAGATCATATATTTTGTTCCCAGAAGCACCTATAGGACTTGTAGTGTGTTAGTCCCATCACACAGAGCTATATTTTGTTCCCAGAAGCACCTATAGGACTTGAAGTGTGTTAGTCCCATCACACAGAGCTATATTTTCTTCCCAGAAGCACCTATAGGACTTGTAGTGTGTTAGTCCCATCACACAGAGATCATATATTTTGTTCCCAGAAGCACCTATAGGACTTGAAGTGTGTTAGTCCCATCACACAGAGCTATATTTTCTTCCCAGAAGCACCCATAGGACTTGTAGTGTGTTAGTCCCATCACACAGAGATCATATATTTTGTTCCCAGAAGCACCTATAGGACTTGAAGTGTGTTAGTCCCATCACACAGAGCTATATTTTCTTCCCAGAAGCACCTATAGGACTTGAAGTGTGTTAGTCCCATCACACAGAGATCCTATATTTTGTTCCCAGAAGCACCTATAGGACTTGAAGTGTGTTAGTCCCATCACACAGAGCTATATTTTCTTCCCAGAAGCACCCATAGGACTTGTAGTGTGTTAGTCCCATCACACAGAGATCATATATTTTGTTCCCAGAAGCACCTATAGGACTTGAAGTGTGTTAGTCCCATCACACAGAGCTATATTTTGTTCCCAGAAGCACCTATAGGACTTGAAGTGTGTTAGTCCCATCACACAGAGATCATATATTTTGTTCCCAGAAGCACCTATAGGACTTGAAGTGTGTTAGTCCCATCACACAGAGCTATATTTTGTTCCCAGAAGCACCTATAGGACTTGAAGTGTGTTAGTCCCATCACACAGAGATCCTATATTTTGTTCCCAGAAGCACCTATAGGACTTGAAGTGTGTTAGTCCCATCACACAGAGATCCTGTATTTTGTTCCCAGAAGCACCTATAGGACTTGAAGTGTGTTAGTCCCATCACACAGAGCTATATTTTGTTAGCAGAAGCACCTATAGGACTTGAAGTGTGTTAGTCCCATCACACAGAGCTATATTTTGTTCCCAGAAGCAACTATAGGACTTGAAGTGTGTTAGTCCCATCACACAGAGCTATATTTTGTTCCCAGAAGCACCTATAGGACTTGAAGTGTGTTAGTCCCATCACACAGAGCTATATTTTGTTCCCAGAAGCACCTATAGGACTTGAAGTGTGTTAGTCCCATCACACAGAGATCCTATATTTTGTTCCCAGAAGCACCTATAGGACTTGAAGTGTGTTAGTCCCATCACACAGACCTATATTTTCTTCCCAGAAGCACCTATAGGACTTGTAGTGTGTTAGTCCCATCACTAAGAGATCCTATATTTTGTTCCCAGAAGCACCTATAGGACTTGAAGTGTGTTAGTCCCATCACACAGAGATCATATATTTTGTTCCCAGAAGCACCTATAGGACTTGAAGTGTGTTTCCCATCACACAGAGCTATATTTTGTTCCCAGAAGCACCTATAGGACTTGAAGTGTGTTAGTCCCATCACACAGAGATCATATATTTTGTTCCCAGAAGCACCTATAGGACTTGAAGTGTGTTAGTCCCATCACACAGAGCTATATTTTCTTCCCAGAAGCACCTATAGGACTTGAAGTGTGTTAGTCCCATCACACAGAGATCCTATATTTTCTTCCCAGAAGCACCTATAGGACTTGAAGTGTGTTAGTCCCATCACACAGAGCTATATTTTGTTCCCAGAAGCACCTATAGGACTTGAAGTGTGTTAGTCCCATCACACAGAGATCATATATTTTGTTCCCAGAAGCACCTATAGGACTTGAAGTGTGTTAGTCCCATCACACAGAGCTATATTTTCTTCCCAGAAGCACCTATAGGACTTGAAGTGTGTTAGTCCCATCACACAGAGATCCTATATTTTGTTCCCAGAAGCACCTATAGGACTTGAAGTGTGTTAGTCCCATCACACAGAGATCCTATATTTTGTTCCCAGAAGCACCTATAGGACTTGAAGTGTGTTAGTCCCATCACACAGAGATCTATATTTTGTTCCCAGAAGCACCTATAGGACTTGAAGTGTGTTAGTCCCATCACACAGAGCTATATTTTCTTCCCAGAAGCACCTATAGGACTTGAAGTGTGTTAGTCCCATCACACAGAGCTATATTTTCTTCCCAGAAGCACCTATAGGACTTGAAGTGTGTTAGTCCCATCACACAGAGATCCTATATTTTGTTCCCAGAAGCACCTATAGGACTTGAAGTGTGTTAGTCCCATCACACAGAGCTATATTTTGTTCCCAGAAGCACCTATAGGACTTGAAGTGTGTTAGTCCCATCACACAGAGCTATATTTTCTTCCCAGAAGCACCTATAGGACTTGAAGTGTGTTAGTCCCATCACACAGAGATCCTATATTTTGTTCCCAGAAGCACCTATAGGACTTGAAGTGTGTTAGTCCCATCACACAGAGATCCTGTATTTTGTTCCCAGAAGCACCTATAGGACTTGAAGTGTGTTAGTCCCATCACACAGAGCTATATTTTGTTCCCAGAAGCACCTATAGGACTTGAAGTGTGTTAGTCCCATCACACAGAGCTATATTTTGTTCCCAGAAGCACCTATAGGACTTGAAGTGTGTTAGTCCCATCACACAGAGCTATATTTTGTTCCCAGAAGCACCTATAGGACTTGAAGTGTGTTAGTCCCATCACACAGAGCTATATTTTGTTCCCAGAAGCACCTATAGGACTTGAAGTGTGTTAGTCCCATCACACAGAGATCCTATATTTTGTTCCCAGAAGCACCTATAGGACTTGAAGTGTGTTAGTCCCATCACACAGACCTATATTTTCTTCCCAGAAGCACCTATAGGACTTGAAGTGTGTTAGTCCCATCACTAAGAGATCCTATATTTTGTTCCCAGAAGCACCTATAGGACTTGAAGTGTGTTAGTCCCATCACACAGAGATCTATATTTTGTTCCCAGAAGCACCTATAGGACTTGAAGTGTGTTAGTCCCATCACACAGAGCTATATTTTGTTCCCAGAAGCACCTATAGGACTTGAAGTGTGTTAGTCCCATCACACAGAGATCTATATTTTGTTCCCAGAAGCAACCTATAGGACTTGAAGTGTGTTAGTCCCATCACACAGAGCTATATTTTCTTCCCAGAAGCACCTATAGGACTTGAAGTGTGTTAGTCCCATCACACAGAGCTATATTTTGTTCCCAGAAGCACCTATAGGACTTGAAGTGTGTTAGTCCCATCACACAGAGCTATATTTTGTTCCCAGAAGCACCTATAGGACTTGAAGTGTGTTAGTCCCATCACACCGACCTATATTTTCTTCCCAGAAGCACCTATAGGACTTGAAGTGTGTTAGTCCCATCACACAGAGATCCTATATTTTGTTCCCAGAAGCACCTATAGGACTTGAAGTGTGTTAGTCCCATCACACAGAGATCATATATTTTGTTCCCAGAAGCACCTATAGGACTTGAAGTGTGTTAGTCCCATCACACAGAGCTATATTTTCTTCCCAGAAGCACCTATAGGACTTGAAGTGTGTTAGTCCCATCACACAGAGATCCTATATATTTTGTTCCCAGAAGCACCTATAGGACTTGAAGTGTGTTAGTCTTATCACACAGAGCTATATTTTGTTCCCAGAAGCACCTATAGGACTTGAAGTGTGTTAGTCCCATCACACAGAGCTATATTTTCTTCCCAGAAGCACCTATAGGACTCGAAGTGTGTTAGTCCCATCACACAGAGATCCTATATTTTGTTCCCAGAAGCACCTATAGGACTTGAAGTGTGTTAGTCCCATCACACAGAGCTATATTTTGTTCCCAGAAGCACCTATAGGACTTGAAGTGTGTTAGTCCCATCACACAGAGATCATATATTTTGTTCCCAGAAGCACCTATAGGACTTGAAGTGTGTTAGTCCCATCACACAGAGCTATATTTTCTTCCCAGAAGCACCTATAGGACTTGAAGTGTGTTAGTCCCATCACACAGAGATCCTATATTTTGTTCCCAGAAGCACCTATAGGACTTGAAGTGTGTTAGTCCCATCACACAGAGCTATATTTTGTTCCCAGAAGCACCTATAGGACTTGAAGTGTGTTAGTCCCATCACACAGAGATCCTCTATTTTCTTTGCAGAAGCACCCATAGGACTTCTAGTGTGTTAGTGGCATCACACAGAGCTCCTATATTTTCTTCTCAGCAGCACCCACAGGACTTCTAGTGTGTTAGTGGCATCACACAGAGCTCCTATATTTTCTTTGCAGAAGCACCCATAGGACTTCTAGTGTGTTAGTGGCATCACACAGAGCTCCTATATATTCTTCTCAGCAGCACCCACAGGACTACCGACTACAATGGCTGGAAGACCGCCAAGGGGAGGCAGAGCGTGCAGAGCCAAGAACACAGGGCAGGCAGGCTCTGTTTCTAGTGGACGTGGCCGTGGCCGTGGACGTGGTCGTGCATCGTCATCAGCACGTGGCCATGGGACACGCGCGTCTTTGTTTTCGGCAGCTGGACATGTGGAGCCGCATCATGCTGAAGGCTTGGTAGAATGGATGACCAAGCCCTCCTCATCCTCCTCATCCTCTCTCACCCAGGCTCAGGGTACTGGCAGAGCAGCTGCCAACGCGTACTCAATGGCATCATCAGCCACCCCTTCCCTAGACCCACCCTGTCCTCCTGAGGAGTCCCCCGAACTCTTTGAGCACAGTGTTGGGTACATGCTCCAGGAGGATGCCCAACGATTCGAAGGCTCGGATGATGATACCCAGCTTGAGGAATCTGGCAGTACTGTTCCACCAGCTGCAGCTTACTGCCAGGTTTGCTCTAGTGGTGAAGAGGGAGGGGATGATGAGGTCACTGACTCCACGTGGGTGCCTGAAGGGAGAGAGGATGAGGAGGAGGACGAGGAGGAGGAGGATGCGGCGTCACATGTCCAACGAGGCAGGATGCCCCCTGGAGGCCAGGTAGAGGCCAGCACAGCAACTGTACAACACCGCAGAGCTCCGCCTGTACAGGGCGCTGCCTCTGCACGTTATCAGAAAAGTTCTTTGGTGTGGGCCTTTTTTGAGACGAGTGCATCAGATCGCACCACTGCTATTTGCAATATTTGTCTCAAGCGTATCTCGCGTGGCCAAAACATCAGCCGCTTGGGCACCACAAGCATGACCAGACATATGTCGACCTGCCATGCAGCTCGTTGGCAGGCACACATAAAAGACCCACACCAAAGAACTAAGCGGACCTCTCCTTGCTCCTCATCAGCTGGGATCTCCATCCCCACTACACCTTCAGTGCTCTCTGAAAGCTGCTCTGAGAGGACTGAAGGTGTAGAATTAGGTGTGTCACAACCAAGTACTTGCAGTACACCGACGTCCGATTGCAGCAGGCAAATTTCCCTGCCCCAGCTGCTGGACCGTAGAAAGAAGTACACTCCCAGCCATCCACATGCCCAGCGGTTGAATGCTAGCTTGGCTAAATTGCTAGCACTTCAACTGCTGCCTTTTCAGTTGGTAGACTCGGCCCCCTTCCGTGAGTTTGTTCAATGTGCGGTTCCTCAGTGGCAGGTTCCCAAACGCCACTTTTTCTCACGGAAGGCGATTCCGTCTCTCTACCGGCATGTGGAAGGCAATGTCCATGCCTCGCTGGACAGGGCGGTCAGCGGTAAGGTGCATATTACCGCTGACTCATGGTCCAGTAGGCATGGACAGGGACGGTACCTTTCTTTCACGGCCCATTGGGTCACTCTATTGGCAGCTGGGAGGGATGCAGGACAAGGTGCAGTAGTGTTGGAGGTTGTTCCGCCACCACGCCTCCAAAACGCTACTACTGCTACTGGTTGTGACACACCTCTCTCCTCCACCCCCTCCTCTTCTTCTTCCTCCAGTGCTCTGTCCTTGGAACCAGCGGTGCTCCGTAGGCGTACAAGGGGCTACGCAAGTACGCAGGCAAAAAGATGCCATGCCGTGCTTGCGCTGGTGTGTTTGGGGGACAGGAGCCACACTGGGCCAGAGGTTCTGGCAGCTCTGCAGGGGCAGGCCGAGAGGTGGTTGACGCCACGTCAGCTTAAGCCAGGAATGGTCGTTTCTGACAATGGCACCAACCTCCTCTCCGCCCTGCGACAGGGGCAGCTCACCCATGTGCCCTGCATGGCTCACGTCCTCAACCTGGTGGTGCAGCGGTTCTTGGGCAGGTTCCCAGGCTTACAGGATGTCCTGAGGCAGGCCAGGAAAGTCTGTGTGCATTTCCGCCGATCTTATAATGCCAGTGCTCGGCTGACTGAGCTGCAAAAGGAGCTGAACCTGCCCAAGAACCGCCTAATATGTGAAATGCCCACCAGGTGGAACTCAACGTTGGCCATGCTGCAGCGACTGCACACGCAGCAGAGGGCCATCAATGAGTACCTTTGCGACTACGGCACCAGGACAGGGTCAGGGGAGCTTGTTTTTTTTCCCCACGTCAGTGGAGCATGATCAGGGATGCATGCACTGTCCTCTCACCATTTGAGGAGGCCACGAGGATGGTGAGCAGTGACAGTGCATGCATCAGTGACACTGTCCCTCTTGTCCACCTGTTGGAGCATACGCTGCGTGGGATAATGGACAGGGCACTTGAGGCAGAACAGAGGCAGGAAGAGGAGGACTTCCTTGCCTCTCAAGGCCCCCTTTATCCGGACAGTGTTCCTTCTGTCCCACCCATCACACAGGAAGAGGATGAGGAGGAGGAGGAGGAGGAGGAGGAGGAGGAGGAGGAGGATTGTGTGAGCATGGAGGTGGAGCCTGGCACTCAGCATCAGCAGCAGCAGTCTTTTAGGGATGATGTACAGTCCCAACAAACCAGTGGACTTGTACGTGGCTGGGAGGAGGTGGCTGGCGATCATGTCATCCTCAGTGACCCAGAAGACTCCGGACCGAATGCCTCAGCTAACCTACGTTGCATGGCCTCCCTGATCCTGCAAAGCCTGCGGAAGGATCCTCGTGTTCTTCGGATCAAGGAGAGGGACCATTACTGGCTGGCCACTCTCCTTGATCCGCGGTACAAGGGTAAGGTTGCGGACCTTATCTTGCCATCGCAGAGGGAGCAGAGGATGAGACATCTCAGGGAGGCCTTGCAGAAAGGTCTGTGCAACGCGTTCCCAGAAACTGGGAGGTTACAAACTCCTGGTCCTGGGCGACGAGTTGCTGAGGCTTCGGTCAGTAGCAGAAGGAGCGGTGGGGAAGGTGGACGTCTGACCGATGCGTTCAGACAATTTTTTAGTCCGCAGCCCAAAGGTATGATCGGTTCCAGCAACCATCGCCAGCGTCTGATATACATGGTGCAGGAATACCTTGGGGCAAGGTCAGACTTGGACACCTTTCCCACTGAAAATCCTCTGGCTTACTGGGTCCTGAGGATGGATCACTGGCCAGAGCTTGCACAGTATGCAATTGAGCTACTGGCCTGTCCTGCCTCCAGCGTTCTTTCCGAACGCACATTCAGTGCTGCTGGAGGATTTGTCACCGATCATAGGGTGCGCCTGTCCACCGCCTCGGTTGATCGACTGACCTTCATCAAAATGAATCAGTCTTGGATCACCACCAGCTACCAGGCACCTGAAGCGGATATAACCGAATAATTTATAATGTCACATCCCTTCAAGACTGCCTATGCTGATGCTGAGTGACTGTCCTCTTATGTTCACTGACTATCCTCTTCCTCCTCCTCAATGATCCATGCCACCACACCAGTGCCTAAGGCACAATTTTTCAGCCCCTGTTTAACAGGGGCGTGTACATACAATTTTTATAAAAAAAAAGCTTCGCAACACGTGTGACTGCTGTGCTCCAAGTACAGTATCTGTGAGGGGTTGCAGTGTTGTGGCACCAGCACCAGTGCCTAAGGCACAATTTTTCAGCCCCTGTTTAACAGGGGCGTGTACATACAATTTTTATAAAAAAAAGCTTCGCAACACGTGTGACTGCTGTGCTCCAAGTACAGTATCTGTGAGGGGTTGCAGTGTTGTGGCACCAGCACCAGTGCCTAAGGCACAATTTTTCAGCCCCTGTTTAACAGGGGCGGGTACTTACAATTTTTTAAAAAAAATGCTTCGCAACACGTGTGACTGCTGTGCTCCAAGTACAGTATCTGTGAGGGGTTGCAGTGTTGTGGCACCAGCACCAGTGCCTAAGGCACAATTTTTCAGCCCCTGTTTAACAGGGGCGGGTACTTACAAATTTTTAAAAAAATGCTTCGCAACACGTGTGACTGCTGTGCTCCAAGTACAGTATCTGTGAGGGGTTACAGTGTTGTGGCAACACAGTCCACCACCACTGCCAAAGGCACAATTTTTCTGCCCCTGTTTATCAGGGGCGGGCAATTACAAATCTTGATCTAATAGTTCACAGCAGGGCCCATTCCTGCGCCCACCAAGAGTAACTGTGAGAACTTACAGTCTTGTGGCAACACCGTCCACCACCACCGCCAAAGGCCCAATTTTTCTGCCCTGTTCATCAGGTGCTTGCAATTACAAATCTTGATCTAATAACTCACAGCAGGGCCCATTCCTGCGCCCACCAAGAGTAACTGTGAGAGCTTACAGTCTTGTGGCAACACCGTCCACCACCACCGCCAAAGGCCCAATTTTTCTGCCCTGTTCATCAGGTGCTTGCAATTACAAATCTTGATCTAATGACTCACAGCAGGGCCCATTCCTGCGCCCACCAAGAGTAACTGTGAGAGCTTACAGTCTTGTGGCAACACCGTCCACCACCACCGCCAAAGGCCCAATTTTTCTGCCCTGTTCATCAGGTGCTTGCAATTACAAATCTTGATCTAATAACTCACAGCAGGGCCCATTCCTGCGCCCACCAAGAGTAACTGTGAGAGCTTACAGTCTTGTGGCAACACAGTCCACCACCACCACCACCCCCAATTTTTCTGCCCTGTTCAACAGGTGCATGCAATTACAAATCTTGATCTATTAACTCACAGCAGGGCCCATTCCTGTGCCCACCAGTCTTGTGGCTACACCAACATCTAATAGGGCAAATTTCTGCAGAGTATATACGCCAGGCCCCTACTTTCAAACATCCAACTTACAAACGACTCCTACTTGCAAATGAAAGAGAAAACAGGAAGTGAGAGGAAATCTACCCCTAGGAAGGGAAATTCTATCCTGTTATATTTAATTTGGGAAAAAGGTATCTCCTCTCTACTGATACTTTATCACCAATCCTTGTTTCAATTAAAACCCCACTTTTCCAAAAACATTTGTCATTGGGACGGAAAGTGAGGTGACATGTTCTGAACAGATGTGCAAAGACAGCAAATGTTACAGGGGTGATAACCCCTCCCTATGTTCTCCAAAAAGCTTAAAAATAGATTTTTTTGGGATGGAGCTACACTTCATAATGTACCTGTTCAGATTCTACTTAAGAACAAACCTAAAGCCGCAAGTGTTTTTAAATGGCTTCTTTTTTTCCTTTACAAATGTCATTTTGTGCAAGGACAGTTCTAAACACGGGAAACACATGCCACTTCACAGGCATACTTTTGACACCCCCCAGGTACCATATTTAAAGGAAAATTTCACTTTTTTTTTTTCACTTTATGCATCATTAAAATGACTGCTCCCGAAAAAACGTTAGTTTTTAAAAGTTCTTTTTGCATTGATATATGTCCCCTGGGGCAGGCACCGGGTCCCCAAACCTGTTTTATGACATTAACATGCATATTGGCCGTTGTAATTAGCACTTTTGATTTCGAACGTTCGCGTCCATTATAACGTATAGGGTTCGAAAATTCGCGCAAACTTTCGGTCCGTTCGAAGGTTCTGGTGCGAACCGAACCCGGGGGTGTTCGGCTCATCCCTACTGTCATCCCAGAAGGAAGCCTCCTCTAAATATGATGCACAAGAAAGCCTGCAGTTTGCTGAAGACAAGCAGACTAAGGACCTGAATTACTGGAACCATGTCCTGTGGTCTGATGAGACCAATATGAGGAGTACAAAGACAAGTGTGTCTTGCCTACAGTCAAGCATGGTGGTGGGAGTGTCATGGTCTATGGCTGCGTGAGTGCTGCCGACACTGGGGATCTACAGTTCATTATGGGAACCATGAATGCCAACATGTACTGTGACATACTAGAGCCAAGCACGATCCCCTCCTTTCAGAGACTGGGTCGCAGGGTAGTACTCCAACATGATAATGACCCCACACACACCTCCAAGATGACCACTGCCTTGCTAAAGAAGCTAATGGTAAAGGTGATGGACTGGCCAAGCATGTCTCCAGAACCAAAACCCTATTGAGCATCTGTGGGGCATCCTCAAATGTAAGGTGGAGGAGCGCAAGGTCTCTAACATCCACCAGCTCTGTGATGTCATCATGGAGGAGTGGAAGAGGACTCCAGTGGCAACCTGTGAAGCTCTGGTTAACTCCATGCCCAAGAGGGGCAAAATAGTGACACTTTGGACCCAATTTGGACATTTTCACTTAGGGGCGCACTCACTTTTGTTGCCAGCGGTTTAGACATTAATGGTTGTGTGTTAAGTTATTTTGAGGGGACAGCGAATTTAAACTGTTATACAAGCTGTACACTCACTACTTTACATTGTAGCAAAGTTTAATTGCGTCATTGTTGTCACATGAAAAGATATAACAAAATATTTACAAAAATGTGAGGGGTGTACTCACTTTTGTGAGATACTGTATGCTAGCACATTTTCCATTTGTAACTTTCTATCCTTTAAATCTGAACTCCAGGTAGATATTAAAGGTGCAGGTTGAATCTAAATTTTCACCCCACATTGTGTCCAGCTCCTTCTATATGGTTGTTAAATCTTGTCCTGAAGTTATTTCTCTGTATAATTTTGTATTCTTAGCAAATACAGAAACTAAGCTCTTAATGCCAACCTCAATGTTGTTTATGAATAAGTAAAAACCCAACCCCGAGAATAATAAAAGTCCTCCCTTGCAGTGGGTCTGTGCCCACACTGCAAGAGTTAACTGCTTGTTTCTGTCTAGGGGATGGGAAAAGCACTTTTACTGACCTGATCCTCCACTTCCCTGGTAGACAGTGCTCCCCCTATGCTCCAGCAGTACACTGCCCCCCAGCTTCCTCATGTCTAATGCAGGGCTATGGACCATAGACCACTGGAGTGTAGGGGAGAAGAGTACGGTCCAACAGTGTGCATGAGAAAGTAAAACCACCACTTCTCCAAATGTAAGCAGCATTTGACAGTTTCTAAAAAGATTTATCACACCTCATTCTACTGCAACAGGTTACTGTTCTATTTGTATTATTGTTGTATTATTACTTTTACTAAGGTTGATATGATGCAGGAAGAGGCTGAAGATCACAATGGCAGCAGATACATTTAAAAAGGCCCAGAAGGTACGGTATGCAAAAGAACAGTTTTTTCATACTCTAAGCCTTGAACATCATTTAACTTTTTCTTGCCCCAGGTGACATTATATTTATGTTTACATATTTTTGACTGTATTAGATGTTCTTAAGGTTAATATTCTGTTAATTCCAACTCCCAGTTACATCAGTATTTTTAACACTGTGTTGATCTATATGAAGCATTTCCTCACAACTATGTTCATCTTTGTACTGAGCCTTGACAATCTTTTAGGGAAACATAGATCTGCACTGTTGTATACCAGTGGCCCCTTAAAGTGATACTAAAGTTTCAGTTTTTTTTTTCTTTAAAAATAACAAACATGTTATACCAACCTGCTCTGTGTAATTGTTTTGCACATAGCAGCCCAGATCCTCCTCTTCTTGGGTCCCCCATCGGTTCTCCTGGCCCCTCCCTCCTGTCGAGTGCCCCATAGCAAGCAGCTTACTATAGTGGCACCCGAGCCAAGCCACAGCTCTTTGTGTCCATTTAGACACAAAGCTGCAGTTCGGCCCCACCCCCTCTCTTTCCTCACTGATTTACTGACTTTGACACCAGAGGGAGCCAGTGGAGCCGCTGCTGTGTCTCAGCCAATCAGGAGGGAGAGTCCTGGACAGCCGAGGTACTCGTGCACATTGCTGAATCGAGATGGGGCTCCTGTAAGTATTAGGGGGGCTAAGTGGGGTTGTTGCACACAAGGATTTTTATCTTAACGCATAAAATGCATTAAGATAACAAAAACTTTTGCATTTAGAACCACTTTATTTATTTTATTTTACCTTTAAAGTGTCACTAAACCCACTTCATAAAAATTACATGCTGTTCATACTCTCGCAGTCTTCATGAGATTACCTTTCTGTATTCTGAAAAAAAAAACTGGTTGATCTTGCTATTTCCACCTGCTGTTCATATCCCCAATTCAGCTAGGGAGTTTGCAGCTGGGGTGGCAAATCTGCACATGCTCAGTTTTCTGTGATATTCTATGCTGAGAATTTCCTTTCTATCACATCTGAGCAGCTTGTGTGACTATAGAGTTACACATGTGGATGTATACACAGTGGTAAATGACAGCCCATTACCTCCCTCCTCCTCCATGCCCACTAACCAGCTAAACACAGTGGGATGGGATAGTACATGTAGATTAATGGTTGCTTCACCTCCCTCGTATTCTAAAACACAGGCTGGAGGGGTGTGACACAGCCTGTGACTGGCAGAAATCCACCGAACATGTTATTTCCACAAAATGATAAGATATGATTTCAAATATATATTTGTATGACAATTTAAAACAGTTTATTGATATTTATTTTTACTCTGTATTCCAAAGGATGTTTTTTTATTTTGAACATGTGACTAGCAGCAGAGGACATACTGTAAGCTCCCCCTGCTTATGTTTCCCTGCAGAGAGGATGGGAAAGATCTGGGTCAGTGACAGCTGTATATCGATTAGGAAAAAGGTACTTAGATTGTTTTAAATAATTATAGTGTCATCATCCACATACAGAAAGAGAAGGGGCAATGTAAAATTAAACAGTGTGTGTTTAGTATCACTTTATTGAGGGCTAATTTACTTACCTTTTAAACCAGAGTCTGCTCCAAACTAATTTTGAAGGTGCTGTTCTGGTGCTGGGAGTTCAAGGAGAGACCTAATGCAACACATATGGGTGTGCCAAAAAAGGAGATGTGGTCAGAAAGTGGGCATGGTGGGTGTCCATTCATTGTGTATACAACCTATCTTTTACTGTATCACCTGTCCCACTCTGGATAGAAATAGGGTCTGGGGTGCACTAAAGAGAATGTGGGAGTAAAATAAGGCCCAGTGATAACTCCAGCAAGTGTAAGGGCTACCAATGGTAACTAGGAATAATAGTCCCCAGCAACAATGCCTAGCATGTATCAGGACCAGCAATAACCACCAGAAAATGAATAATTATTCCCCAACATGGCACAATAATAAACACCCAGCATGGCACAACAGTTAGCCCCCAGAATGGCACAATAATTAACCACCAGCACTACACAACAATCAACACCCAGCCATGCACAATATGTATCTCCAAGCATTGCAGAATAATTAACCCTCAACCATGCACAATAATTAATTCCTAATATTGCACAACAATTAACCCCCAACATTGCACAACAACTAACCCACAGAATTTCACAATAATTATCTCCCAGGATTGCCAATAATTAACACTACACAATAGTTAACCCCCAGCATTCACTGTGTAAAACATACAACATGTTACAAAGGTGAACTTATCCTTTACTGCCCCGTACACACGCTCGGATTTTCCGATGACCAGTTCCGTCGGATCATTTCCGTCGGACTTTGTCCGATGTTGGTGTTGCGTACACACGGTCGGACAACTTTGTCGGAATTTCCGGTCTTCAAGAACATTGTGACGTAAGTCGTCTTCCACGAGACTAGAAAAGGGAAGTTCAGCACCACGTCCCGCACCCGTTGGGCTCCTTCTGCTGATTCCGTGTTTATCGCGAGTTAGTTGAAGTTTGGGGACTTACGATTCGCGCTTCTCAGTTTTGTGACTCAGATCGTTACTGCTCTTCAGTTTGTGCTTGTCGTGCGTATCTGTTTATTAGTGCGTGTAGTCAGTTCGCATTTGTTGGTCATTGCGGCCTATATCTTGATATAGGACGCTTTGATTTTCACTGCTTATTGTCTGCTCGTTTCTGGTATTCATTTCGTTCTTTCAGGCCTTGCTGTTTATCTGTGCTTTCTGTTTGTCCGTTCTGACCAGCCGACCGTTTGTGAGCGATGTTTCCCGTACGTACTCGTCGCCGAGTTCGTGCTGTACGCGGAATTGGTGTTCGGCTTTTAGCTTTGAGCCAAGACCCGTCCATGAACAGAGTGACGAGGAGTATGTGGACCAAGAATTGGTTGCTTCAGCGTGATCAGTTCTCGCACATGCCTTTGCTTCGTGAGATCCGGGAGAATAATCCTGATGATTTCAGGAACTTTCTCCGGATGACGGACCCCGCTTTTCACCGTCTTTTGGCTTTGCTGACCCCTTTTATCAGCCGGCAGGATACCTGCATGAGACAAGCCATCACTCCGGAGCAGAGGCTTGTTGCTACGTTGAGGTACTGAAGTTCTCCTCGGGTATCTCTCCCCAGGCTCTGGGAATCATTATTCCAGAGACCTGTTCTGCCATCATCCAGGTCCTGCAGGAGGACTATATTAAGGTAACATTTCTCCTTTACTATTCCCTTCTATGCATGCTCTGTTTGCTAATGTCTTCTATTTTTGACCTCCTTCCCTAATTACCATGATTGCAATATGCTCTAATATGCTGTGCCCCTTTTCTCCTTCCTGTATTTTTCCCTTCACTTACCTCCCCAGCATGCTCTTCTGGCCCAATAGACACCTATGGCCTAGTCACTTAAGCAATGTATTTTGTCTGCTGCATAGTATTGTTTTCCCCCAAACACCCCCTAAAATATGCACAAATGTTTGCTGTGTGTTTTACTTCATGCAGAGCCCCTTTTTTTCCCTTTTTTTGGGGGGGGGGGGGGGGGGCTGCCAAACTCATTAGGAACCCCCTCCCCCAACTGCTCTGTCAGATGGTACCAATCCTCTATCTGCTGGCTTTACCAAGGTCAATACACACTATATACCTACCTCTTTATAGTGGGAATCTTTAGGGATGAATTCAGCAAAGCATGTAGTGCAAGTGGCTGGCTCCATACTTTCCATTTGCTCTTTTTTTGGGTGCTTTCCCTCCTATTAGCTTGCTAGGTAATTGCAGAATGTCAAAATGTGCTTCCCTTTTTTTTTGGGGGGGGGGGGGATTTGGAATGTTCTTTTATCTTTCCTGTGGGCTGCCAATAGTGTTAAGTTAAGGAGGGTCTGGCCAAACTAGCACACATTATTGAGCCATTTGGCAATCAATGAAGTGCAGAGGGTTACCTGTCCAAACCCCCCCCCCCCAAACCCCTAGTTATTGTCAATGGCCCATCAGAAGTGGGGGGATTGATGGGGGGTGAGTAATCTGCTAGGGGGACCCTCTACTTTTGGGTGCAAATACTTTAAAGCTTACAATTTAAAAGTCTGATCTTGTTCCAAGATGTTTATTGTCTAATCTGCTTGCAATGTTTATGTGCAAAGTGACTAATTATTTTTTCTTGTTTCACTCTACTTTACTTTTGACATACATAATGCTTTTGTGTTTTTAAATAAGGAAGCCACACATTTTCAAAATTACAAAAGATTACTTACAACACATTCACAAGTGCGTTTCCAAATTTTGTGGCAAAACTGACAAGATCTTGGTTCTTTCGAACATTGTTTACTAACATTCCGCATTTGTTAAAACCAGGCATGGAGCAAAACAGAACAGACTAAACATAGGAACTTGCAAAGTTCAACTTTCTAAAGTGAAGACAAGATCAGACATGACTATATGTTCAAAGTGTGTTTGATCTTGCCTTCATCACATGGGGGGTCACCCCTGGAAAATGGTAATTTAGAACATGCACACAATTTGGGTCTCAAAATGGACATTAGATGGTAAATCACATGCCTAGAATGTTCAAAAGTGCAATTTCCCATCATGAGGATCAATGGACATGTTTTGGGGGTGCAACCCCTTCACCACATCCACTTTAGTAGTTAGTAAAGTGGTTGCACCCCCAAAAAAACGTTGTCATTCATCCACCATGATGGGAGCTAGCACATGTGGACACAATGTGTGCATGTTCCAAATTTGCCACAGTTATTAAGTTGCAAATGTGGTCACAAACAGCCACAAATGTGTGTTAATTACTTGGTGCGTTTTCAGATTTTACCTAAAACATCAATGATGTTCTTCAATTTTTGTTGAACATCATTGATGTTTTGCTTTATGTCATCTAGATCTCGATTGCAGACCATTATCTCCCCGATGAGTACGTGGGCACTTTCAGTGGTAAAGTGCGATTCTTCTTCCACAACATCCACGTCACCTAAAAACACCAAATTTCTCTTGGAAATGAGGCAGGCATACATTGATTAGCTTACCAGTAGCTGTGTTCTCCCACACTCACCTGTTGTGGTGACAAGTTCTCCAAGTTCTATGATCTCTCCTTCCTCCTCCTCTGCTTCTGGTCTTTCCCCTTCTTTGGGAGGTGTGGGTTTTCTGGTTTCCTCAGACGTCCCGAGTTTTCTTTCCCCTATGAGAATGTACAAAAGGAAGATTTAGCACCACAATCTATTGAGGGCAGAAATAGGAAATGTCAAACATTGCTTGAAAGTGAGGGACAATATTTTTGGTTGGCCATTTACAAATGACAACAACATGAATGTAGTCACTTTGTAAAGGTGCTAAACTTACTAGCTTTTTAGTAGAAGTTTGTCTGATGGAGACACCCCTCTAGTATCCACTGGAGCACATGTGGGGAAAAGCATAATAAAAAGGGGGTTTGGGTGTTCCAGCACTAGTGCTCTAGAGTCCAGATAGGTAAACAGCTACTGAGTGACCTCTCCTTTACATTGAATAAATTTGCTTTACATTCTTGATGACATCTCTATTGAGAACAAACTTCCTTTCAATAAAAACTTCACCAAACCTCGTATTATAAGTGGCCGAACGATCGAGGTTGAGTACGATCGAATGGACACACATGGACATGACAGTGGCAGAAAGATCGAGATTGAGTACGATCGAATGGACACACACGAACATGACAGTGGCACAAAGATCGAGGTTGAGTACGATCGAATGCACAGACGAACATGAAAGTGGCCATTTTCAAATGTACAACATTGTAAAAATCCAAACACATGGAGCAGTATGCAAGCAAGAAATCCAACACAAAACACAACTACTTACTTTTTTGAAGAACTCGCTTGATCTTTCTGTACTGATCGGGCTCCCTCAGTTTCAGGTCTGACCAGCGTTTCCTCAGTTACTCCTTGGATCGTTGTACCCCAAAATGATTGTACAGCCTCCTCACTTTAGACATGATCTTGGCCTTTCTGACATTTGGGTTGAGGTAAGGCCCATACTTCCCATCATAGTCGCTCCAATATGTCCACCATCTCCAACATTTCTCCAAAAGACATATTGGAGGCCTTAAATTTCAGGCTCCGGGATCGGGACGTTTCTGCCTCCGGCCTTTCCTCGTCCTCCTCCTCGTTGCTGCAATATTTGGGGTGCACCTGCTGTCTCCCCGCCATGTGCTCTCCCCACTGCGCCGTAAAGAGAAGGGGTGGGGAATAGACGAGAAAGATCGTCAGGGGCGGGCGGAGTTTGACTCATGCGCACTGTAAATAAAAAGTCACACGCCTGTGTCGTAGCCACGATCTGTGAGACGAGGGGAGAGAAAGCTCACGCACGAGACGATCGCTAGAACGAAGGTACAATTTGAACTTGGTACATAACTAGCCTAGACTGATTAGACCTTGAGGCTTCTTTATGGAGAAGATTAGGAGAGTTTAGCCTGACATTATTTATAGTGTTTTGTGTGGTGTTGTGTCTTGCAGAGAAAATGGAGGGGTTCAACGATGTGAGTTTTCTCCCCCTCTTCATTGATAAGTACAGGGAAATGTCCCTATTATGGCAGGCCAAACACCCTGATTACAGCAGCAAACCAAAGAGGTACGCAGCCATGAAGAAACTTGTGGAATTTGTAAAGCCAACGATCCCCACGGCAACCGTTCAGAAGTTACGACTTAAAATTGGCAGCCTGAGGAGTACCTATTTCAGGGAGCGCAATAAGGTCCTGAAGTCCCAAGCATCTGGAGCTGCAGCAGATCAGGTCTATGTCCCCAAGCTCTGGTACTATGACAGGCTCCATTTTCTCAAAGACCAGGCTAATGTCAGGGAGTCACTCTCGACTCTTCCTTGCACGCGTCCTTCCATGCACGCCACCCCTGATGAGGCTTCCGAGGAGCAACCTGGGCCTTCCAGTCTGGAAGATGTGGAGGAGCCCAGCTTGAGCCAGGTATAGTATTTTTGTACCCATTTTTGTGAAAAATGCATTATGTTCACCTAATTCAGGATCCCCAATTGCTTAGTTCCTAATGTGTTTGACATATCAACTGACAGTAGTGTTGGAGACATTTGGGGCAAGAATATAAACTACAGGGCTGAGAATTGTATGGTTTTCTATTTGGAAACATTTTGCAACAGTCACTAGATGAAAATTGTGTGTGTTTGATGAACAAATAACTGAAACTATGTCCCTTTTTCATACACAGGAAGACCTCAGCCAGGAGGTGGCTGTGGAATGTGGCAGTCAGGAGGAGGCAGGGGTTAGTGGCAGCCAAGAGGTGGGTAGTGGCAGCCAAGAGGGGGGTAGGCCTAGGAGCCTGACTGTCTCCCAAGTCCCTCCCCTCCGCCTTCCCTACAAAAGGGCGAGAAGGGTGGGGGAGGTGGGAGAGTCAGCGCTCCAGCTGATCAGAGATGCTTCAGCCTCCCTACATGCCACACCCACCTACGAGGAGGCCTTTGGCTCCGTGGTTGCCACGAAAATGATGGCTATGGTGGTGGGACAACGCAACATGTGTGAGGAGGTTATCCTCAAGGTCCTAAATAAGGGGATGGCTGGGGGGATGACCACACTCACACATGTTTGTGATAGTGACCATGCTCCGCCTCCTCCTCCTCCTTCTGCCACCCCACCAGCACCACAGCGTGGAAGGAAACGTACAAGGAAGACAAGAGAGTGACGACCTGGATTCAGTCTGGTCTGAGAGAAGATGGAGCCTCTCGTAGTACCAGAGCCTGGGGACCTAGATGGCATCTGCTGCAGTTCCGGATGTTTTGGACTTCAGGACCAGATAGCACTCCCTTATTATTTAGATAGGTACTCCTCAGGCCCCCAATTTTAGAAGGTTGAAAAATGATGTTTGCCGTGGGTGTCCAAGGCTTTGCTAATTCCCCAAGTTTCTCCATCGCTGCGTTCCTCTTTGGTTTGTTGCTGAGACCTAAATAAAGGTATTTTTGAGTTCAAAAAATCATTGCCTATGTGTTTTACTTTTCTACAATGACAGTTTATTTGTGAGTAGGCAGGTACATTTCACAAATAATAAAGTCCAATTAACAAGGGGCACCAACAACAAACAACCTCCTAGTGAATTTAAGCAACAAATACAATGTTGTTTTGCTAAGTTGAGACACACAACCCCCCTCAAAAATCTAAAGAAATTATCCAGAAAATATGTATTCCAAAAAAAAAAAAAGGACAAATCATCCCAAAAATATTACAAACATTCTTTAACGATCTGAGGAAAAATAAACATCTAGTCAAGAAATCCTGAAAAAGAATAAATAAATAAGTTTGTGAGAAGTGAGGGTGAATAGGAGCAGCTAAAACACGTCATTCTTCTTGCATTGTAAAGAAAAAGAGAATGCGCTGCATTAAAGACATTTTAACATTGCAGCGTGACGAATGTGCTGTGTTGATTAGGAACGGTTGTTTTACCTGACCGAGCGCTTCCGTCACAGAATTTCTTCTGAGTATGCGTAGCACTTTGTCCGTCCGACTACGCTACACACGATCGGAATTGGTGTGATCAGACTTTGTTGTCGGAAAATCTATCCAGCAGGAGATAGAACTTTGTCCGTCGGAAAATCCGATGGAAACTGTCCGATGGTGCCTACACACGGTCGGAATTTCCGACAACATTGTCCGATAGGACAGAATCCATCAGAAAATCCGACCGTGTGTATGGGGCTTAAGAGTAAACCTTCCTATAGATGTTAGATCTTTAGTGCCTCCTACTTCCACAGTTCAATTTAGGCCTGTTAAGTAACACTTGATAAAAAAGTTTCTGGTTTTGCAGCCAAAGCCTAAATCTAAAAATGCCTTTTTGTAATGTTGTAAAGTTTAATGAATCAGAATGGGGTACTCTTGCTATAAGCAGTAATGTAACTGTAAAAATCAATTACACTTGCGAGATATGCAATACCAAAATACAGTGTCACTAGTGCTGTCTGTCTGAATTTCACTGTTTCATCACATACAGCTTAAAGGTCTCTCACAAGCCCTTGCCCTTTTTTTTTTTTTCAATAGCTTGTATTACAGTTTTAAAGTGGTTGTAAACCCTCTGGGACCACGTTTACCTACAGGTAAGCCTAGATTAATTTTACTTACATGTTAAAGGAGATATTTTACAAAAAACGGGCATGATATCTACGGCGTACACAACGGGGCATACGCACTGAGCATGCCGTTAGTGAAGGCTAACATGCTGTCACTCACGGCTCCCGCGTGCATGCACCTGAGTGACGTCATCGATATCCAGAAGGAAGATGGACGCTTCGTGGAGAAGAGGACAGCAGTGACATCGCAGGCTCCTGTGTCAGGTAAGTGACACATAATGGGCTACTATGCGATGCAAAATAGCCCATTATGCTTTACCTTTGCAGGTAAACAAAGAGGAAGTAAACCCATCAGGGTTTACTTTCTCTTTAAGTATAATACAAAAGCTAATACTTATATATACAATATCAGATAATCGTCAAAATGAGAATGTTCCTTTTTCCAAAGTGATCAGAGGCCCTGACTGGCTGAATAGAAAAGCTACAACAAGAAGTTTCATGCCTAACAATCCGGTTCTACTTGTTAGCATGACCATCTCTCCAAGGCAATAACCCCAGGTATCAGCCACTAGGCACCCAAAAAAATCAGCAAATAAATGATTATCAAGTGATATTACAGCAAGTTGTCAGTCATGCATATTTCTAGAACATTGGGAGGTATAAAAACATTAGCATCTAGAATTGACCCTGATACCTCAACCCAGGGGGTCTCGATCCCAAGAGAATAGTACAATTGGGGAAACTGTATGGTCCCCCCTCAGCATCCTACCAAAAAATGTATCAATATGGTATAACAGAACCAAAAATAGGAAAGCAAGAAATGAAAAAAGGAAAGAAAGGATAGAAGTAGGTACCCTCAACCCGGGCCTCCCTGGGCCGAGTGTCTAGGTAGCTTGAAAATCTGCAATCCAGGGGTTCCACTCTCTCTCAACCTAGCTTGATTATCTCTACGAATGCTGGTCAGTTTTTCATTAATCATAATCCAGGATATTTTATGTTTCACCATCGTAACATTAATCACGGGTGATTTCAACACGTGTGCTATGGTTATTTTAGCTGCTAGAAAGATGAAAAATATAAGTGTTCAAAGATGTTTGGGGATCTTTTCCGACAGGTTGGCAAAAGCCTTGCCCTTTTTTTGACAATCCATTGCAAAATAGCTTTGAAACTTTTTTTTTAAGATTTGCCTTTGCATATATTTCCATAGGGTTTAAATTCAAAGTGATTGTAAATGCAAAGTTTTTTTTATTATTTTAATAACAAACAGGTTTATACCTACCTGAGTTACCCCAAACCTCCTATTCTGAGGTCTCCTCTCTTGCAAGTTCCTCCATAGGAAGACCTTCCGAACTTCGTTGTCTGCGTCCATAGACACAGACAGCAGGTATAATGTACCAGGTGCTGGAGGCCAATGGAGAGAGGGCTTCCTTTTCAGCTTAGTTCCAGAATCCCCTGAAGGTGAGACAGGAGGAGTCGGGCACAAAGTAGCACAGGTCGCCTGTGAAGTTACTTGCAGAAAGCTCAGGAATGCTGCTGTTGTGATGAACAGAGTCTGCAGGCAGGTGGCATCTGTGAGGCAAGACAAGTCTGTAAAGTCACTGAGATAATAGAGTAGTCAACACAAGCCGAGATCAGAAGCAGGTTTAAAGCAGAGCAGACGAAGTCAGGTGGAAGCCGGGTCAAACAAGAGAAGCTGGCAGAGGGTATCCGTGAGACGAGTTGGGGTCAGGAACTGGAGATAGGCAGACAGGTCAGGAACAAGCTGGGTCAGAAACTAGGCAACACAGGAGCAAGGAATCACAGGAACACAGGTAACAAGCTGAGATCAGTCTGCAACTTCCTTATAAAGGCCCATGTGATGTGCTGCTGGGGACGCTGGGTCCTAGAGCCCTTTTCCTGTTGTTGGTGCCTTGACAGATGATGGGTCTTAAAGCCATTGACCTCAGCAAAGCTTGTAAGACCAGGAAGGGAGGGGAGAGGGCCACTGCAGACAGGCACAACGCTGGATCAAATGAGGGCTCAGGTAAGTATGGTGGAAAGGGGGCGTGAGTGGAATACCACTACCCAAATATTATTTACCCTAATGCAAGCAATAAGCATTGAGGTAGTATGTGGGAGAACCTGCCTGTGGTTAAATAGCATTGCCTCAAAAGGGGGGTTCTCCTACATACTATACAGGACTATACTATACAGGACTATACTATACAAGGCACAATATATTCCACAGAAAAGCTAGTCTTTTGGGCAGTATTTTAAGTGGTGTTATGCGTGGTAGCAGTGACGTTCTACTGAGCAGGACATGGAGTACTGAGCTAGAAAGAACAGCAAATGAAGTAGACCAGAACTCAAAAAGTAATGTAAATGTAAATAGTGCCTAAGCACTATCAAGGTGGCAGCCTCCACACAGATATATAGGACAGAACAGGAGGACACTGTAAGTCATTCATGGGGAAAAAGTCAGTTGCAGGGAGACCACACGAAATACTGGTGACAAGTCCTTTGTCTGTTTGGGCACAACATTCAGAGGTTAGTTCATCTTCATTGTTATTATGTGCCCACACAAGGTAATGCTGGCACGATGACATGCATGCACTTTTTGGAAAAATTGTACTTTTTTTTCAAATTCAAATACTAATTAATAGACAGATTAAGGCTTTTTACCATGGGCATTATTGAGTCAATTCTAGATTTAACCTGTGTTAGAGGAACTTGTGGGAGTGATATAAACCATTGGACTGCTACACAGATAGTATGGATCAGCTGTTCCTACAAGTGGGTGGCTCCCCTGAGGGGCAAATAATAGGCAATTTGCCATGGTTAGTGCAATAAGCCTACCCTATCATGGTAGCGGAGAATGTTTGAATTTTTTGCCAGACTGAGTGTATTGTGTCATAGGACCACAAAAAATGTGGTTGTGTCCTGGGTATGGGACAACCCCTGAAACATGTGAAAGGGACTGCTGTAAATATGGTATGGAGTCATTGGGGTTAGATACCACCTTGTGAGCAATTTTATAGCTGTTTCACAAATTGTAAGAGATCTGGTACATTTACAGACATGGTTAAACAATCATCCCAATCTTCTGTGGTAAATTGAGAATCACAATCGACTTCCCATTTAACCATATGTGGGAGTTTGGCCAGGGAGCATGCTAAGACATGTGGTTGTAAAGATCTGAAATGAGACCCCTACCTCTCGGAAGGTTCTGGCAATTTTTTTCATAAATGGTAAGAGGAGAGTCACATGTCAAAGAGTAGTGTGTAGAATAAAAATTATGAATCTATACATAGTGAAAATGCTCAAGTTGACGAGCTTGTCTAGATGCTTGGAGAGATGTGAAAGTAACAAAGTAACATAAATAGAAATCAGACCAAACAGTACGTTTTTGGGATGTCCACCAAGAGAAGTTTTCATCTCTGGTGAAGCCTGGAATAAAGGCAGGATTTCATAGAAAGGAGGCCTGAGGAGAAGTGTGGAAAATCAGAGCATATTTCTGTTTATACATTTAGCCCAGAGCAATCCTGGGAGAAAATAGTGATTCACTTTCAAATCTAACCCAGGGGATTTTAGAGTTACATATGTTTCATTAGGCCTTCTGGGAAAAGCTGAGAAGCGAGATAATAAAGCCAAATGCAGGGGGGGCCCAGTCCTTATTTGTGTTAGGAGCAATATGGGACCGATTTCCAGAATCGAGGTCGGGAATTGGGCCATATAAATGTATTTATTGCCGGCAGTATTGACTCCAGAAAAGATTTTGTTAGACCAATGGGAAGGGCTCTGAAAATGTAAATAAGCTTTGAAAGGGCATTCATCGTTATGGCCTTACTCTACCTAAAAAAGAAATGTGGTACGTATTCCACAGATTGAGCATATTTTGGATTTTGGTGATGAGTGGGAAATAATTTTTGGAAAACAGAGATGGCAAGGTTGGGCCAAGTGTGACTCCCAGATAGGAAATAGATGCTGGAGACCATATGAAAGGGAAGGAGAAATAATTATAACTAAATGTACAGGTTTCTGCAGTGCTTTTCTAATATTAATGACATATTGTTGACCTCATCTGTCACTTATTCACCGTTATATTTTTCAAACTTTTCAACCGCTACACGTTATGCAACATTAAGCAATTCAGGAAGTAATAGCAATATTTTTTCCTGTTCAGTCAACAAGTTATAATATACAATTGTACAGATGTTCCAACAGATGTTTTTCTAATCTGAGTGTGGAGTTTTGAGAAAAGATAATACTGTCCAATTGGTTATTTGATGGAAAGGAATTAACATTACCCTTTCTTAAAACTTGTATACATGGTTCAGATAGCTCAGATGCTCCCCTGAAAAGAATAAATACAATTAAGTATTTTTAAAGCTTTCTTTTACTTGACGAATTAGCTTCTGTAAATTCAGTTTGCAACGAACAATAAAAATGATTTTGGTTGACAGATGTCTTCAATGTGTGTAGTGATACCTAAGTTTCACATATGAGACAAATTTCATATTGATTAGCTGCCTATATATTTTGAAGGCAGTGGATATATGCTTGAATGTGGAAGGGAAAGAATGGGCAATAAGGCCGGATTCACACCTATGCAGTTTTAGTGCTTTTTTTTTAAAGAGCCCCGTCCCGATGAGTTCGCGCGCAGAAGCCAGCGCATACGTGAGTAGCGCCCGGATATGAAAATGGTGTTCAAACCACACATGTGAGGTATCGCCAGAGCAATAATTCTAGCCCTAGTCCTCCTCAGTAACTCAAAACTGGTAACCTGTAGACATTTTTAAACATCGCCTATGGAGATTTTTAAGGGTAAAAGTTTGTCGCCATTCCACAAGCCGGCACAATTTTGAAGCGTGACATGTTGGGTATCAATTTACTCCACACCTGTTGTGCTGTTCTGCTGGGCTGTGCTCCTAAATCCCAGCAGTTGCAGGGAGTGCCCTAAAAGACTCATGCTAGCCTGTGCCCTGAAATTGCCAGTGTGCCTCCTTTTGAAAAGTAACATGCTGAATTTGTCTAATTTCAGCATGTTTGTTCTTCATCAGTGCAGAAAGTCTCAGTCCCCGTCTGTACTAAGGTTTCCTGATGGTTTCCTATTTCCTGTCAAATTTTTCGTTGAAACAGCTACATATAGTATCAATTTGGAAGTCTGTGTGACAGTGTGACAACTCAGGAGCACAATTAGGAGATAGGAATGGAGCAATGTCACTTTATAACAGGAAGTTCCTGAACGTTGACATGTATGGCAAAACCACCTCATATTATTTTAATGAAACTACTACAAATTGCATGGGATTTTAGTGAATGGGTTTACCTAAAATAGATTTATCAGTAATTTTATATGTCCCCATATAAAAATTTTGAAAATGTATAATTTTTCAGAAAAGCACTTCCTTTCATCCTATACATCCTCAAGCTCCAGTCTGTGAATTTACCTAGGTCAATATGATGCAGTCAGTCTGATGCAGGCAGGAGAAAGCAGTCTCTTTTCTCCCATACTGATCACACTGCAACATTTTAAGTTTGTAGAAAAGCCACAATGTAAGAGGATGCAGTAGGGAGTGATTTCTTTTGGACATTTGTGAACACATCCAAAAACTGCACAGGTACCAGGATTTACATGATTGCGAAATCCTGAACTGCCTGAACTGGAATCTCAGTACAGTAAGGTAACCCTGGATGACGAGTAAACAAAGATGGTTCCATTCTACTGTGATCTCTGTGAGAGGTGATACATACTTAAAAGTGTTACACTGACACATTGCATAGCACGCATGGACTTAACATGAACAAAGATATCAGAGGACAGGTCAACTTTGCACCCATTTGAATTGCTCTAGTTAAGCTGAAAATGTTTTTATTTCTTTTGCTGACTGAGGAATTCTTTTTAGCAAATGAGCCACATTGATTAGTAAGAAGTCTTTCGCTCACAGCACATGAGGGGGTTGAATATGAAACCAGACACCACCACACAGCCATTAAAAGACGCTCAAATAAGCACATTTGCATAGCACCATCTGTTATTTGACCACATGGACTATCAACTTTTACAGTAAGGACATTTTGGTGCAGATTCCACATTTTCAACCTCCTAGCATACAGTATGTGTTTTGTTAAAATAGAAGTGAAAAAGAGAGACTATTATATCTAATAGTAGAGCTAAAGTAACAGAAATTATCATATTAGTGTAGCGCACCCCCTTAAGGGCCTCAGATGAACTTGGATCACCCACATTGCACAGCCAGGCACACCAAATTTTCACAGGCATTTCCAAGTCAGTATATGACTGTGCTTTTGTTTTTTTATTGAGGGTAATAACTTAGGCATAGGAGGTTATGGGATGCCCATTTGACTTCAACAACAAACTTCAGGGACGACTCTTCATATATACAGTCTCTATATACGGCTTCACTTCTCCCTCCTTTACTCACTTGCTTGCAGAACTCAGCTGGATCACTGTGAAGATCTGACAGGCTCTCAGTCAGATTTTAAGCGATGGCCCATTACAGACAGGCTCCTTGTATGTGTAGCAAAAAGAACAGTGTCCAGCTTGTATTGCTCCTGTGGCTGCTGATCCCAGCACCACCTCTTCAGGCACTGCCAACCCACCTGGCTTCAGCTGCCCCTCCAGGCTAACTTTTCCCCACAGTCCTCCAGACTGAACACAAACCAACCCACCTGACTCACTCTCAGGAGATCTCCCAGTAGTCCTGACCTGCTCCTGCTGTCCTCTCTCCTTGCTCCCATGCCTTCAGGAAGGGCTACTTCTGTGTGTTTTGGCTGAATCCTTCCAGAACCCAAGCCCCGGCCCAATGTCACCCCCCTAGACTATGGGGCACCCCTGAGGGGCCACCAATAGCCTCCTCAACACTCCATCTCCATCTTCAACCTGACTTCCCTTCCTGGCATTACACATGCCTATTTTATGAGGTGGCTTGCCCCCTGCTAGCCCTTTACTGGGGATTGGCTGAGACCCTCATAAATATGCCAAGCAGCTCCTCTTAACCTCCACCCACTATGCTCAGAACATTCTCCAATGTCCTAGTGTGATGGACTCACCCGGGACAGAGGCTTTTGGAGGGGACTGGATGCTGGCCTCTTGCCTACTGATTATGGGCCCTGGATTTTGGGGGAACAGTGCTCTTTGTGAGCTGTAGGCCTGGGGACCCTTGAGGTGGTGTTAGTTTGGATTCAGGTCCACGCCCCCCCCCCCCCCCCCCCACGACACACAGACTCTGGGAACCCTGTATATGCCATATTAGAAATAGTGACTGATTCATACTGTTAGAAGATGCTGATGTCATCAACTCCAGCCACCTGTCTGTCTGTTGTCTGCTATAATGTAAATAAGTCTAGTATGGCTTCTAAGATTCTTTCACCCATTGTTGTTTGTGCTAATTAACCCTGCTATTGTGTTAAGGAGTTCTATGCTGATATTTATGATAATGTGTATTGTATAGTTGGTGAGCTAGAAGACGGCAAGTCTACCCTAAAAGATCAAATCTCTGAGTCACCAAGTCTGGGTAAATGATTAGTAAACTAACTCATGTTAATTAGGTTTCTGGTTACAGTTTGTATTGTCAGCATGCTGTATATATTTGTATCATCTCAAATAAAACAGACTTTGTTCAGCAACCAAACAAGTATTGTCTTGTTTTCTGGTTGTGAGCAGTTGGAATATCTGATATCTAGATTCAGACTGGTAGGAAGCGGTATATGACGAAAGCGAAAGACGTTTCATTACACCTAGAAAACAGGGGGAGGCACCAGAGAGGCTGATGAGTAATACAGCCCCAAGACACTGAACCCTGACCCAGAATCACAGCTTAGGCCTAGCCCTGAGCTGAACTAAATTTTCCTCCACTAACAATTCTACTGTACACTAACAAACCTACACTAACAAACCTAGCACACCAGAGGGTGCTACATTAGGTTAGCTCTCCAAAATATCCCCCCATAATTGTGCAATTGATTAAATATTTTATGATCTTGACCATGGATCCTGTTTGCATACACCATATGTACAAAGAGTGACTTTTTGATAACATTTCTACTAAACCTCTCACAATCTGGCCACAGCTGACAATTTTTTCAGTGGGCTGAACAAATTCCTCCATCCACGCAAGTGAGGTGGATGGAGGATCCCCCCCCCCTTTTCCTTACTGGGGCATTGTATTCTGACAGCGGTACTCTCCACTTCCAAAATACACTGATCAGTGCATGCAGCCGCTGATCAACAAAAGTTTTCCAACATTCCAGCTTGGCAGAAGTTGATCTAATGAGCGGCTTTTGTCAAACAGGAACAGCTACACATGGATAAAAATTCAGCTGGTTCACCACACAAATTTCACTCCACCTATGGTCAGCTTTATTCTCAGTCTGGTGTCCCTGCCAGACAATGTTAAATGTTTTTAATATCACTGTTAATTATTTTTGCCTTTACTGGTGAATTTGGATTTTCTGCTGAGCAGAAACAGATCCTCATTAAAACACCAATTTAAAATGGCTCTGTTTTTCATTAGGTTTTAACAAATATTCAGGAACAAATGTTATCATTTGACAAAGCTTAAAATAAATTAACCACTTGACCACTGGGCACTTAAACACCCTTAATAACCAGACCAATTTTCAGCTTTCGGGGGTCTCACAATTTAAATGAGAATTACTCAGTCATACAACACTGTACCCATATGAATTTTTTGTCTTTTTTTTCAAACAAATAGAGCTTTCTTTTGGTGGTATTTAATCACCGTTGGGTTTTTTTTTTTTTGCGCTATAAGAGAAAAAAGCCTGAAAATTCGGTAAAAAAAAGAATTTTTCTTCGTTTCTGTTATAAAATTTAGCAAATTTGTAATTTTTCTTAAAAAATTTTGGCCAAAATTTATACTGCTACATATTTTTGGTGGGAGGAGGGGAAGGGTGATAGGGGAAGGTTGAGAGGGATGACTGGAGATTGATATATTGTTTGGGGAGTCTGAAGGACATATTCACTTTCACAAGGAATTATTTTAATCACTTTTTTCAATAGGTGGGACGATACTAAGGATACGTAGTAAGAAAGTAACTGTAAACATTTAGGGGAAAATGTGCTATATCCCCCGAATTAAAGAATTTATTTACTTTTTTTTTTTTCTTTCTTTCTTCTTTCTCTCTTCTTCCCTCCCGGGGGTTGGGGGCCACTGGAAGGGCCAATCTTCAGTCCACAAAGGTATCAAACGATTGGATAGACTAATTAAATGAAATCAGCAAAATGTAAATTGTATAAGTAAAACTATTAATAAAGATTTAATTATAAAAAAATAAAAATAAGTACAAATTGGGGTATATTATTTGGTCTTTGTGAAAGTTATAGAGTCCACAAGCTATGGTGCCAATATCTGAAAATTGATCTCACCTGATGCACTGAAGGCCTATCTCATTTCTTGAGACCCTAACATGCCATAAAAGTACAAATACCCCCCAAATGACCCCTTTTTGGAAAGTAGACATTCCAAGGTATTTAGAAAGAGGCATGGTGAGTTTTTTGAAGTTGTAATTTTTTCCCACAATTCTTTGCAAAATCAAGATTATTTTTTTCTTTTTTTTTTTTTCACAAAATTGTCATATTACCAGGTTATTTCTCATACACAGCATATGCATACCACAAATTACACCCCAAAACACATTCTGCTATTACTCCTGAGTATGGCAATACCACATGTGTGAGACTTTTACACAGCGTGGCCATATACAGAGGCCCAACATGCAGGGACCACCATCAGGTGTTCTGGAGCACCCAGGACAATTCTCTCCTTCATGTAAAAATCATCATTTATTGCTTGGGGAGGGAGGGTTCTTAGGAGGGAAAAGGTGATGTTTTTTCCTTTAAAAGAGAGTTTTTTTGTAAATTATACTTACCCAGGTGGATGGAGCATCGTTCCAATGTTTCATCTGTCCCCAGCTGTTTCTAAGACCAACAACAGAGCGATCAAAGACCGCTGTTCACTCAGTTCTCAATCGTCAATGAGCAAAGAGTGGTGACTGTCAGTCCCTGGCTCTACCCCCCCCTTCCCCAAGCTCACTGGAATGCCAGGCTGTGGAGGGGCACGAGCGGCTGGCTCAGGGTCTCTGCGGCTCACTGAGAGGCTGAGCGAACTGCTGGTACAGGCATCTGGGTGAATCCTGACTTTAAAGTTAGGATCTTTCCACAGCCTGGACCTGCTGAACGATGTCAGCTGGCAGTGGGCTATAGCTGGCTGTCGGCTAAAAATGAGTCACAAAAGTGCAGAATGAACTGCACTCCTCCCCAGGAGAAGTACAACCAAGCGGTATGCCATCCATTCAGAGCGCATGCACCGGTGACATCACTGGCTGCTTTCCATGTAAATATCTCCTAAACACCACAAGTTTAGGAGATATTCACTGTAACTACAGGTAAGCTTTATTATAGGCTTACCTGTAGGTACAAGTTCAAAAGCTGGGTTTACCACATTAAGACTGAATAAAAGCCAACCATATTGACCAGGTGCAAAGGGCACCATCCTGTGATAGGCAGTACACAATATTTTTAAACTATAAAACATTTTTTTTTTCAAAGAAAGTTTTATTAAAGTTTTGCAGTTGTACAATAAAGGAGTATCAAGAGGCAAGTGCAATTACGAGCAAAGCACAATAACAGTAGTGTTTAGAAAAAAGAAAACAACATTTTACAGAACAGTATACAAACATCTCAATTGTGAACAGAAACACTTGTGTGGTCCACAATGAAAACGACATGAACAGTAAGTTATAGAAAATCCTGAAATGCCCTACATGGGGGAGATAGTTTCAGTGGCTGGACAAGTAAGATCGGGCGGTAGGTGTTCAATGTTAGTAGTGAGCAAGGGAAAAGCATCATTTGCAAATGGAACGTGTAGCAACATGCCGGTTGCGCATTTCTCACCCCCACACACCCCCAAAGGGATCTTGCTGTGGATGAGGGAGAGATTATAGTAGGTATATTTGAATAAGAGAGATACGGCTATTTAGCGGGTGTTGATAGGTTCAGCGGGGCTACAACTTAAACAAACAGTGGTTCATAGGCTTAGATGAGGTTGAAGTTGATGTGACGGGAGGCGTGTGGGACGACCAATAAAGGGTAAATGATCAAGCATCTATGGGCAATTAGATAAAGGTGGGAGGGGAGAATCGGGAAGTGGTATCGTGAAGGTGGAGGGAATACTCAGATCCAGACAATATTTTGTTTTATGTAACATTTTTTATTTACGTTTTCTTTTCTGTATTCCCCTCTATTCATGTTGGGTTAGTTACAATAGGCGGGATGGTCGTGGTATAGTCAGTGGTAGACGAATCTCTAAAGTGTTTCCAGCAAGCCCAAGTGTTACTATATTTAGTAGGGTTGTCTGCAGCCTGATGAATGAGGCTCTCCATGTCAGCTATTTTGTCCACCCTTCGAATCCATTCCGGTATTGATGGGGGAGATGTGGTCCTCCAATGAACCGGAAGGCATTGATTTGCTGCATTGATGAGGTGTAGAGTCAGAGATTTCGTGTAGGAGTGTTGTGGGATAGAGGTATGGTGCAAGAGGAATTGGGCCGGGGTAAAATCTGGAGTATATGTTGTGATTTGAGAGATTAGGCGATGGATTTCCTTCCAAAACGCGTGTAAGATCGGACATTCCCACCAAATGTGAAGTATAGTACCTAGTGCCGAATTGCATCGCCAACACGTTGAGGAAGTGTTAGGATGAAACTTGTGAATTTTGTCAGGGGTCCTGTACCACCTGGATAGTAGTTTGTATCTACTCTCCTGAGCGGAGACATTTATGGAGCCCTTGTGCACATGTTTATATATACGTTCCCAATCTGTGACAGAGAGATCTAAAGCAAGATCCGATTCCCATTTCCAGACTACGTTGTCATTTTTAATATCGTGGGTGGCGAAAAGGAGAGTATATGTTTTGGAGATTAAATGTTGTTGAGGTTCGTTGAGGATGCAGAGTGTTTCGAAAGGAGTGTATTCTCTGCACCATTGCAGGGGCCGTGTAGAGGCTTGGAAGAAGTGGCGAAGTTGAAGATATTTAAAAAATGGTATGTGGTAATCAGGTAATGCGGAAGACATAGCATGGTGGGAAAGGAGTATCTTATTCTTAAAGAAATCATGAGCCCTGGGACAAGGGGCGGGTGGTGAAGTCTGTGTATCACGCAATGATAAGCCCGGAGGGAATTCAGGATTATCGGACAAAGGAGTCAGGGGGCCACAAGTTGGAGTTAGATTCATGTGATGGCAAGCTGAGCGGAAGCACGACATAGTGTTGCCGATCAGCGGGTGGGAATGAAGGGGTTTGGGGATGTGGGACTGATGGATCCAGGGTGTGTGTTCCAGAGGGATTGAAGAAAAAGCCTGTTCCAAGTGGATCCAATCTTTATTCAATTTGTGGGAGTGCCAGTCGATTATCCTAGTCAAGTGACAGGACAGGTAGTACTTCCGAATATCTGGCATGCTTAAACCCCCTAAGCGCTTAGGTAAAGTCATGTGTGCCCAACTGATCCTAGGAGTTTTAGAAGACCAGACAAAAGTTCTACATATACGCTCGTAGGCAGAAAAAAAGGCCGGAGGCAATTTGATAGGAATCGCCTGTAACAAGTAGAGGATCCTAGGTAACACATTCATTTTTAAGATTGCTGTTCTCCCAAACCACGAGAAGGCCCCCGTGTGCCATTTCTGAAGGTCTCCTTGGATGGATTGGAGGACATGTTGAAAGTTTAGTGCGTATAAATCACTCAATCTAGTTGGAAGTTTAATGCCCAGATAAGATATGGCTTGGGATTCCCAGCCAAACGGAAAGTTAAGTTTACATTGTGATACTAATTTGGTCGGTAGGGTGACATTTAAGGCTTTGGATTTAGAGAAATTGATTTGTAAGTTAGAGAGAGATTTAAAGGATGCAAAGTCTTTTAGCAAGTTGGGGATGGTGGTGATGGGATCTGTTAAGAAGAGTAGAATGTCATCCGCATAGGCGGCTACTTTGTATGTTTTATGTTTGATTGTAAGACCTTTGATGTCTGGGTTTTCTCTGAGCCGACGAAGGAAAGGTTCCATTGTGAGTAGGAAGATAATAGGGGATAAGGGACAGCCTTGACGGGTACCATTTGATATGGAGAAGGCGCTCGACAGGCGGCCGTTGATTCTAAGTTTAGCCGATGGGGATGAGTAGAGGATCATAATCATCTGGAGCAAGCGTTGAGGTATGCCCACCGATCGGAGTACAGCTTCCATATAGTCCCAGGCCACTCTGTCGAACGCCTTCTCCGCATCAAGGGACATGAAGAAACCCTGGGTGGATGTTGTGGTAAGCCAATGGTGTACGTTTAAAGCCTTAATGGTGTTGTCCCTTGCTTCCCTGCCAGGGACAAAACCAACCTGGTCCAAGTCAATCAAACCCGGAAGAAGGGGTAAAATGCGATTGGCCAAGACCTTGGCGTAGAGTTTTAGGTCGACGTTAAGGAGCGAGATAGGGCGATAATTAGTAACCAGTGAGGTATCTTTTTCTGGTTTCGGAATAAGTGAGATGTGGGCTTCTAGGAATTCCTTATGGGCCAAATCATTGGGGGAAAGGTTATTAAAGGCTTTAACTAGGTGAGGCAATAATATGTCAGGAAATGACTTATAGTAGCTAGCAGTTAGGCCATCCGGGCCCGGGCTTTTCCCTGGTTTCAATTGTTTTAGGGCGTGAAGGGTCTCATCAACAGTAAGGGGGGAGTTTATGCTATCTGAATCCGCCGCGTTGAGTGGTGTGGGGGAGTATTGGCGTAGAAATGCATGTATGGCGGTTTCGCGGTCGGGATGATTGGGTTGTGATTGTGGAGGAGGAAGATTGTACAATTGTGTGAAGTAGTGTATAAATTGTTCCATGATATCTTCAGTTTTAGAGAGGGAGTTTCCCGAGGTGTCTTTGATCATGTGAATAGTGTGAGTCGCCTTCTTGTTTTGAAGAGCTTTAGCCAGTATTTTACCAGATTTGTTGCCAAATTCGTAAAATACTTTTTGGGACATGGCGTAGCTACGTTTAAGTTTGGTGTGTATTTCCCCCAAGAGTTCTTCTCTGGTTTGTGTCAGTTCTGTCAAGACTTCTGTAGCAAGGGAAGCCTTATGTTTTCGTTCTAGGTCACGAATCCGATTAGTTAAGAGCTCTACACGTGCTTTCCTTAGCTTGTTACGCTTTGCAGCCAGAGAAATAAGGGTTCCCCTAATGACGCACTTGTGAGCAGCCCAAATTGATGTCAGGGAGGAATCATCAGTAGAATTATCCACAAAGTATTGTGAAAGGCATTCAGATATGGTGCGAACATTCTCCGGATCTGTGAGGAGAGAGTTATCTAGTCTCCATATAGGAGATCTGAGCTGTTTGGTGGGTAGGGATAGTGTCATGGAGATTGGGTTGTGATCCGAATCATTGGATCAATGGAGGCTTTGGATAAAAATGATAGATCGTCCTGAGATACGAAGAGATAGTCAAGCCGTGAGTATCTATTGTGAGGTGAGGAAAAAAAGGTAAAATCCTTTCCATTAGGGTGTAATGTGCGCCAGGAATCATGTAATAGTAAATCATGGAATTGTGATTTTATTGCCCGAAGGGCCCTATGAGGCAGCGAGGAGTGACCGTTAGAAGTATCTAAGGAGGGGTTTAGAGCAACATTAAAGTCCCCACCAACAATAAGGGTGCCCGAGTAAAACGAAGTGAGATGTTGCAGGGTGGTGCGGAAGAAGGTAACCTGATGTGTATTGGGGGCGTAAAGGTTCGCAATGGTCACAGTCCTGTCACCAAGCTTTCCTTTTAAAAAAAGAAATCTACCGTTTTTGTCTTTTTGAACATCAGTGACTTGAAGTGGGCAATGTTGGGAAACAAGGATAGAGACTCCCTTGGATTTGGCTTCATTGTTGGGAGCATGGTGTACCGTAGGGAAGTGCTTGTTACAGAGTTTTGGGACATTATCGGCCCTAAAGTGGGTTTCCTGAAGTAGAGCAACGTGAACTTTAGCTTTTAGTAAAGAGGAAAGTAACAAGGCACGTTTTTCGGGTGTATTAAGACCTTGAACATTAATAGAACAAATTTTGATGTGTGGGAAAGGAAGAGTCCCAGGTTGTGTAGTGGCCACGTCTTCCATGTGCACCAGTGGAGAGGGCTGTCAGTGTGTGGAAAAATATACAATTGTACAATTGAATATGGGACAGGAGATTCAGGATCCGTGTGAATTGTGTGAGATGAAGTATACTAAAAAAAAAAAAAAAAAAAAAAGAAAAAAAAACCGACGAGGCCGCGGGAAAGTAACCCGGTCGGACTCTATAATCGAAGAGTCGGTATAGGTACAGAGCGGGAATCGCGCGTATACTCCAGTGGGAGTAGTAGCGCGTGTGACCGCAACCGTGTGGGGGTTGGTTATAGCACAGCCAGGAGTGGACAGTGAGAAGAAGAAAAAAAAGATCAAATATATAACCCCGCCAGTTCACGACTGAGACTGAGCTATTAATGAAGGAGGTATCATGTGGGGCATTGAGGAGGGGTACCAGGTTCATGAGATAGGTTGATAGAAGAGTTCGGATAAATGAAGTGGATTGGAAGGAAGTAGGGTCATGCCAGCCAGCAATGGCGAGTGGAAGTGTGAACATCTAAAATGGATGCCGGGGCTCAGTGATATAAACATTCTAAAACCTTTAGTGTGGACGGAAGTATGTACCATAGTCTAAGGTCTAAAGATTGGAAAAAACAAAAAGGTAGAAGTTTCTGGGTAACTAGGCAGTAGTGTATTTGTAGATAGCCAAAAGCAATTATTACATACTCAAAATAAACCATTACCTGTGGACTACACCTGTATATGAGAAAAAGAAAGGCAGGTTAAGTATAGAAAACCACAGGAAAGTCATGTTAAATAGTTTAAACCGAAGAATTCTCCAAACCGGGAAGACGAGAATCCGATCCTTGTGTGTAGACGTGTCCATCAGATGGCACCGTCGGGTGACGAGGGGTAGAGAGGAGGTGGACCCTGGGGAGATCTCGTTGCGTCGTCCGACGATGGAGAGGAGGCACTTTAGAAGGTAGAATAGTGCGCCAAGCATCTAGGAGGAATAGGCATTAAAAAGAAACAGGCAGTGAAAAGGTATACTTATAGCATGTAATGTCCCTGTTCCAAACAGTGTATGAATTTCCCGGGGTAAAGGTCAGACTATCCAACCCGGCAGTGAAGAGAGAAAGGTAGGCTGTCTATTAGAGCATAGGATAAGGTCGGGAAGATAATGAGCGCCGTCCAGAAGTCGTGATGACGCGCAGCATACTGTGAGAAGTCAGCCGCAAGGTATTGTGGGGGTTGTAGTAGGCAGCATGAAAGAAGTGTAGAAGAGAAAAACCAATAGCATGCTGTAAAATCCGGGTTGTGCGCACAGTAAGGAGACAAGTGATGGAAGCATACATGTTTAAGGTATTAAAAAGCCAGCAGCATGTCTAAGCAGGCACAGAGGTGAAGAGAAAAGAGAGAAAAAATGAAGTACCCGTGCACAATAAAGGTTATATAGAGCAAAGCATAGTGTGTCAAAAATAATCATGTGTGGTCACTAGATAAATGGCACAGCGATAGTAAGCAGCTTATCTCCGGTCAAACATGCAAGATTATCGGGGTACAGTATCCACGGGTCACAGAAGTTGTCAGCGAGACAAGAGAGGGGAACCGACAGAGCTATGGCGTTGGGTCAGATGAAAATTACAGCGGTCCAGCGGGTTTGTCGAGAGGGAGATGGTGGAGCTGAGAGTTAGGATGGAAAGCATGAAAGACCACATAACTGATAGAAGTAACAGGGGAGCAGAGAGTATGAGGAGAGGCCTTAACGGGGTCTCCTGGTTCTTCTCGAGGTGGGTGAGGCGGATGGACTCCGGGTGCGGTGCGATCCTCTACGGGAGTTGCGGTCATCTGCAGCAGAAGGAGATCCGGTCTGTGGTCTGCCAGGTGATTGAGCGTCCATCGGTTCGGTAGGCTGTGGGTCTCGCTGGACAGCTGAGCGGCGGAAGTCAGAGAACCAGTCCGGTACATCGATCACTGGGATGTTTAGTGTGTGGCAGAAGCGAGGCAAGTCTTCCGGAACCCTCAGGAGTGCAGTGCGACCCTGGGTGGAGGCCGAGAGACAAAACGGGAATTTCCATTTGTAGGTAATTCCATGGGTACGGAGGGCATCCAGCAGTGGTCTCAGGTCCCTGCGGTGTTGCAGGGTGATGCTAGACAGATCCTGGTAGATTTGAACCGTGTGTTCGGCGAATAGGATTTGAGGCCGTCCCCTGGCTTGTTTGAGGATTTCTTCTTTAATTTTAAAGTCTGTAATGCAGCAAATGATATCCCGGGGGGGATCAGTATCCCTGCCTTTGGGACGTAAGGCCCTGTGAACCCTTTTCCATCTCGATTGGAGTTTGGAGCGGCCTGCGGAGTAGATCATTGAAAAGGCTAGTGATGGAGGGTAGGACCCGGTCCCCTTCGATCGATTCTGGAAGACCTCTGACCCTCAAATTATGGCGTCTTCCCCTGTTGTCGAGGTCTTCCAGGTGACGGGCCATGTCACGGAGCTGCAGAGTGTGTGTATCCACGTAGTGTGTGGTCTTCTTTAGCTGTACACCCTGTTGTTTCACTATGTCTTCCACCGTTCCTACTCTATCGTTGATGGCGCGGAGGTCGAGGCGAAGGTCTGCAATGGCCGCAGAAAGTGTGTCCTTAATATCTGTGGCTATGGATCGCAGGTCATGGATACTGAGTTGTGCCTGAGGTGTCGGTGGATCGTGAGTAGCGATCTCATTAGCTGAGGAAGCGGTTGAAGTAGGTAGAAGCGGTATTCCGTTCAGTGAGGGGTTTGGCGCCTGTGAGCTCCTGAGGTGAGCATTCGCCATATTGCCTCTATCCGGCCTGAACATGGCAGGGATATTGCCTTGTGTGGTCCCAGGATGTCCCCGAGGGGAGCGGGATCGGGATGTGGAAGATGTCCTGGAAGCGGTCCCCATGTGAGAGTGGGTGTCAATTGATGAGAGACCTCCGGTAAGCTGGAAGTTTGTCGTGAGGTAGCGGGAGCTTAGAGTCTAAGCGTCCATCTTCCTGCTGAGCTAGGCCACGCCCCAACTATAAAACATTTAAAACATTTTATAAAAATTTCTTAGGACACAGTTTAAGGTTTAAATAAATCACTGAATTTACTGCCTACCACAATATGTTGCCCCTTGCTCAACTTGCATAGTAAAGTTAGTTAAAATCCAGTCTTGGGTCTTCTTATTCATACATCCTACATGACCATGGTGCAGTATACTGTAAATACCTGGTATATACCAAGTATACTGCAAATACCTGCACCTGGGATCTCAGATGTTCCAATATCTGCTCAGCCTGTACACCTGAGTGATGGACTGAAAAGAGCCAAGGCTGTCTGCTGCTGTAAACATGTATTCACCTGTATATGCACATCCAGTGGTTTCCTGCAGGTAGGGATACATTTTTGCCCTTGGATAAAATCTCTCTGCATCCAGGGTCAGAAATGTGTCCCTAACAGCAGGTAACCACTGTGACCCACGGTTTGTTAGTGTGTCGCTCAATCGATGTGGAAAGCAATGTAGATGATACCGAATGTGCTGCAGGAGTGCCGGCATGGGGTGGAGTTCATCCCAGCTCCTGTAGTCACGGAAGAGAAGAGAGGAAAAAAAATACACTGTGCCGCACATCCACAGTGTCATATGGTAATGTAGTAGACTTTTCAGCCTATCACTCAGGTGAACAGACTGAGCAGCTGACAAAAATTGGATCATCTGGGATCCTGGCTGTAGGTATTCATGGTATACTTGCCATTCCATGGCCATTTAGAACATATGAATGAGATTTAAAGTTCACACGTTTTTTTTTTTAGTTCAACCCAGCGGGCTAAACAGAAAAAAAAACTAGGGAGCTTAGGAGGAGCTTGCTGTACTAATGAGTACACTACTGCACCACAACTGCGTGCATTACGTTCTATTCAGTTGATTGAGTATAATTTTTGCTGCACTGCATTGTAAAGCCTCATGACTCTGCTGTTACATGTTTTTACCGTACCTGCCCAACATAAAAGTGTAAATGATGCCTTTAAGTTTGAAAGACCTGAACCCCCCCCCCCCAGGAAAAAAATGTATCTACGGCCCTGGACTTATGGTAAGAGTACCTACCCCTTCCTTGCGTGGTGGAAGCACAGTCCTGGGTGTTTTAGGAATACTGGAACATTATGCCAGAGGAACTTAATAAATGTTGAGCGAACCGCATGAAAGAAAGTCTGGGTATCTTGATAGGTAAGGCTTGTAGCAAATATAGGAGTCGTGGCATTGCGTTCATCTTTAATACATTACAGCGGCCAAACCATGATAGGGCGAGGGGGTCCCATCTCTTGAGGTCCGTAGTAAGCGTGGTTAAAATAGGTTGAAAATTTAGGGAGAAGATATCCTTGGGGTTTGCAGGTATTCTGGTGCCCAAGTACTGAATAGATCGGGTTCATCCCATTCACCCGGACAGTGGCTGTAGGGTTGGAGTAGAGAGCGGAGATCCAGTCCAAGATAGATCTCGGCATTCCAAACGAACCCAGCACTTCCCTGAGAAACACCCAGTCCACCCTATCGAATGCCTTTTCGGCATCGGTGGACAGGAGTAAGAGGGGGGTGCTTGATCTCTTCGCCTTCTCTATGATGTTTAATGTCCTGATAGTGTTGTCTCTTGCTTCTCTTGTCTGTATGAAGCCCACCTGGTCAAGCGCAACCAAGCGCTGCAATAAGCTGTTGAGCCTGGAAGCTATGATTTTCGTGAGAAGTTTGATGTCACAGTTTTAAAAGAGAAATGGGCCTGTAACTGGAACACAGTAACGGGTCCTTTCCTGGCTTGGGGAGTACAGAGATAGAGGCCTGCAACATATCTGGGGGGACGCTATGCCCTTCCAGAATGGCGTTGAAGGCTGTAATGAATTGGGGGGCTAGATGTGTCTGAAAAGTTTTGTAGTACAGAAGCGTAAAGCCATCTGGCCCAGGGGCCTTCCCCGGCTGTGTATCTGCTATGGCTGCTGTAAGCTCTTCTATGTGGAGAGGTTGGGATAATTGTTCTTGTTCGGCCTCCGTAAGAGAAGGAAGTTTGGCTTCCTGAAGGTATTCCTGTATATTTGAAATGGAGGGGGCAGAGGGATTAGCTGCATGTGCTGGGTCTAAGTTATAAAGCTTTGAGTAGTAGTCTCGAAAGGCAGCTGCGAGTTCTGGAGAAGCATGTATCTTGGACCCTGCGGGGTTCAAGAGGGCAGGAATGTACGATTGTGCTCGTTTTGCTCTCAATGCGTTGGCCAGCAAGCGGCCACATTTGTCTCCATACTCATAGAAGGAGCGGCGTGCCTTGAGCAGAACATGTTTGGCCTTATAGAGAGAATGTTCTCTAATCGCCTCTCTAGTTCGAAGCAATTCTGCTTCTGATGTGCAGTCGGGCCGGGCTTTGTGTTGCTTCTCCTGGATGTGAAGTTTTCCTAAAAGATCCGTCAGAGTTTTGGCGCGGCGTTGCTTGGCCGCATGGCCAATTTTTATGAGGATCCCCCTAATGTAACATTTGTGTGCTGCCCACATAGAGAGAGGGTTAGACACGAACCCGTATTATTTGCAAAGTAGGAGCGAAGTTCTCTGCTGATCTCTGCTACCGTTTCTGGATCTTTAAGGAGTGTTTCATTCAGGCGCCAAAATGGCGTCTTTGGGTGTGAATGTGGGGGTGTGAGTTCCAGGAGAACTGGAGCATGATCAGAAAGTGTTATCTGGCCAATTTCTGCTTTGGAGACTATGGGAATTGTAGAGTGTTGTATTAGGAAAAAATCGATCCTGGAATAGGATCCGTGCGTGGGAGAGTAGAAGGAAAAATCTCGTTCTTGAGGATGAAAAATTCTCCAAACGTCCACCAGTTGGTGATCATGTAGTAGATCTTTAAGGGTTCGTCTTGCTCCTTGGGGTAAGGAGGATGATTGAGCCGATGAGTCTTTAGACGGATCTAGGGTGAGGTTAAAGTCGCCCCCTAAGATGAGAGTACCCTCGCAGAAGGGCTCCAGTGTTGTTAGGAAAGTTCCCAGAACCTGAACTTGATTCGTGTTGGGTAAGTAAAAGTTCGCAAGGGTAAATGTGTGAGAATCGATTTTACCCTTCAGAAGCAGAAACCTGCCCTCGTGATCTCGGAGTTCGTCCAGAAACTGCCAGTGTAAAGATTTGGATATTAGGATACTTGTCCCTTTGGATTTAGAGGAATTAGATGGGCTATGGTAAGCCACCGGAAAGTGCCTGTTAGTAATCCTCGGGACCTTGTCCACCTGGAAATGAGTCTCTTGGAGAAAGACTATGTGCGCCCTGTTTCTCCAGAGTTCGGACAGGCAGCTGGATCGCTTTTCAGGAGAATTCAGTCCTTTAATATTCCATGAAAGGAATTTAAGAGCCATAATGGCGGAGTGCCTGCTCCCTAGGTGGGGGAGGGGGGGGTACGGAGGGGGAGGGGAGGGGAGAGGGGAGGGGAGAGGGGAAGATGGAAGTGGGAAATAGGGGGGAGGTTAGATAGCAAAGAGAAGTTGGAGAGTAGGATAAGAAAACGGTAAAAAGGGGTCTATCAAGAGATGATACTCCGTAAAGGAGAGCTACTGCCACCAGGGCAGAGTGTTCCTATTGCGTGAGGTGGTAAGGCACAGTCAAACGAGGAGCCCCAACCATCGGGACCCCCGCAGCAACGTCGATAAATGAGCGGTATAACAGCACCAACATGTAAGATAATACCAACATGTAAGATAATACATTCAACTTAAGTCCCATGTAGGGAAACCATATATAGAACATGAAAACAAGCGAATTGATAACAGAAAAGGTAACAGTTAACGGTTCTCTAAGGCACCAGATTCAGGTCTTGCATAACTAGTGGCCTGCGGTAAAGTACAAGGGTTAACCTCTTAACGTCTCCAGGTGAGCGCCATGGGCACCCTGGCATTCTGACCAGGACTTTTTTTGTCTCCTCATGGTCTCTCCCTCCCCTACTTTGGTGACCGAGGCCCAGTTGGGGAGAGACTCGAATATTCCCTTGCAATAGCTAAAAGCGTCTCCCCAAGTGGGTCCCATCGTAGGTGGCCATCACGTGTGGGCATGAAGCCCATTGAGGTGACCAGTGGGCCTCTGAAAAGGAAGGTGAACCGCCCAGATGCTTTCGGGAGTACGGGTACGGTAAGAGAAAAAAAAAAAAAAATAATCTGATCCGGGGTAGCCCGTGTCTTGTAGGAAAATAACCGGAACAAAAATACAACGTCCCCTGGATTGCTACTCGGTCTCCCCTAAAATTGGTGCCATGTCTTCCACTAATGGAGTACCTAGAAGGTGAATGCCTCCTGGAAACGTTGTACAATACAATTCCCTATCCCCACTGTAAGGCAGGTGGGCGGAGGCAGTGTGGAAACGTAAGGCCGTCGCCAATCTACGAACCGAGCCCCCCAGATCTCCTTTCACCCCCCAAGAAAAAAATAAAAAATCAAAATAAAAAAAAAAATAAAAAATTACACTTACTTACAAATCAAAAATCAAAAACAGCCCCAGATAGCCAGTAACACAGTACAGTAATATAATACAGTGGTGAGAAGGTCCCTTTGCTACAACTGTACCAGTGAATATATACCCTACTGCCCGGAGCATTGGAGAAGTCCTCAGTTTCCCTCTGTCTTCATATGGCGGGTCCGATAACTGTGCTCTGGGCTGAAACAACAAAAGCAAATAAAAAAAAAAAAAAAAAAGAAGAAAAAAAAAAAAAAAAAAGAATGGGAGGGAGGGGGGAGAGTGAAAGTCAACCCCTCTTACAGGATTTTTCCCCCCTGACTCTGGGGTAGCATAAGATACTCTGTTTGTATGGGAAGGTCTGTGGGGTGTTCTTTCGGGGTGAGCGGGTTTTCCTCAGGGTAGATCAGGTCATTGTGGGGAACTAGTGAGCTCCGGTAAAACTGACTGAGAGGTGGTTGGGCCTTCTATGTAAGAGGGGGCATCCGAGTGCTTAGTTCCAGAGAAAAAAAAAAAATCAAAGATCTGGATCGCGGGGAGCCTGTGGTGGGCCTCTCTGTGAACGTCGTCCGGACCGGGCCCTTTGTTGTCTTCCTTCTGACGGACGACGTTGTGGGATCGGCTGAACGGTCACCAGGAGCCAGTTTGGAATAGCAACTGGGTTCATCTCAGCAAAAGTGAACAGGTGTGGGAGCTCTGAGGGATGACGCAGAGCGAAAGTGTCAGGGCCTTTGCGGACAATCAGATGAAACGGATGGCCCCATTTGTATGTGAGACCTTTCTCTCCAATGCCGTCTAAGAGAGGTTTGAGCGCCCGTCTCATCAGGAGGGTTTTCCTGGAAATATCCGGAAGCAGGTGTATGGCCCCGCCATCAAACTCCAAGACGCCCACCCGCCATGCCTGTCTCAGGATTTCTTCTTTAAGGTTAAAGGAGTGCAGGCAGCAGAGGACATCTCTGGGTCTGTCAGGCGAGTTAGGGTTAGGGCCAAGAGTCCTGTGAACACGGTCTAAGACAATAGCCGTGTCTTGCGGACGGTCTAGGTACCGGTTAAAGACGGAGGTTACTGTCGCACGGAGCTCAGATTGTGGGATGGATTCCGGAACTCCCCTCAGGCGTATGTTCTGTCTGCGACTCCGGTTTTCTAAATCGTCAAGAAGCAGTTGTAGTTGGAGAAATTGGTCGTTAATTTCAGAATGCGAGGTCTGTACATCTAGTATACTTTGGGACATCTCTCCCTGTTCCTGCTCCACTGCTGCAACGCGCGTATCTATGGCTGCCACTTCCTGCTTAATGGCTTGCATCTCTCCCCTCATGGCCATCTCCATTCTAGAGGCTAGTGATTCAAAGTCATTCCTAGTGGGGAGCTGCTGTAATAGAGCCCATAACTTATGTGTGGGGTCAGCATGAAGTGCGGGCTCTAACTGCTGGGAAGGTGTAGCAGGGGTACTCACTGTGTCCTGTGGTCTTGAAGTTTGAGCATGTTTGAGACCAGGAGCAGCAAGGGATGTAGTGGCACAGGGAGAGGTCTGTCTGGAGCCGAACAGTTCTTCCTCCAGGTCGGTTGATGTTGCCAGCGATCGAGGTAGACAGGGGGATAAATCGCTGAGAGGGGAGTAGGGCGGCATTGTGAAGTCCTCCTCTTGTTGCCGCAAGCCTTCAGGGGTGGCGGTCTCCCTCCTGGTATCCCCCGTCGCGTGTCCGGCCGGCCCATCTTAGGTGTCGCTGGGGTAGAGGCAGTCAAATTGCGCTGTTTTAAATAGCGATCCATGCCGCGGGAGGTGAGCTGAGTGCGGCGGGTCGCTCTCCAGGCTGTCGGGGGTGCGGGTAGGTGCTGTCAATGCGGGGTATTGTTTGTGGTATGCTGCACGGGTGCCGCTGGCCGGGAGCTCTCTGCTCTAGCGTCCACTCGCCGCCATGCCGAAGCCACGCCCCACCACCTATGTTTTTGAGATTCATTTGATACTCATGTCATGGGCCATTCCTGAGGAGTACATCATGACACTCATCATTGGTGGACTTTATATTGTGTTAATATGTGTTAAGGTTGATTTAATTATTCACTGATATAACACTTTATTTTGGCATATTGTTTATATATATTTTATAATTAAATTTTATTTAATTTGGCTTATATGGAGTCACTTGACCCTCAGGTGTCATCCGATTACGGTTATCTTTATTAGCACTGGATTTACCGATTAGTGCACTTTTTTATCCAAAATATTGTAGCATAATTGCTGTTGTGCACATTCACTTATTACCCAGGTCACACCTGGGGTATACACGCATTTGTAGCATTGCACTTTTTTATCACATTACAGTACATTGTGGGCGGGTGGTCAGACAGTGGTTAATGCCCACACATTGCACATATGTCCATGGGCGGCCAAGGTTTCTGTGCTGAGAGCACATTCATTGCGCACTTCCAGCACAGTTTCTAGTATTGATGAAACCACTGTGACAGCCAATAACATTGATCACCTGATTTGGCAGTTCTTCCCACCACCTGGGCATAAAGACCCTATTAAGGGGTACTCTCTGTAATACTTTCTTTTAATTTGCATTAACAGTTTCAATTGAAAACAAGCTTCTTCTCTATGAGGCCCCAGCTCTTTTTCTTTTTTGAATCATTCATTTTTATTGAATATTGTCAAGAAAACATACAGAAAATAAAACAGTAAAAGAAATAAACAATAAGATATGCACTGTGTACAGTATATGTCAAGATCCGGAAAAAATGCAATATACACAAATATAAGCATACTCAGTAACGTACATAGAGCAATCATAGAACATCCCTGAGAAAGATCCATAGGCCATATAGACCAATACTTATCAAACTGTGTACACTTAAAGGCACTTATGGCAATTAAACGTTCAAAAGTATAATTCCTTCATACGGCAGAAGTGACATCGGAGACATTGAGGTGTCCTTTTATTAAAGTGCGGTAAAATACCGCTATTCATTTCTCAGGCATTCTCAGAGGAGATCGCTCTCCCCTGAGTGCCTGTTTATGATTGTCTGTAGATCGCTTCTCATGCTGAGTTGAGAAGCGATCTACAAACGCCGGGAACTCCTCAGAATTTCTCCTCACACTGTAATCTCGCGAGATGTAGCGGGATTACAGTCTGAGGCGATTTAAAACACAAAAGTTAAACACTAATTAACACATTATTCCCCTACATATTAATAAAATAATAAAGTAAAATCCCCCCTACACAATATACATTAACCTAATTATTAAAAAACATTGTTTTTATCAATATTTAAAGATCATACATGTGCCTATTTAAATGTGAATGGTGTATAGTAAATTAATGTAATCCACATATGTAATGCAGCTATACACCATTCATATAAATGTAAAATACATTTATAATCATTAAAAAATAATTTTAATAAAGTATACAAGTATAAATATTTATTAATATATTAAAATAAAATATATTTCATAATTGATAAACCCCTGTATAAAACACCTTTCACACTGAGGTGGGAGCAGCGTCGGCGGTAAAGCAGCGCTTTATTTAGCGCTGCTTTACTGTCGTTTTAGCGTTGGTTTTCGGCCGCTAGCAGTGCAGTTTAAACCCCCCCTAACGGCAGAAAAAGGGGTATAACCACCCGCAAAGCGCTGCTGCAGCGGTGCTTTGCTGGCGGTATTGCCACGCTGTCCCATTGATTTCAAGTTGAATTTGAATTATGAATACACCGCTCCTTCACCGCTCCAAAGATGCTGCTAGCAAGACTTTTTTTGCCGTCCTGCTAGCGCACCGCTCCAGTGTGAAAGCCGGGAATGGGGCCGTTTTTTTCAGGCGGTGTACAGGCGCTATTTTTAGCGCTGTACTGCCTGAAAACCGCCCCAGTGTGAAAGGGGCCTAAAGTTCTAAAAATAGCGCCTGCAAAGCGCCTTCAAACAGCCGCGGGCTTTCACACTGGAGCGGTGCGCTTGTAGGATGCTGAAAAATGTCCTGCAAGCCGCATCTTTGGAGCGCTGTAGGAGCGGTGTATTTACGATCCTTAGGCTGCTTTCACACTGGAGCGGTGGGGGCGCTGGCGGTAAAGCGGCGCTATATTTAGCGCCGCTTTACTGGCGTTTTAGCGGCGCATTGCGGCCGCTCGCAGGGGGTTTTTACCCCCGCGAGCGGCCAAAAAAGGGTCAATACCGCCCGCAAACCGCCGCTGCAGCGGCGTTTTGCGGGCGGGTTCGGCGCGCTCCCCCATTGTTTTCAATGGGACCGGGCGCTATAGGAGCGGTAAATATACCGCTCCTATAGCGAGCCAAAGATGCGGCTTGCAGGACATTTTTGAGCGTCCTGCAAGCAACAGCTGTTTTGGGTCGGTTTGCAGGCGCTATTCTTAACGCAATAACGCCTGCAAACCGCCCCAGTGTGAAAGCAGCCTAAAGCGCCCCTTCCCATTGAAAACAATGGGGCAGCGCTCCAAACCCCTCTGCAAAGCGCCACTGCAGTGTCGCTTTGCGGGTGGTTTTAACCCTTTTTCAGTCATTAGTGGGGGTAAAACCCGCTAGGGTTCGAAAAGCGCCGCTATAACGACGGTAAAGTGCCGCTATAAAAATGACATTAATAATAGCATTTAAATGCAGGTAGAATAATATATATACATATATATATTTATATCTATCTATCTATCTATCTATCTATCTATCTATCTATCTATCTATCTATCTATATATATATATATATATATATATATATATATATATCATAGCATATAGCATATATATATATGTGTGTGTGTTTTTATTTCAATGTGTATGTGTATATCTATCTATCTATTTATATATATATATTTTTATATATATATAGATATAGATATATATAGATAGATAGATATATATATATAGATATATATATATATATATATATATATATATATATATATATATATATATATATATATATAGATAGATAGATAGATAGATAGATATATATACAGACTTTAGATTGCTAACCTGCTCTTTTTGGGGTGTGTAATGGTGGGGAAGATGTTCTCTCACTGTATGGCTGCTCCTGAGAGAAAGAAGGAAGTCAAAAGACTTCCTGCTTTCCCCAGAATACTGAGGCAGCTTCCCGCTTCTCTCTCTGATTCTCCACCTCTGAGATGGTGAATCAGAAAGTGAGAATCCTGTCACAGATCGCCAGTGAGGTGCTGAGATCGCACCTTCATACACTGGCCGTTTCTGTGACAGTCAGTTACAGATTCTCACTGTGCTGAGATAATCAGTGGAGAACATGTTCTCATCTGATTACCTCAGTTTCATACACAGGTAAAGACCTGAGATCAGCTGTGAGACTTGGGATCGCAGCTGATCTCAGTTTCATAAAAGGACACCTGATAGCATTAGTGGACTTCCAATTACATAAAATCAGTAACCTGGTTTCAAGTAAAATATGGGATACAACCGGTCTAAATGATTTAGGAAATTTATCAATATTTAAATGAAGAATTCCTAAGGCAGGATCTGGGGTAGTGAGCATACACGTAATAGAAGATATAAGTTGAAAAACACCATTCCATAAGCTTTTAACCGTAGGACAGTACCAAAGCATATGTAATAGATTGCCCAACTGGCCGCATTCCCTCCAACAATTCGGAGAGGAACCCGGAAAAAAAATTGCCAAGCGACAATGAGTATAGTGCCATATATTGGATAGTTTAATGGTAAGTTCCCAATGTTTAGCACAATGGGTTGCGGAGTGAATTTCCGAGAAGGCGTGACGCCACTGTCCTTCCGAGAAATCAGAGCCGAGTTCCGCTTCCCATTTGAGCATAGCAGGTGTCTTGATAAATTGTAATTTATCATGTAAAAGATTGTAAAAATAAGAAATACCTTTCATGTCTTTTTTACCTGGAGAGTAATACTGCCAAAGTTTGCATGGAATGGTAAGTAATGGGGGAGGTAGGGTCTTGAGCAACTCTATTATCTGGAGAGTACAAAGTGACATGTCAGTAGTGAGATTTTACTGAAAAGCCAGTTGTGCTGCAGATTTAAGTTGGGTGCCATCAAAAAAGTCAGATACGAGTGTAATCCCTTTATTAACGAAGTCAGTTACAGACAAAGTTGGAAGTTTCGTCTCAAGGATAGAAAGAGGTATATCGTAGGGTAAGTCTGTGATGTTATCTCGAGTAGTAGGTAGTATGTGTCGCCACGCTTTCAATGATATTTGAATTGTGGGGGATAGTTTATGTAAGTCCCATTCAGACCAACCATCAGTCAGCAAAAGAGTATGTACATTGGGCACAGGTAGTGGAACTAACGTGTTTTCGATATCTACCCAAACAGGCGGGTCATTGGTCTGAAACCAATGTTTAATTTGGTCCAATCTAACTGCCCAGTAATAGTCATGGATGTCAGGTAAACCTGCACCGCCGAATCTTTTATGCGAAGTAAGATTGTTCCTGGAGCATCTAGCTTTTTTACCATTCCATACATACTTCCAGCACATAGTAGTAAGTTTTTTAAGAAAGTGTTGTGGAATATGAAGCGGTAGCGAGCGAAATATATACAGTATTTGAGGTAAGATCAGCATTTTATACGCTGCAATTCTACCAAACCAGGAAACTTCTTTCATTAAAAAGTCTTTGAGTTGGGCTTCCAGCTTGGTAATAAGCGGTTTCAAATTGGATTTAGCGAGTTCAGAAACTTTAGCTTTCAATATAATTCCCAGATACGGTATACCTTCGGTACTCCACGTATATGGAAATTGTGATTGGAGAGTAAGTTTAAGTTTGGGCGGAGTATTGAGAGCAAGGATCAAGGATTTAGAAAAGTTCACCTTATAGTATGAAATCCTACCAAAAGTTTGAAGGATATCATGAGCATGAGACAGGGAAATTCGTGGATTAGTCAATAGTAAGATAACGCCATCAGCGAAAAGGTTAATGGAATGTTTAGTATTACCAAACTGGAAACCTGAGATTAAAGGATGTGACCTTATGGTTTCTGCAAGAGGTTCCATCATAAGGTTAAAAATGGAAGGAGACAGGGGGCAACCCTGCCTAGTTCCATTTCTGATATTGAAGGGTGATGACAAAGCATTTGTCGAGTATACCTGTGCTGTAGGGCAAGAGTACAATGCCAAAATAGCTTGAAGTATACGACCCTGGAATCCAAACTTTACAAGCGTCATTTCCATATACGTCCAATGGACTCTATCGAACGCCTTCTCTGGGTCAATAGATAACAGCAGAGAAGGCGTTTGGTGTAATTTAGCATGATACAATATATTAACAATTCTTCTAGTGGCATCGAAAGTTTGTCTCCCCTTCACAAATCCCATCTAATCATTTTTTACCAATGAAGGAAGAATGTGCTATAAGCGAATGGCCAACAATTTGGCATACACCTTGGTATCAGAATTTAAAAGTGATATCGGCCTGAAATTGGCCGGTGTGTCAGGTTCCTTACCAGGTTTAGGCAAGGTGATTATGTAGGCTTTTAGCATATCTGGAGGCATACTGGCAGTTTCAGCGGCTTTATTGAAAGAATGTGTATGATGAGGTGATATAATATGCTTAAACGCTTTAAGGTATTCATTAGAGAAGCCGTCAGGGCCAGGGGACTTACCATTAGGAAGCGAAGCAATGTTTTTTTCAACTTCCTGAGTGGTAAAGGGAGCATTGAGAGATTCCAACTGTAGTGTAGAGAGAGAAGGTAAATGAACACATTGTAAGAAGTCATTTATATTCTCCCTAGTGGGTTGAGTCGTAAGAGGATCCCTATGTAAATTATAAAGTGAACCATAATATTCGGCAAATTGATCAGCTATTGCCTGAGGATGTATGATTTTGTGGTTCAAAGTGGGATGTCTAAGGTGTGCTATTCTCGTCTTAGTGCGCATTGCTTTCAATCTATTAGCTAGAAGTTTGCCTGCTTTATTAGCATTATGATAGAAATTTAATTTCAAGCGTCTGATATGTCTGTCATATTGTTGAGATAAAATTTCCCTGAGTCTCTCTCTGAGGGAAGATAATTTGTGTGATATGAGTAAAGTAGGTGATTGTTTATTTTGTGTTTCAAGATCCCTAAGATCATGGAGTTTGAAGCTGTTGAGATCTTTGTCGTTTGGCCCTAGCACCCATTTGTATGAGAATACCTCTCATGTATGCCTTGTGAGAGTTCCACAAAACGTGTGGGTCAGTAACTGAGCCATAATTATCTAAGAAAAAATGAGTGAGGTGTTGTGCCATTAGTTTACCGGAAGAAGGTTCCTGTATCAGTCTAGTGTTGCAACTCCAGATGGGAGGTGAAGAGGAGACACCCTTTTCTATAATGGTTAACCACTTTCCGACCGGCGCACGACGATGTACGTCCCTTTTTTGAAGAGGGATATCTCGGTAACGGCAGCAGCTGCTGCCACAACCGAGGTATCCATCTCTTCAGGCGCCGGTCGGCTGTCCGATAATGGTGGTCATCGCGGCGGATTCGCCGCGAGATCACCGTTATCGGCGGCGGGAGAGGTGCCCCCCCTCCCGCCGCTCTCCCGCGCCTTCCGCCGCTTACTGGAACCGTCGGCAGCGGCGGAGGCGATCGGGTCCGTTCCCCTCCTGTGTCTAGAGATGAGTGACGCTAAGATGGCCGCCACTCATCTCTATACCATAGGAGGGCGGAAGCGACGTCAAAAACGTCACTTCCGCCCATACCTCTTAAAGAGGAATTTTCAAATGTAATTTTTTTAAATGACATTTTTTTTTTTTTTCATTGAAGTCCAAATATGAGATGAGGACTTTTTGACCCCAGATCTCATATTTAAGAGGACCTGTCATGCTTTTTTCTATTACAAGGAATGTTTACATTCCTTGTAATAGGAATAAAAGTGAGCCAATTAATTTTTAAAAAAAAAAACAGTGTAAAAATAAATAAAATCAAGAAAAATAAATAAGAAAAACAAAAAAATTTTTTTTAAAGCACCCCGTCCCGACGAGCTCGTGCGCAGAAGCTAACGCATACGTGAGTAGCGCCCGCATATGAAAACAGTGGTCAAACCACACATGTAAGGTATCGCCGCGATCGGTAGAGCGAGAGCAATAATTATAGCCATAGACCTCCTCTGTAACACAAAATCTGCAACCTATAGAATTTTTTAAACGTCGCCTATGGAGATTTTTGAGGGTAAAAGTTTGATGCCATTCCACGAGCGGGCGCAATTTTGAAGCGTGACATGTTAGGTATCAATTTACTCGGCGTAACATTATCTTTCACAATATATAAAAAAATTGGACTAACTTTACTGTTGTCTTATTTTTTTATTCAAAAAAGTGAATTTTTTCCAAAAAAAGTGCGCTTGCAAGACCGCTGCGCAAATACTGTGTGAAAAAAAGTATTGCAACGACCGCCATTTTATTCTCTAGGATGTTAGAAAAAAAACAATATATAATGTTTGGGGGTTCTAAGTTTTTTTCTAGCAAAAAAAACTGTTTTAAACATGTAAACACCTAAAATCCCAAACGAGGCTGGTCTTAAAGTGGTTAAAGATATCGCTGCGTGGTCAGACCATTTAGCCATTTATCAGTCAAATATATGTCAATACGGGAATATGAGTGATGTCTATTGGGAAAAAAAGTAAAGTCTTTTTCACCAGCATGGAGACATCTCCACGCATCGAACAGTTCCTTCTATGAAGAATGGCCTGTAGGGCCGGTGTCTTGTGGAGTTTAGCTGAAGATGTGTCCATTTGAGGATCTGAGGTAATGTTAAAGTCTCTGCAAATTAGAACTTTACCATATTGCATAGACTTGAGTTTACGAAGGACTTTATTGAAAAAACAAATTTGATGGGTATTCGGAGAATATAGAGTAACCAGAGTGAAGGGTTGTGAATTGATGTCACCTGAGACAATGATAAACCTGCCAGCAGCATCAAGAAACGAGTCCCTGTGTTGAAAGGAGGGTGAATTTCTCAAGGCCAAAAGGACTCCTCCAGTTTTCTTATGAGGATTACATGCTGAGTAAACATGAGGATAGTCCTTGTGAGAACATGGTGGAGCATTATCAAGTTGAAAGTGTGTTTCTTGTACACATAAAATGTCCGCCTTATGTTTATAGGCTTCTTTCCATAGGGAAAATCGTTTGGTCGGGTGATTCAATCCATGAGCGTTAATGGATAAGCAAGAGATTGTCATTGGCCCGTTGTGTAAGAAATATGGAAGGCTGACAAAAGTGTACTCACTGTGACCAATAAGATTGTTCCCAGCTGCTGGCAGACATCTTGCGGGTGCATGAGGTAAACAGAGGACGCTATGTTTCTCGTAGAAGATCTGTGCATATCAAGGAAAAAACACAAGAGACAAAAATAATAATAAAAAAAATTCAATAAAATCGACAATATCATAAGAAACGGATCAAATAAGCGATCCAAGAGCAGAGCAGTCTGCTACTAGTAACCAGGGGTGAATAGGATAAAGAGTATAAGTCATTTATCCTAAGAGGCAATCATATGGTAGGCTGAATAGTTATAGTTTCCCTCTGCGTTTAGTTTAGTCATTTATCCTAAGAGGCAATCATATGGTAGGCTGAATAGTTATAGTTTCCCTCTGCGTTTTTTTTGTGCGATTTTTTATATGCGACAATTTGCCAGTCATTGTGGACAAATGATGGTCCATCTGCTGAAGGATATTGAATATTGCAATCAGGCAGTATATTCCATTTACGTAACAGTTTTATGCCATCATCTAGAGAGGAAATCATGGAGGTGGCACCATTGTGAGTGATAGATAACGTGGCTGAGTACTTCCACTTGTGAAGTATATTATGGTTTTGTGCTTTTGTGATGGTGAGGAGATTGCGATGCCTCTGCAAAGTGTGCCTGGACAGGTCAGGAAGTAATCTTATATTGGCATATTGTGGAGGAACATTTTCTTGTTTCCTAGATGCTTGTAAAATCTGATCTTTAATGTGAAAAAAATGTATTCTCAGGAGAACATCCCTAGGGATTTCAGCTGGTAGAAAGGAGGGTTTGGGGATTCTATGAATCCTGTCCACAATAAGGTCTTGTGCAGTCACCTGAGGTAAAAAAGTGGAAAAAAGGGCTTGGGCAAATGGCAATAACTGATTCGGGGGTACATCCTCAGGGATACCACTCAATTTCAGGTTGTTTCTCCTGGAGCGATCCTCAAGGTCTGACAATTTATCTTTAAGCCATCCAACATCTTCCCCATGTGCTGCATTTGATTCCACCATTATGTTATATGATGAGGTAAATTCCTCCATTTTGTGTTCTACTCTGTCCACCCTCAGGCCCAATGAGTTAACTTTCCTCCTGCATTCATTAATTCCTCTGACCATATCAGCCTGAAGGGTTGACCGTAAAGAAAGTAACATGTCCTTTAATACAGTGTCAGAAACTGGTCTGTCAGATGTGGGAAATTCAGATATGGGGTCTCCTCTCTGACTGAGCTGCCAGCTGTGGCTGTGTGGGAACCGCTTACCTCCATAGCAGTAGCTAAATGCGGCCTATATGGTGAGTCCCTCCTCGGCCTAGATTTAGCAGGGCTTCGTGTGGTGGGAGTAGTAGGGCCGGATGAGGAGTTGCTGGAGGCCTTCTGAGGGTGAGTAGCAGTGGAGGAGTTCCCCTTGTGAACCGGGCCTTGTCCCTGTAATTGCGCTCCGTCACAGGATCTGCCGCCACCGCCGCCATTTTGTGAGGCGCCGTTCGCTGCATAGTATCCGGGCAGTTTCCGCGGCTGTTGTGGGTTTTTATGATTCCTGGCCATCACCGGACTGTTCCCGGGAGTCTCCGGTGGCTGCAGACCCACTTTGGGGAGGTATCACCGCCGGGAAATGTGGGTAATCGTCGATTGCCTCGGCCGGACGAGCGGAGCTCCAGGGCTAAGCGGCCATCTTGGAGTCCGGTCGCCACGCCCCCTCCCCCAGCTCTTTTTCCATAGCAGCCAACATGTATAAAACATGGCATAAAGCCTAAAGATGCATTATCATTAACAACAAGGGAGGTAAAATTAAGTACTGGGTTCCACAGCAGGTGGGTTCTCTACTGTGAGATTGATAGAAATGAGAACATTTAGAACTAAGTAATATCTCCTGATCAGAATAAAATCTTTATTTTGTAAGCCAGTGAAAAGTTTCACTTAACTATACATTTTCTTTGGATATCCAGGTGATGGAACTATACTTTGGAATAACTGTTTCATCATTCCAGTAATATAATTTGGAGGTCAAAAAGGAAATAGCTGATTGGATGACTGTGTTAAATGATGTCCTAATACATTCTTGAGTTACTAGTTACTTTAAAGTGGCTGTAGCATGCTCTGGAATCTAGAAGTAAAATTCAGTTATTTGTCACACATAACTTTATTGTTGATCTTGAAAATTGCCAGTAAGCTAGCAGATGTTCAGAAGAACATTCTAATGAGTCACTTGGCATTGGTGTCCTTTGACAGCTGCAGCCTAGGTTCCAACTGGAGAAACACTGTATTGAGGATGCTGGAACATTATTCCTTAAGAGGATGCATTTGTTAAATTACAAATCTGAAGTTTCTATCCATTAGAAATATAAAAAAAAAATGATTTTGCCCTCTCTGGGCTTTTTGGGGATTACAGTTACTAAAGGCTTATTAACTGTGCATATTCCTGCCCACTCTCCCCATAAAGTAACAGCGTAGAAAATAAGAAAAAAATGTTTTTTTCCTAGAACAGTAGGACACACTTAGATTACATGTTTTAAATCTTAATGTTGGACTTTAAAACATTCTCCAGTCTTGAATAATCACAATCCAACATGTACATGTTTGTTGAATGGAAAAATATGTTTAAGGAATGTCATGCCTATTAGCATAAAATGTACATATGCGCACAAACAGCAACAGACATATTTTGCTTGTGAGGAAACAAAGCAAAGCAATTTAATGTAGTGTAAAACAATGCAGATGGTACTTGTAATGCTTGTAATCATTGCTTTGCATAGACTGAAATACTTTGTTTAAAAGCTGTTACAGAAACCAGCACTCATTTAGATATGTTTAGCAATACTTACACAAACTTAACTGCTCATTTTTCCATCTTTTACATAATAATCATGACCTAGGTACATCATGGAAAAAGGAAAGAACATTATATTGATTCTGAGATACACCATGTTTTCTGCCGATGAGGCATTATATACAGGTACACCAAAGTGAACATTAGAATGCACACAGTATTAAATCATACTGACATGTTTAAGATGGAATGATACTCATTGACATGAAGGTTATTTGTCACCTGGATAAAATAAGCTTCTGTTGATTATTGAGTACAAAAGTCTCACTATATGGGTTCAGTAAGATTGTGGCTGTCCAGTTATTTAAGCACAAAACTCTCAACTAGACATGTGCATTCGTTTTCGTCCGAATTTCGGGTATTTTCCTTATCGTTTTAACAAACGATAACAAACGTGCAGAATCCAAAAATCGAAAGATTCGACATAAACAAATGCTTTATTTTCGTTTTCGTTGTGACAACAGTTCGAGATAGATAGGAGATTCGACATGATGCTGACAATAGCGATCTGTGCCCATCGAACATGTTGTCGAATGTGCCTAACCTTAGCTCTATTAGTCCAAGATTATTCTACAAAAAGAGAAAAGATCCGACATAGAGGGAAAAGATTTGGCATAGAGAGAAAAGATTCCACATAGAGAGAAAAGATTCCACATAGAGAGAAAAGATTCAACATTATAGAGATAATAGCAAAAAAGGTAGAATGTGCCTAATCTAACTCTGTTAGTCCAAGATTATACGACATGAAGATTCGACGAAGCAGTTTATGGTCAAATGCACCGCCCATAGGCTATAGAAGAATTCTAATGCTGGTTGACTAATAATAATAATTAATAAATATAATTATTACTAGTCATACAACATTAAAATTCTACTATAGCTTGTAGGCGGAACATTGGACCGGAAATGTACAATACAGAATACGGAAATGTACAAATGTAAATGCGTCATACAGTTTAGCTGCTCCATCGAATCTTCTTAGAACATTCGACAGACACCATAAGACTTCAATGACAGATTTGACCTTAATTATTTTGGATTCACGAATGCATTTTTTAACTAAACTAAATAAATAAAAACAAATTTCGGGAGTAACTAAATACATTTATTTTTCGGACAAAATGAAATTCCGAAACAAAATATTTCAGTGTGCACATGTCTACTCTCAACCATTTTAGCAGCAAAAAATGTAAATGTGGTTTAAAGATGAAAGAAGCAATTAAAAGAAACATAGATTTAAATTAAAGTGAATAAAATCTAGAAAAAAATATCTGAATTGTTGCCAAACCTACTTTGCTGAATGTACACCGAAAAAATGCATTACTTAAAACTTTGGTTGAGTGATTTGAATGTGCAAGGGGCAATGTATCCAGGCAGAAGGTTAAAACCTAACTGTAAATAGAAACCAGAGTAATGTTGGGGCATTTGTGTAAAAGAGGGTATAGGATTTGGGGGTCCGCAAACCAGTCAGTATCTGGTGTGACCACCATTTGCCTCAGGCAGTGCAGCACCTCTCCTTCGCATAGAGTTGATCAGGTTATTGATTGTGGCCTGTGGAATGTTGGTCCATTCCTCCTCAATGGCTGTGCGAAGTTGCTGGATATTGGCAGGAGCTGCAACACGCTGTCCTATACGCCGATCCAGAGCATCCCAAGCATGCTCAATGGGTGACATGTCCGGTGAGTATGCTGGCCATGCAAGAACTGGGATGTTTTCAGCTTCCAGGAATTGTGTACAAATCCTTGCAACATGGGGCCAGGCATTATCATGCTGCAACATGAGGTGGTCGTGGATGAATGGCACAACAATGGGCCTCAGGATCTCATTATCAGTGATGTAAGTAACTGAGTTAAAATAAACTGAGTTACCTAACTCAGTTACTTTAGAGGGTAACGAGTAATCTAACTGATTACTTTTCCCCTCATGGTAACTCAGTTCCCATTACTTTGGCTTAGTTACCCCAATTACATCTGCCGCCACTAGATGGCAGTAGTGTAATTCCGGTGTCCTGCCGAAAAAGTTTCCCCGCCGGATAAGGACCCCCTGTACTGCGTAGGCGCAGGGCTTGCGCAGTACAAAGGACTACGGACCTTTCGAAAATTGCCGAACCTAAACAGCTCTGAGTGAACTCTACACCGCGCAGGTGCAGTTAACATGTAATTGTACGAGGCGATGCCGCACGCTCCTGATGCTCGTGCTACTCTGCAAGGGGCGTCTACCATGTAAGTAAGGGGCGGGTCTAGTATTACTGTAACCAAGGGGCGCATTTATTATTATTGTTATATATCGAGCTCTGCCCATTAATTTAACATTCGCCCTCTTCTGTAGCCATCCGCCCCTTACACGATATAGTAAAAATAGACCCGCCACTTGCTTACACGCTATAACAAATCTGCCCCTTGGTTAGAGTAATAATAGAGCAGCCCCTTGGTTACACGATATATAACAATAATAATAAATGCGCCCCTTGGTTACAGTAATACTAGACCCGCCCCTTAGTTACACGTATAGAATATTTTAAAAAAAGTCAGTTACTTTGCTGAGTAACTAATTACTTTTCCAATGTAGTAACTGAGTTACTAACACAATTACTTTTTGGGAGAAGTAATTTGTAACTTAACTAATTACTTTTTTAATGTAAGATGACCAACACTGCTATAGTATCCCTGTGCATTCAAAATGCCATCAATAAAATGCACCTGTGTTCATTGTCCATAGCATAAGCCTGCCCATACTATAACCCCACCGCCACCATGGGCCACTCGATCCACAATGTTGACATCAGCAAACCACTCACTCACACAATGTCTGCCATCTGCCCTGTACAGTGAAAACCAGGATTCATCTGTGAAGAGAACACCTCTGCAAAGTGCCAGACGTCCACTTAAGTCGGTTACGACGATGAACTGCAGTCAGGTCGAGACCCAGATAAGGACGACGAGCATGCAGATGAGCTTCCCTGAGATGGTTTCTGACAGTTTATGCAGAAATTCTTTGGTTATGCAAACTGATTGTTGCAGCAGCTGTCCGGGTGGCTGGTCTCAGATGATCTTGGAGGTAAAGATGCTGGATGTGGAGGTCCTGGGCTGGTGTGGTTACACGTGGTCTGCGGTTGTGAGGCCGGTTGGATGTACTGCCAAATTCTCTGAAATGCCTTTGGAGACGGCTTATGGTAGAGAAATTAAATTCAAGGGCAACAGTTCTGGTGGACATTCCTGCAGTCAGCATGCCAATTGCACGCCCCCTAAAAATTTGCGACACCTGTGGCATTGTGCTGTGTGATAAATATGCACATTTTAGAGTGCCCTTTTATTGTGGCCAGCCTAAGGCACACCTGTGCAATAATCATGCGTCTAATCAGCATCTATATATGCCACACCTGTGAGGTGGATGGATTATCTTCGACAAAGGAGAAGTGCTCACTAAGGGCTATTTCACACGGACGATCCGTATGTCCGTTTTTCATCCTTTCCGTTTTTCAGGAAGAAAAACGGACATACATGTATCCCTATGGGATAGCGGGTGTCAGCGGATGAGCATCCGCTGACACCCGATCTCGTCCGTGTCCGCTATGGTCCGTTTCTGCAGACGGAGGAAAACCCTATTTTTTCATCCGTCTGCAGACGGTTCGTCGTCACCCGATCTCCCATAGGGGAGAGCGGCGCTCTGACAGGTCCGTCCCTGCGCTGTGTGCAGAGACGGACCTGTCATCTTCCTGCTCAGCGGAGATTGCTCCGGCGATCCCCGCTGAGCAAGCGGATATCCACGGGGCTGATCAGCACTGATCTGCCCCGTGTGAAAGAGCCCTTACACAGATTTAGACAGACAGATTTGTGAACAATAATTCAGAGAAATAGTCTTTTTGTGTACATAGAAAAAGTTGTAGATCTTTGAGTTCAGCTCATGATTAATAGGGGCAAACACAGTTGTGTTGCGTTTATAATTTTGCTCAGTATATATATACAGTTGTGTGAAAAAGTTTTTTCCCCATTTCTGATAATCTTTTTTTTGCATATTTGTCACATTTTACCACTACAATACAGAGCACTTTTGCCCCCTTCCTTCCAGACCAATTTTCAGCTTTCAGCGCTCTTGCACTTTCAATGACAATTGCGCAGTCATGCAATGCTGTACCCAAATGACATTTTTATCATTTTGTTCGCACAAATAGAGCTTTAGTTTGGTGGTATTTATTCACGACTCTGTTTTTTATTTTTTGCGATATAAGCGAAAAAATAGCGGAAATTTTGAAAAAAATATATATTTTCTCCTTTCTTTTTTTAAACGAAATCCAATAAAATCAAATTTTGTCATAAATTTAAGCCAAAATGTATTCTGCTACATGTTTTTAGTAAAAAAAATTCCGTTAAGTGTATAATAATTAGTTTGCGTGATCACGGACATATGTACGCAAATGATCATGTGCAGATGTGTGCAGGTGATCACGGACATATGTGTGCAGATAATCATTGGCACATGTGATTTTACTGGGACATATGTGGGGGACATGTGTTTTTATTTTGGGGACATGTGTTTTATTTGGGGACATGTGTGTTTTGGGGACATGTGTGGGGAGTCATGTGTGTTTTGGGGACATGTGTGGGGACATGTGTGTTGGTGACACTAGACTGGTGATCAGTGAGTAAAAAAACAGCTAATACCCACTGATCAGCAGCCAGCTGCAGCGATCCGCTCTCCTCTCCTCAGCGACGACTTCCGTGTGAGGAGAGGAGAGCCGATTGCCTAGCAACCGGCTGTTTGCTTGCATCACATGACGGCTGTGATTGGACACGGCCGTCATGTGATCAGGAGGGCCAATCACAGAGCCCTCCTGTCGATCCGAGATGCGCCGTGTCCGGGTGACACGAGTGCATCGGGATCGCGCTGCTGCGCGGGAACGCGCGCGCGCGATCCCCCTACTTCTGATGGACATTCAGGAACGTCCGATCAGAAGTAGGCGGCTCCCACCCGACCGTATATATACAGTGGCCGGGTGGGAAGTAGTTAAATGACTCAGATTATCCAAAAATGTTATTATTACACAAAGATAACCTGAGTAAATACAAAATTCAGTTTTTAAATGATGGTTTCATTTATGAAGGCAAAAAAGCAGTCAAAACCTGCCTGGCTTTATGTGAAAAAGTAATTGCCCCCTAAACCTAATAACTGGTTGTGCCCCCCCCCCCCCAGCAACAATTGCAATCAAGCGATTGCGATAACTGGCAATTAGGGATGAGCCCAGTGTTCGATTCAAACCCATGTTCGAATCGAACATCGGCTGTTCGTCCGTTCGACGAAACCAGAACTCTGCCGGCCGTTCGCATCAAATTCGTGTGATACGAACGGCCCACAATGCACTGCGCCAGTCGCAGTGCATTGCTGGCTGATGATTGGCCAAGCATGCACTGTGACCCCGCATGCTTGGCCATTGACAGCGCTGGCAGCGAGGAGAGCCGTAACTGGCCACAGGCAGGATGCCTGTGGCCAATTATAGCTTAGGAGGTTTAGTACACGCCCCACACTATATAAGGCCGCCAGCGCGGCGGCCTTGTGTAGTGTGTTCCGGCATGCAGGGAAAGAGCTTAATAGGCAGGGACAGTGTGTTCTTTGGAAATAAATAAACCGCGCTTGGAGTGGATAACCTCTCTATAAATGGCAGCTGCTAAAAATGGGATACACACACATAAAATAATGGAGATATATAAAGCTGCGCCAGTTGAATTAATCTAAATAGTACTAAACATCAAACAATCTAATTTAGGAGGAGCACATAAAAAAAGTTATATATATAATAATGGACTATAAAAACAAGATCTTATGAGTCCACAAGATGGCATTAACTCGAGTAAATAAAGTCCATTTACATGGTAGATTGTATTAAACTTCGGAAATACATATTCAAATCCAAATCCAGAGATAATAAAGAAGATAACACCACGGTGACTGTCCTTATATATAAGAGGGAAATTTATAAGTGCCCGACCACCGGATAGACTTTGAGCTTACCGGATGGCCGAGCAATACAGGCACATAAGATATTCCTTTAACGGCCTCACAGGATCCCCTGGTTAGCTGAATGGATGGATGGCACTCGTCCGGAAAACAGATCCCCCACTCCACACACTTCACCAAATGAGTCCCGAAACAAAGGTAATTCACGATCGTATAAAAAAAAACTGCCGGCCGGTCATTTTGAAAAGCCCGTCCTCCCTTCTAAACGACATGGTGGTGTCACTGCACAGTATACACCTGCACCTGTATCTGCCCTTCTTTGCTGGTGTCATCTAATCCAGCCATCTGCAGGAGTTAGTGTGTGTGTTGTGTGACTCCAGCACAGCACAGTATAAACCTGCACCTGTATCTGCCCTTCTTTGCTGGTGTCATCTAATCCAGCCATCTGCAGGAGTTATTGTGTGTTGTGTGACTCCAGCACAGCACAGTATACACCTGCACCTGTATCTGCCCTTCTTTGCTAGTGTCATCTAATCCAGCCATCTGCAGGAGTTAGTGTGTGTGTTGTGTGACTCCAGCACAGCACAGTATACACCTGCACCTGTATCTGCTCTTCTTTGCTGGTGTCATCTAATCCAGCCATCTGCAGGAGTTAGTGTGTGTGTTTTGTGACTCCAGCACAGTATACACCTGCACCTGTATCTGCCCTTTTTTGCTGGTGTCATCTAATCCAGCCATCTGCAGGAGTTAGTGTGTGTGTTGTGTGACTCCAGCACAGCACAGTATACACCTGCACCTGTATCTGCCCTTTGCTGGTGTCATCTAATCCAGCCATCTGCAGGAGTTAGTGTGTGTGTTGTGTGACTCCAGCACAGTATACACCTGCACCTGTATCTGCCCTTTTCTGGTGTCATCTAATCCAGCCATCTGCAGGAGTTATTGTGTGTTGTGTGACTCCAGCACAGTACAGTATACACCTGCACCTGTATCTGCCCTTCTTTGCTGGTGTCATCTAATCCAGCCATCTGCAGGAGTTAGTGTGTGTGTTGTGTGACTCCAGCACAGCACAGTATACACCTGCACTTGTATCTAACCTTCTTTGCTGGTGTCATCGAATCCAGCCATCTGCAGGAGTTAGTGTGTGTGTTGTGTGACTCCAGCACAGTATACACCTGCACATGTATCTGCCCTTCTTTGCTGGTGTCATGTAATCCAGCCATCTGCAGGAGTTAGTGTGTGTGTTGTGTGATTCCAGCACAGCACAGTATATACCTGCACTTGTATCTACCCTTCTTTGCTGGTGTCATATAATCCAGCCATCTGCAAGAGTTAGTGTGTGTGTTGTGTGACTCCAGCACAGCACAGTATACACCTGCACCTGTATCTGCCCTTCTTTGCTGGTGTCATCTAATCCAGCCATCTGCAGGAGTTATTGTGTGTTGTGTGACTCCAGCACAGCACAGTATACACCTGCACCTGTATCTGCCCTTCTTTGCTGGTGTTATCTAATCCAGCCATCTCCAGGAGTTATTGTGTGTGTTGTGTGACTCCAGCACAGCACAGTATACACCTGCACCTGTATCTTCCCTTCTTTGCTGGTGTCATCTAATCCAGCCACTTGCAGGAGTTAGTGTGTGTGTTGTGTGACTCCAGCACAGTATACACCTGCACCTGTATCTGCCCTTCTTTGCTGGTGTCATAGAATCCAGCCATCTGCAGGAGTTAGTGTGTGTGTTGTGTGACTCCAGCACAGTATACACCTGCACATGTATCTGCCCTTCTTTGCTGGTGTCATGTAATCCAGCCATCTGCAGGAGTTAGTGTGTGTGTTGTGTGACTCCAGAACAGCACAATATACACCTGCACTTGTATCTACCCTTCTTTGCTGGTGTCATATAATCCAGCCATCTGCAGGAGTGTGTGTGTTGTGTGACTCCAGCACAGCACAGTATACACCTGCACCTGTATCTGTGCTGGTGTCATCTAATCCAGCCATCTGCAGGAGTTATTGTGTGTTGTGTGACTCCAGCACAGCACAGTATACACCTGCACCTGTATCTGCCCTTCTTTGCTGGTGTTATCTAATCCAGCCATCTCCAGGAGTTATTGTGTGTGTTGTGTGACTCCAGCACACACTGCATCTTCCCTTCTTTGCTGGTGTCATCTAATCCAGCCACTTGCAGGAGTTAGTGTGTGTGTTGTGTGACTCCAGCACAGTATACACCTGCACCTGTATCTGCCCTTCTTTGCTGGTGTCATCTAATCCAGCCACCTGCACTTGTATCTACCCTTCTTTGCTGGTGTCATATAATCCAGCCATCTGCAGGAGTTAGTGTGTGTGTTGTGTGACTCCAGCACAGCACAGTATACACCTGCACCTGTATCTGCCCTTTGCTGGTGTCATCTAATCCAGCCATCTGCAGGAGTTAGTGTGTGTGTTGTGTGACTCCAGCACAGCACAGTATACACCTGCACCTGTATCTGCCCTTTTTGCTGGTGTCATCTAATCCAGCAATCTGCAGGAGTTAGTGTGTGTGTTGTGTGACTCCAGCACAGCACAGTATACACCTGCACCTGTATCTGCCCTTCTTTGCTGGTGTCATCTAATCCAGCAATCTGCAGGAGTTAGTGGGTGTTGTGTGCCTCCAGCACAATATACACTACCCAATTGCACTACCCAAAAGGCCAACAAGGAGAGACAGACAGTCACGAGCCAATAAAAGAGGGCAAGCAGGCTCTGTATCTAGAGACAACAGTGCTGGTCGTGGAAGCGGTGAAACGTCATCAGCACGTGGCCATGGGACACGCTTGTCCTTATTTTCGGCAGCTGGACATGTTGAGCTGCATCATGCCGAAGACTTGGTAGAGTGGATGACCAAGCCCTCCTCATCCTCCTCATCCTCCTCATCCTCTCTCACCCAGGCTCAGGGTATTGGCAAAGCAGCTGCCAACGCCTACTCTTCCCTTGTCTCAATGTCATCAGTCACTCCTTCCCTAGACCCCCCATGTCCTCCTGAGGAGTCCCCTGAACTGTTTGACCACAGTGTTGGGTACATGCTCCAGGAGAATGCCAAGCGTTTTGAAGGCTCTGATGATGATACCCAGCTAGAGGAAGGCAGTAGCGTGAGCGCAGAGAGAGGGGATGCTCAAGGACAGCAATCTGGCAGTCATGTTCCACCAGCTGCAGCATACTGCCAGGTTTGCTCCAGTGGTGAAGAGGGAGGGGATGATGAGGTCACTGACTCCACGTGGGTGCCTGATCGGAGAGAGGAGGAGGAGGAGGCACATCTTCAACGAGGCAGGATGCCCTCCGGGCGCCAGCTTAAGGGCAGCACACCGACTGAATCACACCGCAGAGCTCGCCTGTGCAGGGCGCTGCCTCTGTGCGTTATTACAAAAGTTCTTTGGTGTGGGCCTTTTTTGAGACAAGTGCATCAGATCGCACCGCTGCTATTTGCAACATATGTCTCAAGCGCATCTCGCGTGGCCAAAACATCAGCCGCTTGGACACCACATTGCTCCTCATCAGCTGGGATCTCCAACCCCACTATACCTTCAGTACTCTCTGAAAGCTGCACTGAGAGGAATGAAGGTGTAGAATTAGGTGTGTCACAGCCAAGTACTTGCGGGCACTCTGCTAGCAGTACACCGACGTCCGATTGTACCAGGCAAATTTCCCTGCCCCATCTGCTAGACCGTCAAAAGAAGTTCACTCCCAGCCATCCACATGCTCAGCGGTTGAATGCTAGCTTGGCTAAATTTCTAGAACTTCAACTGCTGCCTTTTCAGTTGGTAGACTCTGCCCCCTTCCGTGAGTTTGTGCAATGTGCGGTTCCTCAGTGGCAGGTTCCAAAACGCCACTTTTTCTCACGGAAGGCGATTCCGGCTCTCTACTGGCATGTGGAAGGCAATGTCAATGCCTCGCTGGACAGGACGGTCAGCGGTAAGGTGCATATTACCGCTGACTCATGGTCCAGCAGGCATGGACAGGGACGTTACCTATCTTTCACGGCCCATTGGGTCACTCTTTTGGCAGCTGGGAAGGACGCAGGACAAGGTGCAGTAGTGTTGGAGGTTGTTCCGCCACCACGCCTCCAAAATGCTACTACTGGTTGTGACACACCTCTCTACTCCACCCTCTCCTCTTCTTCTTCCTCCATGGCCTCTTCCTGTCCTTGGAACCAGCGGTGCTCCGTAGGCGTTCAAGGGGCTACGCAAGTATGCAGGCAAAAAGATGCCATGCCATGCTTGCGCTGGTGTGTTTGGGGGACAGGAGCCACACTGGGGCAGAGGTTCTGTCAGCTCTGCAGGGGCAGGCCGAGAGGTGGTTGACGCCACGCCAGCTTAAGCCAGGAATGGTGGTTTGCGACAATGGCACCAACCTCCTATCTGCCCTGTGACAGGGACAACTGACCCATGTGCCCTGTATGGCTCACATCCTTAACCTGGTGGTGCAGAGGTTCTTGTGCAGGTACCCAGGCTTACAGGATGTCCTGAGGCAGGCCAGAAAAAGTCTGTGTGCATTTCCGCCGATCATATAATGCCAGTGCTCGGCTGGCTGAGCTGCAAAAGGAGTTGAACCTGCCCAAGAACCGCCTTATATGTGACATGCCCACCAGGTGGAACTCAACATTGGCCATGCTACAGTGACTGCACACGCAGCAGAGGGCCATCAATGAGTACCTGTGCGACTACGGCACCAGGATGGGGTCAGGGGAGCTCAAATTTTTTTCACCACGCCAGTGGAGCATGATCAGGGATGCATGCACTGTCCTGTCACCATTTGAGGAGGCCACAAGGATGGTGAGCAGTGACAGTGCATGCATCAGTGACACTGTACCTCTTGTCCACCTGTTGGAGCATACGCTGCATGGAATAATGGACAGGGCACTTGAGGCAGAACAAAGGCAGGAAGAGGGGACTTCCTTGCCTCTCAAGGCCCCCTTTATCCAGACAGTGTTCCTTCTCTCCCACCCATCACGCAGGAAGAGGATAAGGAGGAGAAGGATTGTGTCAGCATGGAGGTGGAGCCTGGCACTCAGCATCAGCAGCAGCAGTCTTTTAGGGATGATTTACAGTCCCAAGAAACCGGTGGACTTGTACGTGGCTGGGAGGAGGTGGCTGCGGATCATGTCGTCCTCAGTGACCCAGAAGACTCCGGACCAAATGCCTCAGCTAATCTACGTTGTATGGCCTCCCTGATCCTGCAAAGCCTGCGGAAGGATCCTCGTATTCTTCGGATCAAGGAGAGGGACCATTACTGGCTGGCCACTCTCCTTGATCCACGGTACAAGGGTAAGGTTGCGGACCTTATCTTGCCGTCGCAGAGGAAGCAGAGGATGAGACATCTCCAGGAGGCCTTGCAGAAAGGTCTGTGCAACGTATTCCCAGAGACTGGGAGGTTACAAACTCCTGTCCTGGACGACGAGTTGCTGAGGTAGTCAGTAGCAGAAGGAGCAATGGAGAAGGTGGCCTTCTGACCGATGCGTTCAGACAATTTTTTAGTCCACAGCCCAAGGTATGATCGGTTCCAGCAACCATCGCCAGCGTCTGATATACATGGTGCTTGCTGGGTCTTGAGGATGGATCACTGGCCAGAGCTTGCACAGTATGCAATTGAGCTACTGGCCTGTCCTGCATCCAGCGTTCTTTCGGAACGCACATTCAGTGCTGCTGGAGGCTTTGTCTCCGATCACAGGGTGCGCCTGTCCACCGACTTGGTTGTTCCACTGACCTTAATAAAGATGAATCAGCCTTGGATCACCACCAGCTACCAGGCACCTGAAGCTGATGTAACAGAATAATTTATTTTGAAATGTCACATCCCTTCAAGACTGCCTATGCTGATGTTGAGTGACTGTCCTTTTATGTTGACTGACTATCCTCTTCCTCCTCAATGATCCTGATGATAGCTTGGAAGAACATTTTTCGGGGTGCCACCACCAGTGGCTAAGGCCCAATTTTTCAGCCCCTGTTTAACAGGGGCTTGCAATTACAATTTTTTGTGCAATGCTTTGCAACAGGTCTCATTGCTGTGCTCCAAGTACAGTATCTGTGAGGGGTTGCAGTGTTGTGGCACCAGCGCCAGTGCCTAAGACCCAATTTTTCAGCCCCTGTTTAACAGGGGCGTGTAATTACAATTTTTTATGCAATGCTTTGCAACAGGTCTCATTGCTGTGCTCCAAGTACAGTATCTGTGAGGGGTTGCAGTGTTGTGGCACCAGCACCAGTGCCTAAGGCCCAATTTTTCAGCCCCTTTTTAACAGGGGCGTGTAATTACAAATCTTGATCTAATAATTCACAGCAGGGCCCATTCCTGTGCCCACCAAGAGTAACTGTGAGGGCTTACAGTGTTGTGGCAACACCGTCCACCACCACCACCACCAAAGGCCCAATTTTTCTGCCCCTGTTAAACAGGGGCATGCAATTACAATTATTGATCTAATAATTCACAGCAGGGCCCATTCCTGCACCCACCAAGAGTAACTGTGAGGGATAACAGTGTTGTAGCACCAGCACCACCACCAAAGGCCCAATTTTTCCTACCACTGTTCAACAATGGCATGTAATTACAATTCCTGATATAATAGTTCACAGCAGGGCGTTCCAGCGCCCACCAAGAGTAACTGTGAGGGCTTACAGTTTTGTGGCAACACCAACATCTAAGGGACAAATTTCTGCAGAGTATATATGGCAGGTCCCTACTTCCAAACATCCACCTTACAAATGACTACTACTTGCAAACGGAAGGAGACAACAGGAAGTGAGAGGAAATCTACCCCTAGGAAGGGAAATTCTATCCTGTTAGAATTAATATGGGCAAAAGGTGTCTCCTCTCTACTGATGCTTTATCACCAATCCTTGTTTCAATAAAAAACCCACTTTTCCAAAAACATTTGTCATTGGAACGGAAAGTGAGGTGAAATGTTCTGAACAGGTGCACAGACAGCAAAACAAATGTTACAGGGGTGATAACCCTTCCCTATGTTCTCCAAAAAGCTTAAAAATTGATTTTTTGGCTGGAGCTACACTTAAAAATTTACCTGTTCAAAATTACAAACAGATTCTGCTTAAGAACAAACCTACAGACCCTGTCTTGTTTGCACCGCCTGTATACTGTTGTTCAGAGTATATAGGATTTTAGGTAGAGGGTTTTATTTTGGGTGCGGGGTTCCCCTTAATATCTATACAAGACCCAAAGGGGCTGGTAATGGGCTGGGGTGGGGGGTGATGGGGTAGCCATGCCATTTTTCTCAAAGATTTTCATCCATATTGCCAGGACAAGACATTACATTAAAGCCGCAAGCAGTTTTAAATGGCTTTTTTTCCTTTACAAATGTCATTTTGTGCAGGGACAGTTCTAAACACGGGAAACACATGCCACTTCACAGGCATACTTTAGACACCCCCCAGGTACGATATTTAAAGGAATATTTCACTTTTATTTTTTCACTTTATGAAACATTAAAATGACTACTCCAGAAAAAACGTCCGTTTTTAAAACTTCTTTTTGCATTGATACATGTCCCCTGGGGCAGGACCCTGGTTCCCAAACCTTTTTTAGGACAATAACATGTATATTGGCTGTTATAATTAGCACTTTAGATTTCGAATGTTCATGTCCATTGTAATTAATAGGGTTCTAACGTTCGTGCAAACTTTCGGTCCGTTCGCAGGTTCTGGTGCGAACTGAACCGGGGGGTGTTCGGCTCATCCCTACTGGCAATGAGTCTTTTACATTGCTGTGGAGCAATTATGGTCTACTCTTATTTGCTGAATTGTTTTAATTCAGCCACGTTAGAGGGTTTTCCTGCATGAACTGCCTGTGTAAGGCAGCATCTCAATTGGATTTAAGTCCAGGCTTTTACTAGGCCACTCCAAAACCGAAATTTTGCTTTGTTTGAACCATTTGGACTTGCTCTTGTGTTTCGGATCATTGTACTGCTGCATAACCCATGTGCACTTGAGCTTGAGGTCACAAACTGATGTGACCTCAATCCTTTAGGATTTTCTGGTAGAGCTCAGAATTCATGGTTCCATCAATTATGGTAAGTCGTCCAGGTCCTAAAGCTGCAAAGCAGCCCAGACCATCACGCTACCACCACCATGTCTGACTGTTGGTATGATGTTCTTGTTATGAAATGCTGTATTCGTTTTATGCCAGATGTGACAGGACGCACACCTTCCAAAAAGTAAAATTTTTTCAGTCCACAGAATATTTGCCTAAAAGTCTTGGGAATAATCAAGATGTTTTTTGGTAAATGTGAGATGAGCCTTTGTGTTTTTTTTGGTCAGCAGTGGCTTTGGCCTTGGAACTCTCCCATGGATGCCATTTTTGCCCAGTCTCTTTCTTATTGTTGAATCGTAAACACTGACCTTACCTGAGGCAAGTGAGTCCTGCAATTCTTTAGATGTTGTTCTGGGTTATTTTATGACCTCCTGGATGAGTCGTCGCCATGCTCTTGGAGTAGTTTTTGTAGGCCAGCCACTCCTGGGAAGGTTCTCCACTGTTTGAAGTTATCTCCATTTGTGGATAATGGCTCTCCGCATGGTTCACCTGAGTTCTAAAGCCTAATGCCTCCTACACACGATCAGACTTTTTGATGGGAAATGTTGGATGTCGGGCTGTTGGTGGAAAATCCGACCGTGTGCATGCTCCATCGGACAATTGTTGTCGGACTTTCCGCCAACAAATGTTGGCTAGCATGTCTTCAAATTTTCCGCAAACAAATTTGTGTTGTCGGATTTTCCGATCCTGTGTACACAAGTCCATCGGACAAATGTCCAAAGTACAAACACGCATGCTCAGAAGAAAGGACAAGCCAGAAGCGGTCGGTCTTGTAAACTAGCGTTCGTAATGGAGAATTAACATCCGTGACGTGGCAAATTATGAAATCTCCAAATGTAGCGCACAATGCTCTTCTTCTTTAATGGGATAATAATGAAGCTGCTTTGCTAGTGATACTGATGGAGTTGTTGCAAACACATTTTCAAAGACTTTTTTTTCCTAGTGATATCAAGAATAATATTATTATGCTTTTTTTTTTATTTGGGCAAGTTACCAAAACACCATTATCCCATAGTTTTTAAGATCAAAGATACAACTATGTTGCTGCCCCTTGTCAATGTTACATTGTATTTTTTTAAATGTAACTGCCTACTCCCAAACTGTCATTTGAAGTAAAACACATAGCCAAGTATTATTCTACACAATTTTTTTTATTGTGCATTAAAATAAAATTAGACATGCTATCTGCCAATAGAACTTAACCAAAAAGGGGATTCTATGCATCCAAAAATTTAGAAAATATAACAAATCAAATCATTATTCAACCAAAAAAATTATGTCAAAGCAATAACTCCAAAGCCAATAATAAATAACACGTTATCTCCTCCGATTCCACAACATGTCTGGTTGACGAACGACCATTCAGAAACCAACCAAAAAGCACGAAATGAAAAGCACAAACTGAAAAGCGCTAAATGAAAACTGCAAAAAGAAAAACGCGAATTAACACTCACCAAACTTTTACTAACACGAAATTAGCAGAAGGAGCCCAAAAGGTGGCGCTAAAGAGCTGAAAAACCATGTAGTACGTCTAGTACATCACTACGCTCATAATTGTTGCCCAACAATTGTGTGACCTTGTGTATGCAAGACAAGTTTGGGCCAATGCCCTTCGCACAAAACTCCACGGTTTTGTTGGCAGAAAGTCCAATCGTGTGTTTGATTAGAAATGGCTTTGAAACTCTTCCGAGACCGATTCATGTACATTACTTTGTTTCTAATCTGTTCTTGAATTTTTGTCTGTTCTTCTATTTATGTGATTTCTTGATTTAACAGGTCTGGCAGTAATCAGGCCTGGGCGTGGCAAGTGAAATTTAACTCAGCTTTCCAAAAAATTGTGGTTAATCACAGTTCACTCATGATTCAGCATGGGAGGGGGGAATTGCTTTTTCACAGGCAGGTTTGAACTGTTTTTTTCTCTTAATAAATGAAATCATAATTTAAACACTGCATCTTGGATTTGGTTATCTTTGTGTAGTAATTCAATTCGTTTGATGATCTGAATCATTTAAGTGTGATAAATATGCAAAACAATAAAAAATCAGGAAGGGGCAAATACTTTTTCACAGCACTGTATATATATATATAGTGAGGGGGGAAAAGTATTTTATCCCCTGCTGATTTTGTACGCTTGCCCACTGACAAAGAAATGATCAGTGTATAATTTTAATGGTGGTTTTATGTAGCGTCCTCATCCCTAGAATAGGGTTACAGGTGAATTTAGTTATGCTGGGTGGTAGCCAGCCTAGCGAATTGGAACTGTTTAAGTGTCAAATGACTTCTGTGTTAATTCCATTTGAGTGTGGCTTCTCCCTTTTATCAGTGCAGTATATGCAAGTTATGGATAAACATACTTTTCTCAGCCAATCATATTTTCTGCGTTGCATGCTGGGAAAAGATTTTTAATGGAACAAAGTCAGGTGACCAAGTCAGTCTACCCTCCCAGGTGCTTCGGCCTGGGTGGATGGTGTGTGTACAGTTCTTGGCTGCTTGGCATGAGGCCTATCCATGTGACTTCCGGCTGCTAAGCCTAACCGAGGCCTATCCGGGCATTCAAGATCCTGATGAGGAAAGCCTGCCAAAGATCCAGAATGATTCTAGAGGGATGGAATTCTAAGGAAGTACCAGAGAGATGACCCTTCATGAGCAGGAGGCTATGAAGTTGGCTATGAAGCTGGGACAACTTCAGAGGGAACTCATCCAAGGGAATCAGAGTTTGAAGCTGTGAGTAAAGTTCAGTTTCTAGAGGAGACAGCCTGTTCTACAAAGTACAGATGTGCTGGTTCAGCTTAAAGGCTCTAAAGGCTCTTATTCCTGTACTGCTGTCTGCCTAGTCTCACCTATTTTTGTCTAAAGAGACTGCCAATCTGCCTATTGCTAATCTTTTTAAGGGTGTCCTGTGCCCTAATCCCCTCTCCCCCACATTTTTCCTGCTCTGAGAAATAAACTTCTCTTTTGTTTAAGCATAAAAGTGACTGGAGCCCAGCTTTCTTTCTTGTTCATCACCCACCATGCCCACAAACCTGCACCCTGAGAATGTAGTTCAGCCATCCTTACCCCCCGGTAGTCACTATTAGACTCCTGGAAAATCATGGTAGGCACTACATCTAGTGCCCAACGTGGGGCAAAGCGTTATTTTTGTGGTGGTCGCCCCTAGCAGAGGACTGCAATCACACAGGAATTATGTTTTGCTCCATGGAGAGCGGCAAGTCATGTTTGTGTACCTCAAAGACTGTGCTATTTTTCTTGTAAACCATGTGGGGAAGAACCTAATTGTTTTTTGTTCACTGGTCTTATGTCACTTTATGCCAGTGCTGAAGGGGTTAAGGCAGACTCCATAACAGTTTTGGGGCGCTGCTGGAAGAAAGGGGCAGGTGCTGATGTTCTGCTAAGCAGCCTGACCAATCCTTTGGCAGGGGGATGAGTTGCAGCCCTGCAAAGAAGGGGAAGCGGTGGCGCGAATCGCCATCTTGGATCTGCATGCTGAGAGACAGAGAAGCAAGCATGGCGTATTCTGTCGCTTCCATTGCTGATTGGAAAATCTTTGCACCGGGTGTCGGCCCTGGGCCTGTCAGGCTGAGAGAGGCAATTACTGACCCTGGAGTGCGCTTCATTCCTAGAGGTAACATGGCACTCTACACGGTGGGAGGCTACAAAGCAATTGGGCTGCTGTGCTCAAAGTGCTCAGGACTGGCTATCAATATCTGGCCCTGGATCACCTGCGGCCACTGCCGGGAATCACTACTGGAGGTAGTCTTGCCGCCCCTATCGCCACGGGTGTTGCAAGTAGATTGGGGCAAGTGTGTTTCTATTGCTGCACCAGAACCAGCTCTGGTGTTTGCTGCCACGGCTGTTCTGTCCACTAAAGAATCCGCTACTATAACCGAGGCTATTGCATCCACCAGTACCACTGCTCGTGCAGTGAAAGTGTCAGTTCCCACTGCAACCGCTCATCATATGTCCGTGTCGGCTGGTATTGATCCGGCCTTGTCAGAGGCCACAGCACCTGCTAGACTTACCATTCCTGCAGTGTAAGTGTCAGTTCCCACTGCCACTGTTCTTTGTGAGTCCTTTGTGGTCACCAATGACCCTGTTCGGGTGCCTATATCTACTGCAACTGTGTCCGCTACAAAGCCCGGTGTCTCAGTGACCTTCCCCGGCCGCAGCTGAGGTCGTCTACATTCCCTCATAGGGAGAAAACTACTTAACTTGGTAAGCCAGTTGTGAATGAGGGCTGTGTGCCTGTTGGGACAGTGAAACCTGTAGCCATGAAGAGAGCAGAGTCAGGAAATTCTGCCACTGTGTGTTTAAGGCCTAACTTACTCCCGGCTGAAGAGTTCTCTACAGAGTCAGACTCAGATGTGTTGTTGGATAGAATATCTGAGAGGCTCTCTAACACTTGGTCCCTTGCAGAAAGATGGACTGATATTGATACTGAGCAGCAAGTTGAGCCTATAGTGGAGGATGTTCCCTCACCTGCTTGTGCCTCCAGTAATAGGCCTGAACAGTCCACCTCCACCTCTCATGTTCCCTGTCTGGCAAGTTCTCCAGAGAAGGAGAGCTGGACACACTATGCAAACACCACAAAAAGCCAGATACCATTGCAGGATACTTTGTTAAGTGTGCTCCTAATACTCCAGTGTTACCTGGCTGTGGAGACCCTAAACTTCTACCAAGGCTGTCTAAATTGCAGTGCATTGTAGTGAAAAGGTAGCTGAGGAATATGGTTACCGGTACCCGTATGTGCCAAAGACTCTGATTGCGGAGATCCAATGTAGACGAGCACAGTGGATTCATACCGCCATTAGGGACTATTTAAAAATGTCTGCCGTTTGTGAAATTGTCACCCAACAATACAGGAAGATACACTACTATCTTGCAAACCTGGGATTATGGTCGGCACATTTACCCATATTGTGTTATCATCAGATGGCCTAATGGAGCTGACCTATAGACATGTGCACACTGAAATATTTTGTTTCGGAATTTCATTTTCGTCCGAAAAATCTATTTTGTTTTTATTTTTTTTGTTTCGTTAAAAAATGCATTCGTCCGAAAATCCGAAATAATTAAGGTTGAATCTGTCATTGAAGGCTTATGGTGTCTGTCGAATGTTCTAAGAAGATTCGACGGAGCAGCTAAACTATACGACGCCGCAATCGTACATTTCCAGTCGAATTTTCCGCCTACAAGCTATAGTAGAATTCTAATGTTGTATGACACTAGTATTAATTATATTTATTAATTATTATTACTAGTCAACCAACATTAGAATTCTTCTATAGCCTATGGGCAGAGCATTTGACCATAAATGTCCCCTCGCGCTGACTGCTTCGTCAAATCTTTATGTTGAGTGATTTCCCTCTATGTCGAATAATCTTGTTAGGTTAGGCACATTCAACCTTTTTTGCTATTGTCTCTATAATGTTGAATCTTTTCTCTCTATGTCGAATCTTTTCTCTCTATGTAGAATAATCTTGGACTAATAGAGCTAAGGTTAGGCACATTCGACCACAGGTTCGATGGACACAGATCACTATTGTCAGCGTCATGTCGAATCTCCTGTCGGATCTTTCGGTTTTCAGATTCTGCACGTTTGTTAAAACGAAAATACACGAAATTCGGACGAAAATGCATTCGGACGAAAACTAATGCACTTGTCTACTGACCTACAGCATTACATCACCACTATCGGATCGTCAGGGAAGTCAATTCAACTGCCGGATCCACGTTACTACTGGTGATGCAACAAACAGGCTTGTTCTCAAGTCAGTGTGGAACACAGCTTTGTTGTTCAGCTTTAGCTGTGTTTGTTCCACAGGAAGTAATACTTCACTTGGAATAAATCCTGTTATGGGGACACTTCTGTCTGTGCTTCCCACTGCTGAGAGGTACTCCCAATTTCAGCAGTCACAGAAAGTGCCCTTAAAGTTATGTACTGGCTTGTTATCCTGGAATTGCCAGTTTACCTCACCCCACAAAATGATATGCTGATCTGCTGCTTCGAAAATTCAGCATGTACTTGTCTTCTACATGTGAGAAAATAGCCTCAGTCTCCTCCAAAAAGGCTGAGTCATGTTTCAAGTTTTTGTGTTGCCTGTGTGAAGTTGCAACACTACATGTTCAAGCCTTTAGTCCCTGAAATCAGTGACTAGGGAAAAAACTGTTGTTCTTTACTGTGTGCTTGAGAACTGAAAACAAAGTTGTTGTTCTTCTATAATGGAAATCTATACTGTTACTTCAAAACTAAGGAAAATAACTGTTGGACTTTGGTGTGACAGTGCTAGCAAGATTGTTCACACTAAAGTTTGTACCTACCGAACTTTGGAGATACAGAGGCAGTATGATTCTTCAAAGAGATGACTTTGTGTTTGTGCACTTGAGAAAATTCTTTATGTTCATTGTACTTTGGAGTTACAGAGACAATGTAACATTCTAGTAAGGTAGTAAGGTAGACTGTGCTTTGGGGGCTGGGGCCAGTTTATTTCTGAAACCTGTACTACATGGACTGCAAAGTATTTAAGCAACTTTTTGTTTTACTGCCACTAGATGGTACTAGGTGAGCCAATCTGAGTAAACAGTAAATGTGTTATTATCATAGCAAAATGTTTAAGGAATGTAGTACTTTTGGTATATTGCTAGGATGTGTATATACTTCTTGGAAGAAGATGTTACTCTCTAGGGAGTAGGGCCCGCTTCATACTGTTGATATTTCTGTGCACAGTTAATTGCTAGGATTGTAGAGTATATAAAAATATACTAATGTAAGTTTACCTTATACACTCTTGTCTTCCTTGGCCAAGAGTAGACAATGTTCTAAATAGACATGTGTAGATATGTGTTCTTTAGTGTAATATATAGTGATAATACTTGTCTTCTTCGGCTGAGGACAGACAACATTTCAAACAAATATATAAATGTTCCTTTAGGATAGCTATTACTAAGAGGTAGATATAGTATGTGGCTAGGATGTCGTATTTCCATATTGTGTGCTTTTCTATTTTCTTATTTTTCAGATGTTCCTGTACCCCTCGCATCGTTCTTGGCTAAGGAGAGACAGTACCTGCAATTTTGAATGCCTATTTTCTCTAACATTGAATAGTCAAATTTATATACAGTATCTCACAAAAGTGAGTACACCCCTCACATTTTTGTAAATTTTTTATTATACCTTTTCATGTGACGACATTGAAGAAATTACACTTTGCTACAATGTAAAGTAGTGAGTGTACAGCTTGTATAACAGTGTAAATTTGCTGTCCCCTCAAAATAACGCAACACATAGCCATTAATGTCTAAACCACTGGCAACAAAAGTGAGTACACCCCTAAGTGAAAATGTACAAATTGGACCCAAAGTGTCAATATATTGTGTGGCCACCATTATTTTCTAGCACTGCCTTAACCCTCTTGGGCATGGAGTTCACCAGAGCTTCACAGGTTGCCACTGGAGTCCTCTTCCACTGCTCCATGACGACATCACGGAGCTGGTGGATGTTAGAGACCTTACACTCTTCCACCTTCCATTTGTGGATGCCCCATAGATGCTCAATAGGGTTTAGGTCTGAAGACATGCTTGGCCAGTCCATCACCTTTACCCTCGGCTTCTTTAGCAAGGCAGTGGTTGTCTTGAAGGTGTGTTTGGGGTCGTTATCATGTTGGGGCCCAGTCTCCGAAGGGGATCGTGCTCTGATTCAGTATGTCACAGTACATGTTGGCATTTATGGTTCCCTCAATGAAATGTAAGGCTTGACCGCAGGTCAGCCTGTTATTGTAGGCGGAGTCAGGCTGCATATAAGCCTGCCCTCGCCTCCTCCCCTCAGGGTCGGAGGATCTCGTGCCTGAGCAACCTAGCTGACGTCACTTCCGTTTTTTTCTTGGAAGTTGTGCGGCTGCAAGGGGGCTCCGAGTCGCCTGCTTTCAGCGGCAGGACACAAGTTGGCTCGGGGGGTTCCACGGGCGGACCCCCATCTGGTTAGCCCGCCGCTATTCTCCCCATTCAGGGGGCGGTCAGTTTCTAAGCCCAGCCTAGCCACGAGGGGGGGGGGGGGGGCGCTTCTCCCGGTGTTCTTCCGGGGGAGGGGGGGTTGCGGCCACCTGTCAGCCCCTCTGTCCCCACTACTATACCGCCTCTGTCTCCTCGGAGGAGACGCTTCTCCCTCCCGCCCGCTTCTACCCTGGGTTCCGGGGGGGAGGCGCATGGCCGCCTGGCTGCTCCTCCATCTCCACGTGGGAGACGCTTCCCCCTCCCGCCCGCTTCTCTCTGGGTTCCGGAGGTTGGGGGAGCATGGCCGCCTGGCTGCTCCTCCATCTCCACGTAGGACACGCTTCCCCCTCCCGCCCGCTTCTCCCTGGGTTCCGGGAGGAGGGGGGGGGCTGGGGGAGCATGAGCGCCAGCTGCGCTGTCTCCACGTGGGAGCCGCTTCTCCCTCCCGCGCGGGTGTTCCCCTGGGGGATGGGGGGGGTGAGTCAGCCTGACAGGTCCTCTATTCTTCGAGGGGGGCCGCCTGCTCTTTTGCTGGGGGGAGGGGGGATTCGGCCACCCGATGGCTCCTCTAGCCATACAGTTTGGTCTCCGGGGGGGGCAACCGTCTGCCCCTCCAGGTGTTCCGTCCAGCTCCTCTCCTGTCTCAGGTCTGGGCACCCGCTTCTCCTGCCCTGTCACCACATGTCGCCTGTCATCTCAGTTTGTGGGGGTCCTTAGGGGGCTCCGGGGTTGTAGTTCATTTCTCAGGTAAGTTTGGGCATTTACGTTTCTCATACGATTTTACGTTTCTCATACGATTTTACGTTTCTCATGCGATTTTATGTTGCTCATGCGATTTTTATGTTTTTCATGCGATTTTTGTTTCTCGTTTCTCTTGCGTTGTGTTTCCCGTGCGTTGTGTTTCCCGTGCGTTGTGTTTCCCGTGCGTTGTTGTGTTTCCCGTGCGTTGTTGTGTTTCCCGTGCGTTGTTGTGTTTCCCGTGCGTTTGTTGTGTTTCCCAGGTAAGTTTGATCATGCACTTGGGTCCTTGCGATTTACGTTTTTCTCTTGCGATTTACGTTTCTCATGCGATTTACATTTCTCAGGTAAGTTTTGGGTCATTTATGTTTCTCTTGCGATTTTACGTTTCTCATGCGATTTTACGTTTCTCATGTAAGTTTGGGTCATTTATGTTTCTCATGCGATTTTACGTTTCTCATGTGATTTTACATTTCTCAGGTAAGTTGGGTCATTTATGTGTCTCATGCGATTTCACGTTTCTCATGCGATTTCACGTTTCTCATGCGATTTTACGTTTCTCATGCAATTTACGTTTCTCAGGTAAGTTTTTTTTGCAATCATGGTTCTCGTGCTATTTTCAGATGTCAATTCACGTTTCTCACGATTACACTTCTCATGTTTTCTCGCGTTTTCTCTTACAATTTCTCTTGTTCTCAGGTTTTCTCTTGTTCTCGCGTTTTCTCTTGTTCTCGCATTTTCTCGTTTTCTCTTACAATTTCCCTTGTTCTCAGGTTTTCTCTTACGTTTTCTCTTGTTCTCAGGTTTTCTCTTACGTTTTCTCTTGTTCTTACGTTTCCTCTTGTTCTCTTGGGCTCGTGTTTTTCTCTTGTGCTCGTGTTTTCTCTTACGTTGCTCGTGTTTTCTCTTACGTTGCTCGTGTTTTTCTCTTACGTTGCTCGTGTTTTTCTCTTACGTTGCTCGTGTTTTTCTCTTACGTTGCTCGTGTTTTTCTCTTACGTTGCTCGTGTGTTTCTCTTACGTTGCTCGTGTTTTTCTCTTACGTTGCTCGTGTTTTTCTCTTACGTTGCTCGTGTTTTCTACGTTTTTCGTCATTACCTTTCTTTTACTGCATTTCCGTTATGCTTACATCCAGGATCTGTCACGTCTACAGATCCATACGGGCTGAGGTTTTCGTTTTTAATTGATTGTCGTCCCTCAATCTCTCGCCTGTTGCCCATACGTCATACGTGCACTTTCACCATTACACCTTTACTATTACCCACCACAGTTTGTGGGTACCTTAGCCCTGAGTGTTCGTTTTTAATTTCCTGTCTTGGCTCCTCAGGTCGCTCGGGCTCGTTACTACAGACAGTAGGGTGGTGCTGTCATTGGGTTCACATTCATGCGCTATTAGTCTTGTCAATTTGGCACCCACAGCCTATTACATATTTTTTAGGTACCAGAGGTTTTGTGGTGTTATGCGCTGGCTGTCTGTTATGTTCTCTGGTAGTTGTTACACAGCTAGGTTACCCATCACGTCTATGGGTTCAACAGATTGAGGTGATCGTTTTTAATTGGCTTGTTCGGTGGCAAGTCTCCTCTTCTGTTCTTACGATGCTCACTTGTTTCGTTTAAATTCACGGTTTTCATGCAAGTCACGTTTTTCATGCAATTTTCTGTTTCTATGCCAACTCACGTTTTCATGTTTCTCTCGTTTTCCCAGGTTTCTCACGTTGTCCAGGGTTTCTCACTTTCATCAATTCACGCTCTCGTGCAACCTGTGTTTCTTAGGCAGTCGCGGTTTCTGGTAGCCTCGGTTCTTATGCTGCTCACGGTTGCGTTAGCTCGCGCTACTCGTGTTTCTCGTTTCAGGCACGTTCCCTCACGCAGCTACATTCCTGGCACAGGTTTCTCAGTTTGGCTCACGTCCGGCCAGGAATTGCACTATAGTATGGAGCGATTGGTAAGTTATCCTTTTGCACCTTCTACGGGCCCAGGGGCCTTAGGGGTTTCCGGAACCCCTTTTGTTGCTTGGGCTGGTACCAGTAAGGCCAGGTCTGGGACGCAGATGTCGGCTTCACGCTTTCTCTTTGGCTTCCAGCGTTTGTGATAAGTCGGGGTCCATTGGACTGTCACAGCAGCCTTGATCGATGAATCTTTATTTCATATACCAGGTAGGCTCACGATACTGCTTGGGATGTTCCAGGCTTTCCGGTCAAGGTGCTCTAGTCCTGATGGTTAACCCCTGTTCCTATTCGCTTTTCTGCTTTTGCCACTTAAATTCGGATCGGCCTACAGCATTTTTCGGGGCATATCGGGCGAAGACTCAGCATTTCGTGTTGTTGGAAGACCCTGATAGGTCTTTGTTTCCAAGCAATCCATTTAGCATCCTTATGGTTCCAGGAGTATAGCCCTCCTTCTGTGCTTAACAGACTTCCCATCGTGAGTCATAATTTTTCCGTGACATATCTGACATGCTCTCGAGGTCTCCTTTTGGCGTTGTTACCAGCTTGGTGCTCAGGCTGCGCTATATCGGGCTTTTATGATTCCTGAGGCCAGGGGGAATTGCGCTTCTGGGACGATCCTCTGTTGTGTTTTCCTTGGGCTCTCCTCGGCTTAAGGCATACTTCTTTACCATCCCCTTTGGCGATCAGGGTCTGGACCCTAAGCATTGTTTGGCTATTCATTCAGGAAGGAGCAGCTTCTGTGACTTTTATCAGGGGGTCCAGGCTATTACCATTTGGAACTTTGACTGGTGGAGGGCGTCTCGGTCTCTGGGCATGTCCCAGAGCCACTTTTGATGTCGTAGGCTCTGTCCATGAGGCTGATGGATCATTGATTCTGGGTACTATTAATCTACTTGGTAAGCTTTCATCCTACTGTGTTTATTTTTGCCCCCTTTTAGGCATACTGACCACGTGACCCCGGCACACCTCAGGTCAATGTTCTCTGTTGCCCTGTTGTTCCTTTCTTACACTATCCACAGACTGACTCCGAGTACAAATGTAAGGCTTGACCGCAGGTCAGCCTGTTATTGTAGGCGGAGTCAGGCTGCATATAAGCCTGCCCTCGCCTCCTCCCCTCAGGGTCGGAGGATCTCGTGTCCCACCCACCCATTCCCTTTTTCTTTTCTTTCATTCCATTTCATTTCATACTTGGGTATGACCCCTTTTAGGCATACTGACCACGTGACCCCGGCACACCTCAGGTCAATGTTCTCTGTTGCCCTGTTGTTCCTTTCTTACACTATCCACAGACTGACTCCGAGTACAACTGTAGCTTGCCACTGACGGCAGCCCCAGTCCATGACACTCCCACCACCATGCTTGACTGTAGGCAAGACACACTTGTCTTTTTACTCCTTACCTGGTTTCCTCCACACACGCTTGACACCATCTGAACCAAATATGTTTATCTTGGTCTCAGACCGCAGGACATGGTTCCAGTAATCCATGTCCTTAGTCTACTTGTCTTCAGCAAACTGTTTGCGGGCTTTCTTGTGCATCTTTAGAAGAGGCTTCCTTTTGGGACGACAGCCATGCAGACCAATATGATGCAGTGTGCAGTGTATGGTCTAAGCACTGACAGGCTGGCCCTGCACCCCTTCAACCTCTGCACTCATACGTCTATTTCCCAAAGACAACCTCTGGATATGATGCTGAGCACGTGCACTCAACTTCTTTGGTCGACCATGGCAAAGTCTGTTCTGAGTGGAACCTGTCCTGTTAAAGTATGGTCTGGGCCACCATGCTGCAGCTCAGTTTTAGGGTCTTACTGATCTTAAAGCCTAGGCCATCTTTCTGTAGAGCAAAAAAATGTTTTTTTAGATCCTCAGTTCTTTGCCATGAAGCACCATGTTGAACTTCCAGTGACCAGTATGAGAGAGTGAGAGTGATAACACCAAATTTAACACACCTGCTCCCTATTCACACCTGGGACCTTGTAACACTAACCAAATTGGGCTAATTGGGCCCAATTTGGAATTTTCACTTAGGGGTGTACGCACTTTTTTTGCCGGCGGTTTAGACATTAATGTGTGTTGAGTTATTTTGAGGGGACAGCAAATTTACACTGTTATACAAGCTGTACACGCACTACTTTTCATTGTAGCAAAGTGATATTTCTTCAGTGTTAGTCACATGAAAAGATATAATACATTATTTACAAAATTGTAAGAGGTGTACTCACTTTTGTGAGATACTGCATAATGTCCATGGACACATAGGCAAACATGGAGGGGTGTTTATAGACAGAGGAAAAAAAAGGCTCAAACACCTGTAAAAGCAGCATTGTTTAGCTTAAGTGTGCATTAGGCCAAAGGTGCATAGATTGGGAGATGTCTCCAAAAGAAGATCAAAATTGGAAAGTTCTCAGTAATAATAAAGGGTGCTTCTGATTTTGCAAACTTTTGCTATAACTTTCTATGGTTAACCCTAAACAGCCTGATCTTCATTAGGGATGGGCTTTATGTTCGGGTCGAACATGAGTTTGATTCGAACATTGGCTGTTCGTCCGTTCACCGAATAGCGAACAATTTGGGGTGTTCGTGGCAAATTCGAAAGCCTCGGAACACCCTTTAAAAGTCTATGGGAGAAATCAAAAGTGCTAATTTTAAAGGTTAATATGCAAGTTATTCTCATAAAACGTGTTTGGGGCCCTGGGGACATGTATCAATGCAAAAAAAAGGTTTAAAAACTGCAGTTTTTTCGGGAGCAGTGATTTTAATAATGCTTAAAGTGAAACAATAAAAGTGTAATATTCCTTTAAATTTCGTACCTGGGGGGTGTCTATAGTATGCCTGTAAAGTGGCGCATGTTTTCCATGTTTAGAACAGTCCGAGTGCAAAATTAATTTTCTAAAGGAAAAAAGTAATTTAAAAGTACTAGCGCTAGAGGGGGGCGTGGCTACTGCGCAACTGAATGGCAGCGCGATCCCTCAGCTCCGCTCCAGCCATAGGAACCGAAGGCTTTAGCACCGAAACCGCCGCTTACAATTCACCCCAATCGTGTCAGAAAGCACTGGCAAGGAGTCGAGATGGCCCGCAAGCGAAAAGGATCGGCGCAGCTGAAGAAATTACAAGATTTCTTCCAGCCGAAAGATCCAAGATGGCGCCGGCTTCGGGAGCAGCACTCCTCCCTCCACAGGCAGCCCGCGTTCATCGGCATCCAGCCCGGCGATGTAGCAAAGCCCCGACCACGATGCACTGGGAGCCTCGACCCCAGTATCCCACAGCCCTGCAAAATCAAAGCCCCGCCTGGAGACAGACACACAGCAGAGCCGCACGCTACAGGACAGCGTGGAGGAAACAAGGGAGCTGGTGGATCCCTTCACAGCCTTTCCCACAATGGGTAAGCCAGTCTTTGATACTTCCCTCAATGTTAGTCTCCCTCCGCAGCTCTATGCACACAGACATGATGCAATGTGTCACTAACTTTAAATCTAAGCTGAGAGCGGTGGGGGGGAAGAGTAACCCATATAGAGAAAAAAATGGGGGAATTTGCAGAGTCCCACAACACGCTTATTGATGCCCACAACGACCATGATGAGGAGTTAGAATGGCTCAGGTCAAAAGGTCGCCGACCTTGAAGACAGGTCTAGACGTAATAATGTCAAGATCAGAAGGGTCACAGAGACAGTCCTCCCAGCACAGCTTCACCAATACGCACTTGACCTTATCAGGACAATTCTACCTTCTGCCCCTGACTCAGACTTACATGTGGACCGCATCCATAGGTTGCAAAAACCGTCTCATTTACCCGAAAACATTCCACGTGATGTCCTGATGCGGGTCCACTTCTACCAAACAAAGGAGCAACTCATGGCTGCCTTCCGTAAGAACCAGCAACCCCCAGAAAGGTTTGCGCACATACAACTGTTTGCTGACCTTTCTCAGTATACTATGCAAAAGCGCAAATCTCTTCTGCCAGTAACAAAGGCCTTACGTAACCACAATATACCATACCAGTGGGGTTACCCAGTCAAACTGACGGTCACACATGACGGCACCACCACTATTGTCTCAGATGTGGAAAAAGGGCTTGCACTGCTCAAGTCTCTGGACATTATACCTGAACAACCACCTGCAGCATCTTCCCATTCCACAAACACAGATGACCGCTACGAATGGCAAACGGTGTCAAGGAAGAAAAACAACAAACAACCTAATGCGAAAGCCTCTAAATATAAAACCTAAACCAAATCTACCTACTATGGTTTCTAAACCCTGGAGTTCTCAGTTGTGAACTTTTTCACCCCTTCGAGTTCTGGGCAGCAGCTCTGCCCTCAAGTTCTTTTACAAATGTTTTATTGAAAATATACATAACAGGTGGGTACAATCATGTAACGTGTACATCAAACATATAACGAGAAAGGAGGGGGGTCCCAATAATGGGACATTGCAAACATAACATAGCATTCAGTGAGGAAAATAAAAATAAAAAAGGGAAAGGACAATATATAGCGACTATCTGCAGTACAGCTCAATTAAGAGTCCATCAAAGATCTGGTGATAGTCATTTGTGTACTTCCCCATCTGATGCCTACTTTATTTAACATAGTTTTACTGCGGGATGAGCGTCTTTGGTAGCCGGCTCCATATAATCGGGAGCCTCGGAGAAAGACGTGTAAGGAGAGACTGAGGTTAGGCAGCCTGCAAGTGGTAGAGGGGATGACTTGCAAGGAGAAAGGAAATAAGAAAAAGAGGGAGGGGGAATAGAAAAGAGGGGGAAGAGTTCCTGTAGTGAGGGGCGCGTCCAGAAACCAGTTATATTGAGAGAAGCTGGGTGTTAAATCTAGAGGGCTGGTGGTATGCTATCCACGGGCGCCAAACATTAAGAAATTTATCATGGGTGTCAGAGGTGAAGGATGCTAATTTTTCATTTATCATGATGTCATTCATACGATTTTTAACTGCCTCAAAACTGAGTAGTGGAGTTTTCCAGGCTCTTGCGATGGTCAATTTAGTAGCACTAAAGAGGTGCTGAGCCAGTTGCCGTTCTGAGTGGAAAAGTTCAGGAGTGGGCTTACATAAAAGGGCTTCATAGGGGTCCCTTTTGAGGTTGGAGTGGAGAATATTACGTAGGAGAGCATAGACCCTGACCCATAGTCTGCAAACCTTAGGACATGTCCACCAAATGTGGGCCATTGTGCCTTCCATGGTACATCCCCGAAAACAATTAGGCGAATAAGAAGGTTGGGAACCGAGAAGCCACCATTGATCCGCCTAGCATATAATATATGTTTGTTGATCCGGGGCCGCGTGGAGCCCCAGATAAATTTTAGCAGCTTTCTTTGGTGGATTCTCAAGATATGGGATGGAATAGGAACAGGCAGCACTCGGAAAAGATAAAGTAATTTCGGGAGGTAAGTCATGCGGACAGCAGAGATTCTGCCGAACCAAGAGAGCGGGAGGTGTGACCAGGAGGTTAATGTGTCGGTCAGCTTCCGAAAGGGGGGAGGGAAATTAGTTTGATATAGACCCTCGTATTTGGGAGTGAGGCGAATACCGAGGTATGGGAGCAAGGGGAGCCATTGGAACGAAAAATTTTCTTTTAAGGAGGCCAGTTCTAATGGGGGGAGATTTACAGACATTGCCTTAGACTTTGTGGGGTTAACTTTTAGGCCTGAAAGAGAAGCAAAGGAATCTAGGAGGGAGAACAAGTTAGGTAAGGAGATTCTGGACGATGTCAGTGTCAGGAGAATGTCGTCAGCAAATAAAGAGATCTTATGGTCAGAGCCCGCGACCGTAATGCCTTTTATGTCTGGATGTGAACGAATTGCTTCCGCCAACGGTTCCATAGCCAAAACAAATAAAAGCGGCGAAAGCGGGCAGCCCTGCCGGGTGCCCCTCCGAATAGGAAATATAGGGGATTCAAACCCATAGTATTTAACTTTGGCTTGAGGGGCATCGTACAAAGCCGCCAACCATCGCAGGAACGAGGGGCCAAAACCGTAGTGGCGGAGCACCGACATTAGATATGGCCAGGACAAGGTGTCAAAGGCTTTGTTCACATCCAGAGACAAAAGCATGGTCTCTAGGGAGCGATTGTAAACTAGGTGTTGAAGCTGAATGATTCTTCTAATGGCGTCCCCCGCCTGTCTAAATGGAATAAAGCCGACCTGATCTTTTTTGATTAAGCGGGGGAGAAAAGAATTCAACCTATTGGCCAGGATTTTGGTGAGGATTTTCATATCAATGTTAATCAATGATATGGGTCGAAAATTGGCCCAGGAGGAATGGTCTCGGTCGGGTTTCGGTATCATCACTATATTTGCTGTCAAGAGGTCGGGTGACAGTGCCTGTCCATTTTTAACTGCATTTAACATTTTTGTCAAGGGGGCGACCACCACGTCTGCTAGTTTTCTATAGTAAAGGGCCGTGAAGCCATCGGGGCCGGGCCTCTTACCTATCTTCAGGTCCTTGATACATTGCAGAACTTCAGACTCCTGAATATCTTTGTCCATCAAGTCTTTTTGAGTCTCTGATAGGGTCGGAAGGGAGATGTGCTGGAAAAAGTCAACCCTGTCCCGTTCACTGGTGAGATCCTGGGCAGAATATAGTTTAGCGAGTCTATAACGGAATTCATCCAGTATGCGGGTCGGATTGCTAGTGAGTATATTTTGTCGGGTGCGTAGTGTAATAGGGGAGGGTTTGGGATTGAAAGTTCGTAGTCGCCTGGCCAGCATCGCATTAGGTTTGTTCGCTTTAATGTACCAGTGTTGTCGGGACCAACGCAGCACACGTTCTGCTTGGTCAGTGAGGCAAAGGTCTAATTCTGTGCGGGCCTGGTCCAGGAGTCTACGGTTTTTCAATGTGGGGTATTGTTTGAAAGTTGTGGAGGTGGACTCCAACCGGGATTCCAGTTTAGTCTGCAGTTTTTGTCTTTCTTTTTTACGTTTTGAGGCTATTTGTATAATGCGCCCTCTAAGGACGGCCTTATAGGCCTCCCAGAGTGTCACCGGGGAGGAGACAGAGGTAGAATTAAGGCGGAAATACTCCACTGAGGCTCTTGAAAGGTCTTCCCTGACCTCTAATAGCGATAAAAGTGAGTCGTTCATTATCCATGAGGACTGTCGAGGGTGCGGTATTAAAGACTGGCAGACCACCAAGAGGGGGTCATGATCCGTCCAGGGGGCCGCGAGGATGGAGACTGACTCTATCAATGGGAGATGTTTTCTAAGCATAAACACATGATCTATTCTAGAATGGGAGTGGTGTGGGTGAGAATAGTAAGTATAATCTTTGCTTGATGAGTGGAATTCTCTCCAAAGGTCTACCAGGTCATGAGAACGTAGGGAGTGGGAGAAGGTCTTTGCTGAAGGGGTAGGGGCCTGACGTTCTGAGGGGTACCTATCCAATAATGGATCCAGGGCGACATTGGAGTCCCCCGCTAGTAGCAGAGTGCCCTTTTGGTGGACAGCCAAGAGAGAGCAGACATGGGACAGAAAGGGTCCTGGATTAGAGTTAGGTGCATAGTATGTCATTACGGTTACTTCCACATCCTGAATATTTCCTACTAGTAGAAGATATCTGCCATCAGGGTCAGCTATCTGTTTGGTGCAGTTAAAAGGGACCGATTTACTAAAAGCTATCAATACACCTCTCTGCTTAGTCGGCCCGTTAGCTAAAAATACCTGAGGGTATTGGGCGTCAAAATATTTGGGGCTGGAGGTAGAGGAGAAATGAGTTTCCTGTAAACAGGCTATTTGTATGTGTTGGCGTTTCAGATACTTAAATATTTTCACCCTTTTTTGCGGGGAGTTCATACCTTGTACGTTTAAAGACAACCAGTGTAACGTCATGGCGGGAAAATTAAGAATTGTGTCAATGTGGTTCTGGACGCGACCCTCAGGGACTCTGGAGAAGGAGGTAAGAGGAGGAGCAGTGGAGAAGGAAAGAAAAAGTAGCAGGGTAAAGAAAGAGAAATTAGCACAACAAAGCCGGGAATGGTTCGGCTTTGTGAATACACACTTATCATCAGTAGTGCAATTAGTTGTGGGTCCGAAGACCCACTAGCAGGTCGGCAGTTGACCGGGGTCATAGACTCAGACAAGTGCCGACACTGTGGGGGCGCAGTGGTCCACCGGGCCTCCTCGGCCTGAAAAACCAATAAACCATAATTCAAAAATGCATAAGGAGTGAGCACATGGTGCTGCTGAAAACATTAATTACAAACTTCAAGAAAAGATCAGTATTGTCTAAATATAACCTAGTAATATGCGAGGACCAAGCTGAAGCCCGCTGGGGACTCCAACAAGGTCCTCAGGAGACTAGTAACCTGCACAAAAAAAATATATATACAAAAAAAAAAATAAGTTCACTTGCTACTTCCGCTTCAATTTGTAAATGGCTGTTATCACAAGAAAAAAAAAAAAAAAAATATCTAGCAAGGGCTATAGTTAGCCGTAGGCACGACTGGAGCAACCCTGATAACCTTAAGGATGAGGGAGTACCCGATGGTCCCCAAAGGGGCTCTGCCCTCAAGTTCAAATATGAATATATTTCTATATTACGATATTAATCATAAGACACCTTTTAAATAAAAGGGGGAATTGTTAGGGACTTTGAGGAAGCCATGACAGGTAAGTCATGTATTTCCATCCCTAGGGACTTTAAATGAAAAACTGACCTGGTAAGGTCAGAAATTTCCATCCCATATTAGGTTCAATGAAAAGAGGTGGCTGAGAAGGGGAATTGTGGGACTTTATATGAAGCACATGACTGCAAAAAAGGTATTAAGGTGAATATGAGGAAATTTATTGATTAAACACAGATAGAAAAGATTCGACGTAGAAAGGAAAGATTCGACGTAGAGAGGAAAGATTCGACGTAGAGAGGAAAGATTGCTGCTGGAATTGGGTGGAATTGCAGCTAAACTATACAGAGTCATACAGTTTAGCTGCTCCATCGAATCTTCTTTGAACATTCGACAGACACCATAAGCCTTCAATGACAGATTCGACCTTAATTCATTTGAATTTTCGGACGAATGCAATTTTTAACGAAAAACGAAATAAATAAAAACGAATTTCGGGAGTAACTAAATAAATTTATTTTTCGGACAAAACGAAATTCCGAAACGAAATATTTCAGTGTGCACATGTCTAATATTTTCTGGCAGTGCCCCTCCCGAGACCAGACTCTGGATCTGCCCCTGGTTCGGTGGGTGTTCGCCCTGCCGAATGCCCTGCAATGCACTGCGTGCTGCAAAGTGCATTTTCCGCCCTGATTGGGCAAAGCTTTGTAAAAGCTGTATGTTAAGGAGCTGGGCCGGGAAGCCGCTGTGGCATCCTTAACAAATGATGAGTCATCAGCTGTCAATAAGCTTCCCTGCAGACAGCTGAATAATAAAATAAAAATTTGCCAGTAAAAAAAATAGTAAAAAAAAAAAATGGCATGGGGTCTCTCCCCCAATCCATACCAGACCCTTATCCGAGAATGCAGCCTGGCAAGTTAGGAAAGGGGGGACGAGCGAGCACCTCCTGAACCTTACCAGACCACATTCCCTTAACATGGGGGGGTGCTGTGGGGTGGAGAGGGCTCTGCCCTTCCCACCCCAAAGCACCTTGTCCTCATGTTGGCAGGGACAAGGGTCTCTTCCCCACAACCCTGGGCTGTGGTTGTAGGGGTCTGCGGGCAGGGGGCTTATCGGAATCTGGAAGCCCCCTCTGTGAATGAGTATGGGGTACATAGTACCCCTACCCATTCACTAAAAAAGTGTCAAAAAGTAATAAAAACACAGAGACAGTTTTTGACAATTCCTTTAATAAAAAATAAAAAAAACAGTGTCCTCTGATGCAAATTTTTTGTCAATCACATCGCCCGCTGCACTCCAAAAAAAAAAGCTCTGCACTCAAACAGAAAAATTTAATCAGGCATTTTAGCTCTTACAAAAAGGGAAATCAAAAAATGGAACAATTCAAACAAGCAAAAAATATGTTAATTAACCACTTGACCACTGGGCACTTAAACACCCTTAATAACCAGACCAATTTTCAGCTTTCGGTGCTCTCACATTTTGAATGACAATTACTCAGTCATACAACACTGTACCCATGTGAAATTTTTGTCTTTTTTTTACACAAATGGAGCTTTCTTTTGGTATTAAATCACCGTTGGGTTTTTTATTTTTTGTGCTATAGAAGAAAAAAAGACTGAAACGTCTGTAAAAAAATGAATTTTTCTTCGTTTTTGTTATAAAATTTAGCAAATTTGTAATTTTTCTTGATAAATTTTGGCCAAAATTTATACTGCTACATATCTTTGGTAAAAATAAGTACAAATTGGGGTATATTATTTGGTCTTTGTGAAAGTTATAGAGTCCACAAGCTATGGTGCCAATATCTGAAAATTGATCACACCTGAAGTACTGACGGCCTATCTCATTTCTTGAGACCCTAACATGCCAGGAAAGTACAAATACCCCCCAAATGACCCCCTTTTGGAAATAAGACATTCCAAGGTATTTAGAAAGAGGCATGGTGAGTTTTTTGAAGTTGTAATTTTTCCCCACAATTTTTTGCAAATCAAGATTTTTTTTTTTTTTTCTTTTCACAAAATTGTCATATTAGCAGGTTATTTTTCACACACAGCATATGCATACCACAAATTACAACCCAAAACACATTCTGCTATTACTCCCGAGTATGGCGATACCACATGTGTGAGACTTTTACACAGCGTGGCTACATACAGAGGCCCAACATGCAGGGAGCACCTTCAGGTGTTCTGGAGCACCCAGGCCAATTCTGACATTTCTCTCCTACATGTAAAAATCATCATTTATTCTCTAGAAAATTACATAGAACCCCAAAACATTATATGTGTTTTTTTAGCAAAGACCCTAGAAAATACAATGGCGGTCGTTGCAACTTTTTATCTAGCACGGTACTTGCGCAGCAATTTTTCGAACGTTTTTTTTTGGAAAAAAAATGTTTTTGTGCTTTACAAAAAACAAAACTGTAAATTTAGCCCAATGTTTTTGCATAATGGGAAAGATAAAGTTACGCCGAGTAAATAGATACCTAACACGTCCCCCTTTAAAATTGCATTTAATTTTTTTTACTGGTTACATGTTTTGAGTTACAGAGGAGGTCTAGGGCCAAAATTATTGTTCTCGCTCCAACGTTCACAGCGATACCTCACATGTGTGGTTTGAACACCGTTTTCATATGTGGGCGGGACTTGCGTATGCGTTCACTTCTGCATGCGAGCACACGGGGACAAGGGCGCTTTTAAAAAAAATAAAAATGCTATTGTTCATTTTACTTTATTTATTTTAGTTTGACACTTTTTTTCCCCCCAAAAAATTTTTTGATCACTTTTATTCCTATTACAAGGAATGTAAACATCCCTTGTAATATGAATATGACATGACAGGTCCTCTTTACAGTGATATATGGGGTCAATAAGACACATCTCACCTCTAGGCTGGAAAGCCTGAAATAAAAATAAAAAAATGACCCTGGCTTCGATCGTAGCGAGTATCGCAGGGTATCGCAGAGTATTGCAGGGTATTAGGTATGGCAGAGTATTGCAGGGTATGGCAGAGTATTGCAGAATATTACAGGGTATGGCAGAGTATTGCAGGGTATGGCAGAGTATTGCAGGGTATTGGGTATCGCAGAGTATTGGGTATCGCAGGGTATTGGGTATCGCAGGGTATTGGGTATCGCAGGGCATCACAGAGTATTGGGTATCGCAGAGTATCGCAGGGCATCGCAGAGTATTGGGCATCGCAGAGTATCGCAGGGCATCGCAGAGTATTGGGCATTGCAGAGTATTGGGCATTGCAGAGTATTGCAGGGCATTGCAGAGTATCGCAGGGCATCGCAGAGTATTGGGCATCGCAGAGTATCGCAGGGCATTGCAGAGTATCACAGGGCATCGCAGAGTATTGGGCATCGCAGAGTATCGCAGGGCATCGCAGAGTATCGCAGGGCATTGCAGAGTATCGCAGGGCATCGCATAGTATCGCAGGGCATCACAGAGTATTGGGCATCGCAGCGTATTGCAGGGCATCGCAGAGTATTGGGCATTGCAGAGTATTGGGCATCGCAGAGCATTGGGCATCGCAGAGTATTGGGCATTGCAGAGTATCGCAGGGCATTGCAGGGTATCGCAGGGCATTGCAGGGTATTGCAGGGCATTGCAGAGTATTGCAGGGTATTGTTGTGTACTGCTGGGTATACATCCATCCATGCTTAGCCATCCCTCCATACCCTGCAAAACCCAGCAATACACTGCAGGCTATTGCTGTGTATTGCAGGGTATGGAGGGATGGCTGAGCATGGATGGATGGATCGGTGCAGGCTGTGGGCACTACAGATCCCGCCCACAGCACTGCTGCCACCGATCCCTCCCCCTCTCCTCTCATACTGTACCGATCGGTACAGAGAGAGGAGGAGAGAGGAACCGGTGTCATCAAATGACGCCGGTTTTGACGGAGCGATCACGTGGTAAACGGCCGCGACGAGCGTGATCATGGATGTTCTCGAGTGCGTGCACCAGGGGGCACGCAAGAGGGGAATACTGTGAGGCCGTTAATTAACGGCCTCTCAGAGTTAAGCAACCGCCCTGTAGCCGTTTTTTCGGCTATGGGCCGGTTGTTAACTGGTTAAATATTAATATCTCTGCAAATTTTAATTTTTACCTAAACAACAAAAACAAAAGCAATGGGAAAAAGGGAAAAAAATAGGAATAAGAAAGGAGGAAGGGAGAGAAAAAAAAAAAGGGGGGGGGGGGAAGGTGATGAACTGCAACTAATTCCAGACCTGGGATTACAAATAACAAGAATATTCTTATATATTCAACTTCTATTGCACCATATCTATACAAATAATATATATATTACATCGTCTAACAACTATATATCATTAGAAATACTATAGTATCATGGATCTAATATCATATTGTAATATAATGAAGTGCTTTTAAAATCAAACCAACATGCCCATATCTTTAAATAGTTGTCAGCCATACCCATGGTATTGTACCTAAATTCTTCTTTATAACATATACTGTATCATCTATTTTTCGTAACCATTGAGCTTAGTTTGGTATAGACTTTTGCTTCCAATACATAGGTATTAAGGATTTTGCCGTTTTTAACAAATGCAGGGTTATTGAATTTTTATATCTAGATATTGATTATGAAGTAAGGTGAAATAAAATAACCCAAGGATCAAACTGGATTGTGTCTTTTTGTATTATAGACACCATATTAATAACTGTCAGCCAGTATTTTTGAATAAAATGGCAGGACCACCAAATATGACCATGGGTAGCAAGGCCTCCACATCCTCTCCAACATAGAGGAGAATTAGATAAGAACATTGAATGCAACTTAACAGGCATACAGTACCACCTAACAAGCAATTTATAGTTAATTTTCTCTATTCTTGAAGAAAGGGAGGCAACATGAGAAAGTACCAGAATCTTATCTCTTTGTGTATTATCAAGACTGGATTGAAGATCCATTTCCCAACAGGTTAAATACTGTGGATATCCAAACTCTTGAAAAGACAGCAAAGCTTTATAGAATTGTGATATGCAATGCTGTGGAGAAGCCGCCATTGAAATATTGCCTCTACTTTAGTTAATTCATTTAATCACTTAAGCCCCGGACCATTTTACTGGCCAAAGGCCAGAGCACTTTTTGCGATTCGGCACTGCGTCGCTTTAACCGACAATTGTGTGGTCGTGCGACGTGGCTCCCAACCAAAATTTATGTCCTTTTTTCCCACAAATAGAGCTTTCTTTTGGTGGTATTTGATCAACTCTGTGGTTTTTATTTTTTGCGCTTTAAACAAAAATAGAGCGACAATTTAGAAAAAAACACATAATTTTTTTTTGCTATAATAAATATCCCCAACAAATATATAAAAAAAATATTTTTTTCCTCAGTTTAGGCCGATTTTTTTTTACTAGTAATGGCGGCGATCTGTGATTTTTTGCGACATTATGGCGGACACATCGGCCAATTTTGACACATTTTTGGGACCATTGTAATTTTGAAAGCGATCAGTGCTATAAAATTGCATTGATTACTGTAAAAATTACACTGGCAGTGAAGGGGTTAACCACTAGGGGGCTAGGGGGGGTTAAGTGTGTCCTGGGGAGTGATTCTAACTGTTAGGGGCATGGCTATGAATGACACTTGTCACTAGGCAGAACGGGGAGATGCTTGTTTACATTAGCTCTTAACCTCCCTGGCGGTATGATTCTGTTCGGAATTTAGTGATGAAAGTGGTACAATTATTTTGCATGGAAATTTGGCGTTTTTATATTGTAGGCATGCAATTCTTATGAATAACTCACTTAAATCTGTCCGAACCAGAGTCTAGTAGACATCCCGGGTATGATAAAGTTTGAAACACAAAATCATAAATTATAATATAATAAAAATATATATAAAAATGATTCAATAATGTAATCAAATCAAAAACACTGAAATTTGCTCAGTTGCAGAATAGTCGCTGTCATTAAATTTATTGTTTGATGATAAATTGTGATTCAAATTTTTTATCGGTGTTTTCTAGCTGGTCTAAAACCACTTTTGACATAAAGGGACACTTTTTGGTTGCTATGGACAATCTCCAGTTTCCAGGCAGATTTTTTTTTTTATTATATAAAATGACATGCAGGGCACTGGGCAGACCACTAGGGACAAAGGGGATGTGTATTTTTTGTATACAGTACTGTAATCTGTAAGATTACAGTACTGTATGTGTTGTGTGTTTTAAACTTTTTTAAATTTGGCGCCGATCTCCGCTCCCGTGCGTTGTAACGTCGCAGGGAACGGAGATCGGCGGCACTCGGGCACTGTGTGAATCGAGCGAGCGGACGGCTTGCTCACACAGCGGGGAGACATCGCAGGATCCAGGGGAAAAGGTAAGTAACTTCCCCCCTGTATCCTGCACACAAGCCCGAGTCTGGCTCGGGGTTACCGCTCCTAGCAGAAAAAACTGAACCCGAGCCAGACTCGGGATTACCGCTAGGGAGGTTAATTCGTTCTTCAGCTCCGTGAGAGGTTTGCAGGTATTCCCACGGCGATCCAGTCCGCGGGACCTGCAAACCTACTCATGGAGCTCCCGGCAAAGTCGCGTGCGTGCCGCCGGCGGCATGCACGTGACCACACCGTGGCAAATTCAAAGGGATGTACCTGTATGCCCATTTGCCCAACCGTGCCATTCTGCTGACGTATATGTATATGCGGCGGTCGGCAAGTGTTAATGTTTGAATAGGTTGTGGTAAACTGCTTACAAAACTAGATAATTGAGTATATCGCCAAATTTCTATGTACCTATATCTTGTTGGACCACATATTAATCGCATAGATTTCACTTTAGAGTTTTCGGTCACATGATGAAGTTGGGGTTTATCCTCTAAAAACCATGACCTAAACCCTTTATCTAAGGAACCAGGCAAAAAATAGGAATGGTATAACAAGGGCATCAAAGGGAAATTATATTTCCACGAATATCGGGAGTGCAACGAGTCCCATATAGCCAAAGTGGATATCGTCAGGGCAAATATCATTAAAAAGTTGGAAACTAATTTCTCAGAAGAAGAATTTAATACTGTTTTAAAATGTATGATTCTAGGTAAAACAGGGTCCGGACAGATACACTGTTTCATATTACAAAAAGTTTCAGCATATATTAATACCACATTTGACTTTATATGCTAATTCTATTGCGGGAGGAGCGGGATTCCGTCTAGAATCACTAACAGCGTATATTACTGTTTTTCTAAAACCAGGAAAAGTATGTAGCATGTTGTGGGAGTTACCAACCTATTTCTTTACTCAATGTAGATATAAAACTTTATTCTAAGACATTGGCTAATAGATTACGTCAGCATCTCCCGCGCTGGATTAATCCAGATCAAACAGGTTGTATCCCTCGTTGAGAGGCAAGAGATAATTTGTCACGGACTTTGTCCATTATCTCTCATGTCAGGAAGTGTTCCCAGCCCACCCTGTTACTCTCTGCTGATGCTGAAAAAGCATTTGACAGGGTTGACTGGGACTATTTAAGGACATCTCTGAAGTTTTTTGGGTTTTGGCCCAATGATGCTTTATCGCATTTTTGCTATTTATACATCTCCGTCCGCTAGGATAAGGATAAATGGCTTAGTGAATCATTTACACTTAGTAATGGCACACGACAGGGATGTCCTCTTTCACCCCTATTGTTTGCTATTTCATTATAACCTTTTTTTTCAACAATAATGCCCCGTACACGCGATCAGAAATTTGGGCAGCAAAAGACCGATGAGAGCTTTTTGGTTGGAAAATGTGACCGTGTGTATGCTCCATCGGACTTTTGCTGGCGGAATTCCCACCAGCAAAAGATTGAGAGAAGGTTCTCTATTTTTCGGTTGGAAAAAGTTCCTATCCGAAAATGCGTTCATCTGTATGCAATTCCAACGCGCAAAATTCCTATGCATGCTCGGAAGCATTGAACTTCATTTTCTCGGCTCGTCGTAGTGTTGTATGTCACCGCGTTCTTGATGGTTGAAAGTTCAGAGAACTTTTGTGTGACCGTGTGTATGCAAGCCAAGCTTGAGTGGAATTCCGTCAGGAAAAACATCCAAGATTTTTCAGATGGAAATTCCGCTCATGTGTATATAGTTAAATGAATATCCTATAAAAAATATACTGTTGAAATGATTTTGCGCTCATGTGCAATAAATAAAAATGTATATACAAATAAAAAAGAGTGGCCGGACCAGATACCGGAAGTATTGTGAGACTAGCATCTATCTGCTGTTAGCTGCTGGCATTATTTCGTTTTTTATGTAAGAATCTTTTATCCATTTATTAAATTATTTCGTTGAAGACGTACTTCACTATTGGGTTCCCTCTTTTTTATTTGTATCCCCCACTGGTTGACGGGCTTATTGGGCTGGAAGGCCCACGCCAATTTGATACAGAACTCTGGGCAAGGATCCCGGTCTATCTGAGTTATCCAGTGAATAGGATTATCTAAGGAGGATAGTGAAGATCATACAGCCCCCAGTGGTGGAAATCGGTGGAAACGGATTGATCTGAGGAGCAAAGACAAGACAAGACATACTTCTTGCATCCACTCACGCTTTTGAATGCGTGCTTTCAGGTGAGAGTCTAGAGAGCACGTTTAAGGATCCCATTCCCACACATCCACCACATTCCAATGTGGAGTCTGAACCACTTTACCATCATCGTTTTGTCATGACACACCGTTTCTCATAGAGTTTGAGGAACGTGTTCTGTACCAACGAACAGCACCAGTCACCTTTTGGACTTTGTCATTGTAGTCCAATATTAGACTTTTTACCTCTCTCATTTTATATTTACTCACTTCTAGCCCATTTGGGCCGTGTTTTATCACTTACTTGTGGACATTAGTTTATTTGGCACTCTTTTGGTAGTGATTTGTTATTTATTCACTCGGTTCACATGTTATTTATTCAACACATTTATTCAACATTTTTACACTATTTTATACACTCATAGCACTTGGTGTAGGATTGTAATGTGTATGTATTGATCAGGACTGTGTTTTTTATTTTTATTTATTGCACATGAGCGCAAAATCATTTCAACAGTATATTTTTTATGGGATTGTGTTTCACCGTCAGATTTTGCAGCTCTTTTAGGAGTAATTTTCCACATCTGTCACGTTTTAATTGTTTTTTTCACTGTATATTTATTGTATATCATTGAGTGTGTGCACACGATCTAGTTTACCAACAGCGCGAAGGTCACCCACATCTTTATTAAATGAATATCCTACCACGTATTTTATTCATGTTTCAAATTATGCCTTTTGGAGTCACTTCGGTTTTTTTTTTCTACTCTTTGCCTTGGTTTCCCATTTTATATGAAAAGGACAGTGTTCTAGAATCTCCCGGGATGTACTGTATCATACTAACGGAGCTGGAGGTTTAGCTTTTCCTAATTTTAAGCTATATTAACAGGCAATAGTCTTACCCCGAATATCAGATTGGAAATATGTAGGGGATACCAGGTTGTGGGTACAGATGGAACATACTATGGCAGGAACTGACCTATTGGCTATTGTATGGCTTCCACATAAATATAGAACCTTAGCACCCTCAGTATCAGCCTTGACAGTTCTTATATAGGTAGGAGCGGGGCCACCTGGCGATGTCACCTAGTGGCACAGCCCCTTGTGATGTCACCGACCCAGGATGCACTGATCCATGACGTTACAAGGGGGACGATGCAACCAGGTGACATTGCCAGGTGGCCCCTCCCTTACCTATATAAGAACTGTCAAACGGTGCAGGAGGCCTTCCATGGCTGGTGGCATGATTGATGATGGATTTACAGGTGACACTGTTTTTTTTTTTTTTTTTTAATAAAGGAATCGTCAAAAACCTTCTCTGTGTTTTTATGACTTTTTTTAACACTTTTTCAGTGAATTGGTAGGGGTACTATGTACCTCATACTCATTCACATGGAGGGGTGGGATCTGTGGCCCCCTTCTTAAAGGGGCTTCCAGATTCCGATAAGCCCCCTCCTAAGACCCCCAAAACCACAGCCCAGGGTTGTGGGGAAGTGACCCAAGGTGCTTTGCGGTGGGGGGCAGGGCATGTGGCCTGGTATGGTTCAGAAGGGGGGACACTCGTTTTTGTCCCCCCACTTTCCTGACTTGCCAGGCTGCATGCTCGGATAAGGGTCTGGTATAGATTGGGGGGGGACCCCATGCCATTTTTACATTTTGGTGTGGAGTTCCCTTTAAAATCCATACCAGACCTGACTTTATTTATTTTAATTAGCTGGCAATTGCTCCCGCGAGTCAATTTAAATGGGATTTGTTTTTTCTTTAGAAATGCCAGTTTTGCTGCAGCATGTTCTATGTATGCTGCAGATGCGCCACTTAACATGCAGACTAAGGGGACCCCCAGACACTTTATTTAAAGGTGGAATGTTTAATTTATATTGTTGCAAAATAGGGGTTTGCCGTTCAGGTCAAAACTTTTCCCCTGTTCAGGAGTTCTGCTGTGAACCGAACAAGGGGGTGTTCGGCCCATCTCTACTCCACTGCCTTGGCCTCCAAGATTCTGGTCTATCCTGGTTCTCCTCCTACCTATCACACCGCTCCTCATACCTATAACTCTGTCCCCTCCTCACCACTTACTCTTTCTGCAGGGGTCCCCCAAGGCTCTGCTCTTGGACTCCTTCTCTTCTCTATCTTTTTATTTATCGATTTTGCAATAACAAGTACAAAACAATAGCAACCTTTTCTCTATTTACGCTTCTGCCCTTGGTCAATTGATAACCTCCCATGGCTTTCAATACCACCTCTACACTGATGACTCCCAAATCTATCTCTATACTCCTCACTTCACCTCACCCTTTCAGTCTGCTTTCACATTACTAACTTATTAACTGGCATTTCAACATGGATGTCACACCATTCTAAAACCGAGCTGATATATTCCCCTCTGTCTGTGCCCCCCTCCATTACTTTTCCATCAAGATCAATAATGCAACTATCACTCCCTTCCCTCAAGCCAGAGTACAAGGTGTAATCCTAGACTCTGATCTGTCCTTTCAGCCCCAAATCCAATCACTGTCAGAAGATTGACTGACCTTTGTAACATCTCTAAATTGTGCCCCTTTTTAACTAATGAAACCACCAGGCTACTCATTCACTCTGTTGTTATATCTCGCCTTGACTGTTGCAACTCCCTTCTCATAGGCCTACATGTCCATAGGCTATACCCTCTTCAGTCTATTATGAATACTGCTGCCAGACTCATCTACCTTACCAACCTCTCAGTGTCTACTACCCCACTCTACCAATCCCCCCACTGTCTTCCAATTGCCCAGCGAAATAAATACAAAATACTAACAACAACATGCAAAGCCATTTATAACTCTGCCCTGAACTACATCCCCAATCTTATCTCCAAATATCATCAAAACCATCTTCTCTGCTCATTTAAAGACCTCTTGCTCTCATGCTCCCTTGTATCCTCCTCCCATGCTCATCTCCAGGACTTCTCCGGAGCCTCTCCCATCCTCTGGAACTCTTTACCTCAATCTGCCCAGCTACAGTGTCTCACAAAAGTGAGTACACCCCTCACATTTTTGTAAATATTTTATTATATCTTTTCATGGGACAACACTGAAGAAATTACACTTTGCTACAATTATTACTATACAGAATGTATATAGCACCAACAGTTTGCACAGCGCTTTACAACATGGGGGCAGAAAGTACAGTTACAATAAAATTCAATACAGGAGGAATCAGAGAGCCCTGTTCATTAGCGCTTACAATCTAGGAGGAAGGGGCAAGTGATGCAAAAGGTAATAGCAGGAAGGGGATTATCTGATGGAGAAAGTAAAAGTACAGTTGTTAGGTTAGGCTTCTCTGCAGAGAAGGGTGTTTAGGGATTGTCTAAAAGCAAACAGAGTAAGAGTTAGTCGGACAGATTGGGGTAGGGAGTTACAGAGGATGGTAGAGACTTTGAAAAAGTCCTGGAGTAGAGCATGGGAGGAGGTGAAGAGGGAACTAGAGAGCAGGAGGTCTTGGGAGGAATGAAGGGAACGAGTAGGTTGGTGTTATGAGACTAGGTTAGTGATGTAGCGGGGGGCCGAGTTGTGGATGGCTTTGTACGTTGTTATTATAATTTTGAATTTAATTAGTTGGGTGAGTGGAAGCCAGTGGAGTGATTGACAGAGAGGGGTAGTAGACACAGAGCGATTGGTAAGGTGGATGAGCCTGGCAGCAGCATTCATGATGGACTGAAGGTGGGATAGCCTGTGTAAAGGTAATCCCATGAGGAGGGAGTTGCAGTAGTCGAGGCGGGAGATGACCAGGGAGTGAACTAGGAGTTTTGTGGTGTCATTGGTTAGGAAGGGACATATTTTGGAGATGTTGTTGAAGTTTGATATGGCAAGATTTGAAAAGTGTTTGGATGTGGGGCCGAAAGGATAGCTCAGAGTCCAAGGTTACACCTTGGCATGCGGGGACGGGCTGATAGTAGTGCGATTGATTGACATAGAGATCAGGGGCAGAGGCACGTGGGGGAGGAAAAATCACAAGCTCAGTTTAGGATAGATTGAGTTTGAGGTGTGACATCAAGGCTGATATGTCTGTTAGTAAATTAGTGATACGTGAGGAGACTGAAGGAGTGAGCTAAGGGGTAGAGAGATAGATTGGGTGTCGTCAGCATAGAGGTGGTATTGGAAGCCATGGGAGGCTATTACTTGACCCAGGGAGGAGGTGTAGAGGGAGAATAAGAGATGTCCAAGAACATAACCTTGGGGGACGCCGACAGAGAAAGGGAGAGGGGGCAGTAGAGTTGTAAGTGACACTAAAGGTGCGGTTGGATAAATAGGATGAGAACCAGCAAAGGGTACAGTGTGGAGTTTTTTGAGGAGGAGGGGGTGGTCCACTGTGTCAAAGGCAGCAGAGAGGTCTAAGAGTAGGAGAACAGCATAGAGTCCATTGGATTTAGCTGATAGCAGATCATTTGTGAGTTTTAGAGTTGTAGAGAGCAGTTTCCATGGAGTATTGAGGGCAGAATTCAGACTGAAGGGGATCAAGAAGGTTATTCTTGGTGAGGTGATCACTCAGTCGGTTGTAGACCAGGTGTTCAAGGAGTTTGGATAAAATGGGGAGCATGGAGATGGGGAGTAGGCTGTTAAGATTGGTGGGGTCTAGTGAGGGCTTTTTAAGAATGAGGGTAAATTGCATGTTTTAGAGAGTTTGGGATGCTGCCTGAAGAGAGGGAGAGATTGAAGATGTGAGTTAGGGAGTGTAGAATAGAGCCAGAGGGTGGTGAACATAGCAAGTGTTAGGGAACAGGGTCCAGGGGGCAAGTGGTAAGGTGGATGTTAGAGAAAAGTTTAGCAACCTCATCTATAGTGGTGGGGTTGAATGAGGGAAGTAATGATTGTACTTGTGGACATGGGGTGTTAGGTGGAGAAGACATCTGTACAGTGGAGATCTCCTCACGAATTGCATCAATCTTATGTTTGTAGTGATTGGCTCCTGGACAGTGAGTGAGTTAGTGGGTGGAGGCAGTGGAGGCCGAAGTAGAGAGTTGAAGGTAGAGAACAGTTGACGGGGACAGGATGATAAGTTGTTAATGAAAATGATAAAATAGGTCTGCTTGGCAGTGAGGAGGCATGAATTGTATTTTTGGAGAGCAGATTTATAATGGCTGAAATCCACAGGCGCTCAAGTGCGTGGCTATGTTTTTTCAGACTTCTAGTGGCATCTGTTTGCCAAGGTTGTAGGGGACGTGGCCTGATTCTGTGAGTAGTGAGGGGGCGAGCTTGTCTAGGGAGTATGACAGTGAAGTGTTGTAGACAGAAGTGGCTAAGTTGGGACAGGACAAAGGTGAGATTTTGTCATAGAGGTGGTCAGTAGCAGAGTATAGAAGAGAAGAGTTGAGGAGGCGAATGTTTTTACGGGTAACTGTTAGGCGGTTGGAGGGAGAGGAGGTGGTAAAGAGGGAGAGAGAGAAACTAATAAGGTTGTGGTCAGAGAGAGGGAAATGATAGTTGGAGAGGTTGCATAGGAGGGAGAAAACAAGGTCAAGGGTGTTTCTGTCAGAAGTGTAGAAGCATGTATCCATTGCTTCAGGTCAAAGGAGGAGGTTAGACTGAGAAGTTTGGAAGTAGCAGAAGTGTTAGTATTAACAGCGATTTTGAAGTCACTGAGAATGATTGGTGGGATTTCAGAAGAGAGGAATTACAATGTAAAGTAGTGACTGTACAGTTTGTATAACAGTGCAAATTTGCTGTCCCCTCAAAATAACTCACACAGCCATTAATGTCTAAACCGCTGGCAACAAAATGAATACACCCCTAAGTGAAAATGTGCAAATTAGGCCCAATTAGCCATTTCCTTCCCTGGTGTCATGTGACTCGTTAGTGTTACTCTGAATGGGGAGCAGGTGTCTTAAATTTGGTGTTATCGCTCTCACTCTTTCATACTGGTCACTAGAAGTTCCACATGGCAAAAAACTCTCTGAGGATCTGAAAAAAATAATTGTTGCTCTACATAAAGATGGCCTAGGCTATAAGAAGTTTGCCAAGACCCTGAAACTGATGGCAAAGACCATACATTGGTTTAACAGGACAGGTCCCAAAGGTTGTCTTTGGGAAATAGACGTATGAGTGCAGCCAGCATTGCTGCAGAGGGTGAAGGGGTGGAGGGTCATCCTGTCAGTGCTTAGACCATACGCTGCACACTGCATCAAATTGGTCTGCATGGCTGTCTGGTGAGACCAAGATAAACTTATTTGGTTCAGATGGTGTGAAGCGTGTGTGGTGGCAACCAGGTGAGGAGTACGAAGACAAGTGTGTCTTGCCTATAGTCAAGCATGGTGGTGGCAGTGTCATGGTCTGGGGCTGCATGAGTGCTACCGGCACTGGGGAGCAACAGTTAACTGATGGAAGCATGAATGCCAACATGTACTGTGACATACTGAAGCAGAGCATGATCCCCTCCCTTCAGAGACTGGGCCGCAGGGCAGTATTCCAACATGATAACGACCCCAAACACACCTCTGAGATGACCACTGCCTTGCTAAATAAACTTAGGGTAAAGGTGATGGACTGGCCAAGCATGTCTCCAGACCTAAGCCCTATTGAGCATCTGTGGGGTATCCTCAAACAGAAGGAGGAGGAGCGCAAGGTCTCTAACATCCACCAGCTCTGTGATGTCGTCACTGAGGACTTGTCAGGAAGCAGGAGCAGACAGCACCTCCTGCAATCAGGTGACACTTGAGGCCACTCACATGTTTGCCTTGGTATCGTCCTTGTGCCCTGACCTGCTAGCCTGTTATCTGATCCTGAGCCTGTTCCTGTACCCTTAACCTGTTACCAGTGTATCTGATCCTGTCTCCCTGTCCTGATCCCTATACTGTCCTACCTGTTACCTTGTATCCATCCCTGCCCTGCAGTCTGATCCGTCCATCCTCTCCCTGTCTCCTCTCCTTAGCCCATCTGCTGAGCTCCCTGTGTATGACCTTGGCCTGGCTTACGTTTACGTTTCTGGAAAATCCCCTGTCCATCTGCTGATCTGCTGTGTATGACCCTGGTCTGGCTCTGTTTATGTTCTCGTTATTCCCCTTTGCTTGTATATATTTGTCTGTTATTACTTGTGGGTTTCTGTGGGTGGTTGGTTGGTTGCACATTGTAGTATATTGGAGGTGGTTGTATTTATTCACTTATCTTAATAAATCCTATATTTTCACTTTACCTGCGTTTTTTCCTCTGTTGCTGTCCACACAGCTCTGGTCACACCTGATACTTGACAGGAGTCCATTGGCAACACCTCTGGTGAACTCTATGCCTAAGAGGGTTAAGGCAGTGCTGGAAAATAATGGTGGCCACACAAATCATTGACACTTTGGGCCCAATTTGGATATTTTCTATTAGGGGTGTACTCAATTTTGTTGCCAGCAGTTTAGACATTAATGGCTGTGTGTTGAGTTATTTTGAGGGGACAGCAAATTGACACTGTTATACAAGCTGTACACTCACTACTTTACATTATAGCAAAGTGTAATTTCTTCAGTGTTGTCACATGAAAAGATATAATAGTATATTTTCAAAAATGTGAGGGGTGTTCTCACTTTTGTGAGATACTGTATCTCCTACTCTGGCTGCCTTTAGGTGATCCCTGAAAACGTATCTCTGTAGGGAAGCCTATAACACCTCCAACTAACTGAACTTTTATCACTACCATCAGCTTTTGTAATTTCTAAGCCACTGAACCACAACAAGTATGCAGATCAAGAAAGTCAGACAAAAGGCAAAAGTCCTTATTTGCACACTTGTTCCTGAAAGCCTGGTGATCAGGCAATTATTATTTGTAGAAATAGAAAGAAGCAATGGTATCTTCCATGATTTTCTTAGGAAAGGCTAACTTTATTCAAAAGTACTGACCAGAAATGGTAAGAGAAGGAATTTCTAATGCTCAGAAATCAATCCTGGTCCTGGTTGGTTAGTGGGAGTCAGGAGAGGGGCCAATGGACATTGTGATGCCTTTAAAAAGGAGTACAGTAACACGTGGAAGATAAGGGTGGTGTTTAGCTCCAGAGGGGGTTACTGAGATCACTAAAAATGAGGCTGATATATAGCATAACAACGTGAAACCTGAACAAAAGGAGCCCACAGAAGAAGTTTTTCTGCTTCTTGTAATATTTTTTAATAGCATAGATTTTTACCTGTAAAAGTTTAAAAAAGGTTGCCAGGTATGCTATAACATTAACCCAGTACTAATATTTTTTTTATGTTTTGTGTGCCTAAAAACAGGAACAAAAATATACTATATCATAGCTTTATATGACTTAGATTTGGTGGCTGAATTAGTTTTTTCCTTTATTTTCACCTATTGATCCTGTCAATAATTAATTTTCTGTATCCATGTGACAACCCTTGCTCATTATACTATGTCTACAGAGGAGCAGGGACCGGAAGTGTTTTTGGTCTTAGAACTTGCCTCATTAAACAAATATATATATATATATAAAACAAAATGCATTTATCGATAGATTAAAAAAATCTAAAGGGTACAAATAAGATAATTTAATTAGAGGGTTTGCATACATTTAAAAAAATGCATACCTTGAAGTTTAGGTTCAGAGTGTATTCAATGATTTTTAGGTGCAGAAGCAGCAGAGTGTTCACCTGATGCTGTCAGCTGTAATGGAAAAGGAATAAAAGACATTTATTTATTTATTACAGGATTTATATAGCGCCAACAGTTTACGCAGCGCTTTACAATATAAAAATTTGGATCATATACAAGCGCTGAAGCTCTTTTACATGTGTTTTCACTACATTTTTCAAGCTGACACAGTAGGGACCATTTTTTTTTTTTACCACCGCTTCCTCAGTATCTCCAGAAAAAATAATAAATGTACAAGTTTAATTGATTTGTTTTGTACAAGGGATTTTAAAACACATTTTTTATATTTCATACAGATCTGCTTATTAGTATGACGGATGCATAGCAGATACATTGCTAATAATTAATACTATTTATTAGATATTTAACTTACTCTCCCTGCTTTTTGTCACCAAAGTTTAACTTTTAATAAAAATGTTTATGAAGATTAGCTTGTTAAAATGAATTGAAATATGATTTTACACAGCGTGAACAAAGTTGGCTCCATTTTATTTTTCAGAACAAGAAAGGGAAAAAGCTTTTGGCTCTCTACTTTCCTGAAGTGAATCATCCAAGACATTTAGACTTCCAAAATACTACATATTCTAGCCAAAAATATTTTAGAAACATATACAGTACAGCACAGCTGTTTGAAGAACAACATTGTGTAGTGATATGTTCTTACAGGATTATTGATCAGGGACCATAGGCACATGCGATCTATTGCCATCATTAAATTACAGGATTCCCCCCTGACTTGAGTATCAGACTTTTGTATAAGTAACTGTAGCACTACCCCCGCAAAGGCCGCTGAATTTAATTGGTTCTTTCTCAAACAGTACAAAGGCAGCCAGTCACACAAGCTACAGTCCATACACTCTGGCTCCAATAAACAGTCTAGGGCTTGTCTTTTTTGTAATCTATTGCTGGTAAAACAGGAGAGGGGTTGGGGGGATATTCCAAAAAAAGCTTGATGGTAGCAAGATATCAGCGGACAGTCTTCTAACAGTAGCCATAAAGTTAAATAGTGAAAAGTCAATGGCCTCACAGCTGTAAACCATGAGGGAAGGAATTTGGCATCTGGATACCCTGCTTCAGTGCGCAACGTTTGGTACCCAGTGCAGCATCCAGCACTCAGCCTCAGGGATTGACTTAAAGTCACTACTCACAAGTCCCCAGAACAACTGCTCCTAGTAGCTTACTCCGGACACAACTCAGTGCCTCTCATTAACGATCCCCTTTTGTGGTGTAGTTCTGCAGTCAGCTCTGAGCAAAGTCCATTTGAGAGCAGCCCCTGCACCTCTAGAACCCTCATGGGAAGAAGGAACACTGCTCTCCAATGTCTCAAGCTATTTATCCACACTTCCCCCTTATGGAAATGTTCTCTCCAGAGATTGGCCAGTACCCGATACATATTCAGGCTGGGCACTTATAATCTCCTGCCCTAAGCTCTGGAAGCTTCTTCCAAAGGCAGGGGGAAGCAATCTAATTCCACCCTGTAAGATCCTGAGCAGACCAGACCAAACAATTACTTCTCCTTTGATTACCAAAGTGCCAAATTTGCCTAGCACCTACACTAGCAGGGTGCAACATAACCTCAACCAAAGGGAAGACATTCAGAAGTAAGCATAACATAAGCCAGAAGAAGGTTAGAGACAAACAAGGTTGTAAGGAAGCAGTACCGATAGGGTCAGACTAGTTAGGGTCTGATCCAAAAAGTAAATTAGGTTGGGCATAGAAACTAAATAAAGAAAAGAACAAGTAGAAAACTTATAGATGATGCAAAGGCCATGTGAAAACAGGTAACGCTCAAGGTCAAGGTTAGGAAAAACTCAGTATTTCTATAGAAAAATGTATTAGGCTCAAGCCACATCTGAAACATTAAGTGCAAAAAGCTGCAGGACCAGATATACCGGAATCCACCTTACTAACCAGACTTTAAAGGCTCAGCATGGGAGACATTTATAAAAAATAATCTTTATTGTACAAAATTCATAAAAGCCTACAATTTATCCACAAATAAATATTGCAAATTACACTCTACTAAGGTAAAGGAAGACCCTAAATATGTAGATATCAAGACATATATCAGCACTTCCAGTAACCCAATCTGCCAGGTCAATGTTTTGCAAATAACACGGTTTCTTCAGGACCCAATATGGCAAAGTAGAAAAACAAGTATTGCAGTGGATCATGCAAATCTGATAAGGTACAGCCTGGGGGCAGGCATAGGAGCACCAGGACCAACCGCCAGCAGCGGGAACTCGTCCAGGGTAGAGATGTAAAAGCAAAACTATATAGTTTGATTATCAGGGATAGGTGCAGTGGTGGGCCACCAGCATTGGTCTTGCATACAGTTTGCAGTGAGGTGCAAACGGAGAGGGCCAGGCAAGCCTCAGCATCCAGAAATATAGCAAACAGAATGATGCTAAACAACAATAGCCACTGGATAAACGTCAGCCCTGAGAGGTATGCCAAGCGTCAGTAGACGCCATACAACAACGCCCACCCGGCTGCCAAGGTTCACTTAGAACATAAAGTCTCCTGACCTGTAATTTAATTACAATGGCAAATTGTGGGTGATTAGGATTACATTAATAATAGGACGTTTGGAAGAATTGAACAAAAGGCTTAGGTGTTTTCCCTTGTATAGCTGTGTTGGCATTAGAATTACAAAGATTATATGAAACCTGGTTTAATAAGTACTCATTTTAATTCCAAAAATAAGGGGGCAGGGTAGAACATTCCTAATCACTGTATTAGAGTTGGACGAACAGTTCGAGCCCAGCAAAAGTTCAGCCCGAACATTGCCCGTTCGGCGAACACTCGAATTTACAGGGGCACTCAGCGGGATGTTCGCCCGCCGAACACCCCACAATGCACTGCCCGTTGCACAGTGCATTCTAGGGCCCTAATGAATGAAGCAATGCTTTGCCCAGTTAGGGCACAGAGCACAGTCAGAGCCATATTTGGACAAAGCCATGATTGGACAAAGTCATAATGACTTTGCCCAATCATGGCTCGGTGCTCATAGTCCCACCACACACTATAAAAAGTTCCTTCCCACAGGAACCTTTTGCAGTATGTTGTTGGAGTGGAGACAGATAGAGCAGGGTTCTGTCTGCTTCTAGTGAGTCACTGTGGTATTGTGACTCTGAGTGTACAAAGTCAGTGTAGTGTTAGTGTAGCATTACATTCATTACAGCATTACATAACATTTAGTGCTGTATACCCCCCCTTTTTTTTGTTTCGCCGTTTTGTTTTTGTCCCGTGCCTGCCCCCTTTTTTTAAATTGTCAGTCGCAGCTAATCTGAATGCTACGCTGTTGTTCCCCCTTTTTAAATATTTTATAGTTTTTACATTTCTGTCAGCAGCAGTCTTCAATTTAGTCCATCAAACACCACTTTCCATTGAATAAAGTGCACCCAATTACACATTTCCCTGTCTCTATTACAATTCAGTAATAAGCTCTCCACCATCATGTCTGGGAGGCCAAATAGGAGAGGCAGACGTTCCTGTGGCACTATGAGGGGCCAGCAGCGTCTCTGTCCACAGGCAAAGGTGGACGTGGTCCATCCGCAGGCTGAGCACTTTTTTTTTGTTTAGTAATGTTGCCTGTGCTATACAGCCACAGCATACAGAGGAGGTGGTGGACTGGCTTACTAAACCATCCTCATCCTTTATCACCCAAGCTGAGACTAGTGCACAGTCCACTGCAGCTGTCAGAGTGGATTATTCTGCCTCCTTGTCCACAGCTACTCCTGCCTTAGCCCCAGCATCATGTATGGAGGAGTCAGCTGAATTATTTGAACACACCGTCAGCCACTTCCTTCTTGATAAGGCACAGGCATTACTTGATTCTGTTCAAGGCTCTGAGGTTGAGGAAGGGAGTAACATGAACCTACAGAGAGAGAAAACACTATTAAACAACAAATTGTCAGTCATGTTCCCGCATCCGCAGCGTAATGGGCAAGTTGGCTCCAGTGATGATGAGGATAGAGGGGATGATGATCATGAGGTCACTGACTTTATCTAAAAAAAAAATGTTAATCTTGACCTGAGTGTACTATAATTTGGCTTCATCCAAAGTCTACCAAAGAGACACCAGAATTTATCCAAAAAATCTCTAATCTTTTTCCAAGTGCACCAAATTATGGCCTCATCATACAGACTGGCTCCCCAAGTCGTTGTTTACAAAATAAAGAGCTTACAGGGAAAATCTATTTAAATGTCATTTTTTTTTCTTTATAAGTGTCAGTTTTGCTGCAGTAGGTTCTATACAAGGTACAGATGCCACACTTCACAGGCAGACAAAAGAGACCCCCCAGGCACTATGTTTAATTTAATTTTTTATTTCTATTATTTCTATTATTTCACAAGCATCATAAAAATCACTGCTACTTTAAAAATGATCTTTTTTTAAAAAAAAATTTACATTGATACCCCCAGGGCAGTAGCCGGGCCCCCATACCCTTTTTATGGCCAATAACTTGCATAAAAGCCTTCAAAATGGGCACTTGATTTTTCAAGTTCGGGTTCCATAGACTTCAATGGGATTCAGAGTTCGGGTCCAAACTTTTGTGATGTTCGAGAGTTCTGTCGTGAACTGAAACGGGGGGTGTTTAGCTCAACTCTAGTAACTATTAGTATCCAAACATTTTTGGCATTTTCTAGTGTGCCAAATAATGTTAATGTATAGTTTGTTAGTAAATGCAATAATGTGGTATAAATTACCCTGTTTCAATTTACTGTATATAATCAAATCATCATGGTACCATGATATCTGGTATTGATGTCAGTTACTTCTTCAAATTTTTTAACATACCTAGTTATGTTCTTGGACAATCAACATCTGCCTTGACACATTTCATGACACCATAGGGATTGGATTAGACTGATTTACCCATGTTGAATATACAAATGTGGGGCAATGATCCTGCCATTGTTTTGAACTGGAGAAGCCACTTAAATGTCCACAAGCATTTCCCCGTTCTGCCTAGTGACACTGTCACTGATCACAGCTCCCTGTAATCAGCCCCTCCCCCCACAGTTATGTGCCATACACACGGTGTGTAGGCTCCATCGGACTTTTTCTGTCGGATTTTCCAACGGACAAAGTTTTATCTCCTGCTCTCAAATTTTCCGACAACAAAGTCCTATCGGACTTTTTCCGATCGTGTGTAGCGAATTTAGACGGACAAAGTGCCACGCATGCTCAGATCACATTACAAGACCAAAGCTATTGGCTACGAGCCTCTACGTAGTCCCGTCGTACGCAACAAACGTCACCACGTTCAGGATGATCGGATTTTCCAACAACTTAGTCCGACCGTGTGTATGCAACACCAGTGTCGGACAAAATCCGTCGGAAAAAAATCCGACGGATTTTGTGGTCGGAATTTCCGACCGTGTGTACGGGGCATTAGAATCACTCCCTAGGACACACTTAACCCCTACAGCCCAACCTAGTGATTAACCCCTTCACTACCTTCACTGCATTTTTAATTGCATTGATCGCTGTATAAATGTGAATGGTCCCAAAATCATGCCAAAAGTGTCCAATCTTCCCGCCATAATTGTCAGTCATGTTCCCGTCACGACAGTCACGACAGTCACAATAAAAATCGCTGATCGCCGTCATTACTAATAAAAAAAATTATTAATAAAAATGCCATAAAACTATCCCCTATTTTGTAAACGCTATAACTTTTGCGCAAACCAATCAATAAACGCATATTGCGATTTTTTTTTACCAAAAATATGGAGAAGAATACTTATCGGCCTAAACTGAGGAAAAAAATGTTTTGCATTTTTTTTCAAAATTGGCGCTATTTTTTTGTTTATAGCGCAAAAAATAAAAACCGCAGAGATGATCAAATACCACCAAAAGAAAGCTCTATTTGTTGGAAAAAAAGGACGTCAATTTTGTTTGGGAGCCACGTGGCACGTAGTGCCGAATCGCAAAAAGTGCTCTGGTCTTTGGCCAGCCAAATGGTTCGGGGCTTAAGTGGTTAAACAAAAAAATTGTTTGTTTTCATTTCAATCGTTTTTTGTTTTTTACAGAAATTTGAAAATTCGTAAATTTGAAAATTAGAAAATTAGGAATTCGAAAATTCACAAATTAGAAAATTCGGAAATTTGCTAAATTCGGAATTTAAAAATGGGCACACCTGCTGTAAGGAGCGGATGGACTCCGCTGGGCACACCTGATGTAAGGGGTGGAGGGACTCTGCTGGGCGCACCTGATGTAAGGAGTGGAGGTACTTTGCTAGGCACACCTGATGTAAGGAGTGGAGGGAATCCGCTGGGCACACCTGATGTAAGGAGCGGAGGGACTCCACTAGGAACACCTGATGTAAGGAGCGGAGGGACTCCACTGGGCACACCTGATTTAAGGAGCAGAGGGACTCCACGTCCTTAACCACTTGCTTACTGGGCACTTAAACCCCCCTCTTATCCAGACCAATTTTCAGCTTTCAGCGCTGTCGCATTTTGAATGACAATTGCACGGTCATACAACACTGTACCCAAATGAAATTTTTATATTTTTTTCCCCCAAAAAGAGCTTTCTTTTGGTGGTATTCATCACCTCTGCAATTTTTATTTTTTTGTTAAAAAAAATTTTTTTTTAATTTTGTTATAAAAATTTTAAATGGGTAATTTTTGTCCGTCATTGATGTACGCTGATGGAGCAGCAGTGATGGGCACCGATAGGTGGCAGTGATGGGCACTGATGGGTTACACTGATAGGCAGCACTTCTAGGTGGCACTGATTGGCAGCACTTGTGGGCATTGATAGGTGGCACTTGTGGGCATTGACAGGTGGCACTTATGGGCATTGACAGGTGGCACTTATGGGCATTGACAGGTGGCACTTATGAGCATTGACAGGTGGCAGTTATGGGCATTGACAGGTGGCACTTGTGGGCATTACATGAGGCATAATTGCCTCTGACTTTTTGGGACCGGTGATCGGCTTTTTTTTTTCTCCTCCGCTGTCAGCTTGAGGGAAAAAAAAAACGATCACCGAGCTTTTGTTTTCATCATGTGATCAGCTGTCATTGGCTGACATCTGATCACATGGTAAGGGTCCGGGACCCGCCCTTACTTGGATCGCTGATCACCTGAGTCTCAGAGATTCGGTGATCACAGCGCGCGCAGGGAGCGTGCACAGGGGAGGTCGTCATATGATGGCCTCCCGGGAATTGACATCCGCGCTGTGGCCGTCATTCGGCTATAGCACGGATGTTAAGTGGTTAATAATACTTAAGGCCCATAATCTGTGGATATAAGGTGAGAGTTCTGTGAGCACTGAGGTGTTGGTGGCGGTGCATAGACTCTCTGAAGCTATACTAATGCCCCATAAACACGATCAGAAATTCTGCCAGCAAAAGTCAGATGTGAGCTTTTGGTCAGAAATTCTGACCGTGTGTATGCTCCATCGGACTTTTGCTGGCAGAATTACAGCCAGCAAAAGATTGACAGCAGGTCCGAAAATGCGTTCGTCTGTATGCAATTCGGATGGGCAAAAAATCACGCATGCTCAAAAACAATTTGACGCATGCTCGGAAGCATTGAACTTAATTTTCTCGGTTCGTCGTAGTGTTGTACGTCACTGCGTTCTTGATGGTCGAAAGTTCAGAGAACTTTTGTGTGACCGTGTGTATGCAAGACCAGGCCAGCTTGAGCAGAATTCCGTCGGAAAAAAAAAATAATAATTTTCTGACGGAATTTCTGATCATGTGTATGGTATATAAGAAGTTTATTGGATTTGCCTATTGAAGGACTGCACATTGATCACAGTGTTTATAGTTGGATTACAGCCACTATTGGACTACATTACCATTATTATTATTTTTATTGAATTGGGAATTGATTATTTTAGGATTATTTACAAGCACCATTGAATTTGACTATTGCAAGATTTCAGTTTAAATTTATATCACATTGTTTATTTAATTATAGGATGGAAGAGCGCAAAATCATTTATTTATTTATTTATACACGTGTATTTGTGAAATCACTTTTTCAGCAATTCTGGGTATCTAATTAGGATTTATTGCTATCACATTCACCACATAATAGCGCAGAGGATCACTGTATCATATACACCTGATTTAAGGAGCAGAGGGACTCCGCTAGGCACACCTGATGTAAGGAGCGGAGGGACTACGCTAGGCATACCTAATGTAAGGAGCGGAGTGACTCCACTGGGCACACTTGATGTAAGGAGCAGAGGGACTCCGGTAGGCATACCTAATGTAAGGAGCGGAGGGACTCCACTGGGCACACCTGATGTAAGGAGCAGTGGGAATTCGCTGGGCACACCTGATGTAAGGAGTGGAGGGACTCCACTGGGCACACCTGATGTAAGGAGCGGAGGGACTCTGCTGGGCACTCCTGATGTAAAGAGCAGAGGGACTCCGCTGGGCACACCTTATGTATGGAGCGGAGGGAATCCACTGGGCAAACCTGATGTATGGAGCAGAGGGGGACTCCCCTGGGCACACCTGATGTAAGGAGCGGAGGGGCTCCGCTAGGCACACCTGATGTAAGGAGGGACTCCGCTAGGCACAGCTGATGTAAGAAGCGGAGAGAATCCACTGGGCACACCTGATGTAAGGAGCAGAGGGACTCTGATGGGGGCACCTGATGTAAGGAGGTACTCCGCTGGGCACACCTGATGTAAGGAGCGGAGGGACTCTGCTGGGGCATCTGATGTAAGGAAGGACTCAGCTGGGCACACCTGATGTAAGGACAGAGGCTGCTGGTATAATTTCTACTAGGGGTACATGGAAAAGGGTGACAAAACCATAGTAGAGTTGGGAAACAGTTGTCACATCTAAACAAAAACTAGTTAGAAAATACTCTTCATTTCATCATTATCAATTATACTTTTAATGAAAGCTGCATATTGTAAAAGATTTTACACAACTTTTGAAATTACAGTTACAAATAAAAGCTCATATACAATTCTAGTAATTAGTTTTATATCTACATTAAAACCACCAGTGTAAGTTAATAATTCATTTCTTCATGTTCCTTGTATATTATCTACATGTGACCTGTACGGTCTGTAGATTAATATAAGGACCAGACGTTTGTTTATTACTATTATTCTAAAAGTCAAATCTTTTAGCTAGGCTATCAGTAGGGGAGAAGCAAGTAGTAAAACTCAGCCAGTAAGAGGAAAAGAATTAATACAGTTTACAGTGTTCTCAAAGCTGAATGTGTATGCTTCTGTGGGTGGTCATAAAGCAGAAGTAAACAACCCTAAACTGTTGCATATTACTGATTTAGTGGCAATTCTGTTTTTGAAAACAGTCTAGGAAAAGATAAACATGACCTAAATTCCAATATAAAAGATAAAAATAAAAGAAAGCATGTCCTTTTAAAAAAGGAGAGGACGTGTTTTAATAATTATGTAAATTGAATATTTTTTTTTTTTACTTTCAATAATTAAAATACATTCACTTTGAAATAAAAGTCATTCAATTTTCTTTAGGTTTTAACTCACAACACCTGGAACCCTGGACAGCCCTACCATGATTTGCAGCTCTAACTATGATGCCTGCTATCTAGATGACATCCTGTTGAGCTTTTCAAGGCTTGTGTTTTACCGATTGCTGGTGAGTTTGTTCCACTAGGGGAGTGTGACTTACGCGGTTTGGATCTTGGTGTATGTTGCACGCTTATTAACATCTACTAGGATCACCACCTGCTTTCATAACTTTCAATCACCAAGTGTCATCCATTTGTTTCTCATAAGACCAAACATATGAATGCCGGTCATGATTAATGACTTATAGGAGCGCTGCTATAGTATTGGATATTGCACAAGATCGTGCTCTTGGACTGGATCCTCTACTATAAGTTTATACTTGCTTAACCACTTGCCGACTGCCGCAGGCTGATTTACTTTGGCAGAGTGGCACGCGCTGCCGGCAACGCATACCCACGGGTCCCGCAAACTCGATGATCACTGGTGGCCCGCGATTGGATGAGGAAAGGCAGAACGTGGAGATGCCTATGTAAACAAGGCATTTCCCTGTTCTGCCTAGCAACATGACAGCGATCTACTGCTCCCTGTCATCGGGAGCAGTGATCTCTGTCATGTTGTAGGGAGCCCACCCCCCCTACAGTTAGAACACACCCAGGGAACACAATTAACCCCTTAATCGCCCCCTAGTGTTTAACCCCTTCCCTGCCAGTGTCATTTATACAGTAATCAGTGGCTATTTGTAGTTCTGATCACTGTATAAATGTCAATGGTCCCAAAATAGTGTCAAAAGTGTCCGATGTCTTTGCTGTAATGTCACAGTCCCAATAAAAAATCGCAGATCGCCGCTATTACTAGTAAAAAAAATAATAATAATAAAAATGCCATAAATCTATCCCCTATGTTGTAGATGCTATAACTTTTGCGCAAACCAATCAATATACACTTATTGTGATTTTTTTTACCAAAAATATATAGACTAATACATATCGGCCTAAACTGTGGAAGAAATTTTTTTTTTTATATATTTTTGGGGGATATTTATTATAGCAAAAAGTTAAAAATGTAGATTTTTTTTCAAAATTGTCTGTCTTTTTTTGTTCATAGAGCAAAAAATAAAAACTGCAGAGGTGATCAAATACCACCAAAAGAAAGCTCTATTTGTGGGAAAAAAGGATGTAAATTTTGTTTGGGTACAACATCGCACAACCACACAATTGTCAGCACATTGCCAAATCGCAAAAAAATGCTCTGGTCAGGAAGGGGGTAAATCCTTCTGGGGCTGAAGTGATTAATATTAGTTTGAAGCACTTTTGCACTTTATTAATAATGCTAAGCACTAAGAAATTCATATAACACTTATCTGTGGACAGTGCAACATTTTTTCCTGTTGTATTTGTTGATATTGGTATATGCAATATTGTGAGTGCAGCTGTCATTCTTATCGATTAATTTTCACACTAAGCACAAGAATTTTCTATTAGAATATTTTTTTTATTTGGCTAGGGATTGTAAACAAATGGCATAAAGGGCTGGGCACTCCCCTGGGGGACATGAACTAATGAAAAAACTTATTCAGGAGCAGTGATTTTAATAATGCCTAAAGTGAAACATTAAAATCTCTGCATCCTTTAAATAACTTTCCTGGGGGGTGCCCTATACCTGTCTGTAAAGTGACATATCTTTAGGATGTACACAACCTAGTACAGCAACAATATGCTAGATGAAGTAGTTGAACTATAAGCGATACCAAAATCCCAGATTCTTGCCAGTCTCTTTTTCTTTGTAAAAAAACAAAACAAAGTGCATAATAAGGAGGTGGGGACGCCGGGGGCCAAGACCAGTGAACAGGATCAAGAGGAGAAGATACTGGAGGCTGAGAGAGGAGGAGCAGGAGGAGAGCACACCATGGACCAAGTGCTCAGTGAGCAGGAGGAGAAGGAAAGGACACCAGAGCAGGGGCGGATCCAGAGTCTAGTCTCCGGAGGGGCACTGCCAGAAAATTTTGTGGACAATTTGCCAGGGCAATGGCTGGTGTTGGTGCTTCAATCATTACGGCGCCATATGGTTTATATGGTGTCAGGATGATTGATATTTTTATTATTACAGTTTAATATAAAATTAAATAGTTCAACTCACCATAATGCAGAATCAGTGGGAGCCCTGAGTGTGTCGCCTGCCACCAGATGCAGCGTGTCACTTTCTACCGTTGCCCGCCTGCCAGATGCAGCGTGTCATTTGCCACCGTTGCCTGCCACCAGATGCAGCGTGTCACTTGCCACCATTGCCTGCCCAAAGATGCAGCATGTCACTTGCCACTGTTGCCTGCCACCAGATGCAGTGTGTCACTTGCCACCGTTGGCTGCCACCAGATGTGGATTGTCACTTGCCACATCCCCTGCCACCAGATGTGGATTGTCACTTGCCAGTGGCATGTCCCAGAGTGAGGGTGGGCAGTGAGAGATGATGTAATCTCTCTGCTGCCCATGCCTGCACAGTGATGGCAGTGTTCTGCCAGAAGCTGAGCTGCGGTGATGCAGGGCGGGGGCGGTGAGAGATTATGTCAGAAAGCCGCTACCCATCAGAATATGCAACCAACGCATGCAAGTGACATTCCATTCCAGCCATCTTGGTACACCCGCACTTGTCCGCAGTAAGCCTAGAGTTGGAAGTCAGCAAGCAGACATCTTTATACACCCACCAGATTCTTGCTTTTCACAGTTATTTTTAACAGTAAACTCAGCTTATACAGTATAGTGAAATATAAGTTGAGTTTACTGTTAAAAATAACTGTGAAAAGCAAGACTCTGGTGGGTGTATAAAGATGTCCGCTTGCCGACTTATAACTCTAGGCTTACTGCGGATGAGTGCGGGTGTACCAAGATGGCCACAATGCGACGTCACTTCAGTTGCATATTCAGATGGGTAGCGGCTTCCTTACAGAACACCTGCCTGTTTGCTCAGTGACACACCAGCCCGCTCACCAGCCTATTGGCCCGCCAGCATTCTCACTCACTCACCGGCCTGCTCACCAGCCTGTCTGTCTGCTCGGTAACCAGCTGGCTCCCCCGCTCACTATTTTCGTGGGGGAGCAATTGTCCCGTTGCCCCCCTGGATCCACCCCTGCACCAGAGTCTGTGTGATTAGTGAACCAGAGCAGGAGGTGAGGACATTGGGGGCTGTGTGATCAGCAGCCAGGAAGAGAGGGCTCCAGAGGCCATGTGACCAGTGAGCTGGAGCAGGAGGTGAGGACGCAGTGTGGTCACAATGCAAAATACATATCAGACTCTTGAGGGTATCTGGTATGGATTTGAAGGGAGAACCCCATGCAAAAACCAAACAACTCAAAATTGTGGGATTCCCCCAAAATCCACACCAGACCCTTCAGATTTGGACAGTGTTGGTCATCTTACTTTAAAAAAGTAATTAGTTATGTTACAAATTACTTCTCCCAAAAAAGTAATTGAGTTAGTAACTCAGTTACTACATTGGAAAAGTAATTAGTTACTCAGAAAAGTAACTGTGATTTTTTTTTTTATATTCTTAGGGGCGGGTCTAGTATTACTGTAAGCAAGGGGCGCGTTCCCCCCTGCACGTCTATTTCCCCTCTGCACCCCCCTGCACGTCTGTTCCCCCCCAACACATATATCTGTTTCCCCTCTGTACCCCACTACACATCTGTCCCCCCCACACACGTATATCTGTTCCCCCTCTGTACCCCACTACATGTCTGTTCCCCCCCCCACACACATATATCTGTTCCCCTCTGTACATCTGTCCCCCCCAAACTCACGGATCGGATCGTTGCTCGGATCAGAGTCACGGATCGGATCATTTTTCAGATCAGCAAATAATAATTGATAATAATTTGCAAAAACCTGTGAAAATTCCACCACCCCCACTGTAATATCCACAATCTCCCCCACTGTAAGATCCACGTCATCTCCCCAACTGTAATATTGGCTGAGTATGGCTGGGTACGGCTGAGCATGGCTGGGTACGGCTGGGTATCGCCGAGTATGGCTGGGTATTACCGTGTATTGCAGAGTATGGCTGGGTATTACAGAGTATTGCAGAGTATGGCTGGGTATTACCGAGTATTGCAGAGTATGGCAGAGTATGGCTGGGTATGGCAGAGTATTGGCAGGGTGTTGCAGAGTATTGGCAGGGTGTTGCAGAGTATTGGCATGGTGTTGCAGAGTATTGGCATGGTGTTTCAGAGTATTGGCATGGTGTTGCAGGGTAGTGCAGAGTATTGGCAGGGTGTTGCAGAGTATTGGCAGGGTGTTGCAGAGTATTGGCAGGGTGTTGCAGAGTATTGGCATGGTGTTGCAGAGTATTGGCATGGTGTTGCAGGGTATTGGCATGGTGTTGCAGAGTATTGGCATGGTGTTGCAGGGTAGTGCAGAGTATTGGCAGGGTGTTGCAGAGTATTGGCAGGGTGTTGCAGAGTATTGGCAGGGTGTTGCAGAGTATTGGCATGGTGTTGCAGAGTATTGGCATGGTGTGGCAGGGTGTTGCAGAGTATTGGCAGGGTATTGCAGAGTATTGGCAGGGTATTGCAGAGTATTGGCAGGGTATTGCAGAGTATTGGCTGGGTATTACCGAGTATTGGCAGGGTATTGCAGAGTATTGGCTGGGTATCGCAGAGTATTGGCTGGGTATTACCGAGTATTAAAGGGTATGGCTGGGTATTACAGAGTATTGCAGAGTATGGCTGGGTATTACGGAGTATTGCAGAGTATTGCAGAGTATGGCTGGGTATGGCAGAGTATTGCAGAGTATGGCTGGGTATTACGGGGTATTGCAGAGTATGGCAGAGTATGGCAGAGTATGGCTGGGTATGGCAGGGTGTTGCAGAGTATTGGCAGGGTGTTGCAGAGTATTGGCAGGGTGTTGCAGAGTATTGGCAGGGTATTGCAGAGTATTTCAGAGTATTGGCAGGGTATTGGCAGGGTATTGGCAGGGTACTGGCTGGGTATTGCAGAGTATTGCAGAGTATTGGCAGGGTATTACCTGGGTATTGCAGGGTGTTGCAGAGTATTGTCAGGGTATTGGCTGGTATTGCAGAGTATTGGCAGGGTATGTGCTGGCATCCAATCTCTCCCCTCCACTGTACAGATCTGTACACAGAGGGGAGAGAGGAATCGGCGTCATCTTGTTTACAAGTGATCGCTCCGTCATTTGACGGAGCAATCACATTGTAAACGGCCGACGGGTGCACCAAGATGGCCGCAGGGTGTTGCAGAGTATTGGCAGGGTGTTGCAGAGTATTGGCAGGGTATTGCAGAGTATTTCAGAGTATTGGCAGGGTATTGGCAGGGTACTGGCTGAGTATTGTCAGAGTATTGCAGAGTATTGGCAGGGTATTACCTGGGTATTGCAGGGTGTTGCAGAGTATTGTCAGGGTATTGGCTGGTATTGCAGAGTATTGGCAGGGTATGTGCTGGCATCCAATCTCTCCCCTCCACTGTACAGATCTGTACACAGAGGGGAGAGAGGAATCGGCGTCATCTTGTTTACAAGTGATCGCTCCGTCATTTGACGGAGAAATCACATTGTAAACGGCCGACGGGTGCACCAAGATGGCCGCCGCTCCGGAGCTAGGCCGAAGCCGCGGCCTTTCCTAAGGCTGAGGCCGCGGACGGCTCCGCGGATCGTGGCAAGTAATTGCGGTAATGCCTCCCCAGTAATGGGAACGGCGTTACCGCGAGGGGAAGAGTAATCAGTTAGATTACTCGTTACTCTCTAAAGTAACGGCGTTACGTAAGGCCGTTTACTTTAATCGCGTTTGTTACATCACTGGATATGGACCATGCAAAAAACAAAACAAAACGCATGAGTTCTCCCCGCCTTCATTCATAGAAGCTGTACTATGTCTTTCCATGCCAAACATGGGGTGGGGGGCAGAGGACAGAGGATTTCAACTGTGACAACCACCAGCAGCACAAAGGACACTATGGATTGAATGTAAAAAACAAAAGAAGAGACCTAGTGCTCAAGGCACGGTATGATTCCTCTGGATTTTTTTAAGTCAGACAGGTATTTTCAGAGAGGTTTCCTGGTTGGTTGCGGTGCTGGTGTGCGTTGGTGTGCGTCGGTGCAGGCTGGTGCGCGTGTTCCTGTGCGCGCTGCGGTGCGCACCCCTGTTGGCGCTAGGGGGCGCCGATGTGTGCCTGTCCGCACTCCTGTTGGTGCCGGTGCGCGCCCCTGTTGGCGCTAGGGGGCGCCGATGTGTGCCTGTCCGCGCTCCTGTCGGCGCCGTTGCACGCCGGTGCGCGCTGTTGTGTGCGCTTCTGGTAGCAATGGGGTGCGCTCTGTCGTTCGGGCATGCTCGCGTGCGGGTGTATGTGCGCTAATGCACGTGCCTGTGTGCGTCAGCATGCGCAAGTGTGTGGCTGATTATGAGCTCCCATGTTCCCTGCTCCGTTGCCTGTATCTGCGTTCCTGTGTTCCCGATCTCCTGATGACCCGGCTTGCCTCTCAGATATCCCAGACTTCTGCCTGCACCTGACCATGGCCTGTTGTGACCTCGCTCCTACCTGCTCCCATTGTACCGTTGTTGCCCGCCTGTTGCCAAACCTTGCCTGTACCTTGACCTGCCTGCTCAGCTCCTGCTCCGCACCTGACTGCCTGTGTTCCAGCCTACTCACCTGCTGCTTGGAGATCATCCTTCTTCCAGCTCCTGGATCCTCTTCACCAGGCTTTCATACCACTCCGCACTCCCGAGCCTCCTGTCTACTCTACCAGGTGCTGAGAGTCGGACACGTACGGGAGACCACCCTCTGCCCAAGCGGACTCACTGGTCTGGTAAGTGGAAGTCTGACAGGTATTGAGTAAAACATATATTTATTGATAACATACAATAAAATGACAGTTTTATCAAGAAAGACATCAAGAAAGTAGCATATAAAAATACAATGTTAATAACAAGTAAGCACAGTACAAAAACATAGGCACGAAACTTAGCTGCCCTAGAACCGTAGGCATAGCTTTAGGACGGACAACCCCTCCTGGCCTGACCACCAACATTCCCCAGGGTCCACCCACTGGCCGTCTCACAGAATCCGCTGTAAATAGAGAGGACTACAATTTAAAGCTTATCAATACTTAGATGTGGTGGCTGCATTTTTTTTTTTTTTTTTAGGCTTTTTATTTTCTAATTGTAACCTTCATTGTAAGCACCTCTGCCAGTGTTAAATGGAGAAAGAGGGCAGGGGGAGAGAGAGAGGGGGTCTGAGAGAGAGCAGGGAGAGAGAAGGGGGTCAGAGAGAGAGAGGGGGGTCTGAAAGAGAGAACAGGGAGAGAGAGGGGGTCTGAAAGAGAGAGCAGAGAGATGGGGGGGCGAGAGAGGGAGTAGGGATGGAGAGGGGGCAGAGAGAGGGGGCTGAGAGAGAGAGCAGGGAGAGAGAGCAGGTAGAGAGGGGGCGAAGAGAGAGAGAGTGCAGGGAGAGAGAGGGGGGCTGACAAAGAGCAGGGCATGAGAGAGCAGGCTGAGAGAGAGCAGAGAGAGAGGGGGCGGAGAGAGAGAGAGCGCAGGGAGAGAGGGGTTCATTGGTTCCTTTTGTAACGTGTGACTTGTGCGAGATCTCGATCGCTCTAATTATATTATAATAATAGAGACTGTTCCATTCCAACTTTGATGCTCATAAATAAAGTTTGTTCATTGTTTAGCTATGGAGAAATACTTAATCAAGTCTGGAACTCTAAAAGAGAAACTGTTAAATGAAAAGCAAAGAAGCAAGCAAAAGCGCAAAGAAGATTACAATCACTTCAATCTGATTTGCTCTCAAAAGCAGGCACATAATTCACATTAAATTTAAAATTAAATATATATGTAAAAATAAATAAGTTCTTCACCACAAAAATTGTTCAGGTTTTCAGGTTTTCCGTGAAATTTTTTCAATCTTTTTTTGGTGCGCCGCAAGGCAAAAAAGTTTGAGAAACACTTAGTTAGAATCCCTTTTAGATTTGATTGCTGTCTATACTCTACTATCTACTATGCAGATTTACTCTTTCTATTTACTTTGGTGACACTTGTCACTGGAGCTGAAATTGTAAGTTCACCAGGACAAGAATAGAGGGGAAAACTTCCAATGGGAACCCTTGTTCTGGTGACAGCAGTCTAAAGCCCCATACACACGGTCGGATTTTCCGATGGATTCTGTCCTATCGGACAATGTTGTCGGAAATTCCGACCGTGTGTAGGCACCATCGGACAGTTTCCATCCGATTGTCCTACGGACAAAGTTCTATCTCCTGCTGGATAGATTTTCCGACAACAAAGTCCGATCACACCAATTCCGATCGTGTGTATCGAATTCCGATGGACAAAGTGCCACGCATGCTCAGATCACAAGACCAAAGCTATTGGCTACTAGCCTCTACATAGTCCCGTCGTAGGCAACAAACGTCACCACGTTCAGAATGATCGGATTTTCCGACAACTTGGTCTGACCGTGTGTATGCAACACCGGTGTCGGACTAAATCCGATGGATTTTGTGGTCGGATTTTCCGACCGTGTGTATGGGGCATTAGAGGTGATTTAGCCTACATTGGAAATATTTCCACGTGTACAAAATAGAAAGTGAAAGAATGCCTCTTGAATAAGACATAGATGGTAAAAATCAATTACTTTTACCATTTGTTACACTAGCCAAAATGAAAAAAATGGCTTTAAGTATTCACTAATGCTTTGGGAGACTTTGGTCTTATTAATGATTACTTTGTCACTGTTTCCTGCAAGATTCTTCATAGAAATATACATAATAATATATATCAAAGAGTGCCAGATTTTTGAATCCTAGACAAAAAACAGCTGTCTTGGCCAAAACAAGATTTCTTGAGGGGACTTAGACACAACAGTAAAGAATAATGTATATTATAAGCTTAATTATAACTTTAGGGCATACAGTACTCGACAACTTATATTTAAGAAAAGGAAATTGGAGAATAATATTTTAATAATAATAAAGAATTCTCCTGCCCTGTTCATAGGGATGTTATGAGTATGAAAAAGTGAGCCTTCACAAAGACTTCTTGTAAAGGTAGCTGTTGGGTCACACTGCACAAAGTAAGTGGCTAAACATAATCAGAAAACAAGGAAAGAAATATAGCAGGAGCATGGTCAATTGTTTTTTGTCACTTCCTCAAAGTCATGGTCAACCGGCTCATATGGTAAAGGGTAGACATGTGCGATTAGTTTCGTACATAAATTCGTACATTCGAGAGGATCCGAAATAGGAATTGCTATGCTCTTGAATTTTGTACGAAATACGAAATTTAATTTAAGAATTTCGGATCCAAATTCATAACGAACATTCGTAATTGTTACGAAAAGTTAACGAACCTAAAAGTTAAAAACCCAGGAAGTCAGTACAGCACAGGGATGGTGGGAGCCCCTCATAATGATAAATTCATCATAACGAACATTTGTAATTGTTACGAAAAGTTAACAAACCTAATGAAAATTCGTATTTCGTACAAAATTTCGGACACAAATTACGAAATATGTATTAACTCTAATATGAAACGTAACGTAACAAAACTAAACAAATTTATTTACGGCGCACATTTCTAGTAGGGGGGCAGTGGGCATTATATTCTAAGCTGTGCATATGCAGTCTCAGTATAGTCTCTGTAGTATTGAAGTGAGAAACCACTTGGCATTCATCCAAAGCACATTCTACTTATCCGGCATGTTCCAAGATTCTGCATTGTTTACAGATAGGAGAGTATCTGCACAAATGGAAGGTGACAGGTTTAGATATTTATGAGGTGATTTTACGTACTAATGTGTGATTGCATGTAGGTACTGACTATAGTGCATAGGTATGTGACAAGTAGAAATAACTTTTTTTTTACTTTTTGTTTTTGAACATCATATCTTAGCTATGCTTTATAAAGTTGCCCCACCTTTTCTGTCAATAGTTTTAGCTTCATGATATAGACAGCTTTCTTTGACAGAGTCGCTAAAGCAGTGTTTCCTTTTTATGGTGCCAGGTGGTTTAGTATCAATGCAGGCTAAGGAAGAATTAAAAAAGGGTATACAGATACCTGAACTGGAGGGAGCCAGACTCTCACTTGGCACATCTGAACTCAAGATCAAAAATGTAATAAATTGTAGCTTATCAGTCCTTCGATCTGTTCGTTGCATTTGTTTTCTTTTTCAAGGGTTTTCTCTTTTATTTTCACTTGGTAATTCTGTGAATAAGGATACATGTATATAGTAACAATGCTAAATAATGCAACAAAAAAACAACAAAGAATTAGTGATAATATTTTCTGTAGCCCTGGCATTTCCATCCAATGCCACACTGATCAGGCTGTTGGTGAGGCTGTCAGGGTCTCTTCAACACAAGCATTTCTCCCTCCCTCAACTTCCAGTGAGGAGGAAAGAGTGAGGGCACAGGACATTGTTAAGGTTGTTTCCAGCCACATAGAGCCAGAGTAGAGCCCACCCACTCCCCCCATGTTGCAGAGGACACTGTGATTGGCTGCTGTGCAGTTTGGGAGCTCAGAGGACTGCTGGGAACTGCCTGGGACTACGGGAAATGTGGTAAGCAGATCCATTTTTCTATTGATCCATGGACTGGAAGGACTACAAGCCCAAGCAGGACAGGTAGCTTGGGGAGGAAAAAGAGTGTCTGGGCTTAGAAGAGATGTATGGAATACAATGAAAGCTTAATATACAAGTGGGCTGTCCAGCTGTCTGCTGGAGGGTTCAACGCAGTTTTGGAAATACAGCGAGACAGCGAGTTCAGCTGGCATCACCAGGTTGGTGGGAGATCGTCATTGCTGAGTCCTGTGTTGCTACTGACATCTTCAAGTTGGTGAGAGGCCATCATCATGAAGCTCTGAGTCACAGCTAATGTCATCAGGTCCAGACAGAGAGTGGAAGGAGGTAAATTCTCAGATGGCTGCCCATTGCTTAAAATGACAGAGACACATATTTTTAGGATACCATTTAGGCACTTACAACCAGTATGGTGGAATCTACTCAAGTCTGAGTGCTCCAAAAGGAAACAAAATGGGTCTTTGAAATGAAAACCTATAGTCCTTTGGGATTAAATATAGATTAATCCCAGAAATATAGATTAATTAAATATACATCAATTGTTTTATTAATACTAGTTAAGGGGACAATATTTTTAACTTTTAGTAGTTGATTTTTTTATCAAACACTTTTAAACTATTGTATAACATTTGTATCCACTCGTTTTAATAAAGGTGAAAAATTGATTTTTTTTTTAATTATATTTAGATTAAGCAATCACATGAGTTATTGTATTTATTTTATTTGAGAATTGAGGTATGAATGATGTGGTTGATACTCAAAAAGTGTTTGTGTATGATTGAAACCACATTATGCATTTATGGGTTAAATGGGCATCTACACATGAGATGCGCTGGTCATTGCCTTCCCATGTGTTATGGCCAGCTGTCCATGTAAATACATAAGTCACGATCACTGCTACATGAATGCCTCTGAAAGACATCTTTTAAGATAAAATGTACATTGGGTGGCAGGCAAAGTGTAGCAATGACAGCATCACGCACACCGTGAGAGGTGGAGTGTTTTCATGCAAAGCTTGTTTGAGAGGTGGGGTGTTTTCATGCAAAGGTTGTTTGTACATCTTTTTTGTACACTAAAGTCTTGTAAGTACCAATCCTACTTTTTAATAAATCCTTCAACCTAAATACTGCACTATGGAGCCTCTTTCTGTGTTTTTTCCCGCAACATGGCTGAGGCTGAACTTTTAAGTTTCTGTTTGGGAATTGGGATGAGTGTGTTTGGATCCTGGCTACACTTTGGGTCAAATATTAAAGTGCTGTGAGACTTCTTCAGATCTCTGTGGGTCAACTAGTTTTAGTAAGCAGTTTGATATAATGGTGGGGGAGCACCTGAAGGAATATTCTTTAAACACAAGTCACAAGTTTTGAAGCATGACACTTATGAACTTTATGCTACTGAATTTCTTATTTCTTTATTGTCAATTGCTGAGTGTTTTTTACACATGATTTTCATAATCAAGAAATTAAAGAGATAGCGCAACACATTTATTTGGTTCGCTGATCCAATGTCAGAACTTTGGGCTCCAAAGATTACCAACACACTGGCCAGTGGGAGGGGTTTGGAAAGACTACTGGACCTCTAGTTCCCAGTACCACACCTAGTTAGGATCTCCTTGGTTATAGGGTTTAGGGCAGAGACATTAGGTTCTCCAGTTATTTATAGTGTGCTGTGTGTGTTGCACAAATAAATATGCTTTTTTTTTTAGCCAATCTGTGTCAGAGGGTGTGGCTTTGTTGGAAGGGTTGCTGGCATCCTGAGTCAGGGAAGCCAAACATCAACGCTTCCTTTGGGGATAGTAGCTACATTTCATTGTATGGAAATGAATCCTGAAAATTTTACAATTCTTTCTCAGGAATCTAGATATAAATGACTATGGCATCAGTTTGCAATGATCACGGAATAGGAAAAGCATAAACTTTTTTGATCTTGCTGTTTTTAAATCAAATGGGGAGATATGTACCAAAATTTTAAAGAGAGAGACAGAAACACTTTTATACCCATCTTAGTTGTCATTATCCAATATGGATTTCTAATATTCCAAAGGGACAACTAATGAGAATAGGGCAACATTGCACTATAATATATGTTTATAATGAGCAAATGGGGATTCCTAGGTTTGAGGACGAAGGATAAGGTAAAAAGACTTTAGAAAATATGTCATGTGAACCAGACCGGCTTTCAATGAAGCTGGCTCACATATATGCAGACCATTGGCAGAGCAAATTAAAAAAGGGTCCTGTACATTTTTCAGTCGTGTTAGGGTGTGATTTAGGTGTCAAATTCACACCTAAATCACACCTTAAGTTTCAACACCATAAATTAAGTTTAAAGTTCCTTCACCATAAATGAAGCCGTACCTGCGCATTAGACTGAAAATATTCTCTATCACTCTTCACGTGTTTTAGAGAACAGGCCCACCAATCAGCTTACAGGTTTTTTTGTCAAATTTTAATTGAACAAGCTGAAGTTAGAAGCCAATTGGCTATATTGCACAGCTGCACAGGAGTTTGCACCCTCCAGTTTTAGTAAATCAAACTGATTAGTGTCCAACATAGTCAGCTAGAATTTTTTTTTTAAAAGCATTGGGATCAGGTTTTGGTCACTTGACTTTACCAGGCACACTGGAATGAATCAGAGGCGGGTTTCAGGCACTTAGCAGAGGCTATTTCTAGGGTTAAAGTGCCTGAAAACTGCCCCAGTGTGAAAGGGGTCTTAGAGGTCTAGTGGCATCCATGCCTTGATGGGTCAGGGCTGTTTTGGCGACAAAAGTGGGACTTACTTAATAAAGATGGCCTTGTGGTTCACCCGGCGGTCGGTTCATGGATAACTTTGCTTGTTCGCGATTCGCCAAACTGGCGGACATATGGCGCTGTTCACGGCGGCCATATTATTTTACATTGTGAAGAACTTTGACCCATGACACATCCATCATGGGGTACAGGACAGCCAATTGAGACATTTCAGCACATGGACATACCCCCTACCTTATAAATAGACCCGATCTGGCTGCCATTTTACATTCTGTCTTTTGTCAGTGTAGGGATAGGATGCTGTTTGGCGCTCCCTGCTGTATGTAATCACTAGCTACTATTAGGTCCACAAAAGTCCTTTTAAGGACTGGTATAGGTGTACAGTATATAGGGGTGTAATACACTTATACTTTCAAATATAGAAAGCATATTATAGTTCACTGCAGTGCTGAGCTATTCTGCAGCTGTCTTTTGTCAGTGTAGGGATAGGATGCTGCCAACTCTGATCTTTTAGTAGGAGACTGGGTGGGAGACAATGTGAAGGAACTGGAGGCACTGTCAGCAACCCAATCTACTATCGGCTGTACTTGTCCTGGCCTCAACATTTGTAGAGCCGCATTAGGCCCGACTAAATACCGCTGCAGGCTCTGTCGCCTACTCGCACCTGAGGAAGGTGTTTCACTTGTGCGTGTAACTGGCACAGATCGACCACGTCCTCTCCCTGCAACAGGAGCGCCACCAGCAGCACCACGATCGGGGCCAATTCCCTTCTTTGACGTTCTCCTCATATTTCTCAAATTTAGGATCTTGCACTAAATGGGTGTATTTTGAATAGCAGAATAGAAGAACAGTATCTAAAGTGTGTATCTCACACGTACAGGTATGCAGGAAACACTGTAAAATATTTATTTTAGCCCTAAATGGGTGTTTTTAGAATAGCAAAATAGAGCAACAGTATCAAAAGGGTATATCTCACACATACAGATATGCAGAAAATGCTATTCCAAAAACATTTTTTTGCCCTAAATAATTATTTTTTTTGAAGAGCATGATAGAACAGTATCTAAAGTGTGTATCTCACATGTACAGATATGCAGGAAACACTGTAAAATATTTTTTTGGCCCTAAATGGGTGTTTTTAGAATAGCAGAATAGAGCAACAGTTTCGAAAGGGTATATCTCACACATATAGATATGCAGAAAAATGCTATTCCAAAAAAAAAAAAATTTGCCCAAAATTATTATTTTTTTTGAATTGCAGAATAGAAGAACAGTATCTAAAGTGTGTATCTCACACATACAGATATGCAGGAAACACTGTAAAATATTTTTTTGGCCCTAAATGGGTGTTTTTAGAATAGCAGAATAGAGCAAGAGTATCTAAAGGGTGTATCTCACAGTAACATATGCAGTGCTGGTGCACTGAGCTTGCATAAAATGCCCGCCGACGCCAACCTAACTAACAGACAGATAAAAGTTATCTTTTCTCTGGCATTGGGCTCAGGGCAGTATAAAAAGATTGTGCACTGCACCCACACAAGAAAATCAAGGTAGATCGCTGAGTAATTTGATTTCTAAATCAGGACTCCTATCTAATTCTCTCCCTCAAAGCAGCAAACTTTCCCTACACTATCTATCTTTTCTCTGGCACTGGACTCAGGGCAGTGTAAAAAGATTGTGCACTGCACCCACACAAGAAAATCAAACCTCTAGCTTATATAGAGGCTGGGTCACATGCTGTACTGGCCAATCACAGCCATGCCATTAGCAGGCATGGCTGTGATGGCTTCTAAGGGCACACAAGTTAAACGAATGTTGATTGGCTGCCCTGCAGCTTTTTAAAAAGCGCCATTACATTGCCGAACACCGAACTCAAACCCGAACATACAGTAAATAAACCATAAAAGGGTTCGGTTCCGGGTACCAAAAACCCAAAATTCCGGTACGAGCCCAAACTTTACAGTTTGGGTTCGCTCAACCCTAGTGGCAGGTGACGTGGCAAGTGACAATTCACATCTGCTGCCAGGTGAATGTGGCAAGTGACAATCCACATCTAGTGGCAGGTGATGGTGGCAAGTAACACGCTGCATCTGGTGACAGGCGACGGTGTTAAGTGACACGCTGCATCTGGTGACAGGAGATGAGGCAGGTGACACGCCCAGGTCTCCCACTGATTCTGCAGTATGGTGAGTTGAACCACTTCATTATTTTTTTTGTTTAATAAATGTTTATTGAAGAAATACAAGACAAACAAACAGTATAAACCTTCAGAGAAGACCATGCAACAATTGTGGCCAGTTCAAGAGTAATTTCAGACAGCGTTCAAAGCATATATCGACCATAAGTAGCCCCATTATAAACTGCCGGGTCGGTTTTTAGCACCTTATACTTCTAGTCCGACAAGCCAAAACGTAAACCTTTGGCCATACCGTCTACAATGTTGGTCAGTGGACCTGTATCACGAAAGAAGTGCATAGTCTAGGCATATGTATTCTAGAGTGTCTAAGAAGAACAGGAGGAGAGAGAGAGGAAACCTAGGGAGGAAAGATAGAGAGAAGAGGGGGGGGAAAGAAGGGGGGGGGTGTGGTCGGCGTGCATGTAACCTTCATACATCGAAATCTTAAACTGTACTATTACAGAGAGAAGGGAGGTATGCATACATTCGGGTGTTTGTCTCAGGGGGCCACTTAGGGTGTATGAGGCCTGGACCTTGAAAAATAAATAAAATAACAAGAAAAAGAAGAAAATAGAGAGATCGGGTCCAGGGCTCATTGGGCAATTATCTCCTTGTAGGCTGTGGTGGTTTTAAAGTCCGTCCACTGGGACCATGTCAAGTTGTGACGCTCCGAGGTGATCCTGTCACGGTGTGTGATGTCTTCCATGAGGGCAACTTCCGCTATTTTTTGAAACCATATTTTCAATGACGGAGTCTCTGGCTGGCCCCAAAGTGCAGGTATTAATGCCTTGGCTGTGTTAAGTAGGTGAGGGACTATAGATCGTTTGTACTTTCCAATAGGTTCCTTGGTTGCGTGGAAGAGGATGATCCAGGGTTCGGGGGGGAGGTTGACGTTGGAAATCTGGTATATAGTGTGGATGACTTTGGCCCAGAAGGGGCGGATAAGTGGGCACGACCACCAAATGTGGGCATGAGTTGCTTTGTTCCCACAATTCCTCCAACACAACGGGGAATTGGCGGGGAACATCTGATGGAGCTTTGATGGGGTGTAGTGCCATCTAGTTAGTAATTTATAATTGACCTCGGTCATTTTTGACGCCATTGAGGAGACGTGGACCAGCTGCAACACTTTATCCTTTTGGTTGTCTGAGAGGTAGGAATCTAGGTCTGCCTCCCACTTCGCGAGGAAGGAAGGGTGCTTATCGTCCTGTAACTTGATGAGCGCTTTGTAAAAAAGTGAAATACAGTGTTCAGGTGGGTCTGTTGGGTATAGTATTTCCTCAATGCCGTTCAGGTCCTGTAGCCCCCTCAGAGGCTGCTGAAGGGAGCCGAGGAAGTGTCGTAGTTGAATATACCTCCATTTATCGAGGGGCACTGGTGGATTAGGGCCAAGAATATCCCTTAGGGGTTTGGGAGTATTGGCTCGAAGCACGTGGTGAAGCAGGAGAGGTCTGTTTGGGGACCAAGTCTGGAAGCCAAGGTCTAGTTGGCCAGGGAGGAAGAAGGCATTGCCCAGGAGTGGCAGCAAGGGTGATGTGTAAGACCAAGAGAACTTTCTATGCAAAGAGTCCCAGATGTCCAAGGTGGAAGTGGTTAGCGATGAGGTAGTTATGGCTAGATGTCTGTGGGGGCGTGGGAGCCATGGAGTGACTGCTAGGTCCGTATTGCTTAGAGCGGTTTCAAGGCTTACCCATAGTTTAGATTTGGCGGCATATCTCCACTCCGAGATCCTAGACAGGACCACGGCGTTATAATACGCCTTAAAGTTTGGGAGGGCCAGTCCCCCAGCGCCCTTGGAGCGGAAAAGCACATCCCTGGACACTCTGGGGTGGCTGTTCCTCCAAACAAAGCGGGAGACCATGGTCTGTAGCAAGGAGAAGAACCCTATGGGCACACCCAGTGGGAGCATTTGGAAATAGAATAGGACTCTAGGCAAGATATTCATCTTGACTATGTTCACCCTACCCAGCCATGTGTGTGCCAGCGTTTTCCATTTTGTGAGGTCATTTCTGATGTTATTCAGCAAAGGGACATAATTATGTTTAAAGAGGGACTGGATGTTAGGTGTGAGAAATACTCCCAAATACTTCATGCTACGGTGAACCCATCTGAAGGGAAAGAGGGGTTTTAGTCGTTCTGCCTCTTTGTTGGGTAAATTAATATTTAAGATCTCGGACTTTGATAGGTTGATTTTAAAGTTAGATATTGTCTGGAAGGTGGAGAAGGCTTTCATTAGGTTGGGAAGTGAGATGTGGGGTTGTTGCGTGAAAAATAAAATATCGTCGGCATAGGCCGCGTATTTGTGGGTCTTATTGCCTACCTGGATCCCGTGAATGTTTACATCTCGCCTCACGGTTGCTAGAAAAGGTTCTAGGGTGAGGGCGAACAGGAGGGGTGAGAGGGGGCAGCCCTGCCTAGTCCCATTAAACAGTTGGAATGGGTCGCTAAGGGTACCATTTATCCGGATCTGGGCTGTGGGAGAGGAGTATAGGGAGGTTATGCGGTGGAACATTTTAGGCCCCAGTCCAAAGTGGCGTAGGGTCATTTTCAGGTAGTCCCAGTCCACCCTGTCGAAAGCTTTCTCAGCGTCAGTGGATATAAGCAGGGTGGACTGGGACGACCTTTGGGCATATTGTATTAGCGATATTGCCCGGAGGGAATTGTCTTTGGCTTCTCTGTGCGGCATGAAGCCCGTCTGGTCCGTGGAGACCCAGCTGGGGATAAGGGGGAGTAGTCTATTGGCCATTACTTTAGAGTATAATTTGATGTCTACGTTTAACAGGGAAATTGGCCTGTAGCTGCTGCATTGGGTAGGGTCTTTTCCCGGTTTGGGGATGACCGAGATGTGAGCTGTAAGGGATTCTGGGCGGAGACCCGAGGACTGTGAGATAGAGTTAGCGTAGGTCGTGAGGTGGGGTAAGAGAACATCGCTAAATTTTTTGTAGTAGAGGATCGTGTATCCGTCAGGCCCTGGGGCTTTACCTGTCGGGGTTGATTTCAAGGCCGTTTGGAATTCCTCAACAGAGAGTTCAGCCTCCAGTTCTTTGAGGAGCCGGGGTGACAGTTTCGGCAGGTTCGCTTCCTTTAAGTAAGAAAGCATACGCCGCCGCCTTTCTTGCACAGTTAGGGACGGTGAGTCGCATTGTACTTTGTATAAGTCCGCATAGTATTCCCTGAAGGCCCTCGCTATATGTGGGGTTGCGTGCACTAAATTCCCGTTGGGTAGTTTTATTTTCGGTATAAATGACCCGGTCTGTTTTTCTTTAAGTGATCTCGCTAACTGTCTACCCGGTTTGTTCCCCCATTCGTACAATTTCTGCGAATAATGTTGAAATTTTCTAACGGTGGCTAGGTTCAAAAGATTTTTCAGTTCTTCCCTTTTCAATGTAAGGGCTTCTAGATGTGCTGTGTGTAGGGAAAGCTTGTGTTGTTTGTCCAGGTCTGCTATTTCCTGCAAGACTCGCTCGAGTTGTTGACCATGCTCTCTTTTTTTCCTCGCCCCTAATTCAATAAACCGGCCTCTCATTGTGGCCTTATGGGCTTCCCAGACTATAGCTGGTGAGGTTTCAGAGGGCTTATTTTCCTTAAAATATTGCGATATCTGTGCAGATAACATTGCAACTTCAGCTTCGTTGGATAACAGGGAGTCATTAAGTTTCCAGTTATAGGTGCGGCGGGCCAAAGAGGGCATGTTCAAGATGATCGATACGGGTGCGTGGTCTGATAACGTTGCAATACCTATTTTGGCGGATTGTAGTTGTGGGAGATGATAGTGGTCTATGAAAATATTATCAATGCGGGAGTATGACAGGTGTGTTTTCGAGAAGTGGGAGAAATCCTTGTCTTTGGGGTGAAGCATGCGCCAAACGTCTACTAATTGTCGCTCCATTAGTCTTTTTTTAACGTGGGCTAGGCGTTTAAAGGGTATGTGAGAGCGCCCTTGAGAAGTGTCCAGGGCGGGGTCTAAGGGCATGTTTATGTCCCCTGCTAATACCACCAGACCCTCTGCAAACTCAGCCAATTCCGTTAGGATTTGGGAGAAGAAGGTGGGCTGGTTGTGATTCGGAGAGTAGATGTTTGCCAGCGTGCAATGGGTGTTGCCCAGAAAGCCCTTTAAGAACAGAAAACGACCATGGTCATCCGCGTGCATTTTTACTAGCCGAAAGGGTGCGTCTCTACCAAACCCTATGGCCACCCCTTTTGCTTTATTTGTGTCTGAAAGACTATAGTACCACTGGGGGAAGTACGGCGAGGTCAGTTTGACCTGCGTAGTGTGGGTCAGATGCGTTTCCTGTAGGAATGCAATGGAAGTGGTTGATTTGCGTAGTTCACGGGTTACCTGATGCCTTTTGGCTGCGACATTCAGACCCCTGACATTGTAGGAGGTGATTTTAATTGTGGCCATCATATCGGTAGGACGCACCCTGCTGGCTTACGATACCATGCACGCCAACCACGGAAGTGGGGACCAGAGAGGGGGGAAGGGTGGCAGTGTGAATAAGAAAGGAGAGGGGAGAGGAGAGAAAAAGACAATTTTACAAAAACAACAACAAAGTCCGAGAGGACACATGTGGGAAATCTTAACCTGTCACGCAGATTCCTGCGGTGATCCCTGTGGGGAGAGGGAGAGCGGGCCTCCATCCACGGCCTCAAGGTAGGCCCGGACCGAGGAAATCGAGGGCTGCCCATTCTCGCCCACCCCAGGAGGAGGTGTGGGGGGGGGTGTACCGTGTAAAAGGTACATGGAAGCAAGGCGCTCCGCCTGCACCCAACTATAGTGCAAATTACATGGGGGAAGACATTTTGCTCCAGTAGTGAATATCAATCAAACCCGTAATGACCATATAACTTTAACTGCTGAGAAAACAGATAAATAACAACATAACATAATACAAGGCAGGGGTACTCATCTAACTGTAGAAAGCTCTTGTGCGGGATTGTCTCCTGGAGTTCTGACAGTTCGCCCAGGGGTAGACCCTGCCTGGTTGAGTAGGCAGGAGAAAGTACGTAATCGTTGCCGGTGTGCATCCCTTCTTATAAGTGCTTCTTGGAGTAGAAGTGCCTGTAAACCGCTCAGCCTAACAAGAAATAGTATAGAACAAAACAAAAACGGGGTAAGAGACAAGATCAGCAAGTATAGCCTCTAGGCCACTCGGCCCTTTTTCTTAGCCGTGCGACTGTGTAGATCCCTGCACAGGTGCGTGCCTATTCCTTGTGGGTGGTTTTTGCCATTGAGAGTCCTGAATGTGCGAAAACTTTGGGACCGGGTCAAGCCATCCGGGCAAATCCACTGGAGGCAGATTAAGGTCTTTTAAGAATTGTGGCAACTCTTCTGGGAATCTGAGGGTATGTGAGCGGCCATTTTTGGTGGCGATTAGGCACGCCGGAAAGCCCCATCTATAAATGATCCCATTGAAGCGTAAGTGTTCCAGAAGTGGCTTAAGTGCTCTGCGGCGGTCCAGGGTTTCTTTGGAAAGGTCAGAAAAGATGCTTAGGATCGCTCCGTGAAAGTCAATATTGGGGGTGTTCCTCAACTTGGCTGTGATGGCATTTTTGTCTGAGAAATAGTGAAGGCGGCATATGACATCTCTGGGTTGTTCGGTGTTGGGGCTGCGAGGTCTGAGCGCTCGGTGTACTCGGTCAAACTGCAGCGGGTCAGTGGGAGGTTTACCCAATATTGTGTTAAAGACCCCACGGATGGACGGTTCTAGGTCGTCGTCACCAGTTGCCTCAGGAAGGCCTCTGATGCGCAGATTGTTTCTGCGATTTCTGTTCTCGAGGTCTTCGAGTTTGTATAGCGAGGCACGGTGGGCAAAGGCTAATTGTGTGACCGTATCCTGCAGCTCCCTTATGGCCGTTGCGTGTGAATCCTGCCTCTGTTCCGTTTCTTCAACTCTATCTAGGATGTGCGCTATGTCTGCTCTCACCCCCGTGATTTCCTTTTTAATAGATTTTTCTAGACCACGGAACATGCCAGCAAGTTCTTTTTTAATACCACTCATTAGGGATGACATTTCGGAACCCGTAGGGGACCCAGGGTCTTCCATGAGGTCCGAGCAGTAGGATGATGCGGGTGAGCTTTCCCTCACGGAGGCAGCCAATGAGGCCGGGGATGCGCTGCGTCTCGAGGGTCTGGCTTGGGAGTTGCTTGCACCGGAGCCTGCTCTGCTAGTGGCTAGGAATTTCTGTATGGAGCCGGAGACAGCCTGGTTAATTGATGAGCCCTTGCTAGATTTCTTAGCGATTACAGAACGGGTTTTAGGTGTCTTTGCTGGCATAGTTGGAGCTTGGCGTTGGTTGTCAGGCGGAGCGCCTCACAGTCATATTAAGTTAGCAGCATGTGAGCGTTACAGTCTGCGAATCGCAGGTTTGTGTGACCGCTCCTCGTGTAAACTTGCTGCAAGCAGGGAGCTTACAGGGCTGAAGGATAGTGTAAGTGTGTCCACACTGAGGTTAGGCAGTCTCTGTCGCTTTTCAGGGTGTTGCTGTATACTGGCCTGGTTGGGTGTGCTTGGAGCACCAAGATGGCTGCCGTGAGGTGGAAGATGCCAGGTAGTCGTCTAAGTGTGTCAGACCTCAGCCCTCTCTGTCCACCGCTTGGTGGGTGCTTTAGTGTTGAGGGCACAGTGGGACAGTTGTGGTGGCAAGAGTGTCCTGTGCGGTTTAATGGATGAGGGGTTAGGTGAGCTGGGGGTAGCAAGATGGCTGCCGGGAGGTAGGCCGGAGCCGGGGGCTCAGTTAACAGTGACGGCCGCAGCTCAATGCCCTTCCCTGTATGTGCCTGCTGTCTCCCTTGACCGCTCGATCAGGAGGGGGGGGCCGGTGGTGACTGCTGGGGTGGTGTTTAACAGGAGGTGTAGGTGATAGGGGCCGTTGGCCGGTACTCACTCAGTCCCTGGTTGTGTAGGAGTCTGGGCCTGTCGGTCCGGGAGATGCCGCCGGGGTGCAGGGGGCCGCTGCAGGTGGTTTGATTTTTCTCCCTCGGGTAGTCGCCGGTATCGTGGCTGGAGTCCGGCCGCTGTGTGCCGCCGGGATGGGTCAGGCGAGGCCGGGGATTGCGGGATCCGTCGGGCCCGTAGGCCGCAAGATGGCGCCGGGTGCCTCGTGTGTTGTGGCACCAGCGAGTCCCGGGCAGCGCAGCTCTATTCCCCCCGAAAATGGAGCAAGTTGTCTGGCCAAGCAGGGCAGGGGATCCCGCAGGTATCCCAGCGTTTGAGAGGCTTTTTTGGCCGTTCTCTGGGTCCGGATGGCGGTGGATTGCGGTCTCCAGTGAGGAGCTCAGCTGAGACACGTCCTCTCCGAAATATTACTTTTAAGCAAATAAAAAAAAAAAAAATCGAACCACTTCATTATATATTAGAATGTAACAATAGAAATAATGTACTTCAATCACCCTAACACCATATCAGCCATGGTGCCATGATGATTGAAGCGCCAACACCAGCCATCGCCCGTGAAAAGTTGCTTATCACCGGTCCCTCCCACGGGCATGGAAAAAGGTTGGTGACTGTTGCTATGGGCTTTAGCCCCAGATCTTTTGCAGACCTAGCAACGCCCCTGGTGTGGGGTACATCAGTGGACTGTGCAGAAGCCAGTGGATTGTTAGGAAGCTGATGGAGAGTAGGGAAACCAGTGACCATGCCCCATGCAGCTGTCTAGTGGGAGCGCCGGTCCAGGCTGTATAACACCCCAGTTGCCCTATATCTCAATCTTCAACATATATATATAGTAATCTTCAACATATTTTTAAGAAGTAAAAAATATAAAGTGTATTTAGAATGTATAAATATAAGTTATCACAAAGGACAGAGAGGTACTATCAGTGCCGATCCTGACCTCCCTGGGGCCCTAAGCAAAATTCTGCTAAGGGGCCCTCTACCTGACCCGTGATGCCGTGAGCTATGTAAACCATTTGCCATTGCCGCACAGTCACACCTGACACTTCAGCGCTCCCAATACAATCCTCCCTCCTTTAAACAAAACAGTCAAAGAATAAGTACAACAATATAGAACAGACATTATATATTTATCTTTATCTGAGTGTGGATCCCCCACTTACATCAGGGTCCCCAGAGAGCCCCCCCTTACACCAGGGTCCCCAGAGAGCCCCTCCTTACATCAGGATCCCCAGAGAGCACCCCCCTTACATCAGGGTCCCCAGAGAGCACCCCCTTACATCAGGGTCCCCAGAGAGACACCCCTTACATCAGGATCCCCAGAGAGCACCCCCTTTACATCAGGGTCCCCAGAGAGCACCCCCCTTACATCAGGGTCCCCAGAGAGACACCCCTTACATCAGGGTCCCCAGAGAGCCACCCCTTACATCAGGGTCCCCAGAGCGCCACCCCTTACATCAGGGTCCCCAGAGAGCACCCCCTTACATCAGGGTCCCCAGAGAGCACCCCTCTTACATCAGGGTCCCCAGAGAGCACCCCCCTTACATCAGGGTCCCCAGAGAGCACCCCCCTTACATTAGGGTCCCCAGAGAGCACCCCCCTTACATCAGGGTCCCCAGAGAGCATCCCTATAAAGCCCTTTCTTACATCGGGGTCCTCAGAGAGCCCCACATACATCAGGGTCCTCAGAGAGCCTCCCTACTTACATCAGGGTCTGCAGCATTGCCCTTTACATCAGAGTTCCCCCTTGCACTGTAAGGTGGAATCCTGCATACTATGATGTAAAGGGGAACTCTGGGAATGTGGGGAGGACTCTGGTGACCAAAGAAAGAAAACACTAAGATAAGGGGGTTTACTGATATAAGGGGGAAACCTTTATATCAGTGCCCCCTTACAATATTGTATTGACCCCCCCCCTAGACTGGCCTGGCGGTGCTGTCACTGACCTCCTCTCAGGTGCACCGTGCAGGCTCAGTCAGGCGGCTCCAGCTTGGTGGCTCTGGTTTTATCCCATAGTTTCCTTTCCACAGTCCATACATGTCTGACTTCTCCCATGATCCCCATCCTGGCTGCGCTCCCTCTCTTGACTCAGGGGAGGTCAGAGGCTGCGGATGGGACAGGGGAGGTCAGAGGCTGCGGATGGGACAACAGTAGAGTTCAGAGCCTGCGGATGGGACAACAGGAGAGGTCAGAGGCTGTGGGGGGGGGGCAACAGGAGAGGTCAGAGGCTGCGGGGGGGGACGGGAGGTCAGAGGCTGCAAGTGGGGGGGACAGGAGGTCAGAGGCTGCAAGGGGGGGACAGGAGGTCAGAGGCTGCAAGGGGGGGGGACAGGAGGTCAGAGGCTGCGGGGGGGGACGGGAGGTCAGAGGCTGCAAGTGGGGGGGACAGGAGGTCAGAGGCTGCAAGGGGGGGACAGGAGGTCAGAGGCTGCAAGGGGGGGGGACAGGAGGTCAGAGGCTGCGAGGGGGGGGCAGGAGGTCAGAGGCTGCGAGGGGGGGACAGGAGGTCAGAGGCTGCAGGGGGGGGCAGGAGGTCAGAGGCTGCGAGGGGGGGCAGGAGGTCAGAGGCTGCGAGGGGGGGGGCAGGAGGTCAGAGGCTGCGAGGGGGGGGACAGGAGGTCAGAGGCTGCGAGGGGGGGGCAGGAGGTCAGAGGCTGCGAGGGGGGGCAGGAGGTCAGAGGCTGCGAGGGGGGGACAGGAGGTCAGAGGCTGCGAGGGGGGGGACAGGAGGTCAGAGGCTGCGAGGGGGGACAGGAGGTCAGAGGCTGCGAGGGGGGGGGGCAGGAGGTCAGAGGCTGCGAGGGGGGGCAGGAGGTCCGAGGCTGCGAGGGGGGGCAGGAGGTCCGAGGCTGCGAGGGGGGACAGGAGGTCCGAGGCTGCGAGGGGGGGCAGGAGGTCCGAGGCTGCGAGGGGGGGCAGGAGGTCCGAGGCTGCGAGGGGGGGACAGGAGGTCAGAGGCTGCGAGGGGGGGACAGGAGGTCCGAGGCTGCGAGGGGGGCAGGAGGTCCGAGGCTGCGAAGGGGGGGACAGGAGGTCCGAGGCTGCGAGGGGGGGACAGGAGGTCCTAGAATGAGATTTTAGGGGTTTATCCATCATGAGATTTGGGAGGTTTATCCAGCATGAGGTTTCAAGGTTCATATAGCATGTGATTTGGGGTTGGATTATCCATCATGACATTTTGGGGGTTCATGCAGCATGCAATTTCATGGGGTTATACATCATCAGATTTGGGGGGGGGCAGTTATCCATCATGGCACTTTGGGGGTTCGTGCACCATGAGATTTCAGGGGTTTATACAGGAGAACTTTTCAGGGTTCCTCCACCATTTTTCAGGAGTTCCTCCACCATGAGATTGTGGGGGCTTATCCAGCCTAAGATTTCCAGGTTCATATAGAATGTGATTTGGGGTTGGATTATCCATCATGACATTTTGGGGGTTCATGCAGCATGCAGTTTCATAGGTTTATACAGCAGAATTGCTCTAGGGTTCATCCAGCATGAAGTTTTAGGGGTCTATCTAGCGTAGATTGCATAGGTTTAGCGAGCATGATATTTTGAGGGTTTATCCAGCCAAAGATTTCAGAGGTCATACAGCATGAGATTTGGGGGGGGGGCAGTTATCCAGCATGACACTTTGGGGGTTCATGCACCATGACATTTTAGGGGTTTATACAGAACTTTTTAGGGTTCCTCCAACATATTTCAGGGTTCCTCCACCGTGAGATTTTGGGAGCTTGTCTAGCGTAAGATTTCTGAAGTTTATCCGGCATGAGATTTGAGTATTTTATCCAGGATGAATTTTTGGGGGTTCATGCAGCATGATATTTAGGGAGTTTTCCAGCATGGGATTTTGGAAATATATTCAGCATGACATTTCTGGGGTTTATCTAGTATGAGATTTTGGGGGGTTATCCAACATGAGATTTTGGAATTGTATCCAGCATGACATTTCGGGGGTTCATGGAGCATGGTCTTTGGTGGATTTATCCAGCATGGGATGTTGGGGGTTAATCCGGCATGAGAAGGTCACCTTCAGGTTATTGGAAGCACAATGAAGCTCCATCTCTGATTGCATGGCACAGAGCAGGTGTCAGAGGCTGGCTCAGCCTTACTACCTCAATGAACACATGCTGGTAATGACACATGAATAGCAAACAGCAGCTTCTCCTCCAGGACCTCCCATGCCTTGTGTTTTCCACCAGCTCCAGGGCTGCATTAACCCCTGCATACCGCCACCTGCCAGCAAAGCTTACCCTTCCACAATGCTCCAGCCCCCTCCAGCACCCATCTGGTTAAAGCCCATTTTCCCTCTGCAGTTGCATGAATGGGCTGTACCACTTGTCACTGCGCATGGCGCCGCTGCCGCCGCTGTGAGGGCAGCGGCGCCTGAAAAAAAGATGGCTGCGGGGCCGACATGCAACTGCGCATGCGCCAGCGCTGTTGCCGCTGCTCGGCAATTTTCGGAAATGCGGGCGCATGCGCAGTTGCATGTCGGCCCCGCGGCCATCTTTTTTTCAGGCGCCGCTGCCCTCACAGCGGCGACAGCGGCGGCAGCGGCCCCCGAGCAGAGCCGATCCGCCCGTGGGGCCCCACGCAGCGGCGGGGCCCTACGCAGCTTGCGTAGTCCGCGTATAGGGCGGATCGGCTCTGGGTACTATATAGCAAAAATGTGACACTAACTTTTAGTAACCTATCTAAACCAGGAAATTCCAATGCAAAAAAAAAAACGGAATTCCATTTAGCCAGGAGCAAATAAAGTAAAATATTAAAAATGCCCATTTCCTTTAACAGCTTCAATACTGGGTACTTTTACCCCCCTCGTGTCCAGGACAGTTTTCAGCTTTTTCACTTTGAATGACGATTGCGCGGTTATGCAAAATTTTTATCATTTTGTTCACACAACTGAAGCTTTCTTTAGGTGTCATTTAATTACAGCTGGGTTTTTTATTTTTTTGCTAAATAAAAGAAAAAAGGCAGAAAAGTTTGAAATTTTTTTTTTTCTAAGCTTCTGTTAAAAAAGTTTGCAAATAAATAACTGTTCTTCATAAATTTAGGCCAGAATGTATTCTGCTAAATTTCTTTGGTGAAAATAACCCAAATCAGTGTATATTATTTAGGCTGTAGGAAAGTTATAGAGTCTACAAACTGTGGCATATATATACTGTATCTGAAAACTGATCAGCCCTGGTGTACTGACAGCCTATCTCATTTCTTGAGTCCCAAAAATGTCAGGACAGTACAAATATCCCCCAAATGACCAATTTTTGGAAAGTAGACAGTTCAAGGTATTTAGTAAGAGGCATGGTAAGTTTTTTGAAACTGTAATTTTTTGGCATTTTTTGGAAAAATAGGAAATTGAAAAAAAATTTTTTTTACAGTTTTACATACTGTCATCAGTGCAGTACATCATCATCTAACTGGTTTGGTAGTGATCAGACACTGACTGGTGACAGTACGAAAAAAAATAAGTAGTAATTTATTTCATTTTTCTTTTTTAATGATTTTTTTAACACACTGTAACCAGAGCAATATAATGTTACCATAGTAACATTATATTACTCTGGGGAAGTGATCAGGATTTTTACTTAATTTTTTTACACATTATGATTGCTTATAGCAATGAATTACATTGCTATAAGCAAGCTTTTTACTGAATGCAACTGATTCATGTAGTTTGTTTTGTTGTGATTAGCTGCGATTGTTCAAAGCTAATCACATGGTACAGGTTGGCTGTTATTGGCCCTGTCTGTACCATGTGATAGAATAGACCAATCACAGCTAGCAACACAATTGTACACAATGGAGGGCATGAAAGGAAGCCATCCACTGTTTACAACTGTCATGTGACCTGCTGTGTTGGGACCCCACACATTTTTGTTTTATTTTGGCATGGAGTTCCCCTTATAATCCTACTAGAGCCGAAGGGCCTGGTATGGATTGGGGGGGGGGGGCACGTAGTTTTTTTTCCGTAATTGTCTATTGCTGGCATTGTTTGTTTACATTTCAGCTGTCACTGGGGGTGCCAATCATCAGTTGTCCAGGACGCGGTGGCCAGCTTCCCGGCCTGCTGCCTAACAACCAGCTTTTCTTCACACGGAATACAAATTGGTCGTTCATATTTCCGAAACGTTCCAAAAATTTTGAATTTGTTAGAAAATGAATAAATTTAATTTAATTTAATGAAAACAAAACGAATATAAACAAGTTCCAAAACGACACTAAGCAAATTAGTGCAATTTACCTCATTAGAGCCTTACAGCTGCAGCAGCTGGTTGATAAATATGAAACCACTCCCCTTAGACTCACTTAGCACAGGGGCCCAGAGGAACAAACAGTGATTTCTTCAGCATAACAAGAGGTAGGCAAGTGCAACAAATTTTGTTAAAATCCTTGCAATGGCACATAGATCACCCAGAGGGGAATGTTTTTTTCCCACCAAAAGTGGAGTTACACTTTAAGCATTAATGTCATTAAAACTGCATGAATTATTTCAATAACAACAAACTACATTTGGAAAGTAAATATAGCCCATTTGAGGTTTAATTCACCCAAGGGATTATGTTATAAATATAAAACATAATTTAAAATAACACATTTTATTTAGAAATAAAGTAAACTGAATTAAATAATGGCACTTATAAACTAATAATAAGCATACTTAAATAATTACATTACAATGAAAACATACTTGCATTCTGCTAATTCAAATCTGACAAATATAACGCTACTGAATTAGCCTGACACAATAATTCCTAGTAGAAATAAACAATTCAGGCTGCAGCAAATTTATCATTGTTGACAAATAACAGAGTGAATATTTGACACTGTATGAAGGGACTGAAGCAAACTGCACAAACAATATTGGGAAAATTGATGACAACTTTCACACCTTCACTGAACAAACTAAAGATTGAAGCTTATTGGCTGCCATGCACGACTGCAACATACTCTAGTTTTGATGAATTCCCCTCGTTTTCTTAATGCTAGAGGAGAAGAATATAAAGCAAAAATTGTGTGGAAAAAAATGAAAATAAATACATTTAAAAATCTGGATTATGGCTTGATCTAGGTTAGTGTGAGGATCAAGGTAGGTCAAGGTTAAGGCCAGTGTGTTTTAGGTAGGATTAAAAAAAAAATACGTTTTTGCTTTTTTTTTATTTAGTGCCAGCATCAGTGTTAGTGTCAGTGTGTTTTGGGTAGGATAAAAATAAAGCAGAATGTGCACTATTGTTTCTTGGCCCTACTACAGATACTGTAATACACTATTAATGTACTATCACAACAAACATCTGGTATAGGAAAATGGCAGCATTAGTGTTAGCATCAGTGTGGTTTAGCTAGAATAAAAACAAAGCAAAAATAAATACATAAATACTGAATGAGCACTATTGTTTCATGGCCCTACTATAGATACAAACAACAAATAATGTACACATATGTACTATCACTACAAACATCTGGAGTAAGAAAATGTATGTATTTAATTACTTGATGGTGGGTCATGATAAGGGCAGGAAATAAGTAAAAAAAAATACTATTTTGGGTAATTTTTCCATTTGATCATAAAAAATAAAGAGATATCATTACCATTTACCACCAAACAAAGGCCAAATGTATCCTGAAATAAAAACAAGACAAAACTAGACACACTAAGGCCGGCTTCACAGTGGGGCGGTGCGGGCGGCGACGGTAAAGCAGCGCTATATTTAGCGCTGCTTTACCATCGTTTTACCCGCGGTATGCGGCCGCTAGCGCGGTGGTTTTAACCCCCGCTAGCGGCCGAAAAAGAGTTAAAAACCTCCGCAAAGTGCCGCTGCAGCGGCGCTTTGCCGGCGTTATCCCCGCGGTCTCCCATTGATTTCAATGGGTAGGAGCGGTATAGGAGCGGTGAATACACCGCTCCTTCACCGCTCCAAAGATGCAGCTAGCAGGACTTTTTTTACCGTCCTGCTAGCGCACCACTCCAGTGTGAAAGCCCTCAGGGCTTTCACACTGGAGACACAGCAACAGCTGTTTCGTGTCGGTTTGCAGGTGCTATTTTTAGCGCAATAGCGCCTGCAAACCGCCCCAGTGTGAAAGCAGCCTAAGTAGTTGTTGCAATATGTGAAGTGATACTAACAAATGCCAAAGTTGCAAAACTGGGTTAGGTGTTAAGATTTGTGTTACCTTCTCTCATTGGATTAAACAACCATTTAGGCTTATGGGAACATCTTTTGTTCACCTTAAAATAAAGGCTAAATAACAGGAATATTAGATGCCAGGAAGAACAACAGTAATAAGTATTATCTCCCTCAATGTTCCTACCTTATAACTACACTTTAAAATACAATTCTTGCTCAAAATAATGAATTTAGCAAAGTTTAACAACTGTATTTTAAAGCAGAAAGGTGTCTTCAAATACTTTGACCTATTCCAGATGAGGAACAGAATCCGAAAGTCACCATAACTGGGCATATATTTGTTTTTAATCTCTTTTTATTACTTTTCATTTAATAAAAATACAAATACATATTTGCAGCTTTATAGAAACTTTCAGAGTGATCTGACTCTATGTTCTAGCTATATATTAAAACACTCTCAACATTCTATTCTCCTACATAGGGTCAGTTACATTATCTTCCTATCATTCATTCTCAACAGTGATATCTCCACTCCCCTCCCAAGAAAAAAAATAATAAAAAAAAAAAAATATATATATATATATATATATATATATATATATATATATATATATATTATATATATATATATTTGTAATCCTAATTTCAGAAATGTAATAATATAAAAAAACATTTAGAACAAGTAAAAACAAGTAGTTAGTATGTAGTAGGGATGGGCCCGGTGCTCGATGCGAACCCACGTTCGCATCGAGCACCGGGCGTTCGCTCGCTCGGCGAGCCCAGAACTATTTTGGCCGCTCGCATCACGTTCGTGTGATGCGAGCGGCCCCGCAATGCATTGCGGCCGGCGCGGCCGACGCAGTGCATTGCTGGCTGATGATTGGCCAAGCATGCACTGTGACCCCGCATGCTTGGCCAATCACAGCCCCGGAAACTCGAAGAGCCATAATTGGCTACAGGCAGGACGCCTGTAGCCAATTACAGCTCAGGGGCTGTAGTACACGCCCCCCCCTATAAAACGCCGCCACGCCGTCTGCGCCGGTCACATGCTGTTCCGGCGCAGATTGAGCAGGCTGATTCTGTGACACTCTGCTGCATTTAGATAGTTAGAGAGATTCACTTACAGAGATTGAGTTAGATAGATTCAGTTACAAAGATTGATTGAGAAAGAGGGGCTTGTAGTGTGCTCGTGGCAGGCAGGCAGAGCTCCTATATTTTGTTACCAGAAGCACCTATAGGACTTGTAGTGTGTTCGTGGCAGGCAGGCAGAGCTCCTATATTTTGTTACCAGAAGCACCTATAGGACTTGTAGTGTGTTCGTGGCAGGCAGGCAGAGCTCCTATATTTTGTTACCAGAAGCACCTATAGGACTTGTAGTGTGTTCGTGGCAGGCAGGCAGAGCTCCTATATTTTGTTCCCAGAGGCACCTATAGGACTTGAAGTGTGTTAGTCCCATTACACACACAGAGCTATATTTTCTTCCCAGAAGCACCTATAGGACTTGAAGTGTGTTAGTCCCATTACACACACAGAGCTATATTTTCTTCCCAGAAGCACCTATAGGACTTGAAGTGTGTTAGTCCCATTACACACACAGAGCTATATTTTGTTCCCAGAAGCACCTATAGGACTTGAAGTGTGTTAGTCCCATTACACACACAGAGCTATATTTTCTTCCCAGAAGCACCTATAGGACTTGAAGTGTGTTAGTCCCATTACACACACAGAGCTATATTTTGTTCCCAGAAGCACCTATAGGACTTGAAGTGTGTTAGTCCCATCACACACACAGAGCTATATTTTGTTCCCAGAAGCACCTATAGGACTTGAAGTGTGTTAGTCCCATCACACACACAGAGCTATATTTTGTTCCCAGAAGCACCTATAGGACTTGAAGTGTGTTAGTCCCATCACACACACAGAGCTATATTTTGTTCCCAGAAGCACCTATAGGACTTGAAGTGTGTTAGTCCCATTACACACACAGAGCTATATTTTCTTCCCAGAAGCACCTATAGGACTTGAAGTGTGTTAGTCCCATTACACACACAGAGCTATATTTTCTTCCCAGAAGCACCTATAGGACTTGAAGTGTGTTAGTCCCATTACACACACAGAGCTATATTTTGTTCCCAGAAGCACCTATAGGACTTGAAGTGTGTTAGTCCCATCACACACACAGAGCTATATTTTGTTCCCAGAAGCACCTATAGGACTTGAAGTGTGTTAGTCCCATCACACACACAGAGCTATATTTTGTTCCCAGAAGCACCTATAGGACTTGAAGTGTGTTAGTCCCATTACACACACAGAGCTATATTTTGTTCCCAGAAGCACCTATAGGACTTGAAGTGTGTTAGTCCCATTACACACACAGAGCTATATTTTCTTCCCAGAAGCACCTATAGGACTTGAAGTGTGTTAGTCCCATTACACACACAGAGCTATATTTTGTTCCCAGAAGCACCTATAGGACTTGAAGTGTGTTAGTCCCATCACACACACAGAGCTATATTTTGTTCCCAGAAGCACCTATAGGACTTGAAGTGTGTTAGTCCCATCACACACACAGAGCTATATTTTGTTCCCAGAAGCACCTATAGGACTTGAAGTGTGTTAGTCCCATTACACACACAGAGCTATATTTTGTTCCCAGAAGCACCTATAGGACTTGAAGTGTGTTAGTCCCATCACACACACAGAGCTATATTTTCTTCCCAGAAGCACCTATAGGACTTGAAGTGTGTTAGTCCCATCACACACACAGAGCTATATTTTGTTCCCAGAAGCACCTATAGGACTTGAAGCGTGTTAGTCCCATCACACACACAGAGCTATATTTTGTTCCCAGAAGCACCTATAGGACTTGAAGTGTGTTAGTCCCATCACACACACAGAGCTATATTTTGTTCCCAGAAGCACCTATAGGACTTGAAGTGTGTTAGTCCCATCACACACACAGAGCTATATTTTGTTCCCAGAAGCACCTATAGGACTTGAAGTGTGTTAGTCCCATTACACACACAGAGCTATATTTTGTTCCCAGAAGCACCTATAGGACTTGAAGTGTGTTAGTCCCATCACACACACAGAGCTATATTTTCTTCCCAGAAGCACCTATAGGACTTGAAGTGTGTTAGTCCCATCACACACACAGAGCTATATTTTGTTCCCAGAAGCACCTATAGGACTTGAAGCGTGTTAGTCCCATCACACACACAGAGCTATATTTTGTTCCCAGAAGCACCTATAGGACTTGAAGTGTGTTAGTCCCATCACACACACAGAGCTATATTTTGTTCCCAGAAGCACCTATAGGACTTGAAGTGTGTTAGTCCCATCACACACACAGAGCTATATTTTGTTCCCAGAAGCACCTATAGGACTTGAAGTGTGTTAGTCCCATCACACACACAGAGCTATATTTTGTTCCCAGAAGCACCTATAGGACTTGAAGTGTGTTAGTCCCATCACACACACAGAGCTATATTTTGTTCCCAGAAGCACCTATAGGACTTGAAGTGTGTTAGTCCCATCACACACACAGAGCTATATTTTGTTCCCAGAAGCACCTATAGGACTTGAAGTGTGTTAGTCCCATCACACACACAGAGCTATATTTTGTTCCCAGAAGCACCTATAGGACTTGAAGTGTGTTAGTCCCATCACACTCACAGAGCTATATTTTGTTCCCAGAAGCACCTATAGGACTTGAAGTGTGTTAGTCCCATTACACACACAGAGCTATATTTTCTTCCCAGAAGCACCTATAGGACTTGAAGCGTGTTAGTCCCATTACACACACAGAGCTATATTTTGTTCCCAGAAGCACCTATAGGACTTGAAGTGTGTTAGTCCCATCACACACACAGAGCTATATTTTCTTCCCAGAAGCACCTATAGGACTTGAAGTGTGTTAGTCCCATCACACACACAGAGCTATATTTTCTTCCCAGAAGCACCTATAGGACTTGAAGTGTGTTAGTCCCATCACACACACAGAGCTATATTTTGTTCCCAGAAGCACCTATAGGACTTGAAGTGTGTTAGTCCCATCACACACACAGAGCTATATTTTGTTCCCAGAAGCACCTATAGGACTTGAAGTGTGTTAGTCCCATCACACACACAGAGCTATATTTTGTTCCCAGAAGCACCTATAGGACTTGAAGTGTGTTAGTCCCATCACACACACAGAGCTATATTTTGTTCCCAGAAGCACCTATAGGACTTGAAGTGTGTTAGTCCCATCACACTCACAGAGCTATATTTTGTTCCCAGAAGCACCTATAGGACTTGAAGTGTGTTAGTCCCATTACACACACAGAGCTATATTTTCTTCCCAGAAGCACCTATAGGACTTGAAGTGTGTTAGTCCCATTACACACACAGAGCTATATTTTGTTCCCAGAAGCACCTATAGGACTTGAAGTGTGTTAGTCCCATCACACACACAGAGCTATATTTTCTTCCCAGAAGCACCTATAGGACTTGAAGTGTGTTAGTCCCATCACACACACAGAGCTATATTTTGTTCCCAGAAGCACCTATAGGACTTGAAGTGTGTTAGTCCCATCACACACACAGAGCTATATTTTGTTCCCAGAAGCACCTATAGGACTTGAAGTGTGTTAGTCCCATCACACACACAGAGCTATATTTTGTTCCCAGAAGCACCTATAGGACTTGAAGTGTGTTAGTCCCATCACACACACAGAGCTATATTTTGTTCCCAGAAGCACCTATAGGACTTGAAGTGTGTTAGTCCCATCACACTCACAGAGCTATATTTTGTTCCCAGAAGCACCTATAGGACTTGAAGTGTGTTAGTCCCATTACACACACAGAGCTATATTTTCTTCCCAGAAGCACCTATAGGACTTGAAGTGTGTTAGTCCCATCACACAGAGCTCCTCTATTTTCTTTGCAGAAGCACCCATAGGACTTCTAGTGTGTTAGTGGCATCACACAGAGCTCCTATATATTCTTCTCAGCAGCACCCACAGGACTTCTAGTGTGTTAGTGGCATCACACAGAGCTCCTCTATTTTCTTTGCAGAAGCACCCATAGGACTTCTAGTGTGTTAGTGGCATCACACAGAGCTCCTATATATTCTTCTCAGCAGCACCCACAGGACTTCTAGTGTGTTAGTGGCATCACACAGAGCTCCTCTATTTTCTTTGCAGAAGCACCCACAGGACTTCTAGTGTGTTAGTGGCATCACACAGAGCTCCTCTATTTTCTTTGCATAAGCACCCACAGGACTTCTAGTGTGTTAGTGGCATCACACAGAGCTCCTCTATTTTCTTTGCAGAAGCACCCACAGGACTTCTAGTGTGTTAGTGGCATCACACAGAGCTCCTCTATTTTCTTTGCAGAAGCACCCACAGGACTTCTAGTGTGTTAGTGGCATCACACAGAGCTCCTCTATTTTCTTTGCAGAAGCACCCATAGGACTTCTAGTGTGTTAGTGGCATCACACAGAGCTCCTCTATTTTCTTTGCAGAAGCACCCACAGGACTTCTAGTGTGTTAGTGGCATCACACAGAGCTCCTCTATTTTCTTTGCAGAAGCACCCATAGGACTTCTAGTGTGTTAGTGGCATCACACAGAGCTCCTATATATTCTTCTCAGCAGCACCCACAGGACTTCTAGTGTGTTAGTGGCATCACACAGAGCTCCTCTATTTTCTTTGCAGAAGCACCCACAGGACTTCTAGTGTGTTAGTGGCATCACACAGAGCTCCTCTATTTTCTTTGCAGAAGCACCCACAGGACTTCTAGTGTGTTAGTGGCATCACACAGAGCTCCTCTATTTTCTTTGCAGAAGCACCCATAGGACTTCTAGTGTGTTAGTGGCATCACACAGAGCTCCTATATTTTCTTCTCAGCAGCACCCACAGGACTACCGACTACAATGGCTGGAAGACTGCCAAGGGGAGGCAGAGCGTGCAGAGCCAAGAACACAGGGCAGGCAGGCTCTGTTTCTAGTGGACGTGGCCGTGGACGTGGTCGTGCATCGTCATCAGCACGTGGCCATGGGACACGCGCGTCTTTGTTTTCGGCAGCTGGACATGTGGAGCCGCATCATGCTGAAGGCTTGGTAGAATGGATGACCAAGCCCTCCTCATCCTCCTCATCCTCTCTCACCCAGGCTCAGGGTACTGACAGAGCATCATCAGCCACCCCTTCCCTAGACCCACCATGTCCTCCTGAGGAGTCCCCCGAACTCTTTGAGCACAGTGTTGGGTACATGCTCCAGGAGGATGCCCAACGATTCGAAGGCTCGGATGACGATACCCAGCTTGAGGAATCTGGCAGTACAGTTCCACCAGCTGCAGCTTACTGCCAGGTTTGCTCTAGTGGTGAAGAGGGAGGGGATGATGAGGTCACTGACTCCACGTGGGTGCCTCAAGGGAGAGAGGATGAGGAGGAGGACGAGGAGGAGGAGGATGCGGCGTCACATGTCCAACGAGGCAGGATGCCCCCTGGAGGCCAGGTAGAGGCCAGCACAGCAACTGTACAACACCGCAGAGCTCCGCCTGTGCAGGGCGCTGCCTCTGCACGTTATCAGAAAAGTTCTTTGGTGTGGGCCTTTTTTGAGACGAGTGCAGCAGATCGCACCACTGCTATTTGCAATATTTGTCTCAAGCGTATCTCGCGTGGCCAAAACATCAGCCGCTTGGGCACGACAAGCATGACCAGACATATGGCGACCTGCCATGCAGCTCGTTGGCAGGCACACATAAAAGACCCACACCAAAGAACTAAGCGGACCTCTCCTTGCTCCTCCTCAGCTGGGATCTCCATCCCCACTACACCTTCAGTCCTCTCTGAAAGCTGCTCTGAGAGGACTGAAGGTGTAGAATTCGGTGTGTCACAACCAAGTACTTGCAGTACACCGACGTCCGAATGCAGCAGGCAAATTTCCCTGCCCCAGCTGCTGGACCGTAGAAAGAAGTACACTCCCAGCCATCCACATGCCCAGCGGTTGAATGCTAGCCTTGCTAAATTGCTAGCACTTCAACTGCTGCCTTTTCAGTTGGTAGACTCGGCCCCCTTCCGTGAGTTTGTTCAATGTGCGGTTCCTCAGTGGCAGGTTCCCAAACGCCACTTTTTCTCGCGGAAGGCGATTCCGTCTCTCTACCGGCATGTGGAGGGCAATGTCCATGCCTCGCTGGACAGGGCGGTCAGCGGTAAGGTGCATATTACCGCTGACTCATGGTCCAGCAGGCATGGACAGGGACGGTACCTTTCTTTCACGGCCCATTGGGTCACTCTATTGGCAGCTGGGAGGGATGCAGGACAAGGTGCAGTAGTGTTGGAGGTTGTTCCGCCACCAAGCCTCCAAAACGCGACTACTGCTACTGGTTGTGACACACCTCTCTCCTCCACCCCCTCCTCTTCTTCTTCCTCCAGTGCTCTGTCCTTGGAACCAGCGGTGCTCCGTAGGCGTACAAGGGGCTACGCAAGTACGCAGGCAAAAAGATGCCATGCCGTGCTTGCGCTGGTGTGTTTGGGGGACAGGAGCCACACTGGGCCAGAGGTTCTGGCAGCTCTGCAGGGGCAGGCCGAGAGGTGGTTGACGCCACGTCAGCTTAAGCCAGGAATGGTCGTTTCTGACAATGGCACCAACCTCCTCTCCGCCCTGCGACAGGGGCAGCTCACCCATGTGCCCTGCATGGCTCACGTCCTCAACCTGGTGGTGCAGCGGTTCTTGGGCAGGTTCCCAGGCTTACAGGATGTCCTGAGGCAGGCCAGGAAAGTCTGTGTGCATTTCCGCCGATCTTATAATGCCAGTGCTCGGCTGACTGAGCTGCAAAAGGAGCTGAACCTGCCCAAGAACCGCCTAATATCTGACATGCCCACCAGGTGGAACTCAACGTTGGCCATGCTGCAGCGACTGCACACGCAGCAGAGGGCCATCAATGAGTACCTTTGCGACTACGGCACCAGGACAGGGTCAGGGGAGCTTGGTTTTTTTTCCCCACGTCAGTGGAGCATGATCAGGGATGCATGCACTGTCCTCTCACCATTTGAGGAGGCCACGAGGATGGTGAGCAGTGACAGTGCATGCATCAGTGACACTGTCCCTCTTGTCCACCTGTTGGAGCATACGCTGCGTGGGATAATGGACAGGGCACTTGAGGCAGAACAGAGGCAGGAAGAGGAGGACTTCCTTGCCTCTCAAGGCCCCCTTTATCCGGACAGTGTTCCTTCTGTCCCACCCATCACACAGGAAGAGGATGAGGAGGAGGAGGAGGAGGAGGAGGAGGATTGTGTGAGCATGGAGGTGGAGCCTGGCACTCAGCATCAGCAGCAGCAGTCTTTTAGGGATGATGTACAGTCCCAACAAGCCAGTGGACTTGTACGTGGCTGGGAGGAGGTGGCTGGCGATCATGTCATCCTCAGTGACCCAGAAGACTCCGGACCGAATGCCTCAGCTAACCTACGCTGCATGGCCTCCCTGATCCTGCAAAGCCTGCGGAAGGATCCTCGTGTTCTTCGGATCAAGGAGAGGGACCATTACTGGCTGGCCACTCTCCTTGATCCGCGGTACAAGGGTAAGGTTGCGGACCTTATCTTGCCGTCGCAGAGGGAGCAGAGGATGAGACATCTCAGGGAGGCCTTGCAGAAAGGTCTGTGCAACGCGTTCCCAGAAACTGGGAGGCTACAAACTCCTGGTCCTGGGCGACGAGTTGCTGAGGCTTCGGTCAGTGGCAGAAGGAGCGGTGGGGAAGGTGGACGTCTGACCGATGCGTTCAGACAATTTTTTAGTCCGCAGCCCCAAGGTATGATCGGTTCCAGCAACCATCGCCAGCGTCTGATATACATGGTGCAGGAATACCTTGGGGCAAGGTCAGACTTGGACACCTTTCCCACCGAAAATCCTCTGGCTTACTGGGTCCTGAGGATGGATCACTGGCCAGAGCTTGCACAGTATGCAATTGAGCTACTGGCCTGTCCTGCCTCCAGCGTTCTTTCCGAACGCACATTCAGTGCTGCTGGAGGATTTGTGACTGATCATAGGGTGCGCCTGTCCACCGCCTCGGTTGATCGACTGACATTCATCAAAATGAATCAGTCTTGGATCACCACCAGCTACCAGGCACCTGAGGCGGATATAACCGAATAATTTTTAATGTCACATCCCTTCAAGACTGCCTATGCTGATGCTGAGTGACTGTCCTCTTATGTTCACTGACTATCCTCTTCCTCCTCCTCAATGATCCATGCCACCACACCAGTGCCTAAGGCACAATTTTTCAGCCCCTGTTTAACAGGGGCGTGTACTTACAATTTTTTAAAAAAATGCTTCGCAACACGTGTGACTGCTGTGCTCCAAGTACAGTATCTGTGAGGGGTTGCAGTGTTGTGGCACCAGCACCAGTGCCTAAGGCACAATTTTTCAGCCCCTGTTTAACAGGGGCGGGTACTTACAATTTTTTAAAAAAATGCTTCGCAACACGTGTGACTGCTGTGCTCCAAGTACAGTCTCTGTGAGGGCCGTGTTGCAGTGTTGTGGCACCAGCACCAGTGCCTAAGGCACAATTTTTCAGCCCCTGTTTAACAGGGGCGGGTACTTACAATTTTTTAAAAAAATGCTTCGCAACACGTGTGACTGCTGTGCTCCAAGTACAGTATCTGTGAGGGCCGGGTTGCAGTGTTGTGGCACCAGCACCAGTGCCTAAGGCACAATTTTTCAGCCCCTGTTTAACAGGGGCGTGTACTTACAATTTTTTAAAAAAAATGCTTCGCAACACGTGTGACTGCTGTGCTCCAAGTACAGTATCTGTGAGGGGTTGCAGTGTTGTGGCACCAGCACCAGTGCCTAAGGCACAATTTTTCAGCCCCTGTTTAACAGGGGCGGGTAATTACAAATCTTGATCTAATAGTTCACAGCAGGGCCCATTCCTGCGCCCACCAAGAGTAACTATGAGGGCCTGCAGTCTTGTGGCAACACCGTCCACCACCACCGCCAAAGGCCCAATTTTTCTGCCCTGTTCATCAGGTGCTTGCAATTACAAATCTTGATCTAATAACTCACAGCAGGGCCCATTCCTGCGCCCACCAAGAGTAACTATGAGGGCCTACAGTCTTGTGGCAACACCGTCCACCACCACCGCCAAAGGCCCAATTTTTCTGCCCTGTTCATCAGGTGCTTGCAATTACAAATCTTGATCTAATAACTCACAGCAGGGCCCATTCCTGCGCCCACCAAGAGTAACTATGAGGGCCTACAGTCTTGTGGCAACACCGTCCACCACCACCGCCAAAGGCCCAATTTTTTCTGCCCTGTTCATCAGGTGCTTGCAATTACAAATCTTGATCTAATAACTCACAGCAGGGCCCATTCCTGCGCCCACCAAGAGTAACTGTGAGAGCTTACAGTCTTGTGGCAAAACCGTCCACCACCACCACCACCACCCCCAATTTTTCTGCCCTGTTCAACAGGTGCATGCAATTACAAATCTTGATCTATTAACTCACAGCAGGGCCCATTCCTGTGCCCACCAGTCTTGTGGCTACACCAACATCTAATAGGGCAAATTTCTGCAGAGTATATACGCCAGGCCCCTACTTTCAAACATCCAACTTACAAACGACTCCTACTTGCAAATGGAAAGAGAAAACAGGAAGTGAGAGGAAATCTACCCCTAGGAAGGGAAATTCTATCCTGTTAGATTTAATTTGGGAAAAAGGTATCTCCTCTCTACTGATACTTTATCACCAATCCTTGTTTCAATTAAAACCCCACTTTTCCAAAAACATTTGTCATTGGGACGGAAAGTGAGGTGACATGTTCTGAACAGATGTGCAAAGACAGCAAATGTTACAGGGGTGATAACCCCTCCCTATGTTCTCCAAAAAGCTTAAAAATAGATTTTTTTGGGATGGAGCTACACTTCATAATGTACCTGTTCAGATTCTACTTAAGATCAAACCTAAAGCCGCAAGTGGTTTTAAATGGCTTCTTTTTTTCCTTTACAAATGTCATTTTGTGCAAGGACAGTTCTAAACACGGGAAACACATGCCACTTCACAGGCATACTTTAGACACCCCCCAGGTACCATATTTAAAGGAAAATTTCACTTTTTTTTTTTCACTTTATGCATCATTAAAATGACTGCTCCCGAAAAAACGTTAGTTTTTAAAAGTTCTTTTTGCATTGATATATGTCCCCTGGGGCAGGACCCGGGTCCCCAAACCTGTTTTATGACATTAACATGCATATTGGCCGTTGTAATTAGCACTTTTGATTTCGAACGTTCGCGTCCATTATAACGTATAGGGTTCGAAAATTCGCGCGAACTTTCGGTCCGTTCGAAGGTTCTGGTTCGAACCGAACCCGGGGGTGTTCGGCTCATCCCTAGTATGTAGTTAGCACTCTTGCCTTGCAGAGTAAGATCTGCTCACATCAAAACCATCTGCATGAAGTTTTCATGTTGTCCACATGTATTCACATGTTTCCCCAGGAGGTCCTTGTTTTCTCCCAAATCTCAATACCCTACTGTTTGCTTATTTGGCTTCTAACCAAACTGACCCTAAAATGTGGGCTAGTGTGCTTGTATTGTATTGTATTGTAATGTATTTGAAGTAGAACTAAGAACAAAAGTTTTTTTTTTTCATTTTGCAAAGATTAAGGGAAATTTACTCAATGGCAAGTTTTTTTGTTTTTGTTTTTTGCCATCTGTGTCCCATGGTAGAGTTTTCCCTTCATTTCCTGTCCCATAGCCAAAACAGAAATTGATAGGAAATTTCGGCAATGTGAACAAATCCCTGGTTGTCATCATGGTCACCAGAACTAGTATCCCCATTGGAAGGCTTCCCTTAGTTTACTGTTCTGGGTACAACCCAAAATTTGTGACTTTCTTTCACCTTTGATGATAAGGGAAGACACTGCGTTTATGAACTGTGTTTGGGGGTGTCATTAAGTTAACACTGACTGACATGTGTAGTGCATTTTGAACACAGTGTGGGAAACGCGCACGTAACTCGGGTTTTCTGCACCACATTTTGGTGTGGACTGCCCCTAAAGGGGGTTCAGGTGGGAGCATAGACCTGACAGGGATTCTAATCTCTCTCCATTGTGTCCAAAAATAAAAATAAAAGTTTGCTTTTAGTTATACATATATATATATATATATGTAACTTAATCATTAAAGTCTAATATGAGCTTTAACAAATTCATGAGATTTCAAAAGTAATGTTTATTATTTATTAACCTTCAGCTTTCATTAAAATAATACTAAGCAATTGTGCCAAGTGACAATGTTCTGTCCCTGTCTCTCAGTTGTTTTTCTCCATCACATTGGCTTCTCGTGGAAACAGGTTGCAATTTCTAAGTACACTAAACAGGCATTTCAATTCGAGATAGGAAAACAGGGGGACTGGCAGGGACTCCAGGTATTTCACACAAAGGAAGCAATACAAAGGGAATATGATACTTTTTAACACAAGTACATGGTGCAACTTACACATATAGAGAATTAGAAATGTTGGGTTTTCTTTAGGACACTATGGGATAATTTTTATTGAACTCCAATGTGTGAGAAATAGCTTACAAATATACAAGACAGTATGCAATGGTTTGGTTTGGTACCCTGGTATGTTTTTGAAACTACTACAGACAATAAAGATACAATTCATTGTAAAAAGTATGGGTTGACGTGTACACACGCACTGCGCATGCGTGATAGCTTTTTTCTCATTCCCAGACGCTCAGAGCTTGTTCACCTATCCTTGCAAGGTTATTATCATGTATTGGGATTTTATTCAATACAATCCTTTTTTAAAATGCCTACACTATCGGAGACTCTCTTTTTTATCTCTCCTGCCCCCCATCCACTGGAGATTCCATCCACTTTGCGGCAACTGAGTATTTGTTAAAACATTCCTCACATTGGTGAAAACACAGCAGAGGTTGGTAGATTGAACGGGAAGTCAGTGACATCTAAACAGCACCAAGGCTGTTCTACTAAGCCTAGCTTGACCCCCCTGAATAAGGGCGGTCGCTGGCTTTCTGGTAAGCCTCCCCCTTTTGTCTTATTCTGTGGTGACAATATATATGTCCTCACATAAGAACAATCTTCACACAAGAAATCTTTGGATTTTTCTTTATGAACTTGTTACTCTGAATATTTGTTTCCTTTCACATGTGGTTCATACCATATATTTACACCACTTTTTTTTTTTTTTTTTTGTATCCATGAATTTATATTTGAATTTTAGACTACCTTCACATGTGGTTTATATTGCTTAATATTTAATTATGTGATTTTGATGGCACCTATGTATGTCGCTACTATTTAGAAATTAATTTACATTTATGGTCTAGAGCCCTACGGACGACATGAGTAACGATGACACATAGGAACAACACAAAACTCACCAACATGAAATAGACCTGAAAGTGTGCCTTGGTCTACCGTATGGTACGCCAAAATAAGGGGGCATACCCTAGATAAAGAATGATAAGAAGTAGTTATGGAATAATGTGGAATGAGTATTCAGTCTGGGGTAAGAATACTTAGAAGAGGCTTTTAAATGGGGAGGGTGGGCGGGTATCACGCACAGGAAACCGACAAAGACCGGCGGCCTTTGGGCTGCTTAAATACCCTCCGGGCTCCTCCCATAACTTCAGGCCGGTACCCGGCCTTCCAATTTATGGTCTAGAGCCCTACGGACGACATGAGTAACAATGACACATAGGAACAACACAAAACTCACCAACATGAAATAGACCTGAAAGTGTGCCTTGGTCTACCGTATGGTACGCCAAAATAAGGGGGCAAAAACCTTCAGGTAGGGGATAATTATTTATTAGAGGTAATGTCACTGAGTGAGTCGAGCAAAGGCGTGAGCCATCTCTAACTGTGGGTTAGGAATGTAGCGAGAGAAGCAGGCCGACTTCCACCGACCCAGCTTCTTGATTACGTGGTCCGGAACCCCCTGTCTTGAGGCCGTCGTGGCCGCCCCGATCCGGAACGAATGCCCGGAGTACTGGCTGGGGTCCAACTGAAGATGGCCGAGAAGGACCCGGACATGTTCCACGAACTGCGACGAGTTAAGGGGTTTCACCGGAAAAGGTAGCAGTGGACTGGCCCCTGGGCAGTCGGACAGCAGTGCCGTCAGGCGGTCCAACACGGCAACTGGGCACCAGTTGTTGTGAGTCCTGTACAGGTGAATATCTACTCCGGAACCTCGCTGTTGGGTTTTGGATGTCGTCAAGTGAAGGACGTAGTGATCCTGGTGGCGATAGAGATTATTTCTACGCAAGACTGGACCGGCTGGGTGGCTGCGAGTGAACTCGCTGGGCCGCAGAAACCCGTAAAACGCCATGTGTATCGCAGCCTGCAGGACGGTACTGAGGAGGAGACCGAAAGGGGACCTATCCAGGATGTCAGACATCCCCTTGAAGATCTCCCCGTGATAGGCAGCCGCTTTGAGCTGACTGGCGGCTGGTGTTTCTGAACTCCACGTAGTAGAGCCCTCACGGCGTGGCAGGAGAACACCGAAGGCCTTGCGGGGTCTTGAAGTGACAAATAGTGCTGCACCCCGGCCACGTACTGGCGTATCGTGCTGTGTGACAGTGCTAGGTGTGAATGGCAGTAGGCGATGAACGCCAAGACCTGCTTGAGGCTGGAAGACTCGCGAGGCCGCTGGGGCAGGAACTTGTTAAACGCCCTCCAGGCCGTCTGGTAGGCCCGACGGGTGTTGCGGGCGAGTGAGGCGTTGATGATATCGGTAGCTGAGTGTAGATGTGGGGCTAGTCCAAGGTCAGTTGTGACCAATCCGGGATAGTGGCTGAATGACGGCAGGCTCCTGGCACCTGTTCAAAGAAAGAAATAAAGTTAAACGGGAGAGTGCGTCCGCTGCTGCGTTGAACTTCCCTGGAATGAAGGAGCAGTACACATTGAACTGATGCTGTAGGGATAGCTGGACCAGTCTGCGGAGGAAGGACATGACGGGCCTGGACTTAGACCTGCCCTTGCTGATGATCTCGGCTGTGGCTTGATTGTCTGTCGAGAAAGCCACCGTCTGTCCAGACCAATGGTGACCCCATAGGTGGGCGGCTGCTACAATAGGGAAGAGCTCAAAGAGGGCTGACGTAGTAGTAAAGCCCGGTGTGGCTAGTGCTTGAGGAGGCCACGGGGCGGCGAACCACAAATGGCCAAAAATGGCGGCGCATCCTGTGGATGCCGCCGCGTCGGTCACCACCTGTGGTGACTGCGTGGACACGACTGGGATAAACAGGGACACACCGTTCCAATCACTAAGAAAGTGCTCCCACATGGCCAGATCTGCCCTGGCTGCAGAATCCAGCCTGATGACCTGGTCTGGGTCCTGCGTGTAGGACAGGAAGACCAGCAACCGGTCCAACTTATCTGCTGGAAGGCTGGCCTGCATGGCCAACGTGTCAAGGTCGACGCCCAGGAACGTGATCTTGTGTGCTGGGCCGTCAACCTTGTGCTCCGCTATGGGGACGTTCAGATTGTCGAAAACCGTCCTCAACTTTCCAAGGTCCCCTGGGGGAGCCCCGGGCGGCTCTATCAGAAGGAAGTCATCCAAATAATGGATGACCTCGTGGCACTGTGCCTCATGGAGAAGGATCCACGCCAGGGTCTCGGCGAACTTGTCAAATAGCCAAGGACTACTTTTAGACCCGAAGGTCAATTTGGTCGCGAAATAATATCGCTCCCTCCACTTGATGCCGTGCCAGCACCACAAGGAAGGATGGATGGGCAGCAGCTTGAAGGCGTCGGATATGTCCGCCTTCGAGAGCCACGCACCCACCCCTGCCCTGAGAATGGCCTGGATAGCCATGTCTACCGAAGCGTACTTCAGCGAGAACTCCTCGGAGGGGATGAGCGAGTTGAGACTGGGAACGACGGAAGAATGAGGCGCTGACAGATCATACACCAGACGTTTTTTATTTGAAAACTTTCCCTGCACAAGCCCGATAGGGCTAACCCTCCAGATGCTGAAGGGGGATTGACAGAACGGGCCTATCATGAAGTCCCGATCCAACTCCGTCTGCAAAAGGACATCAATCGCTGGCTCGTCTGTTGCTGCTGAGCGTAAATTCGGACATTCGTGGGTGGAGTGGGGCAGGGTGATGAGCCCGGTATGGAACCCCTCAGTGAAGCCTCGGATGAGGTAGCTGGCGAGTGACGGAGTGGGGTGTGAGGTCAGGTAAACGCCGAGCCAAAGGACATTGACCCGGCTTAGTCATGGTCTCTTCTGTTTGACCTCACACAGGATCCTGGGGTGCGCCCTCTGGCACAGGGTGCAAACGTGCAAGAGCCGGCACTGGCTGAAATTGCAGGAGCCGTAATTAAAATTGTTGCAAATGGCGGCTCCCCCAACCATCCGCACCGGACGTCCCAATTTGTCCACCTTTCGCCCTTGCACCGGGGCCTGCTGAGCCTGGCTCGTGCTGGCAGAGGCCGTGCTAGCTATCGGATGGACAGAGGCTACGTTGGCACACCAGACCGTGGTGTGAGACACTGACTGACAGACAGCACATAGCGGGGAGCGAAGGCCTGCAAAGTGGCGGCAGAACAATTCCGTGTCCACTACGCTCCAGTCCGTTGGCAAATGGAACTGTGTGAATCTGGCTGCGGCTTTGGCCGAGAAGGACCGATGGTAGTCGTAGAACGCTGAGCCACCGTATTTGTGGCCCAGGTCTACGACCAAATGGAGGTAGAGGTCCAGCTCTTCCCGTCTGCCGGGGGAGGCTGAGCACAGCACGTCTCTAAACATGCCGAAAGCGAGCGTGAATTCGGGCACCGTGAGCTTCCTGTTGAGCCTCGGATCCTTCGCTTTCAACACCACCGAGACATCCCCCCAGGTGTAGGCCTTGTTCTCGGCCAAGTCATGGACCGAGATCAAGAGTGAGGCCAGATTGACGTCTTTGCCCTCTAGAATGTCCTTCCTTACGCTGGGTGGCACCAGGTGGGAAGGGTGAACGGTAGGCGTGGCAAGCTCACTACCTGCGGCCGGTGCACTGATGGCTGGGACCACCGCGTGGTCCGGAACCGTGGCAGCCGGGCTGGCCTCTAGACGAGACACCCTGTCCTGGACCTCCACGATTGAGGAAGACAGGGAAGACACGAGGGTGTGTAGCTGGGCAACGGCGGCTGAAATCGATTCCAGAGACGCCTGCTGGCTGCTGGGGCTTGCTGCGGCCGGTGGTGGGAAGAGAAGCCTGAATAGCTCCGCCTTCCTGGCCGTGGACGAGAAGGGTATCCCTCTGCGTCTCAGCTCGGCGGACAGCCTGGGAATTGTCCATGCCCTAAGAGACTGGACACTGCCAGCCTCGGAGGCTGACGCCGGAGATAGTGGGGTGGTGAGGTCATCGCTGCCAACTGACGACATGGCGGCTGCCAAGACCTGTAACTTGGAAGACTGGTCACGTGTCTGCGGGCTGGGCCTAAAAGGTGACAAGAAATGAGTTTGGACGTGTCACCTATGATATACGTACCTGCCACAAGAAAGCAGGAGCCCCCCGTGCCCCTGTGTTTTTTTTTTTTTTTTTTTTTTTTTATTTATTTTTTTTACCTGCTGGAACCCTGATCAAGTTGGCGCAGGTGGACCTACTGAATCCGACTGACCTGAGAGAGTGTGAGAAAAAATACCTATTTAAGAGCCTAAAACTGCTGCCGTCCAGAGCGACGGAACCCAACGCAGATGATAACAACAGGCGATAGTGACTTGAGTCGACTGCCGAGATCGCTGTGGGATCAACTGACAGATGACAACACGAACGACTGACTTGACACGTTGCCTTACTGAATGAACTTCCCGTGACAGGGCCCGGCCCGTTCGTACCGTATGGGGGTGACTGTGGGCCGGACTCTGGAGCACGTACAGAATGAGGCCACCATGAAACTAGGCCGACTGCCTAGGTATGCTGAGGCCGAACTGTGACATCCAGCTGCCACCGAGTCCGACTCCAAGCTCCCCCCTTTTTTTTTTTTTTTTTTTTGAAATGCGGCCGGCCTAGGGCACGCCAGCGCGAATTCGTACAAGCGGGTGACCAATTAACACCGGGTGTGGTAAGGTGACACAGAAATGATATAACATGACAAGGGCAAGAATCAAAGTTTTTTTTTTTTTTTTTTTTTTTTTTTTTGGGACTCCGCCCCTGGCGCATGTATTGAAATGAGGCCGAGCCTAGGGCACGCCGACACGAATTTAGTGCGAAGAAGTGACTCCATTCATGCCGGGCGTGGTAGGGTGACAGAAATGAGATACCATGACAGGGCCAAGAATCAGGAATGTACGTAAACCAGTGATGCGATTCCGCCCTTGGCGCATGTATTGAAATGAGGCCGTGCCTGGGGCACGCCGACATGAATTCAGTGCGAAGAAGTGACTCCATTCATGCCGGGCGTGGTAGGGTGACAGAAATGAGATACCATGACAGGGGCAAGAATCAGGAATGTACGCAAACCAGTGATGCGATTCCGCCCTTGGCGCATGTATTGAAATGAGGCCGTGCCTAGGGCACGCCGACACGAATTTAGTGCGAAGAGGTGACTATATTCACGCCGGGCGTGGTAAGGTGACAGAAATGAGATACCATGACAGGGGCAAGAATCAGGAATGTACGCAACCAGTGATGCGACTCCGCCCTTGGCGCATGTATTGAAATGAGGCCGTGCCTAGGGCACGCCGACACGAATTTAGTGCGAAGAAGTGACTACATTCACACCGGGCATGGTAAGGTGACAGAAATGAGATACCATGACAGGGGCAAGAATCTGGAATGTACGCAACCAGTGATGCGATTCTGCCCTTGGCGCATGTATAGAAATGAGGCCGTGCCTAGGGCACGCTGACACGAATTAGTGCGGGGAAGTGACTGCATTCATGCCGGGCGTGGTAAAGTGACAGAAATGATATGCCATGACAGGGGCAAGAATCAGGAATGCCCGCAGCCAGTAATGTGATTCCGCCCTTGGCGCATGTATCGAAATGAGGCCGGGTAGTCGTGCATCTGGATCGCCCCGATCGGAGCATGCGTGGATGCGACCGGACCAGGATCGAAGCGATGGCATGAACGCCCTGATTAACTGATGCGAAATGATTTAGCATGACCGAATGGCCTGGTACGTTAGCCACGTTTGAAATGATGAAATGATTGTCATGCTAATTCATGAAATGTTTCGACACGGTCGAAGTGATTCGTACAACTAGAATGCCAACAGTGCTTCGGAATATAATAGCGATTCGGCACGCTCGCTAGCGCCACCAATTCGGATAATGGCAGGACATGAACGATACGTGTGAGTGCGAACGGCACCCGTGCGTGAGTTATGTTGAACGATTCGGAGACTGTGTAGCCCGCTCGTGTAAGGGAACCCTAAGTGCCGGATGCGACATCGGTCGGAGTGTCTGTGGCGGGCGGCCCTGAATGTGCGTGCCGTTAGATGGCTCCCGATCGGGTACAACAAAAACGAGCGAGTAAGTGTTTAGGTTTCGAGACAAGCAGCGCGTGGCTCGTGAGCTACGCAGATCACAGTTTAGTGACATGATAAGCAGTGCATGAGAACGTAAAACATGGGAGCCGAAGCCCTACCTGCGACAGCCGAACCAGACTCTTTGTACGAACTGCGACTCGACGACACGAGTGCGACACGAAGGGACGACACAACTTACGAACACGGAACACGGGACTGCAACAAGAGAAGACGGACAGACGAAAAACGGAGCTCACGAGCCGGCACCAAGAGCGCTTGTCACGAACGAGTCGGTCCTAGATGTCTGACGTATCAGATATCACGCACAGGAAACCGACAAAGACCGGCGGCCTTTGGGCTGCTTAAATACCCTCCGGGCTCCTCCCATAACTCAGGCCGGTACCCGGCCTTCCAATTTATTATTCAGCGCTGCACTTTTTTCTTTATATATACAATTTTTGTGCCCTATATCGGGGTTATTAGTGTTCAGCTGCAGGACAACTGTCACTGTATTTTTCATATTTCACACACCTAGCGCAATTCTTTTTGTTTATAATATTGTAAAAAGTATATTTATTATTTAAAAATAAAGAAATAAATAAAACATTATCTAAATTTTTATCATTTTTATCACTTAACTGATCCAAGATACTAAGAATTCTGATGCTGCTAGTTTAGAAATATATTGCAACGTATCCCAATTCCCTCAGCTAAACATTTAATTTTCCTCTATAATGTTTGTTTTTGTACATATTAGCAGTTTTGTTTTACAGTCAGACAGGGTTGAAATATGTGTCTGAACTGAAATGGGCCATTTTTTTTTTTTTTTTTTACTGCTTTTTAAAGAATAGATATAAGCCTGTTTATAAAATGTCAGACTGGAATACATGAACCTGGTCACTTTTAAATGTAATACAGCTTTGAAGTGCTCTATTTTATGTGTTTATTAGTTTGGAAAGCCCATTGAAGTTTGCGGTACAGTGGCATTTTCTATTCTGTGGTACATGCTGGGTGATGATTGTGAGTGAAAGCATGAAAACTAAATTACAGCTGTGTTATGTCAGAATGAATAATGTCTGTTGGCTGAGACAGTGAGTCAAAGGCTTCAAGAGGGAGGAAAATATCTGAATGACTAACTGGAAAAGCTGATAAGTTTACATATGGGTTTCTCCTTTAAAGTAGCCAAATGACAAAGTAGTGACTTACCAGAAAAGTAATATAATTGTATTTTATTTCATCATAGCTACCATATGTTATGTGTATGTTCTATTAAACCTGGCTTTACCTATCTCGTGACCAGAGTTCTTTAATACTTAGATGCTCAGGTCATATTTAGCAGGATCATCCTGCATCAGTTAACCTGACAATAACTCTGTGATTAATGTGCATACCTAAATCGTTTTTTTTTTTATATTTTAAAGGATATTTCATTTAGTACACTTTTTTAATTAATAAAAAAATCTTCTCTTTTTTATTAAAGCTAACAAATGTGAGCAAATACCAAAAAAAAAATGGAAATTACAGCATTAAACACATGGCACTGCAAATGTCACTGCAGCCAAAAAGTGTTCATCTGCTGCATGAAAGATTTTATTTTATTTTTTTAATTATCACACTAATTGCTTCCTGATTGTCAGCGGAGACTTTAGCTGTTAATACTAAAAAAATTATAAAAAATAAAGCCACGAGCTGCACGAAATGAGGAACAAATGTATCAAGAGCATGGACATTATGCTGGAGAACATTTATATACAGATTGTGAGCTAGTAGGGCTTTATCACCCTCTGCAGTCCTACCCTTGACAAAACCTATTAGCAAGACCTTTTGTAATACCTAACAGCAAACTTTAGACCCCTTTCACACTGAGGCATTTTTCTGGCGCTTTTGGGCTAAAAATAGCGTCTGTAAAGCGCCTGAAAAACAGCTCCCCTGCAGTCTCAGTGTGAAAGACGGAGGGCTTTCACACTGAGGCGATGTGCTGGCAGGACATTAAATAAACTCCTGCAAGCAGCATCTTTGGAGCAGTGAAGGAGCGTTGTATACACCACTCCTAAACGGCTACTGCTCATTGAAATGAATGGGCACCGCTGCCGAATTGCCAGCAAAGCGCTGCTGCAGAGGCACTTTGCGGGTCGTTAGCGGCCGAAAACCCCTGCAAAAACAATGTTAAAGCACTGCTAAAAATAGCGGCCCTTTACCGCCGACAGCACTGACGCCCCAGTGTGAAAGGGGCCTTAGGCTGTTCTGGAAGAAACAGAGGCATTGGGGGGTTACATTTTTTTCTGTCATGAGGCAAGATCTGTTTGCAGGCAGAGTCACGTATTAGCTGCTCTGGAACCTTTGTCACCATACAGTTTCTACTATGTGACAAAACATGGTGCTACACTTAGGAAAGTATTACAGAGCCCCTGTTTACAAAATAGGTTATAAGAAATCAGGGGATGAGAAAGGTTAGTATAGACTTTAGATTGACTTTAACATTAAATGTAAAGTTTTATACCAAACATTGAGCTTAGTTTGTTGAGTCACATGCCAGATTGTTATACATCATAGTATTAATATTATTTATCATTATATTTAAAATAATACTGTGCTGGTTATATCTATTTAAGTGGTATCAGAGAACTCGTTTTGGTATTGTTTACAATCATCCATTGTTGGTTATAATTTGTTCATCTCTGTAAACCAGCGGCAGCTGTGGAGGCGAAAACAAACTGAAAAATACTGAACCCCCCCCCCCCCCCCATCAATTGCAGCCTAAACTGTGCCCATCAAATACAGCCACTGTGCCCATCAAATGCACCCACTTGTGCCCATCATATGCAGCCACCTGTGCCCATCATATGCAGCCACTTGTGCCCAGTATATGCAGCCACTTGTGCCCATTATATGCAGCCACTTGTGCCCATCATAAGCAGCCACTGTGCCCATCATATGCAGCCAGGTGTGCCCATCATATGCAGCCACTTGTGCCCATCATATGAAGCCACTTGTGCCCATCATATGCAGCCATTGTGCCCATCAAACACAGCCACTGTGCTAATCAAATGCAGCCACTGTGCCACATCATATGCACCCACTTGCCCAAGAAATGCAGCTACTTGTGCCCAGTATATAAAGCAACTTGCCACCAACCTAGGCTGTGGCGAGGTACAGGCGGTAGCAGGCGGATGGTATGTGATGTATCTGTGATTCCCCCTCCCCAACCCCGTACTTGTACCAGGGGCCTCTCCTATGGCCAGACAGATGGTGATGAAGACGAGCAGCAGGCTGGTGCCCAGGAGGATGAGTCCACTCCTCCGCATGGTCTCCGCTCAGCCCGATCCTCCTCCTCCTCCACCGCCCTCTGCCCACCTGTCTCCGGAGCACAGACAGCCTGTGTCTGCCCGACCGTTCTCCTCCGCCTCCCCCCTGGGCTCTCCTCCCAGGGACACGGACCACCTTCCTCTGGTGCCATCATCCGGGGCTGTACATTGCTCCTTCACCGTCACCGAGTACCGCCCCCTACTATTCTATGCATACCGCTACCTGCCTTATACATCCCCCATAAGTGCCAGGCATCCAATAGGGTTGCCCAGAGCTTTGGCCAATCAGGAAGCAGGTCGGATGCCCTGCCTCCTGATTGGTGGAGAGGAAGGTTAGTGTGGAAATAATGAAAATTAATTCGCTATCGTCACACAATTGGGTGGGTTTAGGGTGCACTCTCTGCTCCACGAGCCCACCCTTTTTTGAAGAGGAATAATACAGTGCTTTACAAACATGTGCTCATATAAGTGAAAATAAACAAACAATAAGTGACAAGGTCCATGTAGACCACGAAAGTGATATGAAGTCCAAAATATAGGTGCTTCACATCCAAAGTGTAAAGATGCAGGGGATACTTCACATCTGATGTACAGAGATGTAAGGAAGAAAATTGCAGACAAGTTCAGGCGTATTAAAACACCCCCACATGTGTCCCCACTCACCGGATCACGATGACACCCAGATTTTCAGTCTGGGAGTCGAAATAGACTTATAACAGTATCCATCGGGAATTGCTGGATGGCAAGATTGGATGATGAAAATTGGAAATAAACGATCCTTCCACATTAGTTCTAAATCATGAAAAAAACAGGTACCCATAAAGAATATAAAGGGACCAATAGTTAAGTATGCTAGAAAAGGGGATTTATTGCACAAACAAGGGCATACTTACAAACGTAAGATAAATGTAGGCATACGTTTGTAAGTATGCCCTTGTATGTGCAATAACTCTGTATCCAATCAGGCAGGCCCTTGCACTACATAGTTGATGGTAGATCTAAAGGAGATTGTACAATCAGATTGTATATTGTATGGCCATCTTTATACACCTAAAATTACTAGTTGCTTTCAGTGCCATTAATTGTTAATGGCACACCAAACACAGAAGCAAACACACATTTTGCCATGTGAAAAAAACGAGTGGCAAATGTTGCAAAACGCACAGGAAAACACGCAACTCACAAAACGCCAAAATGTCCCAGAAGCCATATGTAGTGCAGCCAATTGAAATCAACGGGTTGCCCTATGCGTGTCACAGAAAAAACGAGCCACAAAATGTGCGCTCCCACTATGCTAGATGGGAATGGGGCCTGAAAGTGAAATTGGGGCGTTAACACAAGAACAATGAGGCTCCATTCACATCTGTGTGTTTCCTTGCATTTCAGAATGCCACCAAAATTCACAGTAAAAATAGGCACCAAGCTCCGCTCAATGCGTGATGAGTGAAAATGCTACAAAACACCACCCGCTAAAAAAGGACAGGGCTTGACAGCTTGAGTGTTTCTGTCCACTCCCTCCTATGTACTTGCATAAAGATGGCCATACACTATTCAGTCTGATTGTATATTGTGTATTTAGTGAGAAGGGTGATCACTGATTTATTGCATTCCATTTAAAACACATGCAGCTGGGAGTGGGTGGGTGGGTGGGCAGGAGGGTGGATGATGCAAAGTGTGTGCTAATGAGGTCAGCTGGTCAACTCCTTCATGTGTCATGACCTAAAGCCTGTCCAGGAAGTAAAACATTACTAATGGATACGTTTGGAAACATGGGTTTGGACAAGTGAAGTAAGTGTGGGTAGGTTTAATGGAAAGCTTTGATATTTTTGAAAAATAAGTACATTAATGCTATATTGGTACATGGGGGGCTGGAATTTAGAAAAAAAAAAAATGTGAACAAAGGCAAACTTATCCTTAAGTCTCCTATTCATACAGCTACACACATAGATGAGTTGGCCCTTGCATCAAGCTTTATGTTAGCACACCAGTCTGTTGAACATCATGGGGGATGGGGATAATCAAGAGAAGCTTAAACTGACTAATGAAAAGTCCATAAAGTCCATGCAATAGCACCTGGAGAGGCAGCCCAGTGAAAAGTAAGAAGCAACATCTGGAACAGCTGGGGATAAAGCACAGGTTTCTGAGTGTAGTATTAGAGTAAATGTATTACACATGTAGATGTAGGTACTTACAAAGGTGAAGTGACAATAGGCATTGGGCACAAAGTGCAGGGTGTCTGCGGAGAAGGTACATCCAGAAGGTTTCTACGGTAAATGCTCAGAGTGGGCCGCTCCGGTGGTAGCCGACACTTCCTGGAATCTGGAACTCACAGGGAGCCGGGGGTGACCTTCCGGGACATGGTGAACCAATAGGCAACACGTTTACGGGGCATGCACTCCTTATTCAGGCCCAACTGGGGCCATGTTGGATGTAATAAAAATACATTACAAATAAAAATACAAATTATACATTTTGGGAAATGATGACGGAGTGGACGACAACCAAGTGGGAGACATTCTATGTTATTGAGTATGATGTTATAAAGTTTTACTATTTATTAATACTATAACTATGGGTACCTACTTTAGTTGATGAAGACCTTAAGGGTCCAGGGTATAATGTGTATTTTACTATTTATTAATACTATAACTATAGGTACCTACTTTAGTTGATGAAGACCTTAAGGGTCCAGGGTATAATGTGTATTTTACTATTTATTAATACTATAACTATAGGTACCTACTTTAGTTGATGAAGACCTTAAGGGTCCAGGGTATAATGTGTAAACTGAAAAAAGGGGATTCCTGGATAAAAAAAAATTATATTATGGTTATGATAATGATATATGATAAAAAGTGTGATGTGCAATATGTAAAACATGTATCCATGCAAGCGGATGTACGTACATGCAGGTATGGATTCATATGCACACATGCGCTTGCATGGATACATGTTTTAGGTATTGGACATCATACTTTTTATCAGCTATCATTATAATAATCATACCAACATTTTTTTATCCAGAAATCACCTTTTTTTCAGTTTACACATTATACCCCGGACCCTTAAGGTCTTCATCAACTAAAGTAAGTACCCATAGTTATAGTATTAATCAATAGTAAAATGTTATAACATAATACTCAATAACATAGAATGTCTCCTGCTTGGTTGTGGTCCACTCTGCAATCATTTCCCAAAATGTATCATTTTTATTTTTATTTTTTATTTTCATTATTATCATATTCTTATTTTATTTTTATTTTATTTTTATTTTTGTTTTTGATATTTATTTTTTCTTGCATTGATCATAACATTTATTATCCCCTTACCATTATCACACACTTATATACATTTTTCTATTCTTTTACAAATTCTCTATTCATTTTCTTTCCATATGCTTTATGATCAATTGTATGTTTTTTTATGCATTTGTAATGTATTTTTATTCAGTTTATTCAATTTTTTTAATCCATATTTATGCCAAATTAGTAAGGTAGCTCTGTGATTATTGTGTGACCCCTTGACATGCCACATTTTTTTGTGGGGGAGCGGATACCCAGTTTTTATGGGCACCCAGCTCCCTCTTCCTTCCCAGGCTCCGGAAGGAAGTTCACCTCTCCCCATTCCCTCCCTGCAATCTACTGGGACACGTCACAGGTCCCAGAAGATTGCCCACCTATTCACAGCACGCAGCGCAGCTCGCGCATATGCAGTGAGCGCCCGGCTGTGAAGCCACAGCCGGGTGCCCACAGTTAGAATGTCGGTGCCCTGGAGAGGAGGGGGAGAGGAGCGAGGCTTTGTGGGACAGGTGAGTGTCTGATTATTAAAAGTCAGCAGCTACACTTTTTCTAGCTGCTGACTTTTAAATGGTGGAACTCCACTTTAAGACTCAGCAGCAGTGGCGAAATTGCTTAAAAGCCCACATCCAATATGACTCCAGTTAGGCCTGAAGAAGGAGAGCATGCTCTGTAAATGTGTCGCCTATTGACTCACCACGTCCTAGAAGTGACGCCATTCTCGGCTCCCTGTGCGTTCCAGATTCCAGGAAGTGTCGGCTACCACGGCGCGGCCCGCTCTGAGCATTCACCATAGAAGCCTTCCGGATGTACCCTCTCCGCGGACACCCTGCACTTTGTGCCCAATGCTTATTGTCACTTCACCTTTGTGAGTACCTACATCTACATGTGTATTCAATTTACTCTAATACTGCACTCAGATTGGCGCCTGTGCTTTATCCCCAGCTATTCGTACAGCTCCTACTTCTGCTCTACATAAACACTATATAAATCTAACTCTGTAAAAAATAAAAATTTATATTATTTACAACTTAAACTGGTTTAATTTGAACCCTTAAGGCTAATAGCAAACTTATAGATATATTATATCACATGCTTATGGTAGTACAATTGACTTTTAAACTACATTATTGATTTTTATGCATGTTCTTTGATGAGCTTATGGAACAATTTTATTAAATTGTAAATAATGAAAGATTGCATTTTTTTTGGCATTAGATGTATTTAGTGCTTATTTAGATCAGGAAACACACACAATCAGTGCTCAGGAACTAAATGGCAATTAGAAATATTCATGGAAGATCATTGTATTACACCATATGTATGTTGAAAAAGATGAAAGGAGGAATTACCAAAGACCACATTTATTCAAACATAGAGATAGTTTTAAAAACATAAACCAGGACATGCAATCTAATTTCCAACTCACTGACTGTGACCGGAGATCAACTGCTCCTCAGTGTGCAGCCCATATGAAGAAAGACCAACTCCTGGGTGTACAGGCCTGTGTAGGGGTGGCTGGAGGAAGGGATGACAGTTTTTGCAGTATTCGCAGATGTTGAGCCAACAGAGTGGACAGGTGCGCTGGAGATGACACAGGCTGCGATCTGACAGGAAGATGTAAGAGAGTTATGGAGGGCTGGTGATGGTTTCTAAGTATCCATCTGCAGTAACCATTTCAAGAGAGTGGTGACGATGGGAGATCCGGCTCTCTAGTTCCGCCCATAGTCCGCCCATTTTCAACAGTATTTAATTGATGGTTGCCCCTAATTCCATGACCTGATAAAGCGCATACACGTGAAACACATCATCACAGCAACCCTGGGGCTTGCGGTCCACTCCTGGTGTAATACAATGATCTTCCATGGATATTGCTAATTACCATTTAGTTCCTTAGCGCTGTGTGTGTGTTTCCTGATCTTTCCAGCTACTACTCAGCTACTACTCCTAGTGCTTCCACAGCTGCCTGGGCCTGTCACGTACCTTACAGCAGAGCCTGAAATGATGAGGTGGCCTCTTGCACGGTACCGGTCCAAGCACCCCTGGTGGTGGGTCTAGGGAGTGTGAGGGGAACTAAAGGGTGCAGGTGCCTGCAGGCAGGAGGCTGGAACAGGAACCTCTGCTGAAGAGATGTGGAAACTGATCACCAGACTTGTTCAGCAGGAGCCAGATAAGGATCAACTGCAGAATCAGGCAAAACTGTAGTCAAGAACAGGCAGAAGTTGGCAACAGACTGGAAGCGGGGTACCGAATCAGAAGGCAGAGCCGTAATCATAAGTCTAAGCCAAGGTCAGTATTGCAGATAGAGAAAGGTTCAGCAGGCAGGGGAAATCCAAGAGAATGTTTAGAAGATAGCAGGGTTTTCAGGAACAAGGTCAATCAGGCAGAGTAACAACAGGAACACAGGGACAAGCTGAAGACAATCCAGCACTGATGCTAGGCAGACTCTCTGTTTATATAAGGTGCCGTATGCCAGGATTCGTGGCAGCGTACGTGCATGCAAGCGCTCCAGTTTTAGTAAATCTACCCCATGGTGTCCATATATATTAAACAGGGACATTTAGGTTTATAGGATACTACTTCTGCTTAGCAAAAAAGGTTTTCCACAAATAGAGCTTTCTTTTGGTGGTATGAACAAAAAAAAAAAAATATAATTTTGAAAAATAAAAACAATATTTTTTACTTTCTGCTATAAAACATATCCAATAAAAAAATGTAAAAAATTGAATTTCATTGATTTAGGCCAATATCTATTCTGCTACATATTTTTGAAAAAAAAAAAATCCCAATAAGCATATATTGATTGGTTTGCGCAAAAGTTATAGTGTTTACAAACTATACTAGTAATGGCAACAATCAGAGACTTAATGCGGGAATGCAACATTGCGGCGGACAAATCGGACACTAATGCCCCATACACACGGTCGGAAAATCCGACCACAAAATCCATCAGATTTTTTCAGACGGATTTTGTCCGACACTGGTGTTGCATACACACGGTCGGACAAAGTTGTCGGAAAATCCGATCATTCTGAACGTGGTGACGTTTGTTGCCTACGACGGGACTACGTAGAGGCTAGTAGCCAATAGCTTTGGTCTTGTAATGTGATCTGAGCATGCGTGGCACTTTGTCCGTCGGAATTCGCTACACACGATCGGAAAAAGTCCGATAGGACTTTGTAGTCGGAAAAATTGAGAGCAGGAGATAAAACTTTGTCCGTCGGAAAATCCGACGGAAAAAGTCCGATGGAGCCTACACACGGTCGGAATTTCCGACAACATTGTCCGATAGGACATTTTCCGTCGGAAAATCCGACCGTGTGTATGGGGCATAAGTGACACTTTTTTGGGAACCAGTTACACCAATACAGTGATCAGTGCTAAAAATATGCACTCTCCCTGTACTTATGACATTGGTAGGGAAGGGGTTAACATCAGGGGCGATCAAAGTGTTAAATGTGTGCCTAAAATGTGCTTGCTTAGTGGGGGGAGGTGCTTGTACTATGGGAAGGCAGAGATTCTACTTTGCAGAAAACCAGGATCACTACCTTCCCTACTGACAGAATGATGGTCTGCCTTGTTTCCATTCTGCTTCTTTCCCGAACAATCGGCGACACCCAGCAGACATTGAGTCTGGCGGACCCGCTGATTGGCTCCCACTGTGCTCCAGAAACAGAAGTCTCAGATCACGTACTAGGTAAGTGATATGGCACAGAGCAGCCGCCCTGCCGCAGTAAATGTATTTGGGGCGGTCGCTAAGTGGTTGAAATACATAATGTAATTTCTAAAAATATTCTTTAACGCAAATGTCATACCTGTAGACCTGTCATCATTAAGCCTTGCCAAAATACTACAATGTTCCAACATTCCTATATCCTGGTTTATTTTCCAGGACATGTGCTACAGCGAAATGGCAGCTGAGCCTTCTTCTCTTTAGTTGTCCTCAAAGGAGGTTCAGTGTTCCTTTTGCTGTAGTCCGGTGTATGTGATGGAAAGGAGCTAGGGCCATGTAAATAATATAGAGTCCAAAATAAGACTATATAGGTTCATCCAAAAAGAAAAGGTGCAGGGGATACTTCAAATCTGATGCACAAAGATGCAAGAAAGGAAATTGCAGACAAGTTCAGGCATAGCAAAACACCCCCACATGTGTCCCCACTCACCGGATCACAATGACACCCAGCTTTTCAGTCTGGGAGTCGGAACAGACTTGTAACAGTATCCACCGGGAATTACTGGATGGCAAGATTGGCTGATGAAAATTGGAAAATTAACGATCCTTCCACATTAATTCTCAGTTGTGAGAAAAACAGGTACCCATAAAGAAAAGAAAGGGACCAATAGTGAAGTATCCTATGAAAAGGGATTTATTGCACATACAAGGGCATACTTACAAACGTAAGTTAAAAGTAGGCATTGGCATTTTCATCAGCCAATCTTGCCATCCAGTAATTCCCGGTGGATACTGTTACCAGTCTGTTCCGACTCCCAGACTGAAAAACTGGGTGTCATTGTGATCCGGTGAGTGGGGACACATGTGGGGGTGTTTTGTTACGCCTGAATAGGGATGAGCTTCATGTTCGAGTCGAACCCATGTTCAACTCAAACATCGTCTGTTTGTCCATTCGGCGAATTCTGAACATTATGGGCCATTCGCACCAAATTCGAGTGGCGCGTCACGGCCCATAATTCATTGCTGCATTGCAGTGCATTGCTGGCTGATGATTGGCCAAGCATGCACTATGATCCGCATGCTTGGCCAATCACAGCGCTGTTTGTCTAGCGAGCCGTAATTGGCCAAAGCCAGGGTTGCTTTGGCCAATTATGGCTCAGGGGGTTTAGTACACGCCCCACACTATATAAGGCCGCCTGCATAGCGGCCTTGTGTAGTGTGTTGCGGCGGCGGAGATTGATAAACAGAGAGACAGTGTGAATTCATTTGATTTGAGTAAGATAGAGCAGGCAGGAGGATAGTCAACGCAGCCTCTTCCCTCAGCTCAAACCTGTCCTGTCACCATTTGAGGAGGCCACGAGGATGGTGAGCAGTGACAGTGCATGCATCAGTGAATCTGCCCCTCTTGTCCACCTGTTGGAGCACACGCTGCGTGGAATAATGGACAGGGCACTTGAGGCAGAACAGAAGGCAGGAAGAGGAGGACTTCCTTACCTCTCAAGGCCCCCTTTATCCAGACAGTGTTCCTGATGGCCCGACAATCACACAGGAAGTGGATGAGGAGAAGGAGGAGGAGGATTGTGTCAGCATGGAGTTGAGCCTGGCAGTCAGCATCAGCAGCAGTCTTTTAGGGATCATTTACAGTACCAAGAAACCAGTGGACTTTTACGTGACTGGGAGGAGGTGGCTGCGGATCATGTCGTCCTTAGTGACCCAGAGGACTCCGGACCAAATGTCTCACCTACGCTGCATGGCCTCCCTGATCCTGAAAAGCCTGCGGAAGGATCCTCATATTTGTCGGGTCAAGGAGAGGGATCATTACTGGCTGGCAACCCTCCTTGATCCACGTTACAAGGGTAAGGTTGCGGACCTTATCTTGCCGTCGCAGAGGGAGCAGAGGATGAAACATCTTCTGGAGGCCTTGAAGAAAGGTCTGTGCAACGTGTTCCCAGAGACTGGGAGGTTACAAATTCCTGGTCCTGGACAACGTGTTGCTGAGGCTTCGGTCAGTCACAGAAGGAGCGGTGGAGCTTGTATAATGCAGCAGGGCTCATTCCTGCGCTCCAACTAGAGTTTCTGTGAGGTGTTGCAGTGTTGTGGCACCAGTGTCTAAGGCCCAATTTTTCAGCCCCTGTTTAACAGGGGCGTGCAATTACAATTTTTGATGCAATATTTTGCAGGAGGTTTCGTTGCTGCGCTCAACTACAATATTTGTGGCTATATTAAGGCTTACCTGTAGCTAACAAGGATATCTCCTAAACCTCCACGGTTTAGGAGATATACCTGTATTTGCATGTGCCGACGTCATGCGGCACATGCGCACTTGCGACAACTGAAGCAACGGCGATATATGCCGATGCTTCAGTTGTACTATGCCGATCTCGTGCGCATGCGTGGAGTGACGGCATTGCGGCTCTGGCAAATCACAGCGCCGGAGCCGCGATACCCGGAAGTCACTCCGGGAGAACATGTCGGAGGGGGAGAAGAGGACCGATGCCGGGGCTTCGATCTCAGGTAAGTGATACATAATTAGCTAGTATGCTATGCATACTAGCTAATTAGTCCTTTGTCTTGCAGGTTTTTTTTTTTTTTTTACTTTTTTTTTAAGAGGGTTTACTTCCTCTTTAATATATATAATATATAATATATTCCCTGCCATTATGTAATAAGCAGATCAAAAGTGTAAGAAAGTGACAGGCAATACTTCCTGGAGATAGATTTTTGGTGGAATTCCTTCATTTTTTATATTTACAAGATAATCACCATTGTCAATATTTTTTTATAACACACACACATATCATACAAAGGTGCATAGTGAGAATAATAAATGTCAAATTAAAAACATGCTAAAAAAAATAAACAATCCTTTTGGAAAAAAATATAGATTTAACATTGCTTATAAAGTGTTTACCTCCAATGAAGCCACTGGTGGATGGGTCCCCTGATTCTGGATGACAATGACCTTTCTGGTGAAGCCACACCTTCTGACACACCACAGCAGGTTTTATCTTGGGAAAAACTCCCCACAAGGCAACATACAGAATGGCAATATCAATATGTATAGACAGATAAAGGTTTTGTACAACACCACAAAAAATGAGATGACCTATTAAAGTGTCTTTGTACCATAACCCTGAATCTAGGAAGGTCCTAATAAAAGGGGTGATACTGGAAGCTAAAAGGTCCTTTAGTCTCTCAAAACTACGCCCACTGGCCATAGGGCCTAAATACCTAAATTTTATCACAAGGCAAGGCAAAACTGTCCCTTTAAGCAATGGGTGAGGAAGTTGTAGCCTGTAGCCTCTCACCACCATGCAGTCTTTGGAATGTGCAAAAAAGTTGTGGTGCACAGCCTCTCACCACTTTGCAGTCTGTAATTAAACCTCCTCGCATTGGCTGCAACTTGAAGACCTGTAGTATTCTCACGTGGAACTAGTAACATCTCTTTCCTCCAGCTCACCGGATCTCTCCAATAGCTGTGCCCTCTGTGCAGCCTCTCTCCGACACTGCAGCAAACACTCAGGACAAGCAGCTCTCCAACTGGCAGCCCATGCTTTTTTTTCCTTTTCCTCCTTGTAGTCCCATCCAGTCCTTCCCCTATATGACTTTGCTCCTCCAGAAGTTCTCAGGAATAAAAGTATGGCTCTTCTCTCCTAGGCTGCACTAAAGTGAGTCACAGTGACCTCTGTGTCCTTGATGGTGGGATGGTTCTCCTCCAGCAGCTGTGGCTGCAAATGCAGCCATGTCACAGTGCCTGTGACTTTTATGTTAGTCTCTGGCCATGAAGCTGCTCCACACACTTCACTTGCAGCAGTGGAGAGGGGAATGACTGCTGCAGTGTGAGGCCAGCGGTGACAGCCCAGTCCACTGGCTGAAGTGCCATGGACCAAGGGCCAGATTAATGTAGGTGCAATTGGAGCTTTAGCTCCAGACCCCTACTTTAATATAGGCTCAGCTGCCCAAAAAGTACAGGCCCCACATGGAAAGCAATGGGCTGACGGGGAGAGATCTAAATGAGAAGAAAGTCCCGCTTCCTCTGTGAATAGCAAAGACAGAAAGCCCATCCCTCACACACAGCTGTAGGCCTCACCCCCTGCTCCCCAGCCCACAGTGAGGCCCTGCCTTCAGAGCCTGCTCAGTCAGTGGGGCTCCAATGCAGATGGTGGGATGTCCAGTGGGAGAGAGGATACTGTGCAGAAATACTGGCTGGTGGTGGTAGGAAGAGGTGGGGTGGGGAAGTTCACCCCCACCATACAGTTCATCCAGGTGAGACTAATAAGGGGCTGTGCTGGAATGTGTAAGGCAGGGACCCAGGGGCTACACAGGGACATGCTGTGTGTTTTATGGTTTATGCAGCTTATGGGGCCCTGGGGGCCACATTGTTCTGCTCTTCTATATTGTGTATGGGGGCCACATTCTGCTGCCCCCTTTTATAGTATGCTGGGGCCCTAGGGGCCACATTGTGATGCACTTATATACTTTTTTGGCTCCCTGGAGCTGCTTTCCTACACTGTATTCTGGGGAACCTAGGGTCCATATTCTGCTGCTCTTCTGTATTGTGTTTTGGGGCCTAACACTGTGCTGCTCTATTATAATGTATACTGAGGCACCTGGGGGTCAACACTGTACTGCTATTCTATCCACTGAGGTCCACTGCCCTACTGACACCGTCCACTGATCTACTGATACCATTGAGTGCACTACAGACACTGTCCACTGTCTTACTGACACGATCCACTGCCCTATTGACACCGTCCACTGTTCTACCTATACTGTCCACTAGCCCTACTGACACTGTCCTCTGCTCTACTGACACATTCACTGTTCTATTTATCCATGCCCCTTTAAGCCCCTCCCACTGTCAACACAATTTGATCACAGCCACTGTTCACTGCGGCGTGCTACGCTGCATTACTGCTCTCCTTGGAGCACCCAAAGGTGTCCCAGGTCTTTTAAAATCCTATAGTTTATACTACAAGAAAAACATTTGCTGTGTTCGAGTTTGGCTTGAAGAAAGGGTGGTAACCCTAGGCTGCACCCTTCCACCTCACCTTGGGGCGCGCTGCACATACTAATGCAGGGATGCAACGGAAGCCTGGGAATTCCATAGTGAAAGGGTGCATGTCACCTCAGGACACACACCAGCGCACTGCCTTTTCGTAAGTCTGGCAAATTATTTTCCAACCTTTTCGCACATTACGCCTGTGTGCACCCCAACACAGGCTCCTGGAAACACAGGAGGGCAGTCAGTAAGAGGAGAGCTGGGATATGACGTGTTTTACATCAGATTGTTTATCCAGCCCTGCACAGATCAAGGTTACAATTACAAGAGATCCAACTTCATGCATTTCGTGATTGTCACTACAGCTTTGTTCCTCCTTTTTTGTCTTTCATTAAGTTATCCAGGGTATCATCTATATGCACAGGGTCCCTATTTCTAGTGTGGGTGTGGTCTACTCTAGACAGTGGGGCCTGTTCACAGAACTTAGTAAAGAAAATAATGTGAAGTTGTTCACTTTAACCATCCAGTCAAATGCCGATTTTTTTAGATTTCCCCTGCATGTGTTTGGGTATTGAAAATGAATACAACCCTACTGCATTTACTAAGTTCAGTGAACATTCAAAAAACAAACTCAAAAATTATATATATATATATATATATATAGAGTAACATTGTAGGGTTGCAAATTCACCATCTTCTGGGATAGCTTGCACACGACAAAGAATGTATGACATGTCTGGTTCTGAACTGACATTAGACAATTTTATTAACAGGTTGCACAAATGAAAGCAAATAAATTTTAGGTTACCTGGCTCTAACTGAAAACATTTTCACTTCTGACAAACCAGGTGCAAACTTAATGCCTGTAACAAAACAAGTAAACCTATTTAACCTTATCTCGCAGCAGTTCACTTCCAGTATACATAAATAAATAAATGACTCCAAATTAGTGAAAAATAAGAAGAGGAACGCATATAACATGTGACTACTGATGATTAAACCCAAGGTCTAAATAAATAATGTCTTAGTGAGGACAAATAAAACAAAAGCAACAAAAGTCCAAAAGCGTCCAGTGATGCACTGGTATCTGTGGGTGTCTGTAAGCAAGTCAAAAGCCAGAGCTTGAAAGAGACTATTGCTGTGACCCCTGCTCCCCATTTTGAAGTGGGTTGGACAGTGGCGGTGCGTGCATAGAGGGCGCAGGAGCGCCGCCACCCCTCTCCTGCACCGCTCTATCACCAATAGATAGATTCATGCATTGCATGAATCTATCTATTGTCACCGCTGCCGCCACCTATTCAGGTGTCCGGCCCCTGATCGAGCGCCGGGCATCTGAATTACAGTGGGGGGGGGGGGGGTGTTGCTGGAAGCGCCCCTATTAGAGCTGTAAGCTCTAATAGGGGACCTTATTAGAGCGGTGTGCTCTAATAGGCTTCCCTAAGTGTAAACAGCGGGCGCACTGCTGTGCGTTCGCTGATTACACTGTATTGTGTTAGAGAAGCGAATACATCGCTTCCCTAACACAGACCCGCCTCTCAGCCAATCAGGTTGCCAGGTCTGTTACCTGTCACCTGATTGGCTGAAGTCACAGGCGCTGTGATTGGACGCTAGGCGTCCAATCATAGCAGAAGACAGGAGGAGCGCGGGAGAAGACATCCGACGGAGACACCGCTCGTCGCCTGACGCCGTCACCAGCTGCACACCGGGACAAGGTAAGTGCAGAGGGCAGGCAGGGGGCACAGTGGCAGCACTTGAGGGGCACAGTGGCAGCACTTAAGGGGTACAGTGGCAGCACTTAAGGGGCACAGTGGCAGCGTTTGGAGCACAGTGGCAGCACTTGGGGCACAATGGCAGAACTTGGGGCACAATGGCAGAACTTGGGGCACAATGGCCGCACTTGGGGCACAATGGCAGAACTTGGGGCACAATGGCAGCACTTGGGGCACAATGGCAGCACTTGCGGCACAATGGCAGCACTTGGGGCACAATGGCAGCACTTGGGGCACAGTGGCAGCACTTGGGGCACAGTGGCAGCACTTGGGGCACTGTGGCAGCGTTTGATGGGCACAGTGGCAGCGTTTGATGGGCACAGTGGCAGCGTTTGATGGGCACAGTGGCAGCGTTTAATGGGCACAGTGGCAGCATTTAATGGGCACAGTGGCAGCATTTAATGGGCACAGTGGCAGCGTTTGATGGCACAGTGAGGCTGTTTGTTTGCGCCCCCCCAAAAATTTTGAGCACCAGCCGCCACTGGGGTTGGAATCACAGGTGTTCACTTCCAGTTCAGGGTTGTGGGGGCGTGGCCACCCTGAGCCTCCATTAAGTTCAGTCTATAAATATTGTGACAATGTGAGGAAGATAGAGATATGCCCCAGTAGAAGACCTTTGGAGTTGAAACACGTCGGGCCAGCTATCTCGTGTTTCTCACATTGCTGATCCTTTTATATATATTCTCGAGATTTTATTTTCACGTCTATTTTTATGTATGATGCGAATAAACGTTTTAGTCATTTTTGACCTGCACCATCGGAGTTGCTTCCGTTCTTTGTTTGAATTTTTTTCCGTTTGCCATTGGATTTCCATCGAGCGGATCGCCTGGGAGTTCCTAGTCTGAATGCATGCTGTCCAACTTTGTGCCTCTCTTCTGCCCTGCTGTCCTGTTCCGGCCGGATCCAGTATCCCTCAGGTTAAGCGCACAAGCCTGTATGATACATTGCCGTACGGCAGGTGTGTCCAACACTCTCGATAAGAGTATTTGATCTCTCTACCTATATATCATCTGTCAAGTTGTTTAAAGATACCATCTGTCCAGCTCTTTCAAGCCCTGGCTTTTCAATTGCTTACAGACACCCACAGATACCAGTGCATCACTGGACACTTTTTGGACTTTTGTTGCTTTTGTTTTTTTTGTCCTCACTAAGACATTATTTATTTAGACTTTGGGTTTAATCATCAGTAGTCGCATGTTATATGCATTCCTCTTCTTATTTTTCACTAATTTGGAGTCATTTATTTATTTATGTGTACACCTTCATTGGTATTCACTTTCACTTTATTGTGTTTACTATTAGCGCTACATTATTTGTGTTTATTGCTTTGGACTTTGTTTGTTTGAATGTTAGCTGCTTTTGTCACTTACTAAGGTATAGCGCAGTTTTTTCCCCCATTTCCACTTCTAGTATAGCTTGAACAGGTAACAGTTTCAAGGTTTGGGGCCCTGTATCTGCAAGCACACTTCTGTTTTAAAGGGAGCACACACCTGTGCTGTCTGGGTCTAACCAAAAGTTCAGACTATGTTTATAGAGTACCCACCCTTTAATAACCTTTCCAGCAATTGAGACTCTTTTACCTATAATAGTTTTCCAAAATTAGAGAAAGATATACTTTCATGTGCCACTACTCTTAGTTGCTCTAAAAATTGATTGACAGGCCTGTGGATGACACATTTAATTCATCCAGTTTCCTGGCATTTCTGTCCTATTTATCCCATCTGACTGGAGAGCAGGCACATATCAAGCTACTGTATATATTTCAAACAAGGCATTTGCATTTTTAATTGTGCACGCAGTCTATGCCAATCCCTAAATGAGTAGTCCTTTAGAACCAAAATAATTTGTTCCTTATTATCACGCATCCATTTTAAAAGACTATACTATACTTCATCAAAAATACCATAGGAGAGCATCAAGTAATAATTTTTTGCAAAATGATCTCAATCAACAATCGCACAATTTCTTTCATGATTATTTCATATTAGGGCAGCAAAACCTACTGAAGTGTAAAATGGGTGCATCTTTATCCTAATTTCTGGCCATTTTCAAAAATAACAGGCAAGGGGCTAAAAAACAAAGGGCATGGGAAGCTGGGCTCCGCTATGGGGGACATTAAAAGAAAATTGTAAGTACCTTACAGTGGGGGGAGAGTCATTTTAATGTGACTCTGCATAGGAAAAAGACCAATCCTTTAGGCCGGGTTCACACTCTTGCGAATTGGGTGTGGGATCCCTACATCCAATTTGCAATAGCAGGAGAATGTGACTAGCTCTCTATGGAGCCAGTTCACATATCTCCGATGTGGCTCTGGAGTGAATTTGCAGATGAGCCCTGTGCATATTTTGGTCTATTTCAGGTCCGAATTCAGCCCAAAATTTGGGCTAAAATCGGACCTTAAACGGTGAACCTGGACGCACAGGACCCCTGCTGGGAGCCGCATTGGCATCCAGTGTGAACCAAGCCTCAACCACTAGCAGCCCAAGCCAATTCTGGCATTTCTCACATACATGTAAAAATATGCATTTTGTTTTTGCTAGATAAATACTTAGATCCCTAAACATTTTATATTTCCTGAATGCAGAGGCAGAGAGAAAAAAAATGTTTGTTGTTGCAGTTTTTTTTTTATGTCACACAATATTTTCACAGACTTTTTTTTGGGGGGGGGGGGGGAATACACAATGAATTTTAATGCACAAAAACACAATATAATATCCACTTGCTTGGTTAAATATAAAAGATGATGTTACGCCAAGTAAATTAGGTACAGTACGTAACATGTCACGCTTTAAAATTGTGTATTTTTCGTGGAATGACAACAAACTACAGTACCTAAAATACTCCATAGGCGACGCTTTAAAAGCCTTTACAGGGTATCAGCTGTTTCACATGTGTGGTGCGATCACCATTCACATATGTGTGTGGGACTGATATATGCATTCACCTTTGCGAGGGGGATGGAGCACTTTACATTTATTTTGTTTTATTATTTATTTTTATTATTTAAAATAATTTTTTTACACTTTCCCTTAAATTTCTTTTCATCAACTTAATTGCTATCAAAAGGGATGAGCAACATCCATTGTGATAGAATGGGATGTGACAGGTTCTCTTTACCGAGACATTTGAAACTGGAACTAACAAAATCCTTGTTGCTTTTAGCTTGAAAAAATATTGAAGTGTATTACCTGAGAGAAAATAGTCACAGATATTGTACAGTGGCTGGACAATATGTTAACAGCTTGGTAGACATCTGTGTGCAAAAGCCATTCCAGTGTATTGCTTGAGAGACAATAGCCACAAACATTGTTCAGTGGATGGACAGTAAGTAAACAGCTTAGTTAGGCTGCAATATATGAGGGAGAGATAAGGCAAGTTTTATTAATTTTAAATGTTAAAATTAGAATTTGATGGATACAGGGCCAATACTTTTCTCTCTCTTTTCCCTTCTTCTACCTTATATTCTAATTGTAGTCTTTCCCTCTTTATTTTCACTCTATGGTGGAAATGACACCATAAAAAAATTCTGTATTGGTTAGCAATTTCATTTTCCTGTGGCCCTGTTTTATCTAGCCTGATATATGTTAATTTAATTTCCTCTGTCTATAGTGTCTCAAAATATTGATATAGTGGAGGAGATTTACTAAAACTGTAGCAGAATCTGGTGCAGCTGTGCAGGATAGCCAATCGGTATCTAACTTCACTTTGTTCAATGAAGCTTTGACAATAAAAACATTCTGTGAATGACTTTTGCCTAATAAATAAATATTGAACATAAAATAAAAATTATTTGATAGATAATAGTCACAATACAGACATACCCCATTTTTAAGTACACAATTGGGATTATTTACTAAAGCTGGAAAGTGCAAAATCAGGCTCACTTCTGCATAGAAACCAATGAGCTTCCAGGTTTTATTACCAAAGCTTAATTGAACAGGCTGGAGTTAGAAGCTCATTGGTTTCTATGCAGAAGTGAGCCTGATTTTGCACTTTCCAGCTTTAGTAAATAAACCCCATTGTGTACTTAAAAGTGGGGTATGCCTGTAACCATAATTATTGTTCAGTGGCACTGGCTAGACAATATGTAAGCAGTTTGGGCAGGCCCCAATATAAGAAGAGATGAGTCAGGTTTTATCTTGTAATAGACATTAGTGTGTATTATCCTAGTGACTATAGCAACAAATATTTTTCTACTGGATCACCAGAAGAGGCCACAAAACTTAGAGTGCAAAGTAGGAATTTCCCTGGAACAAACATGAGAAGTTGGCAGCCGAGGTCCAGCTGTGGAAACTTTGTGTGGCAGCTTTACAGTGCTGTAGCACTGTAAAGGATTTTCCCTGCAGCAAACATTAGAAATTTGGCAGCTGAGGTACAGCTGCAAAAACTTTGTGTGGCAGATTTACAGTGCCAGGAGCACTGATAGGTCCCAGATTTTGAGACACAAAGCAGTATTTACCCTGCAGCAAAATTTAGAAATGTGGCAGCTGAGGTCCAGCTGTGAAAACATTGTATGGCATCTTTATATTGACAGAGCACTGGAATATATTGAACATATCACATGTCAAAAAAAGATAACACTTATAAAAAAACATACCTTTGCATATTTAGTAAAAATTTTTGGTAAATTTTTTTTTTTTTTACATGTGATATTATTTATTTGATTTGAAGGAATATTGCAGCATCTTTTGGATGAATTTTTGTATATCTTACATCTAGATATTATGCAGACAGCTTTGCAATTTTTCACCAATTTTTTGGTTTTGCATAGCACTGGGCATGGAATTCGAAAAACATAGAGCACTGGAATAGGCTGCAAACCTCAAAGTGAAAAGCAGGATTTATCCTGCAGCAAACATTAGAAATGTGGCAACTGAGATCCAGCTGTGGAAACACTGGGGTTGATTTACTAAAAGCAAATACATTGTTCAATTTGCAAGTGGCTGGCCATCAACATAAATCACGCTTATTTGCAGATGACATCCTCTTGTTTCCTACGGCTCCTTTCACATCGACGCCTAATTTAATTCACACTTTAGATTGTTTTACCTCAATATTGAGTTTGGAGGTGAACTAACAAAAGTCACAGAGTCTTAATGTCACACTTTCTAGGCAGGTTCTCCTCCAGTTACAATCTGCCTTCCCTATTTAAATGGGAAGCAGATAATATCACTTATTTAAATATTAAATTGACTTCACATCCTTCTACATTGTATCAAGCAAATTACCCGGCAATGCTGCTTACTCACTTACCTTCTCTTATGACTCGCTGGTCACCATTACAGGTTTCCTGGCTTGGTTGTATAACAGCAGTCAAAATGACATTGCTACCTAAGATGTTATATATTTTTAGAGAGCTACCTGTAATGGCCCCCCCCCCCCCCCAACTATTTATGCATACTCTAACTAGGCATGAGCCAAACAACATCCCCCCAGTTTGGTTCTCACCGGAAATGGCGAACAGACAAAAAATGTGTGCGAACATGCAGACACCGTTAAAGTCTATGGAACACAAACGTGAAAAATCAAGAGTGCTAATTTTAAAGGCTTATATGCAAGTTATTACCATAAAAAGTGTTTGGGGACCTGGATACAGCCCCAGGGGACATGTATCAATGCAAAAAAAAGTTTTTAACCACTTGCCGACCGCCCCATGTAGATATACGTCGGCAGAATGGCACGTACAGGCAGAACCACGTACCTGTACGTGCCATTCTTTAGGCGGTTGGGGGGTCCGATCGGACCCCCCTCCGCCGGCGGGGACGGTCGGCATCGCTTCAGGAGCGATCCGGGACGAGGGGACGGCCAGTGTTTTCTGGCCACCCCCTCGCGATCGCTCCTGGCGAATGAAAAGCTTCCCCTTCCTGTCTATTGTATAGACAGGAAGGCGGAAGTGATGTCACGCTCGGTGCGCCGGTCTATGTGACCGGAGACGCCGAGCGGCGAACATGTTAAGGTTAGTGCACAACACTACACTGACACCAGTACAGTTAGGCACACAAAACACCCCCCTGTCACCCCCTGATCACCCCCCAGATCACCCCCTCCCCCCCCAGTCACAGTGTCACTAATTGCAGTGATCATTTATTTACTGATCACTGCATTTAGTGTCAGTGTGACTGTAATAACTGTCAGGGCAGTTAGTTTTAGGTCCTAGGTAGCCCCCTACCCCCCCCTAATAAAGGTTTAACCCCCTGATTGCCCCTAGTTAACCCCTTCACCCCCTTTTGCCAGTGTCACTAAGCGATCGTTTTTCTGATCGCTGCATTGTGTCGCTAGGTAACCATTTTTTTTTTATTTTAACCGCCATGTTTTATATAGGTTCATAAATAGTTTTATAGGTCAGGTACCCCCATATTACAACCTAAATAAAGGTTTTAACCCCCTGATTGCCCCTAGAGTTAACCCTTTCACCAGTAATCACCGTATAACTGTCACTGGTGACGCTGGTTAGCCAGTTAGTTATTTCGTTATTTAGGTTCCCCGTCAGGTTTTTATATAGCGTCAGGTACCCCCATATATTACCTAATAAAGGTTTAACCCCCTGATTGCCCCTAGTTAACCCTTTCACCCCCTTTTGCCAGTGTCACTAAGCGATCGTTTTTCTGATCGCTGCATTAGTGTCGCTAGGTAACCAGTTTTTTTTTAGGTTAACCGCCATGTTTATATAGGTTCATAAATAGGTTTATAGGTCAGGTACCCCCATATTACAACCTAAATAAAGGTTTTAACCCCCTGATTGCCCCTAGAGTTAACCCTTTCACCAGTGATCACCGTATAAAATGTCACTGGTGACGCTGGTTAGCCAGTTAGTTATTTCGTTATTTAGGTTCCCCGTCAGGTTTTTATATAGCGTCAGGTACCCCCATATATTACCTAATAAAGGTTTAACCCCCTGATTGCCCCTAGTTAACCCTTTCACCCCCTTTTGCCAGTGTCACTAAGCGATCGTTTTTCTGATCCCTGCATTAGTGTCGCTAGGTAACCAGTTTTTTTTTTGTATTACTGTTACGGGTGACGCTGGTTAGTTAGCTTGTTTTTTATACTGTCAGGGCACCCGCCATTTATTACCCAATAACGGTTTAACCCCCTGATCGCCCGGCGGGTGATATCAATTAGGTTTTAGGGTCAAATAAGGTCTGCGTCGCCCCAGGTTAGTGCCAGTACCGCAAACACCCACGCGCAAAGCATACACCTCCCTTAGTGGTATAGTATCTGAACAGATCAATATCTGATCTGATCAGATCTATACTAGCGTCCCAGCAGTTTAGGGTTCCAAAAAAACGCATTGTTAGCGGGATCAGCCCAGATACCTGCTAGCACCTGCGTTTTCCCCCTCCGCCCAGCCCAGCCCACCCAAGTGCAGTATCGATCGATCACTGTCACTTACAAAACACTAAGCACACATAACTGCAGTGTTCGCAGAGTCAGGCCTGATCCCTGCGATCGCTAACATTTTTTTTTGTGGTAGCGTTTTGATTCAGTCGCTAACAGTCAGGAGCTTTTTTACCTGTGAATCTCAAAAAAATAAAAAAAACAAAAATAGTTGTCGTTTTATTGTTCTCTCTCTCTCTCTATTGTTGCTCTTTTTTTACTCCATTCTATTCTGCAATGTTTTATTATGTTTTATCATGTTTTATCATGCTTGCTTTTCAGGTATGTAATTTTGTTTACTGTGTTTTAGTGTTAAGCATTTTTTTTGTTTTCAGGTGCGCCATTCAGTTGCAGCGCGGATTTATTTATCTTGACAGCAACAGCGTTTGCTCCCACGATACATAAAGCCGCGACTCCAACGCTGTAGGAGGTGATTTCACCACCACAGTTAAAAAAAAGAGCATATATGCCGAAGCATGGGGGCAGCAGGGGGCGGGGAGGAGCGATTGGCTCCTAATGCCACGTACATACGGTCGAAATTCCGACCGTGTGTACACGGCATAACTTTTGCGGGAGGATGCCCCCATGCATCGGCATATATAAATGGTGCATGTATGCCCATCATTAGAAGTGGGTGGATGAAGGGAGGTATTCTAATGGTGGGCATACCCACCAATCAATCTCTTTTTTTTCGTTCAGCCAAGAGGCTGCATGAAAAAAAAAAAGATTACAATATATGTCCAGTATGTTGCTGGACTTTGAATGGTTATACCAGAATGATGCCTGCAGGTTTAGGTATCATCTTGGTATCATTCTTTTCAGCCAGTGATCGGCTTTCATGTAAAAGCAATTCTAGCGGGTAATTAGCCTCTAGACTGCTTTTACAAGCAGTAGGAGGGAATGTCCCCCCTCCCGGATATAAACCGCGCCATTGGGAAATTGGGAAAGCATTTTATCACACCAATCTTGGTGTGGTCAGATGCTTTGAGGGCAGAGGAAAGATCTAGGGTCTAATAGACCCCAATTTTTTCAAAAAAAGAGTACCTGTCACTGCCTATTGCTATCATAGGGGATATTTACATTCCCTGAGATAACAATAAAAATCATAACAAAGAAAAAAAATGGAAGGAACAGTTAAAAAATAGAATAAAAAAGCTAAATAAATAAAAAAAAAACTAAAAAAAAAAAAAAAAAGCACCCCTGCCCCCCCTTCTCTTGCGCAAAGGCGTACACAAGCGTTGGTCTGGCGTCATATGTAAACAGCAATTGCAGCATGCATGTGAGGTATCACCGCGAAGGTCAGATCGAGGGCAGTAATTTTAGCAGTAGACCTCCTCCGTGAATCTAATGTGGTATCATGTAAAGGCTTTTAAAGGCTTTTAAAAATGTATGTAGTTTGTCGCCACTGCGTGTTTGTGCGCAATTTTAAAGCATGTCGTGTTTGGTATCCATGTACTCGGCCTAAGATCATATTTTTTATTTCATCAAAAATTTGAGCAATATAGTGTGTTTTAGTGCATTAAAATAAAAAAAAGTGTATTTTTTCCACAAAAAATGCGTTTGAAAAATCGCTGCGCAAATACTGTGTGGAAAAAAAAAAATGCAACACCCACCATTTTAATCTGTAGGGCCTTTGCTTTAACAATATATATAGTGTTTGGGGGTTCAACGTAATTTTCTTGCAAAAATATGTTTTCATGTAAACAAAAAGTGTCAGAAAGGGCTTTGTCTTCAAGTGGTTAGAAGAGTGGGTGACGTGTGACATAGGCTTCTAAATGTTGTGCATAAAATGCCAGGACAGTTCAAACCCCCCCCAAATGACCCCATTTTGGAAAGTAGACACCCCAAGCTATTTGCTGAGAGCAATGTTGAGCCCATTAAATTTTTTTTTTTTTGTCCCAAGAGATTGAATAATGAAAAAAAAAAAAAATATATATATTTTTTTTACAAAAAGTTGTCACTAAATGATATATTGCTCAAACATGTCATGGGCATATGTGGAAATACACCCCAAAATACATTCTGTTGCTTCTCCTGAGTACGGGGATACCACATGTGTGGGACTTTTTGGGAGCCTAGCTGCGTACGGAACCCCAAAAACCAAGCACCGCCTTCAGGCTTTCTAAGGGAGTAATTTTTTTATTTCACTTCTCACTGCCAATCACAGTTTCGGAGGCCATGGAATGCCCAGATGGCATAAAAACCCCCCAAAATGACCCCATTTTGGAAAGTAGACACCCCAAGCTATTTGCTGAGAGGTATTGTGAGTATTTTGCAGATGTCGCTTTTTGTCACAAAGTTTTGAAAATTGAAAAAAAAAAAAAAAAATTTTTTTCTTTACTTTCTTCATTTTCAAAAACAAATGAGAGCTGTAAAATACTCACCATGCCTCTCAACAAATAGCTTGGGGTGTCTACTTTCCAAAATGGGGTCATTTGGGGGGGTTTTGTGCTATTTTGGCATTTTATGGCCTTCGAAACGGTGATAGGTAGTGAGGAGTGAAATCAAAAATTTGCACCCTTAGAAATCCTGAAGGCGGTGCTTGGGTTTCGGGGCCCCGTACGCGGCTAGGCTCCCAAAAAGTCCCACACATGTGGTATCCCCATACTCAGGAGAAGCAGCAAAATGTATTTTGGGGTGCAATTCCACATATAACTATGGCATGTGTGAGCAATATATCATTTAGTGACAACTTTTTGAAGAAAAAAAAAATTATTTTTTATTTTTGTCTTTATTCAATCACTTGGGACTAAAAAAAAAAATATTCAATGGGCTCAACATGCCTCTCAGCAAATAGCTTGGGGTGTCTACTTTCCAAAATGGGGTCATTTGGGGGGGTTTTGTACTTCTCTGCCATTTTAGCACCTCAAGAAATGAAATAGGCAGTCATAAATTAAAAGCGGTGTAAATTCCAGAAAATGTACTCTAGTTTGTAGACGCTATAACTTTTGCGCAAACCAATAAATATACGCTTATTGGCATTTTTTTTTTACTAAAGACATGTGGCTGAATACATTTTGGCCCAAATGTTTGACTAAAATTGAGTTTATTAGATTTTTTTTATAACAAAAAGTAGAAAATCTCTTTTTTTTTCAAAATTTTCGCTCTTTTTTTTTTTTTTCCGTTTATATCGCAAAAAATAAAAAATCACAGAGGCAATCAAATACCATCAAAAGAAAGCTCTATTTGTGGGAAGAAAAGGACGCAAATTTCGTTTCGTTACAAAATTGCATGACCGCACAATTACCAGTTAAAGTAGTGCAGTGCGAAATTGAAAAAAGACCTCTGGTCCTTAAGCTGACAATTGGTCCGGGGCTGAAGTGGTTAAAACAGACATTTTTTCAGGAGCAGTGTTTTTAAGAATGTTTAAAGTGAAACAATAAAAATGAAATATTCCTTTAAATATCGTGCCTGGGGGGACCTTAGTCTGCCTGTAAAGTGGCGCATTTTCCCCATGTTTAGAAAAGTACAGCAGCAAAATGAAATTTCTAAAAGAAAAAATTTCATTTAAAATTGCTCACGGCTGTAATGTATTGCCAGATCCCGGCAATATACATAAACATTTTTTTTTAAAAAAACAGCGTGGGTCTGTATTTGTGTCTGGGTCTGTGGGTCTGGTGGTATGGATGGGGGGAACTCATGCCATTTTTTTCTTAATTCTATCATAGGACTCCCCTTAACCACTTCAATTCACTATATTATATATTGTAAACTGCACTATATACCCTGCACTGTATTATATATATACTACACTGAGTGCAGTATTAACTCTGAACTGCAGTATATATACTATACGAACTGCACTATAAACTCTGAACTGCAGTATATATACAATATACGGACTGCACTATATACTCTGCTGAAACATTGGGCCTTAATTGATGGTGTTGGAAGGACATGGTAACCCCTCAGAGTTACTCTTGTTGGGTGCAGGAACATTCCCTGCTGTTAAATGCAATTTCAAAAATTGTAAATACATGCCCCTGTTAAACAGGGGCAGAAACATTGGGCCTTAGGTGTTGGTGGTGCCAGAACACTGTAACCCCACACAGTTACTCTTGTTGGGTGCAGGAACGGTCCCTGCTGTTAAATATTATTTCAGAGGCTGTGGCCTGTGAGCGTCTGCCTCTCCTTGGAGGCCTTCCGGACATGATTTTTTTAACACCGCACTACACTGTATTATGTACTGTGTACTGTGTACACTGCCTGCACTGTATTAGAAACTGTACACCGCCGAATGGACTCTATATATAGGCTACGCTGGATGCATAATATATATATATATATATATATATATATATATATATATATATATATATATATATATACACAGTATCTCACAAAAGTGAGTACACCCCTCACATTTTTGTAAATATTTTATTATATCTTTTCATGTGACAACACTGAAAAAATTATACTTTGCTACAGTGAAGAGTAGTGAGTAGAGTTGAGCGGACACCTGGATGTTCGGGTTCGGTGGGTTCGGCCGAACTTCGGAAAAAAGTCCGGGTTCGAGACCGAACTTGACCCGAACTTGACCCCGAACTCCGAACCCCATTGAAGTCAATGGGGACCCGGACTTTTGAACACTAAAATGGCTGTAAAAAAGTCATGGAAAGGGCTAGAGGGCTGCAAATGGCAACAAAATGTTGTTAAGAGCATGGCAAGTGCAAACAAATGTGGATAGGGAAATAACTTAAAATAACATAAAAAAATAAAAAATAAAAATAAAATGCTGGAGGCCCCCTTCTCAGCAGAAGAGGTACAGGAAGTCATTAAGAACCTCAGAAACTCAACGGCACGATGCCACACATATGGTGGGAATACCCCAGAATACGCACTTTCTGGAAAAATTATTAACTTTCATCAGGAGACTGGGTGGGAAACAATGTGAAGGAACCGGAGGCACTGTCAGCAACCCAATCTACTATCGCCTGTACTTGGCCTGGCCTCAACATTCATACAGCCTCATTAGGCGCGCCAAAATACCGCTGCAGGCTCTGTCGCCTACTCGCACCTGAGGAAGGTGTTTCACTAGTGCGTGTAGCTGGCACAGGTCGACAACGTCCTCTCCCTGCAACAGGAGCGCCACCAGCAGCACCACGACCCGGGCCACGTCCCCTTTTTGATGATCTCCTCATATTTTCAAAGTTTATGATCTCGCCCAAAATGGGTGTTTTTGTCAATAGCAGAATACACGTACAGTGTCTAAAGCGTTTATGAAAACGCAGAAAATGCTATTGGGAAAAAAAAACACAGCAAAATTAAATTTTTTTGCAATGTTTTTTTTCCAATATCAGAATACACGGATAGTGTCTAAAGCGTTTATGAACACACAGAAAATGCTATTGGAAAAAAAAAAAAACACTGCAAAATTAAATTTTTTTGCAATGTTTTTCCAATATCAGAATACACGGATAGTGTCTAAAGCGTTTGTGAACACGCAGAAAATGCTATTGGGAAAAAAAACACTGCAAAATTAATTTTTTTTGCAATGTTTTTCCAATATCAGAATACACGGATAGTGTCTAAAGCGTTTATGAAAACGCAGAAAATGCTATTGGGAAGAAAAAAAACACAGCAAAATTAAATTTTTTTGCAATGTTTTTTCCAATATCAGAATACACGGATAGTGTCTAAAGCGTTTATGAACACACAGAAAATGCTATTGGGAAGAAAAAAAACACTGCAAAATTAATTTTTTTTGCAATGTTTTTCCAATATCAGAATACACGTATAGTGTCTAAAGCGTTTGTGAACATGCAGAAAATGCTATTGGGAAAAAAAACACTTCAAAATTAATTTTTTTTGCAATGTTTTTTTCCAATATCAGAATACACGGATAGTGTCTAAAGCGTTTATGAAAACGCAGAAAATGCTATTGGGGAAAAAAAAAACTCAGCAAAATTTAATTTTTTTGCAATGTTTTTCCAATATCAGAATACACGGATAGTGTCTAAAGCGTTTATGAAAACGCAGAAAATGCTATTGGGAAAAAAAAAACACTGCCAAATTACATTTTTTTGCAATGTTTTTCCAATATCAGAATACACGGATAGTGTCTAAAGCGTTTATGAAAACGCAGAAAATGCTATTGGGGGAAAAAAAAAACACTGCAAAATTAAATTTTTTTGCAATGTTTTTCCAATTTCAGAATACACGGATAGTGTCTAAAGCGTGTATGTATGAACACGCAGAAAATGCTATTGGGAAAAAAAAACACAGCAAAATTCTATTTTTTTGCAATGTTTTTCCAATATCAGAACACACGGACAGTATCTAAAGCGTGTATGAACACGCAGAAAATGCTATTGGGGAAAAAAAAACACAGCAAAATTAAATTTTTTTGCAATGTTTTTCCAATAGCAGAATACACACAGACTATGGTGTATCTATTACTATATGCAGTGCAGTAATGGTGCACTGAGCTTGCAGGTAAAACTTTTATATTTTGTCTGGCACTGGCCTCATGGCACTGTTAAAAGACTGTGCACTGCACCCCAGCCAGGGTACAATTGATTTAGGAATCTCTTCAATAATTCTCTCTGCCTCTTTCTTTTCCTTAATAAAGAAACTCCCTACTCTACTCTAGCTATCTAGATCGCTCACTGATCTAACTAATTTGAAGAAAATTAAAGGAATGTGGACTGACTGACTGACTGACTTTATCACACTAACTCCTAAAATCCTCTCTCTTAGCAGCACAGGAACCCGTCTATAGCAGAATGACGCTGTGTGTCTGGACTATATATAGAGGCAGGGTCACATGCTGCACTGCCCAATCACAGCCATGCCATTAGTAGGCATGGCTGTGATGGCTTCTAAGGGCACACTAGTGAAACTAGCATCGATTGGCTGCCCTGCAGCTCTTAAAAAGGCGCCAATACATCACCGAACACCGGACCCGAACCCAAACTTACAGCCAATAGTTCGGGTTCGGGTCCGGGCCCCGGACACCCAAAAGTCCGTTACGGACCCGAACTTTACAGTTCGGGTTCGCTCAACCCTAGTAGTGAGTGTACAGCTTGTATAACAGTGTAAATTTGCTCTCCCATCAAAATAACTCAACACACAGCCATCAATGTCTAAACCGCTGGCAACAAAAGTGAGTACACCCCTAAGTGAAAATGTCCAAATTGGGCCCATGGTGTCAATATTTCATGTGGCCACCATTATTTTCCAGCACTGCCTTAATCCTCTTGGGCATGGAGTTCACCAGAGCTTCACAGGTTGCCACTGGAGTCCTCTTCCACTCCTCCATGACTACATAACAGAGCTGGTGGATTTTAGAGACCTTGCGCTCCTCCACCTTCCGTTTGAGGATGCCCCACAGATGCTCAATAGGGTTTGGGTCTGGAGACATGCTTGGCCAGTACATCACCTTTACCCTCAGTTTCTTTAGAAAGGCAGTGGTCATCTTGGAGGTGTGTTTAGGGGTCCTTATGTTGGAATACTGCCTGCGGCTCAGTCTCCAAAGGGAGGGGATCATGCTCTGCTTCAGTATGTCAATGTACATGTTGGCATTCATGGTTCCCTCAATGAACTGTAGCTCCCCAGTTCCGGCAGCAATATATATTTGCAAAATATTTACAAAAATGTGAGGGGTGTACTCACTTTTGTGAGATACTGTATATAATAGTCTGACTGTATATATATCAAATTCACTGCCTGTACTGACCGAATATAGAGTTTACACTGTATATATAGGCTACACTGAATTCAGAATATATATATATACTATAGATAGATAGATAGATATACAGTTTATCTATATCTATCTATATATCAAATACACTGCCTGTACTGACTGAATATAGAGTTTACACTGTATATATGACCAAAGAAAGAAATCTACTTGTGGTGGACTTTTAAGGCTCGCTATATTGTAAGAAGGATATGTAATTTTAAAGTTTCAAAAAGTATTTATTTAGAAAAATATAAAGAACATAAAAAAAAACAGGGAATGCTTTAACATATGTAAAACTTTTTCACTGTCATTAAGTATACAATACAGTCTAATACTTCTTGCACCCGAGAGTTGTCTCCTTCTTCAGGGGTATATGTTTAGCAAGAAGAAATTGTATTCTAAAATAGAGTAATGAACAAATGAATACATTTACGTTGATGTCTACAGATGTACATGTAACTAGAAAAAATTCTCAGAATTTACTTACATACATTGTGACGTTATGATTAGCATTCCAATAATTGTTTCTTTAAAAAAATGTGAGAGCACAGTGTACTTTCAGATTCTCAACCAAGAAATTCTTAGTGATGTATTTTTGAACAGATGTCCATGTCAGACCCAAAAGGGAGGGCTTTTTTAGCTCACCGTTGTCCCAACCCTCCCCCAAAAAAGGGGGTGACAGAGGGGCAGAAAACGCTTGAGGACCCACTGGGGCCAGAGAAAAAAATAAAGCCCTGTAAAACGTAAGAGAAAGTTTTAGAGGTATGTATAACATTAACCACCTCAATACAGTGCACTTACATACCCTTCCTGCCCAGACCAATTTTCAGCTTTCAGCACTCTCACAGTTTGAATGACAATTACTCATGCAACACTGTACCCATATGAAACTTGCGTCCTTTTTTTTCACACAAATAGAGCTTTCTTTTGGTGGTATTTAATCACTAGTACAAATACCCCCAAATGACCCCTTTTTAGAAAGTAGACATTCCAGGGTATTAAGTAAGTAGCATGGTGAGTTGTCATATTTTCCCACAATTCTTTGCAAAATTAAGGCTAGTTTCACACTGGGGTGCTGGGTGCGTTGGCGGTAAAGCAGTGCTATATTTAGTGCCGCTTTACCGTCGTTTTAGCGGCGCATTTCGGCCGCTAGCGTGGCGGTTTTACCCCCTGCGATCGGCCGAAAAAGAGCGGCGCTTTGCGGGCGGGTTCGGAGCGCTGCCCCATTGTTTTCAATGGAAGGGGGCGCTTTAGGAGCGGTAAATACACCGCTCCTACAGCGCACCAAAGATGCGGCTTGCAGGACATTTTTCAGCGTCCTGCAAGCGCACCGCTCCAGTGTGAAAGCCCTCGGGCTTTCACACTGAAGACACAGCAACAGCTGTTTCGGGTCAGTTTGCAGGTGCTATTTTTAGCGCAATAGCGCCTGCAAACGGCCCCAGTGTGAAAGGGGCCTTAGATTTTTTTTTTTTTTTTTTTTACAAAATGTTCATATTATCAGGTTATTTCTCACACACAGCATATGCATACAATAAATTACACCCCAAAATACATTCTGCTACTCTTCCTAAGTATGACAATACCACATGTGTGACACTTTTACACAGCCTGGCCACATACAGAGGCCCAACATTGAAGTAGCACCTTCAGGCGTTCTAGGATTATAAATTACACATCTCATTTCATTCCTACCTGTCACACTTTTGAAGGTCCTAGAGCACCAGGACAGTGTAATTACCCACAAAATTACCCCATTTTGTAAAAGAAACACCCCAACGTATATTCTATGAGGCATGGGCTTCAAATAGGTACTCGGGTACTCTGATGGGCTGCAGATAGGTACTCGGGTACTCTGATGGGCTGGAGACAGGTACTCGGGTAACTTGATGAGCTGCAGACAGGTACTCGGGTAACTTGATGAGCTGCAAACAGGTACTCGGGTAACTTGATAAGCTGCAGACAGGTACTCGGTTACTCTGATGGGCTGGTGACAGGTACTCGGGTACTCCGATGGGCTGAAGACAGGTACTCGGTTACTCTGATCATGGGCTGGTGACAGGTACTCAGGTATTCTGATGGGCTACAGATAGGTACTCGGGTACTCATATGGACTGTGATAGGTACTCGGGTACTCAGATGAACTATGACAGGTACTCATATGGAAGAGATGTTACCGCAATCTCCTCCACACGCACGATTGGTGTGTGCGAGGAGGAGAACCCGTTACCATCTTGTTACCGCGGTTTGTTAACTTTTAGTGATCCGCTGTGAAAGGACCACAGCCGATCACGTGGTAAACAGCCACCGGCCAATAGCTGTTTACCAGCATCGGGGACGAGCAGTGTTCCCGGGAATACACCGCTACCAGTGTGCACAGTGGGGGCAGTACCATCTGTGATCGGCCGTGACTTATTCACAGCCTATCACGTGGTAAAGAGCCATGACCAATGGCTGTTGACCCCTCAGTGGCGAGCGACGTCTCCGTGACACGCCACCGAAGGAACAGGGATGCGTGCACACGATTGCGCGCATTCCCTGTTTAAATAAAGGGACGTCATATAACGCCTTCCCAGAACGAGAGCCGCTTCGCCTGGCCATCATATGACGGACGGCGGGCGGCAAGCGGTTAAAGTGAATAAATAACCCTAATGAATACTTTATATTTGATGGTATTTTAAACATATATAAAGTGCTACATACCTGTTGATGGTAAGTACTGTCACCACAATATCTAAGGAGTTGTGTTGTGGAGAGATGTTAGCCACAGCCATAAAGATAACAATTATAAAATATATCACTGCCCATTTATAGATTACGTGGTATGAACATCCATATGGGCATTATTGAGGTGTGTTATATATATATATATATATATATATAAGAAGGCCAGTATGGTGGCCTCAATTTATGGGAGGAGCCTGGGGGGTATTTAACCAGCCCACTTGCCGTTGGTCTTTGTCGGTTTCCTGTGCGAGATATCTGTTACGTCAAAGATCTAGGGCTGACTATTTGAGACAAACGTTTTTGAGTTCCTGTTCGTGAGTTCCCGTATTCGTTAGTCCCATCTTTGTCAGTTTGTGTTGCAAGTTCTGTGTTCATGAGTCCATGTCCATGAGTCGTCATCGTTCGTGTTTAGTAGCACTCGTTTACCGAGTCGCAGTTTCAGTACAACACATCTGGTTCGGTTGTAGCAGGTAGGGCTTCGGCTCCCGATTTTCATTTCTATGCACTGCATTTTGCCATGTCACTAAACTGTGATATCAGTACAAACTCACAAATTACTCACAAACATGTCACGAATCGTAACGTATACATTTCACCCGCACGTGTTTGTAACCAAACAACGGTTGTTACCAGGTGTCACAAGACGACTCGTAGTCGCTCGCTTGTGACACTCCGGTCGGTGCCACATCAGGCACTCATTTCGCAAACATTTCAAGTCTGTTCGAATCGCAGAATCTTTTTTGAATCGTTTAAAAAACATTGGCGAGTCATTTCGGATCATTCCGAAACATTTTGAATCATTTCAATCATTTCTGCACCATTTCAATCATTTCTATATAATTTCATATCATTTCTATACCATTTCGAATCATTTCATTCATTTCGATTATTTCATTCATTTCAGTCATGAGCCGCGCTCCGATTCGAATCCCGTCGCATCTCTGATGCACCGATTCACTCCGGTGTGCCCCAGTTTTCGTCCTCATTACAGTACATGCTCCAGAGACAGATTCACTTGTTGGTTACAGATTCAGGCACTGATTCTAGTCTTTGTCATGGCATATCATTTCTGTCACATATTACGTTCCGATACGAATCCAGTAGCATCCAAAGATGCATCGATTGGCTCCGGTGCGCCCAGTTGCTTCGGCCTCATTTCAATACATGCTCCAGAGACGGATTCACTTGTCGTAGTAGCTTCACTCGTTGATTCTAGTCTTTGTCATGGCATATCATTTCTGTCACATATTACCTTCCGATTCAGATCCAGTCGCATCCAAAGATGCATCGATTCTCTCCGGTGAGCCCAGTTGCTTCGGCCTCATTTCAGTAAATGCTCCAGAGACAGATTCACTTGTAGGTAGTAGCTTCAGTTGTTGATTCTAGTCTTTGTCATGGCATATCATTTCTGTCACATATTACATTCCCATACGAATCCAGTCGCATCCAGTCGATGCACCGATTCGCCTTGGTACGCCCAGTTGCTCAGCCTCATTTCAGTACATGCTCCAGAGACAAATTCACTTCATAGGTTTGATCATTTTTTGATTCTTGTCTTTGTCATGGCATATCATTTCTGTGTCACCTATCACGTTCCGACATGAATCTAGTCACGTCTTTGCACTAATTTGTCTCGGCGTGCCCCAGGACTGGCCTCATTTCAGTACATGCTCTAGAGTCCGATCGTGCTCAGTCGCAAACAGTGGCATGATGACTCGGGCCTCTGTCATGGCAGTTCGAATCATTTCACCTCACGTACAGTGCTCCGATTCGAATCCTGTTGCATCTACGATGTACCGATTCGTCCCGGTGTGCCCCAGCTATTTGTCCTCATTTCACCAATTGCCTCATTTCAGTAGATGATCCTGAGTGCGGTTCGCAGTCACTCGCAACGGCGGTACGACCGAGCCAGGCCTCTGTCATGGCAGTTTAGTTAGTTAAAGGCAACATTTCATTAATTTCTTTAATTTTATGTTCATTTCTAAGTCACTGATGCCTGTTGAATCACCATCCTAAACCAGTTTTCAGGAAAACAGCAAACAACTCTCAACGAGTGTTTTTCTCTTGTATTTTCTTCAGGTCAGTCGAGTTCAGTAGGTCCACCTGCACCAGCTTGAAAGGTGCTTCAGCTCCAGTCTCTGAGAGTGGCAGTGTTCAGTCTCTTAGGGGGTGGACTATCCCTAGGCTGACTACAGAACTGAGACGTAGAGGGGTGCCCTTTCCTACTATGGCCAGGAAGGCAGAGCTGTTCAGGCTCCTCTTTCCTCCGCCTGCCACAGCAGGATCCAGCACCCAACAGGTGTCCTTGGACTCAATTTCTTCTGCTGTCTCCCAGTTGCACACCCTGGTGTCATCCCTGACCTCATCAGTCACTGAGGTACAGAACAGGGTGGCACTTCTGGAGACCCGCCCGGCCGTTGCAGTCCCTGACCCTGCCATAGTCCAGGCCGTCACAGCGCCTTCCACAGGTATCACAACGTGGAGTCCGGTAGTATACCTTTCTCACAGTGTACCAACCAACGTCAGGAAGGACATCCTGGAAGGCAAGGACGTCAACCTTGCCTCACTACTAATCTCAGTCCATGATCTGGCAGGGAACAAGGCGTATACTTGGGGGGACGTCTCAGTTATCCTGAAAGCCAAGGATCCCAGGCTTAACAGGAAACTTTCTGTACCAGAATTTACCTTGGCGTTTGGCATGTTGAGGGACGTGGTGTGTTCAGCCTTCCCCGGCAGATGGGAGGAGCTGGACTTATACCTTCACACAGTCGTAGACCTAGGCTACAAATACGGTGGCTTTGGGTTCTACGACTATCACCGCTCATTCTCTGCCAAAGCCGCAGCAAGGTTTCTCCAGTTTCACACGCCCACAGACTGGAGCATCATGGATACAGAACTCTTCTGCCCACACTTCGCTGGTCTGTGGTCACCACTGTGTGCAATATGCCAGTCGGCTACCCACACCGCTGCCTGGTGTGCCAACGCGGCTACCAGTCGCCAGTTTGATAACACCGCTACTTCCAGCGCAGGACAGGGTCAGCAGGCCCCTACACGAGTGCCACAGACGGACAAGCTCAGACGCCCAGTCCGGACAGCGGGGGGAGCAGCCATCTGCAACAACAAAAATTACGGGTCATGCAATTTCAGTCAGTGCCGCCTACTCCATGTTTGTACCCTGTGCCAGAGGGCTCACCCCAAGATCCTATGTGAGGTCAAACAGAAGAAGGCATGACTAAGCCGGGTCAATGTCGCATGGTTCGGCTTCTACATGACTGCACACACCACTCCCTCCCTGACCGTCTACCTCATTCAAGGCTTCACCGAGGGCTTCCATACCGGTCTCATCTCCCTGCCCCACACCCCCCACGAGTGCAGGAACCTACGGTCGGCAGCCATCAATGAACAGGCCATCGACCAGCTCCTGCAGACGGAGATAGACCGGGACTTTATGATAGGCCCTCTCATCCAACCCCACTTCAACACATGGAGAGTAAGCCCTATTGGGCTTGTTAAGGGCAAATTTACCAATAAATTGCGTCTGGTTTACGACTTGTCAGCGCCTCATTCCTCCCCCATCCCCAGTCTCAACTCCCTTATCCCATCTGAAGAGTTCTCCCTCAAGTATGCCTCAGTGGACATGGCCATCCAGGCCATTCTCAGAACAGGCACAGGTACTTGGCTATCTAAAGCAGACATCTCAGATACCTTTAAGTTACTGCCCATACGGGGGGCGTGTCCAAGATGGCAACGGGAGAGGATGCTCATTAACGGAGCTCCTGGAGTCCGGCCTGTAATCCTGCCATTAACGCGGCCTCTGGGCCATCACAAGCGGTTAAAACAATTTCCAAGTACAGCACTACCCCCGGGACATGCCGGAGGTCGGTCCCGGAGATCAGCATCAGCAACCACCGCACAGGACAAGGCCAGAACACGAGGCCAAGCCACCATCTTGGCCCACATGATGTCTCAGATGGACGCCACGGACTCGCCTCCGGTGACGGCGGCAGATCTAGCGACAGCCCTGCAGACCATTATGACGGGCCAGGCGGCCCTAATGGATAAAATAGACCACCTCCAGACAAACGTGGACTTTATCCACCGGAACCTTAATTCATTCCGCGGCCGCGTGGCGGAACAGCGGGTGTCAGCAGTGGAGGACATGGTGCGGGACCACACCGGGGACCTACATACCCTGAAGGCCCGAGTCAAAGCCCTGGAGGGCCACGCCGAGGACGCGGAGAACCGAAACCAACGCAATAATCTGCGGTTCGTCGGCCTCCCAGAGGGGTCAGAAGGTAAAGACACCTGTACCTTTATAGAGCACCTTCTAAAAGAGCTGCTGCCGAGTAAGCACTTCTCCCCCTTTTTCACTGTAGAACGGGCCCACTGTATGCCAGCTACACGTGGCCCACCAGGCTCCCCTCCCCACATATTTATATTTAAGCTTCTGCATTATAGAGACAGAGACCTGGTGCTGAGAGAAGCCAGAGCACTTCAGGAGCTTAAGTTTGAAAATGCGTGGCTGATGATATTCCCTGACTATACTATGGAAACGCAACGCCAGCGTAAGTCATTTGATGCTGTCCGAGCTAAATTGCAGGCCAAAGGCCTTAAGTATAGTATGCTCTTTCCAGCCCGGCTGCGGGTAGAAGATGGTGAGTCCACAAGATTTTTTACATCACCTGTGGAGGCCCTGTCCTGGATTGAAACAATACGCAGACACTGAACCTGCCTTTAGATTACACTTCATTGCTGCCTGAATTGTTATGAGGGAATGTTTAAAGAATTTGCCTGCAACCAACGGAAACCTGGATTGAACGACTGCTGCTGTTTGTTTCCAAGCCACCATCCTGACTGTACACTCACCAAGTCGTGGAAGGTAGACGGTTACCTTTATGCAAGTGCCTCATGGTGACTGGATGAGGGGGATTCTCTCCCTTTCCCCTCCCAGGTCTCCCTGATGGTGAGACGTGAATGCTCTATCCCCAGTGCGGGGGGGCGTGGAGTGGTGGATGACATGCTGACTGTGACCAGCTGGAGGGGAACCGGGCTGTGCTGTTGTGATGGCTGTGCCTGCTCCCTTCCTGCCCTCCCCCCCTCTCTTTCCCTCCTGACACACACTGCAGGCCTGTGCATCCGTTCCCTCTGTGTGAGAATGCATGTCTTTGGGAATCCGCATCTCCTGGAGGAATGCGACTCTAGTGCATTTGAAACCCTGTTGGCAAGTAGTTTTCGGACCGACCAGTTATGTTTGTAACCTAAGCCTATTACCCTCGGCCCAGGCCAGGAGATCCCTTCTTTCAATAAGCTGGGGTTGGGGTTTTTGTTATGTTCACTCAACTTATTTGTATACTGTTGGTGAACGATATATAAATGTGAAAAACTGCCCTCTGTATCGTCTACCCCCACCGCGCCACTGGTGTGCGGGCTATAAAATTATACTGGTGAAGGTATAAAAAATAAGTGAAAGTATAAATATAAATAAATAAAGTAAACAGCAGCTACTTAAAATATATAAAATGTAAAATCTGCAATTTAACCTAAAAATTCAGCATAAGTAGGGTAAATCAGTAGCGCTAGTGTAAAAAGTAGTGCATAAATAGTGAATATATACTATGCAGAAAATAAATGCATATTGTGCAAATATATAAAACAGTGCTATATAAATATCAAAGTGCAAAAACTGGTGGTAAACTGGTAGTTGACTCAACGTATAACTTAATAGCAACAGTACATCTATTTCCCTTAGTGACAAGTGAAAAAGTTCATAAACATATAAAGTCCAGATTGTAAAAAAATTTAAATAGGTGATTTTTCAAGTGTCTTCAAACAAAATTCCAAACTTGAGTCTTCTAACTGACTTGAATCTGCCACCACACCACGTGTTTGTGATCACACTCCCTCTGAAAGGCCCACTCACCAGCTCACAAGGCCTCACACTCTCGTGTTTGGCAGCAGCGTGTTTTACCCACTTCAGGGGTTAATATAGGACAGCTTGCTTGATCCGTTTAACTCTCAATGCGATTCCATATGTAAAACAATGAATAAAACACTCCACATAGTGTAAAAAAGTATGATAAAATTTAGAATATTTAGATAAGTTTTTGCAAGCTAGTGTCACTAACACAAGAGCGTACTTGAAAGATACATCTGACCTATTGATGTTACTCGACTCGATTCAAATAAGCACCACTAATAGCACCTTTCTAGTCACAGCCGATGTATGTTCATTATACACCATTATCCAACATGAAGACGCTGCCTTGTCATTAAATTGGGCCCTCAGTAAAAGAGACAACATATCGTATTCCCAAAAGAGATTCATAGGACAAGCGTTGGAGTACTGTATGACGCACAACTATTTTTGGTGGGATGACCAATTCTTCTCGCAACAGGTTGGCGTGGCTATGGGAGCTAAATATGCTCCCAGCCTCGCCAACCTCTTCATGGCTGAGTGGGAGGATAGGTTCATCTTCAGCAAGAATTTCCCGCAATTGAAATTTTACAGAAGATTTATTGATGATCTCCTGTTGATCTGGGAGGGCTCCAGGGAATCAGTTATAGATTTCCTGGAGGCCTTGAATGTGAACAACAACAACATTAAACTCGAGTATCAAGTAAGTGACACAACCATCAATTTTTTGGATGTGACCATAGAGAAGGAGGACGCGAGATTATGCACCAAAGCATATTTCAAACCCACCGATCGTAACAGTTTTTTGCCCATTCATAGTGGACACCATCCTGCCTGGATCAAAAACATTCCGAAGGGACAAATGTTGAGGATTCGGCGGAACTGCACCAAGGATAAAGACTATCATGAACAATCACTGATTTTGAAGAATAAGTTCACTCAAAAGGGATATACTGTAAAATCATTAGATAAAATTATTGATGACGTCGCTTTAATTCCAAGGGAGATGTGCTTGAAGAAGAAAGGAAAACAAGTAAACGAACAACAACAAGTGAATTTCATTTCAGATTTTCATTGTCAGTACAAAGAGGTACAAAACATTTATGAGAGACACTGGCATATTTTATGCAGGGACAGACATTTGGGAGCCATTTTAAACAGTCGACCAAGGTTTATTTATAGAAGAGCTCCAAACTTTGGAGACCGAATCGTTAAGAAACTTTTAGATCCACCAAACCAACAATTCCTGAGAATAAATTTAAAAGGATTTTACGCCTGCAGGAAATGTATTTGTTGTAGGACCACGAGTGTCAATAATAGGGGGAAAACAGAAGTCACAAACAGAGATGGTGAGGTTTTCCAAATAGAAAAATTTATCACTTGTAATTCAACCCATGTTGTGTACCTTATGTGGTGCCCATGTGGGCTGCTCTACGTAGGCAGAACAAAAAGACTATTGAGAATTCGAATTTCGGAGCACCTGGCAAACATAAAAAAGGGTTTTCAGTATCATAGTGTTTCATTACACTTCAAAGAAAAACATGACCAGGACCCAACACTTCTACAGTTTTGCGGAATAGACACGATTCATCCCTCTTGGAGAGGCTCAAACAGGGTTAGAGACCTCAGCCAAAGGGAAACCCGCTGGATTTTCTTATTAAAAAGCTTAACGCCGCGGGGGCTAAACGTAGAATTGGACCTCAACTGCTTCATTAATAATTTTTAACCCATGCACCACAGCAGGAGCCTCAGAGTGATGGACATCTTCTAAAAAAATGCCCAACAGCGATAATGGCAACTATGGCATCTGTGTGTGACAGTGAGATTTTTTAGCTCTCTTCTCAACTCTTATCTTAATTATTTTAGATTGTTGGATACCTCCTATCAAATTGAAACGAATATATTCGATAGTTTCAATAAGGTGGTTGCGATCACTTAAAATTCGTCTAAAACGAATAAATCACCACAATCAATATTATTTATTCATTTTTTTCATTGAGGAGGTATTTGTCCCTTCAATGAAATATATAGGTATACATACAGCTTTTAATGTGTTTTATCACACACATATATACATACTTTTAAATATTAAATATTAGTTTTGTAATGTATTTTTAATGTAATATTTTTTAATACCACTTATCTTAATTTAATACTTGAATTTTTCAAATTCTCTGATGTAGGTGTTTATTATTATTAATTTCTAATATACACAATATTTTGCATTCTCATGAGTTGGTTTTAAACTCAGGAAAAACGCTCTACTGTAATGCTTTTAATCCAATTACTCATTTTTATTATGGGCTTGTGAATATGCTAATTTATGGGGAGAGGAGATCTGGGCTGCAACTATGCTTAGGATGTACTTTTTAAATAACTCAGCTTTAATAGTGTAGGCTCATGTCCGGTCCCTATATGGAGGCTGAGGGGACACCTAGAACGCGCCGCTGTACTGTTTTAAAAAAGCTGAACTGCGCAGGCGCGAGCCGCATCCAGCTATAGGACGGTCTCCCGTCTGTTTAGGATGCTGAGATGTGCGCGCGCACCTTCGGATTCAACATGCGCGCGCATAGAACTATTGCGCACGCGCGCGTTGAGCGGCTATCGCAATCGGTGGATGGTGACTCGTCCACCATGAATTTGCTATGCGCGCGCACATGGCCACTGCGCATGCGCACATGGGGCGGCTTACACAGCGAGGAGAATGGACGCTCATCCACAGCTGAGGTGTGATGCGCGCGCACTGTGTGTTTGTGACGACAGGCGCGCGCACACACACACCAACCAGGAAACACAAATGAGGATCCATTGGGGCCAATGTATAGCTAGGGAGCCGAACCAAATAGACAGGGATTGGAGGACTGGATATACACAACACAGTGACGACCCTCCACAATACTACACCCCTGTGAAGCTGGGACCCCCAGAAAATACCCACCTAGGAACCCTAAAGGTAATATAGGGACAGCCATCCCTAGATCCTAAACACCCATAGTTTATGCACATTATGGATCACTAGTATACACATCAAAACAGTCATTTGGGGTTGTATCTATGGACAAGCAACCTGTATGAACACGGTGCTAATAGCATTGTCCTCATATGATGATACAACTGGTGGTGACACCATCAACAATCTGTCTGGCAAGCCGGGATAGGGGAATGTATGCGATCGTGTGCACCAGCTCACACATGATTGGACACAGCAGGTCACATGATTGATTCACCATCCATGTGACCAGCTCCCCTATCACTATAAATTAGTTTGAGATGGGCTGTGTAGCCATACCCATGAATAAGTCCAAGCGACGAAACATGTCGGGAATGAGGCTACAGAGCAAGTAAAGATTGTATTTATTTATTTATATATTACGCCACTGTGGTTTACAACCATACCACTACCAGGGTCTTTCTCTTGGTCCGCCGAGACCGCAGCATATACTTTTATATATCAGCGTTGTTTGGTTTGCCGTGTTTTTGGATTGGAGGCTTGATTTTAACCTTTGAAATGTGAGTGTGACCATTGAAGTGCTTTGTGAACAGTGAATACATTTTATCATACTTTTTTACACTATGTGGAGTGTTTTATTCATTGTTTTACATATGGAATCGCATTGAGAGTTAAACGGATCAAGCAAGCTGTCCTATATTAACCCCTGAAGTGGGTAAAACACGCTGCTGCCAAACACGAGAGTGTGAGGCCTTGTGAGCTGGTGAGTGGGCCTTTCAGAGGGAGTGTGATCACAAACACGTGGTGTGGTGGCAGATTCAAGTCAGTTAGAAGACTCAAGTTTGGAATTTTGTTTGAAGACACTTGAAAAATCACCTATTTAATTTTTTTTACAATCTGGACTTTATATGTTTATGAACTTTTTCACTTGTCACTAAGGGAAATAGATGTACTGTTGCTATTAAGTTATACGTTGAGTCAACTATATACCACCAGTTTTTGCACTTTGATATTTATATAGCACTGTTTTATATATTTGCACAATATGCATTTATTTTCAGCATAGTATATATTCACTATTTATGCACTACTTTTTACACTAGCGCTACTGATTTACCCTACTTATGCTGAATTTTTAGGTTAAATTGCAGATTTCACTCAACTTATTGTTTGCATCAGTCAGTTTACTGTATGTCTTAACTATTTGATATCTCGTACAGAAGATAAAGTACAGGTAGTGAGAAATGATGGTGCGGTGGGAGCTCTTGAATCTCCGGTGATGTCCCTCAGCCCTGCAGACTGGTATGACTTGCCTGATGTCTAATTGTAAAATAGTGTCCTGGAACACCAGGGGTCTGAACTCTAAGATTAAAAGATCGTTGGTGTTCCAGTTTTTGCAAAAACATTCTCCTCATCTCTGCATCTTCCAAGAGACGCACTTAATAGGGGGTAGAACCATGAGCCTGAGGAGGCCTTGGGTAGGCCACGCATACCATTCAACCTACTCAAATTTAGCGAGGGGTGTTAGTATTATTATACACAAATCTCTGCCTTTCCAACTTTTGGCCCTAGAGGTGGACTCCGGGGGTCGGTATGTGATTATACATGCAAATATGTCCCTAGAGGTGGGGATAGTGGGGTTGTATGTCCCTCCACCGGCTTCAATATCCTTTTTATACCAGCTTGTGATGAAAATCACACAATATGCCACGGACAATGTCCTGCTGATGGGAGACTTTAACATGGTCCCGGACCCCCAAATGGACAGACTAACTCAGACATCCGTCTCATCCTCGGAGCTAAGGGCCTGGACAGAGGTGTTTAACCTCACCGATGTGTGGCGCTGGCGACACTCGACGCTGAGGGCATTTACCTGTCACTCAGCGTCGTACAAAACTTTTTCTAGAATAGACCTAGTATACTCTGGAGGTCCTGTTCTTTCTAGGGTAAAGGATGTTACTATTTCTCCCAGAGGGCTCTCGGACCATGCCCCGGTCTCCCTAACGCTTGAAATGTCCTGTGCATCTTCTGAGAGTCTGTGGCGTCTCTCTAGAGTCTGGCTCTCTGACTCAAGGATTGAACTCCCGGGTAAGGCTGATATGGATGCTTTCTGGAACACGAGAGATAGGAATATTCCTCTCCCGGATTCCTGGGATGCCTTTAAAGTTTGAATGAGGGAGCACTTTCAGGCCCACATTGGGAGAATTCGTAAGGAGGCACACAGGGAGTTGCAGAGTACGGAAGCTAGGGCACAATGTACGTCAGGGACCGTTCCCCACAGGTATACTCACAATACAGGGAGGCCCTGAGAGATGGAAATCTTCTTCGAGCCTCTGCGACTAAAGTGGGCATTTTACACCAAAGCCAGAGGATTTTTGAACAAGGCGAGCAAAGCGGCAGATTGTTGGCATGGTTGTCCCGGGAGCACTGCTCCCCGGCGTCCATATCAAGGATCTTGTCCCCCAGCGGGAAAAACCTCACGGATTTATCTCAAATAAATGCCCGGTTCATGTCCTATTACCAAGATCTCTATAGTTCTAGAGCCCACCATACTGAACAAGAACTGTGCGCATATTTGGACCAGGTAGGTCTGCCATGTCTCACCGATTCTGTTAGGGAACAGTTGGACAGTCCCCTGACCCTAACAGAGATCCAAGCGGCGGTCAAGTCGCTGCAGAGTGGGAAAACGCCGGGCCCGGATGGGTTCCCGGTGGAGTTCTACAAACAATATGCAGAAGATTCCCTCCCCATATATAGAGAGGTTTTGGTGAAGGCACTTGAACGTGGGAGTCTGCCCACGTCCATGTTTGAGGCAGTGATTGTGGTCCTCCCTAAGCCTGGCAAGAATCCTGAACTGTGTTCCTCATACAGACCCATATCACTCCTGAATGTGGATTTAAAAATACTGGCTAAGGTACTGGCGGGTCGCCTGAACACAGTGATTACAGCTCTTATCCACCCAGACCAGTCTGGGTTCATGCTGGGCAGAGGGACAGATATTAATATACGCAGACTGCTACAACACATGGATGGTGCTCCGGAGGACAGCCTAGGGGTAGTGGTGTCCTTGGATGCCAAGAAAGCCTTTGATTCGGTTGAGGGGGGTACCTCTGGGCTGTCCTCCGGAAATTTGGACTCGGACCGGTGTTTATACAGTGGTTGCGCATGATGTATGCCTCCCCAAGTGCCCGTATAAGGACCAATAATTCCCTCTCACAGGCCTTCCCGCTGGGGAGGGGTACCCGACAGGGGTGCCCGCTTTCACCGGGACTTTTAGCACTGGCAGTGGAGCCCTTGGCCTCGAAAATTCGTGCTACACCTACAGTGCAAAGAATATAGGTGGGAGTGGTGGAGGAGAAAATATCCCTGTATGCAGACCATACTATCCTATATCTGAATGATGTCTCCTCCTCACTCCCAGCTGCCCTACAATTTGTTGATGAATTTGGAACGTACTCTGGCGTCAAGGTCAACTGGGATAAATCACTGATCTACCCACTGAACCCGAATAGACCTAAACCTCCTATGCAGAGCCCACTAGTATGGGTAGATAATTTCAAATACTTGGGAATAAATATGGGTGGGCCGGTAGCTAGGTATATGGAACTCAATCTAAAACCCTTACTTGAAAACTTCTCGAAGAAATGCACTGACTGGAGGACGCTCCCCCTAACACCAGTGGGCAGAGTAAACCTTTTTTCTGCTGAAGTTTCTCTACTTATTCAGAAACAGCCCAATAGTGATCCCAATGACCTACTTTCACAGAATAAAGTCTATAGTCTCCACCTTTGTATGGCTGGACAAGGTGCCTAGACTCGCGCTGTCTACTCTGCAACCTTCTGTGGGACAAGGGGGGCTTGCCCTTCCAAACTTTCAATACTATTATTGGGCAGCAATACTGGTGACTGCCCGGTGGTGGTTCTCGCAGCCGAAAGATAACCCAGCGGTGAATCTGGAGGCGGCAATTCTAGGGTCATATGCAGCGCTTAATTTAGTGTTACGAGGTGTTAGAGCCCATCCCAACTTAACTACCCCGATGCACACAACTATTACGGTCTGGAGTCGGGCTAGGACAGTGCACCAAACTCCGAGTACGGTCTCCCCTCGTATGCCCTTATGGGGCAACCCTAAGCTCTCCCATTTTCGTAGTATCCCGGATCCGCAAATATGGGCCAATAGGGGAATTACGGGTTTAAAACACTTGATGACAGGGGGCAGACTGAGTACATTCCCAGAACTAAAAACTAAGTACAACCTACTAAATTGGTTGCTCTTCCGGTTTCTGCAGGTGAGACATGCCTTTCAGCATCAATTTCCTGAGGGGGTCATCCTTGAGCTGGCTCCCCTGTCAACACTCTATTTTCATTTGACAGCCTCCCTACCCGCCTCACTGTCTAAAGTATATACTAAATGGAAGCAGGACATACCTTCCCTTGAGGAGGAAGACTGGGAGTCCTATGTCTCCTCATATGTTTACACTCTGATCTCTGCTAGGGATCGTTTCATACAGCTAAAATTTTTGCACCGGGCCTATTATACACCTCAGAGACTGGCAGTCATCTATAGGGACAGGTCCCCCAACTGTGCTAGATGTGGGGGGGGGAGCCTCCATTTTACACATGACCCGGTCGTGCCCGGCACTGCAGGGATCCTGGGAACAGGTCTTAGCTAATATTAATCCCTCCCACTGAAATTAACTTCCCTCCCACTGAAGCCAGAAATGTTGCTTTTGAATGTGATTGGCGATCCCACAGTGGGGAAATATAAGAAGCTGTTTGTGTCATTTGCTACATACTATGCTAGGAGAGAGATTCTATTGAAATGGAGGGCCGAGCTCCCACCCACCATCACCACATGGAGAAATACTTTGAACACGGTTTTACCACTGTACAAAATAACGTATGTCAATAGGAATTGCCTGCACAAATTTGATAAGATCTGGTAATCTTGGATAGAGTCTTGGGGATCCTTGCCAATGAACTTATCTCCCCCTGATCCAGATGCAGATGCATGATCCAGTGGTGGGGATCTGGAATCCCGAAATGGCAGAGTGTGCTACTCTGTTCTGTTTTTTCTCTCCCCCCCTCTTCTTCCCCCCTGCCCCCCTCTTTCTCTTCCCCCCTCCTCTATCCCTCCACCCCCTTCTACCCCTCTCTTTTACCCCTTCTTACTTATCCCCCTCTCCTTCCCCTGACTTTCCCTCAATCTATCCCTCAGCTGCTCCCTCCCTCCCCTTCTTCCCTCCATTTACACTGTTTGTTCGGGATGTAAGAATATTAGTCTAACATATACAGTGGTGTGAAAAAGTGTTTGCCCCCTTCCTCATTTCCTGTTCCTTTGCATGTTTGTCACACTTAAGTGTTTCGGAACATCAAACCAATTTAAACAATAGTCAAGGACAACACAAGTAAACACAAAATGCAATTTGTAAATGAAGGTGTTTATTATTAAAGGTGAAAAAAAATCCAAACCATCATGGCCCTGTGTGAAAAAGTGATTGCCCCCTAAACCTAATAACTGGTTGGGCCACCCTTAGCAGAAACAACTGCAACCAAGCGTTTGCGATAACGTGCAATGAGGCTTTTACAGCGTCCTGGAGGAATTTTGGCCCACTCATCTTTGCAGAATTGTCCTAATTCAGTTACATTAGAGGGTTTTCGAGCATGAACGGCCTTTTTAAGGTCATACCACAACATCTCAATAGGATTCAGGTCAGGACTTTGGCTAGGCCACTCCAAAGTCTTAATTTTGTTTTTCTTCAGCCATTTGGTGGTGGACTTGCTGGTGTGTTTAGGATCATTGTCCTGCTGCAGAACCCAAGTTCGTTTCAGCTTGAGTACACGAACAGATGGTCGGACATTCTCCTTCAGGATCTCTTGGTAGACAGCAGAATTCATAGTTCCTTTTATCACGGCAAGTCTTCCAGGTCCTGAAGCAGCAAAACAGCCCCAGACCATCACACTACCACCACCATATTTTACTGTTGGTATAATGTTCTTTTTCTGAAATGCAGTGTTCCTTCTACGCCAGATATACTTGGACACACACCTTCCAAAGAGTTCCACTTTTGTCTCATCGGTCCACAGAATGTTGTCCCAAAAGTCTTGGGGATCATCAAGATGTGTTGTGGAGAAATTGAGACGAGCTTTGATGTTCTTTTTGCTCAGCAGTGGTTTTTCTCCTTGGAACTCTGCCATGCAGGCCATTTTTGCCCAGTCTTTTCCTGATGGTGGAGGCATGAACGCTGACCTTAACTGAGGCAAGTGAGGCCTGCAGTTCCTTGGACGTTGTTGTGGGGTCTTTTGTGACCTCTTGGATGAGTCGTCGCTGCGCTCTTGGGGTAATTTTGGGCGGCCGGCCACTCCTGGGAAGGTTCACCACTGTTCCATGTCTTCGCCATTTGTGGATAATGGCTCTCACTGTGGTTCGCTGGATTCCCAAAGCTTTGGAAATGGCTTTATAACCCTTTCCAGACTGATAGATCTCAATTACTTTCTTTCTCAATTGTTCCTGAATTTCTTTGGGTCTCGGCATGATGTGTAGCTTTTAAGGATCTTCTGGTGGACCTTACTGTGTCAAGCAGCTCCTATTTAAGTGATGCCTTGATTGTGAACAGGTGTGGCAATAATCAGGCCTGGGTGTGGCTAGAGAAATTGAACTCAGGTGTGGACAACCACAGTTATAGTATGTTTTAACAAGGGGGGCAATCACTTTTTCACACAGGGCCATGATGGTTTGGATTTTTTTTCACCTTTAACCGCTTCAATACAGGGCTTTTAAACACCCTTCCTTACCAGAGCACTTTTTGCGATTCGGCACTGCGTCGCTTTAACTAACAATTGCGCGGTCGTGCAACGTTACACCCAAACAAAATTTACGTCCTTTTTTTCCCACAAATAGAGCTTTCTTTTGGTGGTATTTGATCGCCCCTGCGGTTTTTATTTTTTGCGCTATAAACAAAAGAAGAGCGACAATTTTGAAAAAAAACACAATATTTTTTACTTTTTGCTATAATAAATATCCCATTTTTTAAAAAAAAAAACTATTTTTTTCCTCAGTTTAGGCCGATACGTATTCTTCTACATATTTTTGGTAAAAAAAATCGCAATAGGCGTATATTGATCGGTTTGCGCAAAAGTTATAGCGTCTACAAAATAGGGGATAGATTTATTGAATTTTTTTTTTTTTTTTTTTACTAGTAATGGCGGCGATCTGCGATTTTTTTTTCGTGACTGCGACATTGCGGCGGACACTTCGGACACTTTTGACACATTTTTGGAACCATTCACATTTACACAGCGATCGTTGCTATAAAATTGCAATGATTACTGTGTAAATGTGACTGGCAGTGAAGGGGTTAACTCTAGGGGCGCTGGAGGGGTTAATATGTTCCCTAATAGAAGTGATTCTAACTGTGGGGGGAGGGGACTTAAGGGGAGGAGACCGATCATGTGTTCCTCCGTACTGGGATCACATGATCGGTCTCCTCTGCACTGACAGGACGTGGAGCTGTGTGTTTACACACACAGCTCCACGGTCCCGCACGGTCCCGTTGTTTTAACGGGCAATCGCGGGTGCCCGGCGGACATCGCGGCCGCCGGGCACTCGCACCGTGTCCCGAGCGATGCCGCGGGCGCGCCCCCCAGGCGGCCGGGAATGCGAGGACGTCATATGACGCCCACCCAGGATGGTAGATCCACCTTGTGGGCGTCATATGTACATGGGCGGGTATTGAAGTGGTTAATAATAAACACCTTCATTTACAAATTGCATTTTGTGTTTACTTGTGTTGTCCTTGACTATTGTTTAAATTGGTTTGATGTTCCGAAACACTTAAGTGTGACAAACATGCAAAGGAACAGGAAATGAGGAAGGGGCAAACACTTTTTCACACCACTGTACCAATTGACTACGAATGTTACTTGCCACTGTATGTACTGTGGAATTATGTGTATTGACAATTTGCCCTATATAATATGCACTGTACGCTGACCTGTATGTACTTAATTTGAATAAAGTTCACATTTTGTTAAAAAAAAAAAAAAGTTACTGCCCAAATACACGTCCCTTTGCTACTGGCATGGCATCAAATGGAGGGAGGCATACTACTTTGCGACCAAACTGACCTTCGGGTTAAAGAGTAGCCCCTGGCTATTTAATACGTTTGCCCAGACTCTCACGTGGAGCACAGTGTCAAGAGGTCATCCACTACCTGGACGACTTCCTACTGATAGAGCCACCCGGGTCAACCCCAGGGGACCTCAACAAATTAAGAGTGGTTTTTAACAACCTTAACGTTCCCATTGCGGAACACAAGGTCGACGGCCCAAATCACATTTCTGGGTGTTAATCTGGACACCTGTGCCATGCAGGCCAGCCTCCCCTCAGACAAATTGAACCGCATCAGGGCGGTCCTCCAGGAGTTTACCCGCGCCAGAGGATGCACCCAAAAGCAACATCAGTCCCTTCTTGGGATGCTGAATTTTGCGATGCGGATCATCCCCCAGGGCCGCTCCTTTGTATCCCGCCTGCTAGTCTACCTGTCCCACACGCAGGATCCGAATCACATCATCAACCTCGACACCGCAGCTATAGCGAACCTTGCCCTGTGGGAAGAATTCCTGTCCACCTGGAATGGTATTTCCCTTTTCATCCCTACAGTGTCTTCCCTGTCACCACAGGTAGTGACAGACGCGGTGGCCTCCACAGGGTTTGCTACCATTTTTGGCCATTTATGGTTTGCAGCACCCTGGCCACCACAGGTACTAGCAATACCTGGCTTCACCACGTCTGCCCTCTTTGAGCTCTACCCTATTGTGGCAGCTGCGCACCTTTGGGGCCACAGCTGGTCCGGCCAGACCGTAGCCTTCACGACTGATAATCTTGCTACCACAGAAATTATAAATAAAGGCAGATCTAAGTCCCAGCCCGTTATGTCCTTCCTAGGTAGGCTGGTACAGGTATCACTTCAACATCAGTTTAATGTCTACTGTTCGTTCATTCCGGGGGAAGCGCAATCTGGCAGCGCATGCGCTTTCCCGTTTTAATTACACCTCTTTCTTTAAACAGATGCCCGGAGCCAGTCCCCTGTCAGCTACTATCCCAGTCTGGTCTCAGCTGACCCTGGACTAGCCCAGCATTTACAGGCAGCAACCCTACTCATCAATTCCTCGCTCTCCCGCAATACACTCAAGGCCTATCAGACAGCCTGGAGGGCATTCAACAAATTCTTGTCTCAGCACCCCAAAGAAACGTCTAGTATCAAACAGATACTAGCCTTCATTTCCTACTGTCATGCTCACTTGACACTGTCCCACAACACCATACGGCTGTACCTGGCCAGTGTCCAGCATTTCCTGTCCCTATGGGACCCCGCGAGACCCTCCTTGTTTACATTTCATGCAGTACGGGCCGTTCTCCGGGGTATCCAGAAGCTTCAGCCAGTAGTCTGCGCCAAACGCCTACCGATAACAGGAGAGGTCTTTAGGGACATGTCAACCATCCTGGACACATCTCCATTTGGTTTCCTCCCTAGTGTGGCCCTACAAGCTGCCATGTACCTGGCCTTCTACGGGTTCCTGCGAACCAGCAAATTCACTTGTAGTCACCCTTCAGGCCCAGTGTTACGCAAACGTAACTTAATCCGCCACGAGGACCACTTCATCCTACATCTAGCCATTTCAAAGACTCAGCAAGTAGGCTCAGGAACGGACATACACCTCTATAGGACCCATAACTGGTGTCCAGTGGCCACACTGAATCGATTATTAGTACTACTGTCCGAGCAGCCAGACTCTAGTCCTCTTCTACCCTTTCCTGTCAAACCTCTCAACATGTGCCAGTTCATGAAGCACACCCGGATCCTTCTCAGCAACCTTCATCTAAACCCCAGCCAGTACTCCGGACATTCATTCTGGATCGGGACAGCCTCAGCAGCATCCCGTCAAGGTGTCATCAAGAAGCTAGGCAGGTGGAAGTCAGCCTGCTTCGCCCGCTACATTCCCAATCCACAAGTGGAAATGGCCCAGGCCTCACCCAGTGACTTATCTCAGATCAATAAAGCTATTCCCTACCTGAATGTTTTGCCCCCTTATTTTGGTGTACCGTACGATAGACCAAGGCACACTTTCAGGTCCATTTCATGTGGTAAGTTTTTTGTGTTAAACCTGTATGTCATCTATATCCGTATCGGCCATAGGGCTCTAAACCATAAATAAGATGGCCAGTATGGTGGCATGAATTTATGGGAGGATCCCGGGGGTATTTAACCTGCCCACTTGCCGCTGGTCTTTGTCGGTTTCCTGTGCGAGATACCCACCCTCCCTTCCCCATTTCAGGGCATTTCTCAAGTATTCTTACTCCTCACAGAGTACTCATTTCATCTCATTTCATAGTTACTTCATTCCATTTCATGATTTCTTATGTAGGGTATGCCCCCTTATTTTGATGTACCATATTATAGACCAAGGCACACTTTCAGGTCCATTTTATGTGGTAAGTTTTGTGTTAAACCTGTATGTCATCTATATCCGTATCGGCCATAGGGCTCTGAACCATAAATATAAGCTACGCTGAATTCAGAGTATATATACATATATATATATATATATACACACACTAGTACACTGTACATATATATATATCAAATACACTGCCACTAACTAACCTGCCTGCCTAATCTAGCTCAATCTCTCTATCTCCATCCACTATAACACACTATACAGATGCCTATATAGTGTGGGGTGTGGACTTAGTCCCCCTGAACCATGATTGGCACCCTGCCTTTGGCCAATTATAGCTCTCACTGAGGAGCATGCTGTGATTGGCCAAAGCATGCAGGTCATGTGTATGCTTTGGCCAATCATCATACAGCAATGGACTGCGGTCTTGCAGTGCATTATGGGGCGCTCAAATTTCCTGCGAATGCCCCATAACATTCACTGTGTGAGATTCTAGATTGTAAGTTCTAACAAACAGGGCCCTCTGATTCCTCCTGTGTTGAATTGTATTGTAACTGTACTGTCTGCCCTCATGTTGTAAAGCCCTTTGCAAACTGTTGGTGTTATATAAATCCTGTATAATAATAAATAATATAATAATAATAATAATAATAATAATGGATAGCTGGCTGCAACATTTTAATGACAAACAAATTGAACCTTTAGGCAGTGGGCTTCATAGCTGATGCATCTTCTGAGTCAGTGAGGTTGTCTGACAGAACAGCTGCCCTGTCTGTAGCTGCAAGTCAGAAGCCATACAATTCCTACTTGGGATCTTTCTGCGATTCTGAAAGAAATCTTTAAATCACCCTTTGAATCACTGACAGAAACTTCTTTGAGTTTTGTAACTTTAACCCTGTGGTGACAGATTCTATATAGAGTATCTCATACAGTATCTCATAAAAGTGAATACACCCCTCACATTTTTGTAAATATTTTATTATATCTTTTCATGTGACAACACTGAAGAAATGGCACTTTGCTACAATGTAAAGCAGTGAGTGTACAGCTTGTATAACAGTGTAAATTTGCTGTCCCCTCAAAATAACTCAACACACAGCCATTAATGTCTAAACCGCTGGCAACAAAAGTGAGTACACCCCTAAGTGAAAATGTCCAAATTGGGCCCAATTAGCCATTTCCCTCCCCGGTGTCATGTGACTCGTTAGTGTTACAAGGTCTCAGGTGTGAATGGGAAGCAGGTGTTTTTAAATTTGGTGTTATCGCTCTCACTCTCTCATACTTGTCACTGGAAGTTCAACATGGCATGGCACTAACCTTGGCACCCCAGATGTTTTGGAACTACATTTCCCATGATGCTCAACTACACTGTAGAGTGCATGAGCATCACGGGGAATGTAGTTCCAAAACATCTGGGGTGCCAAGGTTCGCCATCACTGGCCTAAGCTATAAGAAGATTACCAAGACCCTGAAACTGAGCTGCAGCACAGTGGCCAAGACCATTAGGTGGTTTAACAGGACAGGTTTCACTCAGAACAGGCCTTGCCATGGTCGACCAGAGAAGATGTGTGCACATGCTCAGTGTCATATCCAGAGGTTGTCTTTGGAAAATAGACGTATGAGTGCTGCCAGCATTGCTGCAGAGGTTGAAGGGGTGGGGGATCAGCCTGTCAGTGCTCAGACTATACGCCGCACACTGCATCAAATTGGTCTGCATGGCTGTGGTCCCAGAAGGTCTAAGGACATGGATTACTGGAACCATGTCCTGTGGTCTGATGAGACCAAGATAAACATATTTGGTTCAGATGGTGTCAAGCGTGTGTGGCGGCAACCAGTTGAGTAGCACAAAGACAAGTGTGTCTTACCTACAGTCAAGCATGGTGGTGGGAGTGTCATGGTCTGGGGCTGCATGAGTGCTGCTAGGACTGGGGAGCTACAGTTCACTGAGGGAACCCTGAATGCCAACATGTACTGTGACATACTGAAGCAGAGCATGATCCCCTCCCTTTGGAGACTGGGCCGCAGGGCAGTATTTCAACACGATAACAACCCTGAACTCACCTCTAAGAAGACCACTGCCTTGCTAAAGAAGCTTAGGGTAAAGTTGATGGACTGGCCAAGCATGTCTCCAGACCTAAACCCTATTGAGCATCTGTAGGGCATCCTCAAATGGAAGGTGGAGGAGCGCAAGGTCTCAAACATCCACCAGCTGTCTTCATGGAGGAGGGGAAGAGGACTCCAGTGGCAACCTGTGAAGCTCTGGTGACTCCATGCCCAAGAGGGTTAAAGCAGTGCTGGAAAATAATGATGGCCACACAAAATATTGACACTTTGGGCCCAATTTGGACATTTTCACTTAGGGGTGTACTCACTCTTGTTGTCAATGGTTTAGACATTACCCTCCCTGGCGGTATGATTCTTTCTGATTTTCGGTGCTGAATGCGATACAATTATTTTGCATGGAAATTTGGCATTTTATATTGTAGGCCTGCAATTCTTAGGAATAACTCACTTAAATCTGTTCAAACCAGAGTCTAGTAGACATCCCGGGTATGATAAAGTTCATAATATAATAAAAAACTATAGATAATTATAACAAATAATAATAAAATGTAATCAAATCGAAAACACTGAAATGTGCTCAGTTGCAGAATTGTTGCTGTCATTAGATTTAGTGTTTGATGATATATTTCCCCACAAATCGCTATCTCTCAATTCTGCAAGTGATTCTAATTTATTATCGTTGTTTTCTAGCTGGTCTAAAATCACTTTTGACATACAGGGACACTTTTTGGTTGCTATGGACAATCTCCAAATTCCAGGCAGAAAAAAATGTATTTATAATATAAAAGTGCATCCAGGGCACTGGACAGACCACTAGGGACAAAGAGGATGTGTATTTTTTTTTTTTATACAGTACTGTAATCTGTAGATTACAGTATACTGTATGTGTTTTTACTTTTTTTAATTTGGCGCCCATCTCCGCTCCCGTGCGTCATAACGTCGCAGGGAACAGAGCTCGGCGGCACTCGGCACTGTGTGAATCGAGTGAGGAGACAGCGAATTGTCTATAACGCGAATTGTCTATAACCAATCTACTAACACGCGATAAACACGAGATCAGCAGAAGGAGCCCAAAGGGTGTCGGACGTGGTGCTGAACTTTCCTTTTGTAGTCTCGTCGTACATGGTGGACGTCACCACGTTCTTGGCGGTCGGAATTTGGTGTGACCGTGTGTAGGCAACACAGCTTTAGCGGAATTCTGTCGGAATTTTCGATCGTGTGTACGCGGCATAACAGGGAGAGCAGGAAATGACTAGCGGTACTTGATAAAAGCAAGATTTGGACTTCTGTAAAAAAAATTTAAGTATATGCACCTGTTTTGATAAATGTCAACCGGTCAGCATAGTCTGTGGACAGACGTGCTCTTTTATGTGTCAGCAGTAAGGTAGACCTTGCTGCTGACTGTCTTGCCCAATGATGCCAAAACATTGCCTTCCACGTGATGGTACAGAGCTAAAATGGCCTTACGTGCAAAGAAATAGTGACTGGGAAACTGCCATTGTGGTACAGCACATTTTGCAAAAGTGCAAGAGGGCAGAATCCACCAGATGGAAAGTCAGGAGTTGTAAAGCCAGCAATTTGGAAAAGCTGGAATTTAGACACTGGGCATGTGGGTGGCAGGGAGTGTATTTGTTTTTTTTTGATGCAGCAGCGTCATCTCTGCCTTTTTGTTGAGGCAGAGAAATGTGTCTGCTAAACTCTACAGCTGGTGGTGTGCTGCTGGCAGATGTGTTCCAAGGAGCTGTGACACTCTTTGCTATACCATCATTCCTGTCAGTGAAGGCTGCTGAGTAGGGATGAGCTGAACACCCCCCTGTTCGGTTCGCACCAGAACCTGCGAACAGACCTAAAGTTCGTGTGAACTTTAGAATCCTATTAAAGTATATGGGACTCGAATGTTCAAAATCAAAAGTGCTAATTTTAAAGGCTTATATGCAAGTTATTCTCATAAAAAGTGTTTGGGGACCCGGGTCCTGCCCCAGGGGACATGTATACATGCAAAAAAAACTTTTAAAAACTGAAATTTTTTAATAATGCTTAAAGTGAAACAATAAAAGTGTAATATTCCTTTAAATTTCGTACCTGGGGGGGGTGTGTATGGTATGCCTGTAAAGGGGCACATTTTTTCTGTGCTCAGAACTGTCCCTGCACAAAGTGTCATTTTTGCAGGAAAAAAAGTAATTTAAAATCACTTGCGGCTATAATGAATTGTCGGCTCCTGTAATACAGAGAACAGTCATTGAAAGTCATTGATAAAAAAAAAAAAATATGTGTGGGGTTCCCCCTAAATTCAATTACCAGGCCAATCAGGTCTGGTATGGATATTAAGGGGAACCCCTGGGTCAAATTTAAAAAAAAATGATGTAGGGTTCCCCCTAAATATCCATACCAGACCCTAAAAGTCTGGTATGGATTTTAAGGGGAACTCCACGCCAAATTTAAAAAAAAAATGACGTGGAGTTTCACCCAAAAATCACTGGGGAAGCCCAGCTTTTCCCTTGCGTCAGAGGGGGGCGGGGTTACCCTTACATCACTGGGGAAGCCTGGGTTTCCCCTGGGTTTCTCCACGGAGACACAGCTGAGGAGGACCGGGCCACCTGTCACCTGACCCCGCCCTCCCTCTGACGCAAGGAAAAAGCTGGGCTTCCCTAGTGATGTACGGGTGACCCTGCCCCCCTCTGATGTAACGCAGGTTTCCATTACATCCGAGGGGGGCGGGGTCACCCGTACGTCACTGGGGAAGCCCGGCTTTCCCTTTGCATTGCTTCAGAGGGGGGCGGGGTCAGGTGACGGGTGGCCCGGTCCTCCTCAGCTAAGATGGGATTCCCGCAGTGTCTCCACGGAGACAGGATGCGCTGTGCTGGACGTCGTCGGAAGAGATCAGCCATCGCTGGACCCCGGAGAAGATATCACCCATCGCTGGATAGCAAGAGTGGATTACCACCGCTGGAATCTTTCTTTTATTTTTTTTATTTTTAATAAAGGACTTTTCCCAACGGTGTCTGTGTGTTTTTTAACTATTTTTTACACTTTCTTTGTGAAATTTTAGGGGTACTTTTGTACCCCCTTACCATTTCAAACTGGGGGGCGGATTTCTGAGGGTCCCCTTGTTAAAGGGGGCTTCCAGATTTTGATAAGCCCCCCCGCCCGCAGACCCCCACAACCACCGGGCAAGGGTTGTGGGGATGAGGCCCTTGTCCTCATCAACATGGGGACCTGGTGCTTTGAGGGGTCACAGACCCCCAAATCATCCTCCCAATGTTGAGGGCATGTGGCCTGCTCCACAATCTGATGGAATAGGGTGGCTGCTCTCTACTCTTCCATGATGACTGCCTCTGGAGGACATCCTGCCTTGTTGGGGTTGTGCCTCCCCCTCACTTTCCTCCTCTGCTCTATCCATTACCGATGTCATGTAAGTGACCTCATCATCATCATCCCCTCCATCCATTGGGGGAACATGACTGCCAATTTGTTGTTTATCAGTGTTCTTCCTTCTCTGTAGGCTCATGTTACTCCTTTCCACAACCTCAGAACCAACATCAGAATCAAGTAATGCCTGTGCATCCTCAAGAAGCAAGTGGCTGACACTGTGTTCAAATAATTCAGCTGACTCCTCCATGCATGATGCTGGGGCTATGGAAGGGGTAGCTGTGGACAAGGAGACAGAAAAAGCCACTCTGGCAGCTGCGGTGGACTGTGCACTAGTCTCAGCTTGGGTGATAGAGGATGAGGAGGATGGGGATGGTTTAGTAAGCCAGTCCACCACCTCCTCTGCATGCTGTGGCTGGATAGCATGGGCAACATCACTAAACAGAGGAAAACGTGCACTTCCTGAAGACAGACCAAGTCCAATTGAAGGTAATATACCGCTCCAGGTAGCAGTCCAAAGATTTCACCTCCCCTGCACTAGGTGGGTGCTGGCTCTGTATGCAAGATACAAGCAAATTAAAAAGATTTGGATAGCTGCACTCCAAGTTAACATCTTTATTTAATGGAGAACAGAACATACAGCGTACGGAGTCACAGATAAAATACTGAGGCGTTTCACACCTCTTTACCGGTGCTTAGTCATAGCTATGACTAAAAACAAAAAACAGCCAAAAGTAAATACCAATCCCATAATTGTTGTCAGATTAGAGCCTCCTACCTGCCTAGAGCCTCCTACCAACGAAACTCAAGAATTTTGCAATGAGTTATCGGATTTTTTTATCGACAAAATCGACAGCATTCGGGAAAATATCCAACAGAAAAATACAATCAACCGCATCCAAAAAGAGGAAGCCGATTCAAACATCGCACAACCACGGAACTTTTCACTGACCCCGATCGCCATAGAGACCACAAGAAACATCATCAGAAGCCTCCGAGACAGCACTTCACCCAACGATATCATCCCCACAAAACTTCTGAAAGAATGCTCCGACATCCTGGCACCCACTATAACACTACTCATAAATCAGTCATTCAAAGAAGGAATTGTTCCTAACTCCCTCAAGCAAGGCATAGTCAAACCCCTCCTAAAGAAACCCAACTTGGATCCAAGAAACCCCAACCACCGAAGACCGATAACTAGCTTGAACGCCATCTCCAAGATTATGGAGAAAGCAGTGGTACAACAGCTACAACTCCATCTGGACACACACAATCTCCTGGACCCTCTGCAATCAGGCTTCCGCCCGGGCCACGGCACAGAAACAGCTCTCCTCAAAATATGGGATGATGCCTTGGAAGCAGCAGATGATGGAGAATCATGTCTCCTGGTACTCCTGGACCTTAGTGCAGCATTTGACACACTGGATCACAACACTCTACTCACCCGCCTCAAAGAAGTAGCAGGAGTCACAGATTCAGACTTACTATGGTTCACTTCCTTCTTAGGAAATCGGTCACAGACAGTGAAACTTGGAGCCTTCACCTCTGAATCCCGTGCAGTCTCCTATGAAGTCCCTCAAGGATCACCTTTATCACCCGTGCTCTTCAACATTTACATCCGTCCACTCCTTAAAATCATCAGCAAATCAGACCTATGCTTCCACTCATACGCAGATGATACTCAACTCTACCTTCGGATCCCCGGACAAAAAGACCAATATCAGGAATTTGAAAAATGCCTCGCATTAATAGACGACTGGATGTCCACAAGCTCACTCAAACTTAATGGAACCAAAACAGAACTCCTTCTCCTAAATGCAAACCGGAAAACTAAATCTACGACACCATGGACTCCGCCCACCATCCTTGGACAGACCATCCCCCTAAGCATAAAAGCCAAAAGTCTCGGAGTCATCTTCGATTCAGAAATGTCAATGGATGCACAAATAGGATCAGTAGTCAGCGGATCCTACCGCCTTCTACGCCTGCTACGTAGACTCATCCCCTTCATCCCAGAAAAGGACAAAGCAATAGTGGTAGGAACAATCATCAACTCTCGACTCGACTACGCAAACTCCCTCTACATAGGACTACCTAAATTCCAGATTGCACGACTAAAAGTCGTTCAAAACACGGCAGCAAGATTAGTCACAGGAAAAAAACCATGGGAATCCATCTCCCCATCCATGAGGACCCTCCATTGGCTAACCATAAAGAATCGGATCACATTCAAGACCCTCTGCCTGACCCACAAATGCACACAAGGAGATGCTCCTCAATACTTATGCGAAAAAATACAACACTACACCCCCAATCGCAACCTCCGATCTAACAACCAAAACCTCCTCCTCGTCCCCAAATCCCGGTACAAGTCAAGGGGAGAACGAAGATTTGCAGTCCAAGGACCACGGCTATTGAACGCTCTACCTATGAACATCCGCTTGGAAAAAGACCATCGGGCCTTCAGGAAAAAACTGAAGACCTACCTCTTCTAAAAAGGAATCAACACAGGTCGGATCAAGCGCCTCGAGGCGATTCAGTTCGCAGTTGCAGCGCTATACAAATCATTCATTCATTCATAAGCGGGAGTGTGATTCTCACTGCCATTCCCGCTAATCACAAACGCCATAACTAACCGTAATCAAAGTCAGAATAGTGCCAAAACACAAAAGTTTAACCCCAATTCCAGTCAGAATAGTCCCGAAACACAAAAGTTTAACCCTAATTCCAGTCAGAATCGTGCAAAAACACAAAAGTTTAACCCTAATCCCACTTCTACTAGTCCCAAATTCATAACCCTAATCCCACTTCTACTAGTCCCAAATCCCTAACCCTAATACCACTTCTACTAGTCCCAAATCCCTAACCCTAATCCCACTTCTATTAGTCCCAAATCCCTAACCCTAATCCCACTTATACTAGTCCCAAATCCCTAACCCTGCCCACACTAGTCCCAAATCCCTAACCCTAATCCCGCCCCACTAGTCCCAAATCCCTAACCCTACTTCTACTAGTGCCAAATCCCTAACCCTAATCCTGCCCCAACTAGTCCCAAATCCCTTACCCTAGTCCCACTTCTACTAGTCCCAAATCCCAAACTCTTATCCTGCCCCCACTAGTCCTAAATCCCTAACCCTAACCCTAATCCCACTTTTACTAGTTCCAAATCCCTAATCCCATTTCTACTAGTCCTAAATCCCTACCCCTAATCCCACATATACTAGTCCCAAATCCCTAACCCTAATCCCACCCCACTAGTCCCAAATCCCTAACCTTAACCCATATCCCACTTCTATTAGTCCCACATCCCTAACCCTAATCCCACTTCTACTAGTCCCAAATCCCTAACCCTAAACATCAAAGTAAACATGTTTTGTTTGTCTTTAATCAATACAGCAATAAACAAATAGTCAGAATTGATAACAATGTGCAAGTATTTTGCAAATATATACTTGCAAACAAGAGAAAATATTCAAAGAAACAGAGTAATGATAATTTTATTTGATACGTTGAAGTTTTAAATCATATTTCCTTGCCATAAAAAGGGCTCATAAAATAATCTGACAATTCATCCCTAATTCTAAAACCCACTGTTGGACCACGAATATGAGGGAAATCAACAGGTTCCAAATTGTGAGCCAATGTGTCCTCAAAATTTACGCCATTTCTATCCCTTACCACATTGTGCAACACACATGCTGTCTTTATTAATTTGCATGCATTTTTGACATTGAGATTGATAGGTTTATGGAATATTTGCCATTTGTTGGCAAGAATGCCAAAGGTACATCCAACCAGCCTACGTGCCCGACAGAGACGATAATTGAAGATTATTTTCCGGTAGCTCTCTCTCTATGTGAGTACTGTGAATTACTGGTCGTCACTGACCTTCTTCCTGCTGCTTTCTGCAGCTCCAAATCCAAGCTTCTCCGATAGCTCCTGGAGCTCTCCGAGGCTCTCCAAGGCTCTCCAAGGCTCTTCTGATCTCTGCCGTTCATTTCCGAGGATGCCCCCGAAGGGAGGGTCACATGGTTATTGGCTTCCGCTATCAGCCTCCGCCGACACGCTGAAGCCCTCACCCGGACCCACTCCAGATCTCCTAGATTCGTCCTCGGCTCTGGTCTACGGCACCCCAAAGGTTGGTCTCTCGGGTTCTTGGTCTCTTTCGCAAACCCCCTAAAAGCAGGTATAATGAGCGGTATAGCGATGAGCAGTCTAGCAAACGATATGTTGAGGATTAATTGCGGCTCTCTGGGCTAGATTAGGTATCTTTGCCTCCGACTGTCCAAACAATCCTTACACAAGCTATTGCTGCAGCATGTCAGTCTCACGGAACAGCAATCTTGATCAGCAGCCTAGGCAGAAAAAAAATGTTTTACTATCCAAAGTCAAAACAACAAGGGCAAAAGATTTAATAGATGGAAACATGAAAAAATTACTGAAGTTCCGCTTTAAGGATGCTGGCAGTTGCTAGTTCCTTAAATATCGCATTGCCGGGACCAGTACGATACCACATGCATTTTTTTTTTCTTTAGTGAACTGACTTACACTCCTGTTTTAAGTGGTTTTTGCTGAGCGTTTTTGCTTTAGGCAGTAAATACCGAATAAGCAATAGTGTACTGACATTTTTTGGATTAAATGCAGTATTTGGAAAAACACCTAAATAAAGCATGCAATCTGGTTCTGTGAATGGAGCCCATATCTGATTTTAGTTTATAAAAGTATTACTGAAAATAAACTTAGAACACATTTCCAGCATGTTTGTATTTAAAATGTTTTATCTTTTTTCATGAGGAAAGTTCAGTACTGCATCAAGCTCAGGCCATTAAGGTCTTCTATTTGAATTTTTCAAATTCACTTGTTAATGCTAATATCGCCTAAAACAAGTTTGTTAAGGATATATGAACTAGGAAAAATAATTGTAACAAACTTCCAGCTTGAATCTCTCAATGCTCAAAAGTGCATAATCAGCATAAGCTTTAAAGCGGTGTTTCAGCTTCAAAAATTTTTTTTTTTAAAAGTCAGCAGCTAAAAAAAAGTCGCTGCTGACTTTTAATAAGTAAACTTACCCTCCCAGGGCGCCCGCGATGCCGTTCGTGGAGGCCGAGATGTCCCTCGGCGTTCCGGATCCAGCGCCGCCATCCTCAGTAAGGACAGCGGCTTCGCGCAGCCTACTGCGCATGCGCGAGTCGGCGCGCGGCCTACTGCGCACTGCGACTGCGCATGCGCTAGTGGGATTTGTGAATGGGGAACGCAATGTGTTGTGGGACACAGTTCCCATAACACACTGCGCCCCATTTACTAGAAGACGGAAGGAGAGAAGATCACCGCGGCGCTGGAGGAGGCAGATTAGGACAATCTGCCTAGAAACAGCCATTTCTGGTAAGTAAAAAAAAATATATATTTTTTTTTTTTTTCATTTGAAATTGTTACTAACATTTTTGAAAGTTTTTGTTTTCAGGGTGTCCCTCCACTTTAAGACTAAGCCATATTGAGTGTGAAATGTGTCAAGGCATTATATGAAACCTGTTATTGTTGCACCTTTTTAATAAATCATTTAGATGCTGTGAACAGTTTCATGAACCATTTCATATCGTTTCTCCAGTTTTTCAGTCAGGCAAGGCTGGGAAAATGTGAAACAGCAGTGGGTGGACTGAGTTGATTTTCTCTGCCAGCAGTGTTTATTGCTTTTTTTACAAATTTTGTGGGCACACATATAATTCAAGGACTGTAAATGAGGACAGTTCTATGTTAAGCGTAACTATGTTGAAACGTGTAGGAGATGAGTGTTACTAGCACTGATATATTCCATGCATTTGCTTTTGTACTTTAAATACTTAGTGTATTAGGTAATGAAAATATCAGAACAAAAGTTTGCTTGGTCATCAGTCTGCTGCTGCATGTTATAATTTAAAACAGATCCAAAAAAATACATGTTCCCCTGTTCCCCTGTTAAAGAAAGATCATGTCATACTGGCCAGACAGTCTGCAAAAATATGTATGAAACATTACTCATACAATCCATACGTATACAATTTCACTTGTATACAAAAACATCTGTTGATAAGAAAAAGTAATTTTCAACAATTACTAGTGAATTTGTAGAAAGATCGGATATTTAAACATCAATTGGCTAATCTACTAATAGTCTTCAAAACACATTATTTTTTTGATTTTCAGATGGTTACACAGTTTAAATGTTCTTGTGGTCTATCTTTCAGCCTATTGCATTAGTATGTGCGCCCCAAAGCTCAAACACACCCATGTGTGTTGGTAGAGTGGTGGATGGTGTCAGTAGGGAAGATGGTGTCAGTAGTTTTACATTTTTATTATTTTATTATTTTTTTACATTTTTTTAAATACTTTGTTTACAATTTTTTAAGGAGCCCTGTTGGGGGCCTTTGGTGAAATTTTAGGGATCTAAAATTTTGAGACAGAGAAAGGGGCTGAGAACAGATTTCCTAGTTCCTTTCTCTGCAGCCTCAGCTGCACTGGACAGTGAATGAATGGGAAGTGCTCTGTACTGAGCGGCTTCCTGTTAATTCACACACTGAAGCATAGGAAACAATTTCCTATGCTTCAATTATGAATGAACACATAGAGTGATCGCTACAGATCACTCACTGTGTTCATTCCAAAAACGAAGGGGCCAGGAAATGACGCATTTATGAGCCCCTTCACCCTCTCTCCATCCTGAAACATCCCCTGCAGCAGCCGGCAGGAGAGAAGGAAAGCCTGCAGCGCTGTGGTTGGGGTGTGGGGGCATTCAGCAGGGAGAATCTGCACCACACGGTGTGAGTAGGGTGTGCGCACACCTGGTACACCTGTGTTCTTTGGGCTTAAAATTGGAGTGCCTAATCATTGAAGTAAAGCAGTATTTAGCTTTCTATCTGTTCTTTTACTGTAATCAAAGCTGTTAGTGGCATGCATTTAGCACACTTTGCTATTTGTTTCATGACATGAGTTCGACTCGAACATTGCCTGTTCGCCTGTTCACCGAACAGCGAACAATTTGGGGTGTTCGCGGCAAATTCGAAAAGCCGCGAGCACCCTGTAAAAGTCTATGGGAGAAATCTCAAGTGCTAATTTTAAAAGCCTATATGCAAGTTATTGTCATAAAAAGTGTTTGGGGACCTGGGTCCTGCCCCAGGGGACATGTATCAATGCAATTTTTTTTTTTAAATGGCCGTTTTTTCAGGAGCAGTGATTTTAATAATGCTTAAAGTGAAACAATAAAAGTGTAATATTCCTTTAAATTTCGTACCTGGGGGGGTGTGTATAGTATGCATGTAAAGGGGCGCATGTTTCCCGTGCTTAGAACTGTCCCTGCACAAAGTGTCATTTTTGCAGGAAAAAAAGCTATTTAAAATCACTTGCAGCTATAATGAATTGTCGGCTCCCGTAATACAGAGAACAGTCATTGAAAGTCATTGATAAAAAAAAAAGCGTGGGGGTCCCCCCAAATTCAATTACCAGGCCCTTTAGGTCTGGTATGGATATTAAGGGGAACCCCAGGTCAAATTTAAAAAAAAGTCACATGGGGTTCCCCCTAAATATCCATACCAGACCCTTCAGGTCTGGCATGGATTTTAAGGGGAACTCCATGCCAAATAAAAAAAAATGGCGTGGGGGCCCCCCTCAAAATCCATACCAGACCCTTATCCGAGCACACAACCTGGCAGGCCGCAGGAAAAGAGGGGGGAACCGTACCAGGCCACATGCCCTCAACATTGGGAGGATGCTTTGGGGGTCTGTGTCCCCTCTAAGCACCATGTCCCCATGTTGATGAGCAGAAGGGTCTCTTTCCCACAACCCTTGCTGGTGGTTGTGGGGGTCTGCGGGTGGGGGGCTTATCAGAATCTGTAAGTTCCCTTTAACAAGGGGACCCCCAGATCCCGCCTCCTCCCCCCTGTTTGAAATGGTAAGGGGGTACCTACCATTTCACAAAGAAAGTGTAAAAAATTGTTAAAAAAACACACAGACACCGTTGGGAAAAGTCCTTTATTAAAAATAAAAAAATTTAAAAAAAATTCCAGCGGTGGTAATCCACTCTTGCTATCCAGCGATGGGTGGTCTCTGCTCCAGGCTCCAGCGATGGCTAACCTCTTCCGACATCCAGCGCAGCGCGTCCTGTTTCCATGGAGACACTGAGGGAATCCGTCTTAGCAGAAGAGGAGCGGGCCACTCCGTCACCTGACCCCGCCCCCCTCTGACGCAACGCAAGTGGGAAGCTGTGATTCCCCTGTGACGTACGGGTAACCCCGCCCCCTCTGATGTAACGGGAACCCGCATTACATCAGAGGGGCGGGGTCACCTGTACGTCACTGGGAAAAACTAGCTTCCCCCTTGAGTTGCGTCAGAGGGGGGCAGGGTCAGGTGACGGAGTGGCAAAATAGCAATAGACCTAGAAAAAGGGAACCACTGTAAACTTGAAATCCTGTAACACCCACCTGGTGATCTTTAAGTTCTTGTTTTTATTGTGTGTCATCCAGATAAGGGAGGGCATGATCTGATTCCAGCTTGAAGTATCAGCCCAACAAGTAGCACTGGAGTATCTCCAATGCACACTTTATTGTGAACAATCACTTTCTACAGTAATAATACAGAAATTGTTTTTTTCTTTACGAAAGTGAGTTTCTGGTTCAAGTACAAACAGTTTGCTGTTTGTCTCCAATTAGCTGGGAAAGAACCCTTCTTGCCCCAGTTCTGAAGCACCTGTTTGCACCAGGAACCTTTTATGAAAGTCCCTGGCTATGAGGACTTGTTCCTGGCACAAAGCCTGCTTCAATTGGAAGAATGCTTCTTCTGCCTTAGGGAATGACAGTGTTTTTTTTTTCCCTTTGTGAGGTGTGTCAAAGGCACATCAAAGCAGGCGAGGTGAGTATAAATCTCCTGAAATATCCCACAATGCTTAAAAAGGAGTGTATTTGCGTTTTTGGGAGCTTGCATCAAGTGTAGAGCTTTTAAGGATACCGCCACTTGATTTTTCTTTGTTTAAGGGCTGATCTTGCCCATTTTTATTTTAAAAAAATCCAGCAAGCACACATGAGTTTCCCTCGGAGGGGTATCCAGAATTTCAATCTTGCTTCAAAATAAATGACATTCAGCCCTTCTGGCTTGTAAACGCAGTATTCCTGCTCTGGACTTACCCTTCAGGCCTTGGTCTGTCTGTCAGACTGGACGCTCAGCAACACAGCTAGCAGCTGTATGCTGCACTGGCTCCCACCTCTCTCCTAGGTGGAGCCCTCCTGACTCCTGGGCCAGACCTCCTGTCTGCCAGGGTGGAGCCCAGAACCCTAGTTAGGTTGGTACTTTAAGCCCACCACACAGCTGACTCAGGACTTCCACCTTGTTTAGCTGGGGCCCTCCAACTGCTCCAGCTTGCGGTGCATCCACCCCATATCAGCCCAGCAATGCGGGGAAAAAACAGGGACAGACCTAATTCAGAGACAGTGTCCTCAGTCCGGAAACCAGGGATGTCTGGTCACCCTAGGCTAGTGGCCAGCAGGCCGCACAGGCTATGGCTAGTAGGCCCAACAGGTCATGGTGAGCTCCCAGCAGGACCCAAAGGCCAGCGACCAGCAGAACCTACATGCCAGAAGCCAACAGGACCCACAGGTCAGTGGCCAGAAGAACCTACAGCCCTACAGCAGGACTGACAGGTGGATGGGCACTGGTCTGGGGCAGGGTAAATAGGGTGTATGGGGGGATAGATGAGATTTGGGGTTCAGCTGTGGGTGTCAGGGTCTCTCACCTCAGCGATGTCAGATGCTCGTGCAAGTTCCAGCTCAGCAGGTCCTTGTACGGCCTCCTCCGGTCCTGGGGGTGTGATGCTCCTGTCCTGGGGTCAAGTAAACTTGCAGTCCGAGCCAGTCATGTGGATCCCGACTCCCTGGCGTGCCCTGCTGCCTCTGCCTGCCTCCAAGATTTGGGAGTGGTAGTTTCCTGGCTGCGTTACGCTGCTCTCAGTTCTCCACCCACCGGGAGCTTGAGCGCGCATGGACTACAACTCCCAGAATGCCACAGTGTGCAGCCGGCCGCTGTGGCAATGCCCCTGGCCCAACTTCCTTAGAGAAAAAATAAATCATCAGCAGGCAAGCGGCCTGCCGTTTTGCATATAAGTTGGGACAGCCTGGGGGGAAATTGCCATCGTGCCCCTTGGCCCAGCCCGCCCCTGTGTGTGTCTTTAGGTGTACAAAAGATAGAGTATTTTCGCCAGTGAGTTTCATGTTAGTAATAGACTAGTAATTAAATTTTTATACAACCCATACAGTTGCCACCATATTTTCCAAGAATTTCATAAATAGCAAAAAGGTGTTTGGGGTCCAACACATGTTGATACTCTTGTAGTTCAACAATTTTTTATAAATTATAATGATGATAACTTACCTATAAATTCATCTTGCATATTCTGTTGGGCCTATAATGGAGGTTTTCATGCTGTGAAAACTTATTTTTATCTGATAAAATCAAAAATATTTAACAGTCTATAAACAAGTAGTACCTAACTAATTTTCGAATATTCGATTCTCATTGATATTGATTTGAATCAAATTCAATTCAAATATGTTTCTAACACAGACAAAAAGTTTTCATTGAATTGAAAACGAAAGAATAAAACTACCGTATTTATCGGGGGAAAGTCGTGGGAAAGTCGTGGGTGCATGTTATACGCCGACCCCCCCCCCCCCCCCCCCCCCCCCCCCCCCCCCCAAAAAAGTGTAAAAAAAAAATCAAACACCGCCAAAAAACAGCGACCACGTCGAAAAAAAACGAGTGCAGCCGAAAAAAACGAGAGCCGCCGAAAAAGACCGATCTGTCTGTTCGGCTCTGCTCGCAGTCCCACCTCCCTGCGCTCGCTTCCGAAACAGCAGGGAGGCGGGACTGCGAGCGGAGCCGAACAGACGGCTCGGGCTTTTCTGGCTCCGCTCGCAGTCCCGCCTCCCTGCGCTCGCTTCCGAAACAGCAGGGAGGCGGGACTGTGAGCAGAGCCGAACAGACGGCTCAGGCTTTTCCGGCGGCGTGGTCTTTCTAGGCGGCAAATTCAAATGTGGACAAGTTGCAAATGACGCTGGCAAGCTGCAAATGACACTGACAAGCTGCAAATCACACTGGGCAAGCTGCAAATCACACTGGGCAAGCTGCAAATCACAATGGGCAAGCTGCAAATGACGCTGGGCAAAGCTGCAAATGATGCTGGGCAAGCTGCAAATGACGCTGACAAGCTGCAAATCACACTGGGCAAGCTGCAAATGACGCTGGGCAAGCTGCAAATCACACTTGGCAAAGCTCTAAATGACGCTTAAATGTAAGTGTTTTTTTCCCTAAACTTCCCTCCTAAAACTTTTTTTCCTTAAAATGCCCTCCTAAAACTTGGGGTGCGTGTTATACGCCGGTGCGTGTTATACGCCGATAAATACGGTAATTATGAAAACGAATCATTCTAACACATTATAACTTAACAAATCCATTGTAAACTAAACAAAACACTTTTGTTTTTTTGATGTCTGGGCTGTGCAGGCTCCTAAACTGTTTAAATGTTGTTATCCTCGAGGCATATATAAAAGATAAGGCTGAATAGTGCTTTATCGTTTTAAAACTTTTTTAAAACATATTTATTAAAAAAAAATTATCCAGGGTACTCACACTTTTCTGGTGCTTGTAGCGCACCACTCTGTATCTCCTGTGGGGGAGAAAATGTACATACGGCCTCATTTGATATTTTTTCTGTCAGATACAGAGTGGTGCGCTACAAGCACCAGAAAAGTGTAAGTACCCTGGATGAATTATTTTTAATAAATATGTTTTAAAACGCACTATTCAGCCTTATCTTTTATATATGCCTTGAGGGTAACAACATTTGAACAGCTTAGGAGCCTGCACAGGGTGGTTCAACTGCATTGTTAGACCAAACTTTGTGCGGTCACACGCCCTGAAGTGAGGATAATCACATGGGGGGGAGCACTTCGGATAAGTTTGGAGCACTATCACAAGGATTCTACTATATTGAAAATTCTATAAGGACATTGATTGAAGATTTTTATTATTCACTTTTGGTTATTATATTCAATTGATTATATACTATTGTATTTATATATATATATATATATATATATATATATATATATATATATATATATATATATATATATATATATATATATATATATATATTTATATAGATATATATATATATATATATATATACATCATTTGCACATTAGCACTTTATTGTTATAATGCATTATTCACTATTTAAATATTATTTGCACTGATTATACCATATTGCACAGGCGCATAAAAGGGGTTCTTTTGCAGAGCACAGCACGGCACATTAGTTTCTTTCATAATAATTAGCACAACTACATGGGATGTGATTAGTGCCAGCAGCTGAAAATACAGCAATTTTATAAAAGGATATTCAAGTGAATAATACTGGTAGCTTGTAAAACGAATACAATGTTGTAGGCCACAAATAAAATGAAACAGGATCAGTACAGACCCAGGTAAAACACGACTTAAATTTTGTAATATCACTTTACCTTCAATGGTCAAATATGACACTGAAAGTGTGTCTCTGACTTTCACTTTAGACTGGTTTAACCGTTAAACAAATTGTATATTTAGGAAAAGAAAGGGTAAAATTAAACCCTAGAAATGTTGTATTATTTAAGTATTAGAAGCTATATTATAATTGTGGAAAAAGTAACCCACAGACACATGCTTGCAATGTCTGTGAAAATTAGGGGATTTAGTTCCCTCTAGATGTATTTCCTTTCACTTAATTGTAGGTTGGGAGGGCTTAAAGTATTGATATTAAAGGAAACAGAAAGGGCGTGCGTCTGCAAAACGTAGATTTCCATTCAGTTGACCGTCGACTAGTCTGGCCATGGTTTAAAGCTTAGATGCTGATGAAGGCTGTGATTGTGAATATTTCAAAGAATTGCAAGTTTAAAAACTTAGTATTAAACAATTGGGTTTTATAACATATCATATCAACATATAAGTGAGTATTAAGTAAAGTAGCATCAAATGCAAATGGAGCCCTCTGTGATTTAACTTAGTCCCTGCAATGTTGCTAAGGGGTATTAGAGATGAGAGAATGTCATAAATTCCATTCTGATGATAATTCACCTCATTTGCTCTCTCAACCTGATTTTTGGAAAGATAATCTAAACTGTCTGGTTATGGGTTTGTGTAGTGTTACAATTTAGCTAAACGTCCATCAGTAAAGTACTACTTTTTCATGTTTTCGACAGCATCATCATCACATCACTTGGAGCAGTGCTATAGCTAAATATAAAAAGTATTTGTAAAGCCAAAACTTTTTATTTTTTGTTTTGGATAGATTTTATTTTTGTTTTTTGCTGTTTTTGTCTTTCAACGAGATGTCCTTTCACTAGACATGTGGGCCATCAATAAATTTGTTTAGTTTCGTTCCGTACAAAAATGAATTTGTTTTTTTTTCGTTAGATTCGTAAACTTTTCGCAAAATAACGAAAGTTTGTTATGATGAGTTTATCATTATGAGGGGCTCCCACCATCCCTGTGCTGTGCTGACTTCCTCTGATTGGTCAACAAAACACCAGTCACGTTTCTGTTGTAACGGAATTTGTATCCGAAATTCCGAAATTCGTGAACAAAATTTCGTATTTCGTATAAGATTCATAAGCATAGAAATTCCCATAGGGTTCCCACCATTCCTGTGCTGAGTTCCAAGGTCTGTACACCTGCTGTGTCCATTATGAGGGGTTCCCACCATCCCTGTGCTGAGTTCCCGGGTCTGAGTGTACACCGGCGGTGCCCATTATGAGGGGTTCCCATCATCCCTGGGGTTTTAACTTTTAGGTTCGTTAACTTTTTGTTACAATTACGAATTTTCGTTATGATGAATTTATCATTATGAGGGGTTCCCACCATCCCTGTGCTGTGCTGACTTCCTGGGTTTTTAACTTTTAGGTTTGTTAACTTTTCGTAACAATTATGAATTTTCCTTATGATGAATTTATCATTATGAGGGGCTCCCACCATCCCTGTGCTGTGCTGACTTCCTGGGTTTTTAACTTTTAGGTTTGTTAACTTTTCGTAACAATTACGAATGTTCCTTATAAATTTGGTATTTCGTACAGAATTCGTATGCCTAAAAATTTGTATTTCGGATTCGTACGAATGTACGAATTTCGGGAAATTCGTATGAATTTTCTATTTGTACGAAACTAATCGCACATGTCTACCTTCCACTTCCTGTCCCAGAAACATGGGAAATAAGAAGAGATTTGTCCAAACTGAGGAGATACCCCCTCTTATGCCCCGTACACACGGTCGGATTTTCCGACGGAAAATGTCCTATCTGACCATGTTGTCGGAAATTCCGACCATGTGTGGGCTCCATCTGACTTTTTCTGTCTGAATTTTCGACAGAAAAAGTTTGAGATCCTGCTCTCAAATTTTCCTGCTCTCAAATTTTCCGACAACAAAGTCCTATTGGACTTTTTCCGATCGTGTGTAGCGAATTCCGACAGACAAAGTGCCACGCATGCTCAGATCACATTACAAGACCAAAGCTATTGGCTACTAGCCTCTACGTAGTCCCGTCGTACGCAACGAACGTCACCACGTTCAGGATGATCGGATTTTGTGGTCGGAATTTCCGACCGTGTGTACGGGGCATTAGAGTGTTTTCACTCAGGTCTCCACTACCTTTCTGTTCCTATGACAACTCAAACATTTTGTATTTCACTTTCTGTATTAGTGAAAGTGGCCACCAGTCCAATAGTGGGGTAACAGACAGTGGTTCTAACCTTTACTCAATCTATCCAAACTTTAAAAAAAAGAAAAGATTTAGCCATTACATACACTTCAAGAATTTCCAATATTAGATCAGGTTGATATACAGTAGCGTTAATAAATATTTATTTAGTAGATTTCTTTATGGGGTGCAGCAGCAACATGGCAAATTATCAAGAACTTTCCATCATTGACTAAGCAGGGAATTTAAAGATGAATCATTATTTTTTACAGCTTATTGAAGGGATGAGCATTACCAACAGCCATAGTTTGCTATTGACAAACTCAGAAAAAAACTGCAATTGTAAGCTTGCTTTGAGCTCTTCTTTGTCAAAGATTTTTATTGATTTTCAAATAAAAGACAGAAACAATAAATAGCAAAAAAGGAAAAATAATAAGGTGCATTTCATATATTCATTGTCACATATGAAGTATCATGTAATTTAAATAAAAGTAAATAACAACATGTGTATTATGCAGTTTAAAGAATAGAATAATAGGTCAGAAATCCGACACTGTGAAAATGTCTAATAAACAATGTTTCATGGGTACAATGAGCAACCCTGGATCCCTACTAGATACGTTATAGATATGCCTCCAGACCATTTTACCACCCCTAATGGGTACAAACTGTGGTAAAATGGGGGCAATTTAAACGAACAGGTATTATCATAACTTAAGATAGTATTAAGAGTACATAGAGAGAATTAGTATCTTAAGGACAATGAATAGCGAATGAGTATAAGCATAACTATTGTTTACAGTGTATTTTAACTTCAGGGTAAACAATCTGAAAAATAAAACATGTTGGTATTAGATGTAGGCAGTTATAATGTCAAATCAATGAATTTAGTTAATATATTCCATAGTAAAACTAAAGAGCTAAAAAATGTGAGATAGAAAAGAAGAGGGAGGAAAAAGTAAAATAAAAGGAGAAAAAAGAAGAGGAAAGAGGGAAAGAGTTTCTCCAGGTGGTGATCTGCATATCAAATAAGACAATGTAGTTCATCTGATAAAATAATCAAATAACTATTGAGGTAACAGTAATGACTGGTCGAAGTCAGGGGGAAGGTAATGTTTTACCCACGGTTGCCAGATTTTTTTAAAGTTATCAATCTTATTGTCTTCTATGGCCGACATTTTAGCATGAGTTAGAGCTCTATTCATTCTATGTTTGGCTTCCGCAACTATCAGAGTTTTGGATTTCCATGCTTTAGCTATAGTTTGTTTAGCGGCAGTACTAAGCTGGAGGAACAGCTTAAATTGAGGAAGCGTTAGCGTTGGAGGTTTCAGGTTCAGAAGAGCCATGGCTGGATCTAGAGGTATAGAACATTCTAGGGCTTTGGAAGCCAAAGCAAAAATATTTGTCCAAAACTCTTGGACCACCGGACATTGCCACCAGATGTGGAAATGGGTACCTGGGGAAGGACAACCTCTGAAGCAGTTGTTAGGATAATTCGGGGTGAATTTGGCTATTCTAGCAGGTACTAGGTACCATCTTGCTAAAACTTTAAAGTTGGTTTCAACAGCGTGACAATTAGGGGAAGAGCTTTTTGTAGCTTGCCATACTTTGGACCAGTCATTAATGTCAAAAACTCTGTTCATATCTACTGCCCATTTATCTGCGTAGGGAGGTAAAACATCCTTAGGGGGAGTTGTAAGCTGCTGGTATATCGAAGAGATAACCCCTCTAATGTGTGGATCACTTTTGCATATACGTTCAAATTGAGACATCTGGTTAAGCGGTGTGCCAACATTTAGGAGAGGAGCGTAAAAATTCTTAATTTGCAGGTATCTAAAGGTTTCCGATCTTGGGAGTCCATGAGTGTCACATAGTGTTGGGAATTCCATGATGGTGGAATTATGACATAGTTGATATAATCTAGATAAATTTAAAGTGGACCAAGCAGAAAATGACTTTGGATACCTCCATGCTGGGTAGAAGGCTGGGTTTCCAAGGAAAGAGAGAAGAGGATTATGTGGAGATTGAAGGTTGGAAGGCTTACCAAATTTATCCCATATTGATAAAGAATGCTTCGTGATGGGATTAGAGATATGTGACCTATCTGTGCGTTGAATCCATAGTATATTTGCAATAGAGATAGGGTCACAGTCTACAGATTCAATCAATATCCATAGGGGTGTTTCTACGTTAGAATGATATTTCGTAAGGATTGAGAGTTGGGCAGCCGAATAATAGGAAGCAAAATTTGGTAAGCCTAGCCCTCCCCTCTGTTTACTTAGATATAATGTGGCCATAGGTATCCGTGGTTTGATTTTCCCCCAGATGAAGGCCGAGACTCTACGTTGCAATATTCTGAGGAAATATGCTGGTAGTGGGATAGGCAAAACTCTAAACAAATAAAGAAATTTCGGTAAAATTGACATTTTTATTGCATTAATCCTTCCCAACCAGGATAATGGGAGAGAGGACCATTGTTTCATGAAGTTAGTAACTTGTTTCAGTAGAGGGAGGTAGTTGACTCTAAATAAATCTTTGAGTGAGGTTGTGAGCTGAACACCTAAATAGGGTAGTTGATTAGAAACCCAGTGAAATGGTAAAGTAGATTGGAGATGTAGGAGATCTGTTTGTTCTAAAGATATGTTAAGTACATTTGATTTGGTAGGATTGACCTTAAGTCCAGAAATTGTAGCAAATTTGTCAAGTAGGTTTAGTAAATTTGGAGCAGATATATGTGGATGAGTTAGGAATATGAGAATATCGTCAGCGAAAAGGCATAATTTATGGTGAAAACCTCCTAATTCAATACCCTTGATATCTTGATTACTCCTAATTAACTGTGCCAACGGTTCAATAAGGAGGGCAAAAAGTAAAGGGGATAGGGGACATCCCTGTCTCGTACCTCTACAAATGTTCATCATTGCGGATTTATAGCCGGCATATTTAATGTATGCTTTAGGGCTATCGTAGAGCGAAGAGATCCATTTCAGAAAATGATTACCAAAACCCCATTTTTGTAACGTATACTGCATATAAGGCCAGGTGACAGAATCGAACGCTTTCTTAATATCCAAAGATATAAGACATGAAGGAATATGTCTAGATTTAGCTGCGTTCATGAGTAGAAGAGCACGTCTGATGTTGTCACCTGCCTGCCTTTTTGGCATAAAGCCGGTTTGATCACGGTGTATCAATTGACCTATAATATTGTTGAGGCGGGTAGCTAATATCTTAGCTAATAATTTAATGTCAAGGTTGAGTAGTGATATAGGGCGATAATTTGCCCAAGCAGTTGTGTCTGTGTGTGGTTTAGGAATCATTACTATAATGGAGGTGAGTGTTTCTGTGCGGAAGGAATGATTTTCAAGGATGGAATTGAAGGCTCTGGTCAGGATCGGCGCTAGTATATGTGAGAACTGCTTATAGTATAATGCTGAGAATCCGTCAGGGCCTGGTCTTTTATTGAGTTTTAGTTGATTGATCGCATTCAGGACTTCCGGGGTAGTTATTTGGCGCTCAAGATTATCATGTTGTGATTGATCAAGGGTGGGAAGGTTAATATTGGAAAACATAGTATCTGCTTTTGATTTGTCAAACCCTTGGCAAGAGGAATATAGTTTAGATAGTTTGGAATGAAATACCTCCAGTATTTTTACCGGATTGCTAGTATATCCGTCACGTGTAGTCCTAAGTCTGAAAGAGGACTGCACTTTTTGTAACATTTTTAAACTACGTGCCATGGGAGTGTCAGGTTTGTTGGCTTTGAGATACTGGATATGTTGGCGTTTACTCATAAGCTTGTCGGCTGAATCTGTTAAAAAAAGGTCTAGATCCAGTCGTGCTTTATCAAGCTTTGTATGGTTATCAGCAGTTGGAGAGGATTGAAAAACTGAGTGGCATGTGTTAAAAGCATTTTCCAGTTTTGCGAACATAAGCTTACGCTCTCTTTTGAGTGTTGAAGTTAGACGGATAAGATTTCCTCGAATGACAGATTTATGAGCTTCCCATAATGTCAGGGAAGAGACATCGCCTGTATCATTAGAGGAGATGTAATCAGACAGCGCTCTTTCAATTAGCGATCTATGGGACGGATGGGTTAGTAGAGTATCATTTAGGTTCCAGGTTGTATCGTGGGATCTGGGTATAGTTGAGGTTAGGGCTTTGAGCTCTTCAATGCCCTGACATGTGGTACACATTACTAGCTTAAAGGTTTAACCACCAAGCAGAATTTAAAGTGTTAATCAACTTAGGCAGCATTTCCACAGGGTTTCCACTACATAGATCTTCTCTCCCCCACAGAAACTTTGTGTTCATCTCCACAAATTAATAATTGCTTACAAGATAATCATCCCACAGTTTATTCCTGCAAATTAACATCATCTGGTTTCCCCAAGGTTTGAAAGAGACTGTCTGTTAAAGCAGCTGCTTTAACAAACCACTGCAGAAGCATCCTTAGACCAGCTCCTCAGGAAACCTATGAGTGCAAGCAAATACCCTTTTAGAAGGAAAGTGGCTTTCCTTGGAGCTTCAAAACACATATAAAGTAAAGTGATCTGGAAAAAAGTGAACTCATTACACAATCTCATGCTTTTCCTCAAGGTTGCTGTGAAAAAAAAACTCTTGTGATTGTTCACGCGGCACACAAGAGTCTGGTTTAATTATCTAATACAGGAAATACACAAATAAACCAGAAACAGCATATTCAAATAAATAACCAAATTGTGGGGTCTTCCCCAAATAGGCCACAAACGTCCCAGATTCCTGTCACCCGCATTATCACATTATCATTATCACCCGTATTATCTGTCCATGGGAGTGGATGCTTTCTCATACCAGTGACACGGCAGTCTGACTTATGCTTTTCCTCCCCTACCTCTCATTATGAGATTCTAGACCAAGTATCTAACAGAGAAAAAAAACAGTTGTTGCCATTCTCCCATACTGGCCAAACAGTTCCCCCTGGCTGTCCATTTCAGTGTGTGCCCTCTAATTCCTTTTTTTTACTGCTTGCCATCCAGCCCACAGTAATTATAATGTGGGCAGGCAGCACAGCCAGGCACAATCATATACCTATATACGTTGCCAGCTGATGGGTGCCCTGCGGGCTGCTCTCATCACTGCTGTGTTTGCCGGAAATATCGGATTGCAACTCCCAGGAACCAGCCGCTTTGAGCAGCCGGGGTATCACGTGATCGCTATGCAATCACATGATCACAATGTAAACACAACTGTGATAGATGGGTGCTTTGTATTGTAATGTTGTGATTGTCTCACAGCTATCACATTGTACCTGGGCCAATCACAGCACCCTGTATCATGTGGACCAATCACAGACCACAATAGTAATCACAGATGTTATGAATGTAACCCATTCATGACAGTTCAAAAAATTGCTGTTACAGTGATCATCACTGTAACAGCAAGCATAGTGTAAAAAACAAAAAAGACAAATCCCTGATCAACCCCCCCGAAGTAGTACAGTGTCACTATGGTAACACGGAACTACTCTGATTAAAATAAGTAATGAAAAAAGTAAAAAGATTTTTTTTTTTAAATGTTAAAAAAAAAAAAAATGTACCCACTTGCCAACCGCGCTATAGCCGAATGATGGCTACAGCACGATCAACCTGCTCTGGAAGGGCATCTATTGACATCCTCCCAGAACCATGCCCCCTGATTGCTAGTTATTTCCCACACGTAGTCTGCCATGGAGTCTGTCAGGAAAACTTAAAATTTATTATCAATACTTACCGTAATTTTCCTTACCTTCATTTTTACTTACCGTAATTAAAGTCCTGATGGACTCCATGGCAGAGTTCCCACCCATAGGTCAAAGAGTTGGCTAGTAACGGAATGCAGTCTCTAGTGGTGACCTCAAATTTATGGGAGTGGGGTCCTATAGCATTGGAGAGGAGGCAGGGTTAACCCACAAGTAGTCTGCCATGGAGTCCATCAGGAAAGGTAAATTACAGTAAGTATTGATAATAAATTTTCCGTTTTATTCATCAGTTTAGGCCGATATATATATTCTTCTACATACTTTTGGTTAAAAAAATTGCAATAGGCGTATATTGATTTGTTTGCGCAAAAGTTATCACGTCTACAAACTATGGGATAGATTTAGGGTCCTTTATTATTTCTTATTGTTTTTACTGATAATGGCAGCAATCTGCGTTTTTTTTAGCGGGACTGCGATATCGCGGTGGACAAATCTGCCCCCAAATCCCACTTTTTGAAAACCAGTGACATTATTACATTGATCAGTGATATAAATTGCAGCAATAAAAAATCATTACATGCATTTAATGCATTTACAAATGACAGCTAATCACAAATAAATGCAGGTTTGACAGTATCAGCAAGAATGTAGCCTAAAAAATAAGGGGATGTGCTTCATCCATACCAAACCCGTATCCTAGATTAGGATCTTGTGTGGATTATAAGGTGGTTTCACAATAAAAGTCAACCTACATCCTAGCAACCGATGATGTCAGTTGCTAGGACTCCAGCGGCTTCACAAACCTTGGTAGCTATGGCGCAATATGACAACCAGTGACTAAAGTCTAAATAAAAAAAGAGAGTAAGGTACTCCCAAAACTAATACCGACCTTTATTCTTGAGGAGGGTCTGGTATGCATTTCTAAGGGGAACCTCACAAAAAAAAAAACATTATGGGGTCCTCCAAAATGAAATACCAGACACTTATATGAGCATGCAGCCTTGTAGGCAAGGAAAGGGGGTAGTAAGTGTGTGCTTCTACCCTCCTGAGCCACATCAGATCACATGCCCTCAACATGTGGAAGGTACCTCGCCAGGGGAAAAAAATAAAAAAACATGAAAAGTAAGTAAACACACTGATAGAGTGATAACGTGCTTTAAAGGGAAAAATAAATCTCTACGTGTAAACTATTGTCATTATGTTGTCTAGTGATGTACAGTAGATTCACATCAATCACAATGATTGATAGCCATCGACCATAGACGGTCAGAGAATGCGGGCATACTACAGGAAATGGTCAGAGACTGCGGACATACTACACGAGACGGTCAGAGATTGCAGGCATACTACAGAAGACGGTATGAGACTGCGGGCATACTACAGGAGATGGGCAGAGACTGCGGGCATACTACAGGAGATGGTCAGAGACTGCTGGTATAATACAGGAGGTGGTCAGAGACTGCGGCCATACAGGAAATGGTCAGAGATTGCAGGCATACTACAGGAGGTGGTCAGAATTTGCGGGCATACTACAGGAGACGGTCAAAGATTGCAGGCATACTACAGCAGACGGTCAGAGATTGAGTGCATACAACAGGAGATGGTCAGAGATTGCGGGCATACAACAGGAGACAGTCAGAGACTGCAGACATGGCGCAAGAGATTAGGAGAAACTACAGGCATAATAAAGACGATTTCACACTTAAATCTGATGTGGCTGACAGCAGGGGTCCAGGGCGTCCCTGTTCTCTGTTTCGGGGGCAAATCAGGCCCATTTTTTTTGCCTGAATTCAGACCTGAAAAGATGCACAGGACAAATGACAGCTCTAAGTCCTTTAGTTTTATTGGTCAATGATGTCATCTGGGATTAGGGTGACCACATCTCCAAACTGCCATTTAGGGACACCCCCCACCCAGCATGCACCAATCAGTGACGTCACATGGGTTCATTGCCACCCTGTTATGTCGCTGGGTGGCCCCACCCTTACCTATTTAAGAAATGTCACTCGGCTTACAATGCAGTCGGCGGGTGGCCATGCTCGAGAGTGGAGAGCGGAGAGACAGAGCCAAAGACGCACAGGACCCCTGTGCAATTCACTCCGCACCCGCCCCTGAGATGTGTGAACCGGATGTGAGGATGGAGAATAAGATCCAGGTTGTATTGTGGCCAGGGAGAGAAACGGTAGTGGGACAGGAGCTCCAATGAAAAAGATTCTATCGCCACACTCAGCCACGCCCCTCCAGTTCTCCTAAGCTCTGCACCAGGATATCACTGGATGTGCGCTCAGCCCACTCCCCAGACAGATAGTTGGCAACCCTGCGCCCAGGTCCCCTGGGACAGGGGTATACAGGTGTATCAGCTGTACCCCACTGATGGTGGCCCTGGGTAAGAGATCGCAAGCTAGCTGGGGAGCAGATAGAGACCCGACGCTCTTTCAGCAATCTTCCATTCCCGTTGCGCACCAAGCCAGGCTCCGGCTGTGGCAGGTTCATTCCGGGACACTGTATTGTCCTGGAATGAAGGTGCCCAGGACCTGGGACAGACCTGAAAAATGCGGGACTGTCCCAGACAAATTGGGACACGTGATCACCCTATCTGCGACACCCCACACCTTTGTTTAAATTATGTTGTGGGCTCAATTCAAAATCTGTCATTTTCAGAGAGCAGCAGTTGGGAGTGGACATGTTGGGATTGTTCATATGATTGGCATGGATCTACATTGCTAGATGATGTAATTTATGATTTTTTTTTGATGATGCAGTTATTGTACTAGTGCCTGTTTTCTGCTAATTTTGTTATATTGGTGTTCCTACACTTAAAAGGGTTTACATTGTTTTATGCAGTTTGTTGCAGTGTCAGGATGTTTTCTCTACTCATTCAACTGAAGAGGGGCAGTCAAGGTCCTCCATTTTATAGTGGGCTTCTGTATTTTTGACCTACTCCCCCAAAGACTTCTCCCCACAGGTCCTCCCCCCATATACCTGCCAATGCCATGCTCACTTCTTCCCCTTTCTTAGCCAGCCAGGCTGCATAATTGGATAACAGCCTTGTGTAAAAAAAAAATTCTTGATTTGTTGCATTGTTTTCCCCCTCAAGAAGGGTCTGGGCTAAGGGTCTGGTCTTCATTTTTGGAAAGACCCTATGCAATTACATTTTTGTTTTTTATTGTAGACTGGTATACATTTTTGGGGGGGGGGGGGTTGCTGTTAAAAAAAAGTTAAACAAAAACAAAATGTAATTTACCACAATTTTTTCACAAAATGTTGGTTTTACTGCAGTACATCCTACACATACTATAGGTACATGACTTTGGAGAGACCATAGGCAAAAAAAGTGGGGTTCTATAAAAATCAATACCAGACCCTTTTTATTGATTCAAATCTGATATGGTAATTGCAAGGTCAATTCTGACATTTCTCTCCTACATGTAAAATTCATAATTTTTTTGCTTGAAAATGTCACGGTCAAGGAAAAAAAAACAATTTCACAAACTTTGGGTATTTTTGCTTTTTTTTTACTGGTTACATCTTTTGAGTACAGAGAGGTCTAGGGTAACATACCTCACATGTTGGTTTGAACACCGTTTTCATATGTGGGGGGGGGGGGGGGGGGACAGGGGTTGCTTTAAAAAAAAAGTTAATTTGAAATTTTTAAATTTGACAGTTTAAAAAAAAAAAAAATTGATTACTTTTATACCACAAGGAATTTTTTCCCTTGTAATAGGAAAAACCTGATTGGACCTATTAACAGTGAGATATGGGGTCAGTAAGACCCCACATCTCACCTCTAGGCTGGAAACTAAAATTAAAAAAAAAAAAAAAAAGAATCACTCCCAGTGGAGGCGGCGCCGTTATTCGAATGCAGAGGCCGGGCGTGACGTTTGGAACGATCATAGAGACTCCGGCGACCATCTGGGCAAAATAAAGTTCCTGTGGGACTTGGAAGCTATAAAAGGGGAAGAGCATCTCCAAATTTCAAAAGTTAAAGAAAGTGGAAAAAAGTTAAAGAAAGTGGAAAAGTTGGGTTCCCCCGATATTCCTACCAGACCCTTATGTAAGCATGCAACCTTCCCCCTCTTGAACCATACTAGGTCACAAGACTTAAAACTGGCAAGGCACCAACCTAGCAAGCCTAATGTTGGGGGCAGCAAAAGGGTTAGACAGCTTTCACACCAAGCCGCCCTATTTGGGGCACATTTGGTCGCTAGCGTGGCGCTTTTAACCCCCCACTGGCAGCCGAGAAAGGGTTAAAACCACCCGCAATACGCTGCAATAGCTGCGTTTTGCTGGCGGTATTACAGCGCTGCCCCATTGATTTCAATGGGGAGCAGCGGTGGAGGAGCGGTGGAGGAGCGGTGGAGGAGCGGTGGAGGAGCGGTAAACACCGCTCCAAATAAGCTGCTGGCAGGACTTTTCCTGACGTCCTGCCAGCGCACCGCTCGGGCTTTCACACTGCAGACAATGGAGCAGCAGTTTGAGGGCGGATTGCAGGCGATATTTCTAACGCTATAGCACCTGCAAAATGCCCTTGGTGTGAAAGGGGTCTTACGTGCAGGAAGAGATGGCACACGATGTTGAAAAATACTGTACAGCAGTTTAATTTCTACACAAAAGTTATATACGAGGTGTGTCTAAAATGTTTGGTGAATGGTCCGATAGCTCAACAGCAACATGGGTCAGGTGTGCGCGCATGCACATGACTATCCAGAGACACGTTACGAATCGCCACCTAGCATTGAGTACACGTGACCATCAGGGTAAACCCGCTGCGGGCAGTCCAACGTAGTCAGTGTGAGAGGTAGGGTCACAGTACAGTGGAGCAACGAGATAAAACCAAGTTCTGCTACAGATTGGGGAAAACAGTGATGGAGATGCATGAAATGTTGGTGCAAGTGTACAGGATGAAAGTCGTGAGGATAAAATGTGTTTACGACTGGTTCAAATGCTTTTGCGATGGCCGTCGACAAGCAGAACCCCAGACATGATCGAGCGAGTGTGACAAATACTGGCATGAGATCGGCGACTGGCTCTACGATTGATGGCAAAGGAATTGGGCATTAGCAAGGACACAGTGAGCACCATCGTCTGTGAAGATTTGGGTAAGCAGAAGATCTGTTCCTGGTTTGTACTGCAAAAGCTGACAGACGAACAGAAAGCAAAGCTGATGGAAACCTCTGGGGATTTCATTACCATGTGTGACCAGGATCCATCCGGCAAACCATAGTCACAGGGGATGAGACTTGTGTGCCAATTCTTGGCTCAGCGCTGCGTACCTGTTCTCGATCATCCACTGTACTACCCTGATCTGGCGCCTGTGGACTTCTTTCTGTTTTCCCATCTGAAGAGCGTCATGAAAGGCACACATTTTGCAGCAATCCAAAAATGTGTGACAGCAGCTCTGCGATCGATTCCTAAAGAGGCCTTTGGTGACAGTTTCCAGAAGCTTTGTGAACGTTGCCAAAAGTGTGTTGTGAAGGATGGCGATTATTTTGAAGGCCAATAAAGGAAATTTGTTTGTATCTTCTGTTTTGTTTGTTTTTTGATAGCATTCACCACACTTTATATCAAACACATAACTAGCTTTATGCATATGTTTTTATTATCCGCTTCCTGACCGCCGCACACTGATGTACGTCGGCAGAATGGCACTGGTGCGCAAAAGGGTGTACATATACGTCCCTTCATAATCCTGAGCTAGGGGGCCTGCAGGTCCCGGGGACTTGATGTCCGCCAGTGGCCAGCGAGCGTGACGAGGAGAGGCAGTACTGGGAAATGCCTATGTGAACAAGGCATTTCCCTGTTCTGTCTAATGACATGACAGAGATCTACTGCTCCCTGTCATCAAGAGCAGTGATCTCTGTCATGTTCCTGGTAGCCCCCCCCCCCCCCCCCCACAGTTAGAACACGCTGAGGGAACACAGTTAACCTCTTGATCGCCCTCTAGTGTTAACCCCTTCCCTGCCAGTGAAATTGATACAGAAATCAGTGGCTATTTCTAGCTCCGATCGCTGTATAAATGTCAATGGTCCCAAAATAGTGTCAAAAGTGTCCAATCTGCCTGCCACAATGTCGCAGATCACCGTCATTACTACTAAAAAAAAATGATAATAAAAATGCCATAAATCTATCCCCTATTCTGTAGATGTTATAACTCTGGCGCAAACCAATCAATATACGCTTATTGCGATTTTTTTTACCAAAAATATGTAGAAGATTACATAGTGGCCTAAACTGTGAAAGAAATTCGTTTTTTTTATATATTTTTGGGGATATTTATTATAGAAAAAAGTAAAAAGTATAGCTTTTTTTTCAAAATTGTCTGTCTTTTTTGTTTATAGCGCAAAAAATAAAAACCGCAGGGGTGATAAAATACCACCAAAAGAAATCTCTGTTTGTGGCAAAAAAAGGACATCAATTGTCAGTTAAAGCGGCGCAGTGCTGAATCGCAAAAAATGCTCTGGTCACTAAGGGGGTAAAATATTCCGGGGCTGAAGTGGTTAGAGTTACTATGGAAGTGCTCGCATTAGTTTTTTTTTTTTTTTTGGTGAACCCAGTTACGGCGTGGTGTTTCTTGAATTATATAGTGGAGCTAATGCAGCTTAATAAATCATGTTGATAGTTAGTGAGGTTTGGAATTCCTAACATATCCAAGTTTTTTCCCATAAACTTTTTTTAAATATTGGGAAGATTTTGTTCTCACCAGTTAAAAAGCAAAAATCAAGAACAATAATGATGTTCAGTATTATCTTTTCTGTATGTTTTTGCCAGTACACATTTTAGTTAATAAAATAAAAATAGAAAAAAAAGATATTGAGGGGAAAATATAAAGGAAACACACTACAAAAAGCAATCAGGTAATATGTTTGCCTTTTATCCTACACTAGAAATGTATATCTACAGTGGGTAACCCTACTATAGGGCTGGGTCAACACAATCATTTTCCTTTGAACTTGTTTGTCATAAAGCAGATCTTATTTTACAATAGATATTATATCAGTAAGTGTAAAATTGCTAAGGCCTTCCATATTTAAAACAATAATAAAAAATGTTATGTATCATAATGAGGGGATTATATCTAATGGTGGGCTTATGTCCTAATCTTTTTATGTCATAGAATAGTTTTTTAGTCAAATGCAAAGGCTTTGTCAGTCTCTAGTACAAAAAAACACTGTTAAATTCATAAATCGATCAAAACCCATTATAAAAATTCAGTCCTCAGTATTACTTGAAATATAACAGCTGCTAAAATCACGCTATCTTGTGTGCTGTCCCCTGCAAATTTCATGATCCAGCGCATAAGCAGGTGCTTACAAGTGTGTTATAAAACATAAACAAGTGTGTTATAAAATATAAAGTTCAAACAAGGGGTGGAAGCCTTTTGAGGTTGATTGGACCTTCTATATGGGAACTGACAGGATGTAATTCTTCCAAGAACATGTGGCTTCCCCTTTGGGATACCCAGTTGTGGTACCGAAGCCAGAACATGAACTCTGATTAGAGGACTCTCCCTTGAATCAGCTTGGATCAGCCTGAGTTAGCCTAAGCTGGAACTGTGTCTGTAATGAACTGTGAGGAACACCATGAAAGGATGTATAGTGTACAGTGTGTGGAAAGGGTGTACAGTGGAGTTGGTGGGAAGATGTCTCACATGACCTTGCTATAAGTAGCCAGGACTGGTGGGAATGCTAAATCAACCAGCCAGTGGGTAGTACCAGCCATGGGTGTCCCCTGGTGGCGAGGGGGTTGGTGGTCTAACCCCCTTCCTAGCAAACAGTGCCCCCCCTGTATTTGGGACTGAACTTGCAGCACAGGGAAACTGTAGACCTAGCTGGAGGTACTGGGAGAGAGAAGTAGATCCACAAAGAGTTAACGCTGTTCTACATTGTCACTGAAAGGGAGGTGGCAAATTATGGCTGAGCTGGTGGAGCGGGACACAGGCTCTGCTGTGTCCCCTTAAACTGCTGCATTTGGGAAGGAAGGTGTACAGTGTTAGGGGACGAGTGCTTCACCGTAAAGTGTTTTGTGTGCCACCGTAAAACAGATTTTCACATGACTATGTCCCCCACCTATATCCTGGGCATTAGTGAGCACATCCACAAAGGGTCCCCACTTAGGGTGAGTAAGCTCCATCCACAAGCAATCCAGGTCAGCTTCTATTCTGGGCTGAATGAAGTCCAGCATTATTCAACCCATTTTATGTGGGTTCACGTAAAAATTCTGCCAAGACCATTACAATGTCATTATGTGACAATGCTATCTGAAGCATTTAGTATCTTCCCTAGGTGAAGAGGACCTGTAATGTTACTGGACCTAAAAAAAAAAGAAAGATTTTTGGGGTTTGGTATGAGGGTGCTTCTGAGCTTGTTGTTAAAGGGGTAGTAAAGTCAGAAGGTTTTGTATGCATTATGCATTTTGCATTAAGATAAAAAGCCTTCTGTGTGCAGCAGCCCCCTCTGCCCCACTAATACTTACTGGAGCCCCATCTCTGTCCAGCGATGTCCACAAGTATCTTGGCCATCCCGAACTCTCCCTCCTGATTGGCTGAGACACAGCAGCAGCGCCAATGACTCCCACTACTGTCAATCAAAGTCAGTTAGCCAAGAGAAGGGGTGGGGCTGAACCACAGTGCCATGTCTGAATGGACACACAGAGCTTCAGCTTGGAATCCCCCCATAGCAAGCTGCTTGCTGTGGGGGCAATTAACTATCCTATGCTCCCTCACTCACATCTTCAATCTTTCCCTCTCTAGTGGCACCTTCCCCTCTCCTCTAAAACATGCGCAGATCACTCCCATACTTAAAAAGCCCTCCCTGGACCCCACCAACCTGAATAACTTAAGGCCCATCTCATTGCTCCCATTCTCCTCTAAACTTCTAGAGCGCTTAGTCTTCAACCGTCTTAGCTCCTACCTCAGTGAAAATAACCTTCTTGACCCTTTACAGTCTGGCTTTCGCTCACAGCACTCCACGGAAACTGCCTTACTAAAACTCACTAACGATTTACTAACTGCTAAATCTGACAGCCAGTACTCCATACTGCTACTACTTGACCTCTCTGCATCACCCACTCCTTCTCAATAAACTACACTCCCTTGGCCTCCAAGATTCTGCTCTATCCTGGTTCTCTGCCTATCTATCACAGCGCTCCTTCAGTGTTACCTACAACTCTGTCTCCTCCTCTCCGTTGCCCCTTTCTGTGGGGGTCCCCCAAGGCTCTGTTCTTGGACCCCTTCTCTTCTCCATCTACACCTCCTCCCTTGGTCACTTGATAACCGCCCACGGCTTCCAATACCACTTATACGCCGATGACACCCAAATCTATCTGTCTACTCCTCACCTCACTCCTTCAGTCTCCTCTCGCATTACTAACTTACTAACTGACATCTCAGCATGGATGTCGCACCACTTTCTTAAATTAAATCTCTCTAAAACTGAGCTATTAATATTCCCCCCCGCCCGTGCCCCCCTCCATGACTTTTCCATCAAAATCAACAATGCAACCATCAGTCCCTCCCCTCACGCCAGGGTACTCGGTGTAATCCTAGACTCGGACTTGTCATTTCAGCCTCAAGTCCAATCGCTGTCTAAAGTTTGTAGACTTCACCTCCGTAACATCTCTAAAATTCGCCCCTTTTTAACAAATGACACCACCAAGCTCCTCATTCACTCCCTTGTTATCTCTCGCCTTGACTATTGCAACTGCCTTCTCATTGGCCTGCCTCTCCATAGGCTCTACCCTCTTCAGTCTATCATGAATGCTGCTGCCAGACTTATCCACCTTACCAACCGTTCAGTGTCTGCCAACCCTCTCCTCCAATCCCTACACTGGCTCCCAATCACCCAGCGAATTAAATTCAAAAATACTAACCACAACTTACAAAGCCATCCACAGCTCTGCCCCAAGCTACATCACCAATCTTGTCTCCAAACATATCCCAAACCGTCCTCTCCGCTCTTCTCAAGATCTCCTCCTGTCAAGCTCTCTTGTTTCCTCCTCCCATGCTCGTCTCCAGGATTTCTCCAGAGCCTCTCCCATCCTCTGGAACTCGCTGCCTCAACCTGTCCGGCTATCCCCTACTCTAGCTACCTTCAGGCGATCCCTGAAAACTCATCTCTTCAGGGAAGCTTATCATGTCTCTAGCTAATCTTTTACCACTTCCATCCGCTCATTCCCCACAGTTGCAACCTTTTGTATCACCTCCCCCACCCTATTAGATTGTAAGCTCTTCTGAGCAGGGCCCCCTTAATCCTCTTGTATGTTATTGTATTATAACTGTACTGTCTCCCTTTTTATATTGTAAAGCGCTGCGTAAACTGTTGGCGCTATATAAATCCTGTAATAAATAAATAAATAAATAAACAGGAGGGAGGGGCCAGGTGCATAGACGAGGCACCCGAGGACAGGAGGATCTGGGCTGCTCTTTGCAAATCCACTGCAACAGAGCAGGTAAGTATAACATGTTTGTTATTTGTATAGGAAAAAAATATATACTTTACAATCACTTTAAGCTTTATTGAAATAAATGCTGTTATATAACAGTTTAAGTGAAAGAAAAGGCTGACTCCCTTACACAGGGGAGCTGGAGCTGCTGAATCATGTGAATGGACCTGATTAAAAATGGTCAGTACACAGATCTTTGTTATACAGTTTATGCAGCATAGGTAGGAGGGGGGGGGGGGTATTTTTGAGAAGAGTTTGTTAGCCATTACTACTACTTTAATCTAGTTCTCTTAGACAATTAACTTGAGAATTGACAGTACAGTTGCACTAGCACATGGATTTTAAAGCTCTGTACTGAGCAAACAGTCTGACAAAAATATGGCCCATTAGTCATTAGGCTAAATCCACTATGCTATAATGTATGTATTATTTTTGCAGGCATGTGATTGTTATTTTGAGCCCTCATTGGCTGTAATTGTTAAAAAGAATGATTGTTATGGATTGGTGAATTGAGCCTAAACAGTTTTTATAGTTTGTATTGTAGATATAATGTAATGCGTATATTGGTATATTTGTTGTTCTAGCCTTTCTATCATTTTGTGATGAAAGGTTGTTTGCATATGCTGCTAGCATTGTGCACAAAAAAAAAATATTGCTGAATCTTCTCTATGTGATTTTCAGCAAAGCATATCCACCATAGGAATGCATGGTACCTCATGCAAGTCACATGTAAAACAGTCATTTAGCAGAGTGAAGCTCTGCTTTAATAATCTTATGTAATGTATACATTCAATATGTATGCTTTATGCTTACCAGCCTCCTTAAAAATGTCACTTGCAGGGGGGTCTGTTTTGCTAATAAACAGAAGTTGCAGACGAAAAAACCTTCAGTCTAGAAGTAGTTTGTTTACATTTACTCTTCCTCAAACAGCTGTTCCCTACCACCATTGGAGGTAGCTGAAGAGAAGAAATTCAGATCCCTCATATATTGTAATACAAATATTATTTCTTCTTTTCCTTTAACTCTTTTAACCACTTGCTGACCAGCCGTCGTCATTATACTGCGGCAGGTCATCTCTTTCCCGCAAATCGCCATAGCTGTACATCGGCTCCTTCAAGAGCAATAGCAGGCTCGCGCCCGCACTTGCTGAAAGACGGGGGATCCGTTGCGCGTAGCTGGCGGCCGCAATGTCCGCCGTCCACCCGCGATCATGGGAAAGAGCCAGAATGGGGGGTTCCAGCAGCAGAAGCAGTGCTGTCAATCCGGAATTCGGTGGGCAGTACTAGATGTGGCCAGAGTGACAAGAAAGTAGCAACTGTGCTCTGAATTGAGGAGCAGTGCAGGATCAACACCTCACCATCTCAAGAAGCTGTATTATGTGGACTTCACTGGCAAGATCAATAGTTATTTGTGGGACTTTGCAGGGAGACTAACATACAACTGTGTACAAATGAACAATTTAGTGCTGTAGCTCATATTTTTAAATGAGAGGTTCATAGTTCTACTTTAATTTTGTCATGACTAATTAGTATTCCCTGTGAACCAAAATCACTCCGAACAAAACCTCACTGAAAAAAGAATACATGACATTCCTGTACAGCTCTTCCTCCTCTTTGGCAATACCTTGCTCCTAATTTGACTATCTACAAAGTATGGCTTTGAACTGCTTACGTGGCTAAAGAGTTACGTAGTATGGACTTATTCAGATTGGCCTCTTCCCCACTATGTGATAATTTAAAAAGAAATTAAGACTGTTGCATAATATTTACAAGTATTTGGGTGCCTGCCACCTGTTTGACACAACATAATGTGAACTGTTTGCTGGATCTAGACGTTGGATGTGATGGTTCTGCTGGTGCTGAAGAACTCAGGACAACAGCGAAATTTATTTCTATGTGTATTTGATGACTAATGTGAAAATACTTAACTAGTTTACATTTAAACTGCATGTTATCCATATACTGTATTTCAAGGTGAAGTGTTATGCAGATTGTTGTTTTGAAATTGTGATATAATTATGCATTTGTTTTTAAATATGCATGCACTCAGAACCTGGGGTCACTTACAAAAAGAAGACACACAATCCACCTTATGTATTTGTATTTCATTTTGTCAAAATTTACATTTATCAACTAAATGATCACAGGCCACATATTGTAAACAAGTAAATGTGAGAATTAGGTACCTACGTTTTTTTTTTTTTTTTTAACTTTATACTTTTTTATTTACCATTTTTCAATTTTACAAATAAACATCTCATTCTTGCATTTATACATTGTTTGCTTTGTTAGGAATGGAGGAGCGAAGAGAAGAAACATCTCACAAAAATAGACAATAAAACAGAAAAAGAAGGATAACAATGAGAAGTGTACATTCCTCTTCTTCTGCCCAATAACTCAACAATTGCTATATTCCCCACATTCATTCACTTTTATACCCTAACCATTCACATCCCATGGTACCTACGTTTACTTTCATATAGGTAGGAATTCAGAAACCTCAGAATTCACACTGTACCTTTGCATGTTTTGTATCAGAACAATACTCGCCACTTGACGGTAGCAAGAAATTAGTAAATAACCAAAATCTAAAAATTGTAATAAGGAGACAGCAGTACAATCATGTACATAGGATAATTTCACATATCATGAAGTGTAACAACAGGAAAATTAAAGAATAAACAATAATGTATACACTCTTCTCCAGTTTGCAAAACTTGTCTTTTTTTTTGACAGTGAAGAAAAAAAAAAAAACATAGGTACTGGAGTAGTAAGGCCATGATGATGATGACATGAGGTACAAACCTCCCTTGATATTAAAGCATGTATAAAAAATAAGATGACGAAAATAAAGAGATACACATTTTTATCCAAACATGATAACATCCCCGTAAGAACCAGGATATAAACCCTGGTTCCCAACTATATTTACAGTATGTATTTCACATGACAGAAAAAAGAGACAATGAAATTAGGAGGGCACCCATCAATTCAAAGCATAGAGTGTTGGGCCTGCAATGAGATATAACCTTAGTAAGTAATCATGGAGAAGTGGAGGCGAACAAGCCAAACGAGGAGTAATCCCATGCGGCCGATATGTTATTGAAAGCTTCCTAACAGTCACTTTATATGGCAATAGAAAAGAAAAAAGACTTTAAGCACTATGGTCTATATAATAGAGAAAAATAGAGCAGCTAGCACAATACTTAGGTACAAGGTAAATAACAATATGAAAACACACCTTCAGCATTTCTATAACATTAAACATATAATGCTGAATGTGCAAAGTGGCTTGGCTTATGTATGTAGACCATAAGAGCAACCATAACGTGGAACAAACAAAATATAGTGCAATGCAGTATTCGCAGTGCTTCACTTTTTTCACATTTTGTTATATTACAGCCTTATTCCAAAATGGATTAAATTCATTATTACCCTCAAAATTTTACAAACAATACCCCATAAAGACAACGTGGAAGAAGTTTGTTTAAAATCTTCACAAACCGATTAAAAATAAAAAAAACAAAAAAATAACATGTACATAAGTATTCACAGCCTTTGCACTCAAAATTGAGCTCAGGTGCATCCTGTTTTTACTGATCATCCTTGAGATGTTTCTACAACATAAAATGTGTATAGGATCCGCGCTTAGGATTGGAACTGCAGCCTCCCAGATGGATACTGCACACAAATGTGTAGTAAAGAAAATGGTTTTAAATTAAGGGATGGTGGCGCTGTTCAGGGTAGATATGGGGAGAGGTGAATAAAAATATAGATATGTAAAATTATATATATGGATAATTATAAAACAGGTGTATATAAACAGTAAAAAATGTATACCTGATATGAGAGTGGAAAAATGATAGGATAAGGGAGTATGCGTATAACTGACAAGAAATGTAGATGTAAGGAGCAATATGGCAGTATCACTTAGGAACAACAAGAAAAAGTGAAACAAGAAAAAGTGACTACGTGCAACACCTCATATACCTAATGGGTCCTAGGTGAATAGGTCAATGCATCAATAAGTGTGAACAATACCATGTGACACTGAAAAAATAAATAAAGAGTGAACTTCAAAGTGACTCCGTGATAGGATGGATAAAATATTGAATGTATCTAATTAGTACATAATGAATACTGTGCCAAAAATATAAATATATATACACTCGTCAGTGCGTCCTAAATGAGGATAAAATAAGTGTTTCATCTAAAATAAAAATAAGGTGATTCAAGTGCACATATACAAAATGTGATAGGTAAATTCTTGTAAAAATATATATAATTAAAATTAAAAAATATATATAATAGAGAAAATAAAAAATCAAAAATTTATGGAAATTGTCCCAAACGATCAGTATTAATGTTCAGTAAAAATGTTGGAGTCCTATGCTGTCCTCTGAAAAAATCAGCAATCTTGCAACATCGTATGACATATAGGAAAAGACTTCTACACGGTGACCATTCCAGTGCTCCCCTCCTTCTGTCGAGTGCCCCCAGAAGTGCAAACACTCACCAGAGTGCCTAACCCCTGCAGGGGTAATAGGCGTATGATCTCCTTGGGGGTTCCTCCTCAGTGGGGACTGCTTATCGAGGAAAAAGAAGGCCTCCTCTGCGGTGATGTCCAGCCTCTGCACCTCTTCAGGGATGGGGGGTAAAAACTCCAGTGGGGTCGTGTATGAGAATAATCCGTCCAATGTGCGCTCCGCTCTCCTACTGCTCCGCACTCACAGCACGTTTTTCACGAACCTTGATCAGGGACATACAATCTCGTGAGGATCAAGGAGGGCGACCAAAGGAAAAAACTGCGTTTAATACCAGAACAGGCATTACTACCTGTAACACGGTTTGGTCTTTGCAACACCCTGCCAGTTTTCCAGGAATTTATCAACGTGTCCTCCGAGATTTGTTGCCGCTATGTCTAGTGGTTTATCTCGAACGATATCCTCATATTTTCCAAGTCCCTAGAGAGCCACCACACAGAAGTGTGCTTCAGAAGCTGAGAGATAATACCCTCATTGTAAATTGCAGAAGTACGAGTTTCATCGTAACCAGGTTAAATTCCTGGGTTATGTATTTCCTGGGTTATGCATTTTCACTGCTGGTTTTTCTGAACGGCCTACTGACCCCGACCCATGGGTTTTCATCCATTGCAAATAGGCTTGGCCAATTATTATCGGAAGTTTATTCATAACTTCTCGTCTTGGTCAAATCCCTGACTGATATGTAGAAATGACAGCAAAACCCACCTCCGGATTACATTAGCCTTTGAGGGTTCAGGGCTGCCTTTGTTTTTCTCCCGTGTTAGTACTGCTTTGATGAATCGAGACGAGTTGGTGCCCTACTGTCTCATCCTTGAACGTTCAACGTCCTACCTCTGAGAGCACTATGCATCCTTGTGGCTACTTTTCCCTCCTGCTCAATTATGAGATTGGGGCAGAGAGTTTTTAGCAATCATTTTACCCTCAAAGAGTGGAGGCATCTCCACATATGTACCACTGTGCCGGTTCTTATTCTGACTGACCTAAGAATCTAACATTCTTGTCTGAGGCACCTCTCTCCCAGGGTGCAATGGGCTCTTTTCTTGTCAAGCTTCAATTACGTACTCTCATTCTTACTCGGTACTAAGATGTAAGGGCTGATGCTTTGTCGTGACTGTTTTCCTCCGCTTCCAAGATGGACTCTGATCATTCTGGCTACGGTTAGCAAGTCTCACTTCACATTTGGGTGACAGAATTATTTGAGCTCAGATTCTCCTCCAGACAACTGCAATGCTCCAGACTTACCTGCTGGCCACCCAAGGAAAAATCAACTAATTTGGACTATTTCCCAACAATTCTGAAAGATGTAGCCGCCTTCATAGCTGCTTGTTCTGTGTGTGCTCAGAGTAAGACTGCGCAGGTCCTCCTCCAACAAACGCCGCGGGCGGGAAAGACGAGCTGTACTGCGCAGGAGCGCTGAAGAAGATGCCAGCACTGGAGGGAACGTTGGAAAGGGGAGTATGTCTGTCTTTAGTTCCTCTTTAAAAGCCCCTCTAACCTCCTCAATGTACCCAGCAGTGGTAAACCCCATGCCTAGAAATGTTCTTTAACTGGTTGTTTTTTCATATCAGGTTCTAGTCCAAATAAATAAAACATATTAAACATACCATCTTAGTTAATTTTCCTTTTAGAACCACTGAAATTGAATACAATATTTTGCAGATTTCTCTCCTGTCTCTCCACTGCAGTCTTCTGTTGGACAGTCATGCACAGTACTCATCTATTGGTCCTTCTATTCTCTACCAGGTCTATGACTAAATTACAGGATTTAATGAAAGTGGTGTTTAAATGTTTTCTAGATTGTTGAATATCTGTGAAATTTTATTTCCAGATAATTAAATGTATCAGTCCATAAAGTATCTCTGTCCTTTTACAATCTAAAAATAAAATATGTATTTTAAATAACTTCATTCGTTCAGCCTTCTTTACTAATTATTTACCCATTTGTGGAAGAGTTGAGCCAGAGCCAACTACTTTAATTAAATGGAAATTGATACTCTTGGGATAGCTACAGAAGAGTTATTTATGGATATAACACTGGCAAAGAAATTAACCCTGTCCTTGAATTTGAAAGAAATGCTGTTTAATATTGCACATATTTCATACATACTGAGAAAAATGTTCTCCTCACTGTATAATTGATTGTGCTTCAAAGGTTCCACTAATCAGGGAGTTGATTATATTGTTTTTGAATTTTACAATTAGAAAAATTGTCACACACTTATCTGATTTATAGAAGGCTTAATGCTAGCAAACTATCCTCTAGGTGTTCACCCAATCTTGCTAACATGTTACAAACAACAGATTGCCAACCCTGCCTCTTACAGTCCACATATGTATTCTGGATGGACACCATACTGAAAAACAGAAAACAACAAAAGAGATCACTGGATAGTGTCTACAACTTTTTTTTTTTTTAACTTAAGTAAACACTAGTTGAAGTTACATGATTAAAAGTCAGAGACGACCTATCAGAATGTGCCAGGCCATCCAGAAACTGGTCTCCAATGACACCTCATTACATTATAGAGCATCCTTCCAATGAAGAAATATCCCTCCGTGTATAGAAGGTGGCGTACCTCAAAAATAACCTAGTATAGTGGCCTATAGTGTGGTCATCAAAGACGACGATTTAGAAGCATGATTTTGGGATCCGACCCAAGGGTTAAATTAGTGATCCAATTTAGATCAGCAAGGACCGCTAGCCAATACGCATCGATCTGTGGACAGGATCAAAACCATGTGTAAAAAGGAAGCAGCCTGTGTACCACATCTCGGGCAGGGGTCTGAGACTGCGGGATTCATTTCCATTAATCTCTTCGGGGTAAAGTAGGCCCTATGCAGGAATTTAATCTGGAAGAACCAATCCCTGGCTGATATCATGTTCGTAACAAACAAGGACAAGCAGTCTTCCTACTTCTCCTCTTTCAAACTGGGGATAAATACCTGCCATTTAGCAAAAGTCCTGTACAACTTGTTAGTAGGGGCTATAGAAAGGCAGAAGTATAGAGAAGATAAGGGCTTGTTTATAACCTTAGCAATGAGTAAGCTCTCTACCGGATCAGACTCCAATGTGAGAGAAGGTGGGAACTGCTTGTGTATTTGATGCTCTTGGTGCAGAGTCTCGCTCTCACCGAATCAAATGATTTCCTCTGATGCTGCGTTTCCAACTAATAATCTTGGAAAAGCAGCAGTTTAGCATTCTCAAAATGCAACTCTCCCAGGGCTCTGGCCACTCTCATAACCAGGTCATGGTCTCAGAAGTGCAACAACTTAAAGATGAAGGTGCGAGGTGGCGCTCCTTGAGGCCCCCTAGTGGAGAGTATATGATGGGCCCTTTCCACGGTGAAAAATTGAGAAAACCGTGCTGAGGGAAACAATTGCTGCAGGAGGCGCTCATTAAATGGTAGCATTGGAGTCCTCAGCCCCTTCACTGGAACTAAGGGGCCAAGCCCAACCCCTGAAAAACAACCACACACCATAATCCTCCTCCACCAAATGATTTGGACCAGTGCACAAAGCAAGGTCCATAAAGACATGGATGAGCATGTTTGGGGTAGAGGAAATTGACTGGCCTGCACAGAGTCCTGACCTCAACCCAATAGAACACCTTTGGGATGAATTAGAGCGGAGACTGCGAGCCAGGCCTTCTCGTCCACATCAGTGCCTGACCTCACAAATGCACTTCTGGAAGAATGGTCAAACATTCCCATAGACACACTCCTAAACCTTGTAGACAATAGGGATGGGAGAATGGTTCTGTCCGAGCATAAGTTCCAGCCAAATTTTCATTGTTCGGTTGTTCAGCGAATAACCGAACAAACGGGTCATTTGACCGTTTGTTCGGCCCCCCCGAACCGACCACAATGCATTGTGGCCCTGAACAGTGCATTGTAAGCCCTGATTGGCTGAAGCAGAACCCCCAACATTATTGATTTTTTTTCTAACACCCTAGAGAATAAAATGGCAGTCAATAATTTCTGTCACACCGTATTTGCGCAGCGTATTTCCCCAAAAAGCACACTTTTTGGGGAAAAAATACACTTTTTTGAATAAAAAAATAAGACAACAGTAAAGTTAGCCCAATTTTCTTTATATTGTGAAAGATAATGTTACACTGAGTAAATTGATACCCAACATGTCACGCTTCAAAATTGCACCCGCTCGTGAAATGGCGAAAAACTTTTACCCTTAAAAATCTCCATAGGCAACGTTTAAAAAATTCTAAAGGTTGCATGTTTTAAGTTACAAAGGGAGTCTAGGGCTAGAATTATTGCTCTCGCTCTACCGATCGTGGCGATACCACACGTGTGGTTTGAACGCTGTTTTCATATGCGGGCACTACTTGCGTATGCGTTTGCTTCTGCACGCAAGCTTGTCGGGACGGGGCGCGTTTAAAAATTTTTTATTTTTTTTCTTATTTATTTTACCTTTTATTTTTTTATTTTTACACTGTTTTTCTAGAAAAAAAAATGTGTCACTTTTATTCCTATTACAAGGAATGTAAACATCCATCAAAAAGACCTCAGATCTCATATTTAGACAAAAATGCAATAAAAAATAAAATAAAATTGTCATTTAAAAAAAATTATTTAAAAAAAATGGCCCTGTAAGAGCTGTGGGCGGAAGTGACGTTTTGACGTCGCTTCCGCCCAGCAATTGTATGGAGACGGGTGGGGGCCATCTTCCCCTCACTCGTCTCCATACCTGACAGGAGAGCGCGCGATCGGCACCACCATTTCTGACAGCTCCGGTAAGCAGCGGAGGGCACTGGATCGTGGCGGGAGGGGGGCCTTCTCCCGCCACCAATAAAAGTGATCTTGCAGTGAATCCGCCACAGAGACCACTTTTATCTTGTAGCGGCCCTCTTGCTGAAGAAGGGGATATTGGAGTTATGGCAGCTAGCTGCTCCCAGGACAACGATATTCTCCTTCAAACAGCCAACGTAAAACTGCGGCAGGCAGTACGTAAGTGGTTAAGGTGCTATACTGTGCTATTTTGCTTCAATTGTCAGTGTAGAATATTAGTTAAGTGTCAGTCTAGGGATAGTGTGAGTGTAGTGAGGAGGACCATCATTCAGCTTTGCATAGTATGCAGCTAGATTAGGGACAGCTCATATAGTTTCACTGAAGTGTAGTGAGACCGTGTCAGTAATCTTTACATTAGTGTATAGGGACAGTGAGTAGGGACAGTTCAGATAGCGTCAGTGTAGTGACGGTTGAACACTGTCTATTTGATTGCATTACTGCCAGTTTAAGCCATTTACTTCTGTGTGCGTTACTGCCAGTTTAACGCCATTTACTTCTGTGTGCGTTACTGCCAGTTTAACGCCATATCGTTTTGTGTGCGTTACTGACAGTTTAACGCCATATCGCTTTGTGCGTTACTGCCAGTTTAACGCCATATAGTTTTGTGTGCATTACTGCCAGTTTAACACCATATAGTTTTGTGTCCGTTACTGCCAGTTTAACACCATATAGATCTGTGCATCACTGTACGCTTGGCGCATTATATTGCAGTATATTATAGTGTATATGTGGAGTGTGTCTGTGTAGTGTGAGAATTAAAGTGCACCAAACACCTCTTTACATTGATTAAAGTGCATCTATGTACAGATTTCAACTTCTTCTTTACATTTGCTTATAAGCACCCCCCCTCGCTCCCAATAATGTCTGGGAGGACAACAAGGAGAGACAGACGTTCCCTGGGCACTGTAAGGGGGCCAGCAACAAATGTGTCCACAGGCAATGGTGGACATGGTGGTCAGTCCTCAGGCAGGGCATCATTTCCTCTGTTTAGTGAGTTTGACCGTGCTATCCAACCACAGCATGCAGAGGAGGAGGTGAACTGGCTTTCTAAACCTTCCTCATCCTCTTCATCCTCTGTCACGCAAGCAGAGACAAGCGTGCAGTCCCCTGCAGTTGCCAGAGTGGATAAACCTGCTTCCTTGTCCACATTTATTTCTGTCATCATCCATTGAGGAGTCAGCTAATTTATTTGACCACAGCGTCAGCCACTTGCACCTTGATGATGCCCAGCCATTACTGGATTCAGATGTTGTTTCTGAGGGTGAGGATGACAGGAACATGAGCCTAGAGAGAGGGAGGAACACTGGTAGACAAATTGGCATTCATGTTCCCCAAGCCGCAGCGTATTGCCAAGTTGTCTCCAGTGGTTATGATGAAGATGGAGGAGATGGAGATGATGATGAGGTCACTGACTTGACTTGGGTGCCAAAAAGAGTAGAGAGCAGCCACCCTATTCCATCACATTCTGCAGCTGCTATCTCCCAGCCCACTCCCCAAGATCTGCTGTCTGGGCCTTTTTCAGCACATTCGCAGCAGATTGCACTGTTTCTATCTGCAAACTGTGTCTCAGACACATCAAACGTGGCAAAAACACCAACCATGTGGGTACCACATGCTTAACAAGGCATTTAACGTCCAACCACTGAGCCCGTTGGCAAGGGCACCTAAAAGCCACACAAAAGGGGCACAAATCTGTCCCTCCTGCTATACCAAGTAATTACCTCTCAGCAACCTCCACTGACAGGGATGATGGTATAGCACAGGGTGTCCCAGGTCCTAGCAGCACATATGCCAGCAGCACACCACCAGCTGTAGACTGTAGCTAGCAAATTCCTCTGCCCCATCTGCTACAGCGGAAAAAAAATACAGCCACTGCCACCCACATGCCCAGCATCCAAATGCAAGCTTGTCAAATTTGATGGTGGTGATGGTGTGCGATAATGGCTCAAACCTCCTGTCCGCCCTTAGACAGGGAAAGTTGACACATGTGCCATGCCTAGCACATGTCCTCAATTTGATGCGGCAACATTTCCTAAATACGTACCCAGGGTTGCAAGATGTGGTAAAGCTGGTCAGAAGAGTCTGTAGCCATTTCAGGCGGTCATACACAGCCAGTGCTGGGTTGGCTGAAATTCAGCAGGAAATGCACCCGCCTGATTTGTGAAATGCCCACCAGGTGGAACTTGACTTTGTCAATGTTGCAGTGGCTATACATGCAGCAGAGGGCCATCAACGAGTACCTGTGCGAATATGGTATGACTACAGGCTCAGGCCGCCTCAGCTTTTTCTTCCCACGCCAATGGCTGATCATTAAGGATGCATGCACTGTATTGTCACCATTTGAGGAGGCCACAAGCCATGACAGTGCATGCATCAGACACAATCCCTGTTGTGTTCCTGCTGGAGCAGACTCTGCGTGGCATTATGAACAGGGAACTGGAGGCAGAGCAGCAGGAGGAAGAGGAGGACTTCCTTTCCTCTCTATCCAGACACCATCATTCCTATGTCACAGAACACACAAGAGGAGAGAGGGGAGAAGGATGAGGAGGAAGATTCTGGCACTTTCATAGGCTTCGAAGAAGAGGAAGACATGCGTCAATCTGTAAGCGATGGCTTTCCAACTCCAGGACCTTTGGGGGTAGTACGTGGCTGGGAGGAGGAAGTTCAAGATGCTGCCATCCTGAGTGACCCAGAGGAGTCTGCTTCTCAAGCCTCTGCAAATTTGAGGCGCATGGGCAACCTCATGCTTCAAAGCCTGCAAAAGGACCCAAGAATATGTAGCATAAAGGAGAAGGATGATTACTGGTTGGCAACCCTCTTTGACCACCGTTATAAGGGGAAGGTCTCAGACCTCACCCCGTCCCCACAGAGAGTGCAGAAGATAAAATCTCTTGAGGACATGTTAAAGATGATTTTATTGAATGTTTTTGCTGACTCCAGTAGGTTACATTGTTGTGGAAAACTTAGTTTTGAGTCTTCTGTTGGTCAAGAGAGGAGCATTGGAGAAGGCATCTGCTCTAGTGAGGCATTTCAGAATTTTAGTCCTCGCCGCCCAGGGCTGTCAGCTTCCACATCCCATATGCAGCGTCTGCATCACATGGTGAATGATTACCTCGGGGCCAAAACAGGGATGGAGAACTTTCCAGCTGATGATCCACTGACTTAATGGGTCATGAGAATAGACCATTGGCCAGAACTTGCCCGGTATGCTATTGAGTTGTTGGGCTGCCCTGCATCCAGTGTGCTTTCAGAACGGGCATTCGGTGCTGCTGGAGGTTTTATAACTGATCATAGAACGTGTCTGTCCACAGACTCCGTGGACCGTTTGACTTTTATAAAAATGAATCAGTCCTGGATTACCAGCTATTAGGGATGGGCCCGGTGTCCGATTCAAACCCACGTTCGAATCGAACATCGGGCGTTCGACCGTTCGTTGAGCCCAGAACTATTTGGGCAGTTCGCATCAAATTCATGTAATGCGAACGGCCCACAATGCACTGCGCCAGTCGCAGTCCATTGCTGGCTGATGATTGGCCAAGCATGCACTGTGACCCCGCATGCTTGGCCAATCATAGAGCCAGCGGCGAGGAGAGCAATAATTGGCCACAGGCAGGATGCCTGTGTCCAATCATAGCTCAGGGGGTTTAGTACACGCCCCACATTATATAAGGCCGCCGCGCCAGCGGCCTCGTGTAGTGTGTTCCGGCGTTAGTGACATTATCGGCTGTGATCCATTCTGCAGTGCTGCTGACATTATCTGTGCTGTGATCAATGCTGCTGAGTGCTGCTGACTGCTGACATTATCTGCTGTGATTCTGGGGATTAGTGTAGTGTGTGTGTGCTGTTAGTACAGCATTGCAGTATCACATTAAACCACCTTTACCCTTCTGGCCTGTTGTGTCATCTAAGGCAGCCATCTGCGGCTAATGAATTGCCGGTTCCCGTAACACAGAGAACAGCCATTCATTGAAAGTCATTGATAAAAAAAAAGTCATTGATAAAAAAAAAAAAAAGCGTGGGGGTCCCCCCAAATTCAATTACCAGGCCCTTCAAGTCTGCTATGGATATTAGGGGGAACCCTGCGTCAAATTTAAAAAAAAAAATGACGTAGGGTCCCCCTAAATATCCATACCAGACCCTTATCCGAGCATGCAACCTGGCAGGCCGCAGGAAAAGAGGGGGGACGAGAGCGCCCCCCCCTCCCTCCTGAACCGTACCAGGCCACATGCCCTCAACATTGGGAGGGTGCTTTTGGGGTCTGTGACCCCTCAAAGCACCTTGTCCTCATGTTGATGAGGACAAGGGCCTCTTCCCCACAACCGTGGCCATTGGTTGTGGGGGTCTGCGGGCAGGGGGCTTATCGGAATCGGGAAGCCCCCTTTAACAAGGGGAACCCCAGATCCCGCCCCCCCATGTGAAATGGTAAGGGGTTACCTCTACCATTTCACCAAAAAAGTGACAAAAATTGTAAAAATGACAGGAGACGGTCTTTGACAATTCCTTTATTAAAATCTTCTTTCATCTTTTTTCTTCTGGTCTTCTTCCTTCTTCCATCTTCTTCTTTCTCCGATCCACTTCTTCTTGCTCTGGTCTTCTCGTCTGGCATCTTCTTCCATGGCGTCGGCGTCTCTTCTTGGGCCGTTCCGCGCAATGGGAGGCTCCCGCTGTGTGAGGCTTCGCTGCGTCTGACAGGTCTTTTATAACGAGGGCAGGGCCACCTGGTGACCCCGCCCCCTCTGATGCACGGGGACGTCATGGGGACTTCCCTATGGCTTTCCTCATGACGTTATAAAAGACCTGTCAGACGCAGCGAAGCCTCACACAGCGGGAGCCTCCCATTGCGCAGAGCGGCCCAAGAAGACGCCGACGCCATGGAAGAAGATGCCGGACGAGAAGACCAGAGCAAGAAGAAGCGGATCGGAGGAAGAAGAAGATGGAAGAAGATGCTGGAAGGAGATGATGAAGAAACCGAAGGATGAAGAAAGGAAGAAGGAAGAAGACCAGAAGAAAGAAGATGAAAGAAGATTTTAATAAAGGAATTGTCAAAGACCGTCTCCTGTCATTTTTACAATTTTTGTCACTTTTTTGGTGAAATGGTAGGGGTACTTTCGTACCCCCTTACCATTTCACACAGGGGGGGGCGGGATCTGGGGGTCCCCTTGTTAAAGGGGGCTTCCAGATTCCGATAAGCCCCACGCCCACAGACCACCACAACCAATGGCCAGGGTTGTGGGGAAGAGGCCCTTGTCCTCATCAACATGGGGACAAGGTGCTTTGAGGGGTCACAGACCCCCAAAGCACCCTCCCAACGTTAAGGGCATGTGGCCTGGTACGGTTCAGGAGGGAGGGGGAGCCACTCTCGTCCCCCCCTCTTTTCCTGTGGCCTGCCAGGTTGCGTGCTCAGATAAGGGTCTGGTATGGATTTTGAGGGGGACCCCACGCCATTTTTTTTTTTTTTTTAGCCGGGGTTCCCCTTAAAATCCATCCCAGACCTGAAGGGTCTGGTATGGATATTTATGGGGACCCCTACGTCATTTTTTTTTAATAATTTGACTCAGGGTTCTCCTTAATATCCATAGCAGACCTGAAGGGCCTGGTATTTGAATTTGGGGGGACCCCCACGCTTTTTTTTTTTTATCAATGACTTTTTTTTTATCAATGACTTTCAATGAATGACTGTTCTCTGTATTACGGGAGCCGACAATTCATTAGCCGAGAGTGATTTTAAATAGCTTTTTTTCCTGCAAAAATTACACTTTGTGCAGGGACAGTTCTAAGCATGGGAAACATGCGCCCCTTCACAGGCATACTATAGACACCCCCCAGGTACGAAATTTAAAGGAATATTACACTTTTATTGTTTCACATTAAGCATTAAAATCACTGCTCCTAAAAAAACAGCCGTTTTGAAAAAAAAAAATTGCATTGATACATGTCCCCTGGGGCAGGACCCAGGTCCCCAAACACTTTTTATGACAATAACATGCATATTAGCCTTTAAAATTAGCACTTTTGATTTCGAACATTCGCGTCCATTGTAATTAATAGGGTTCTAATGTCCGCACAAACTTTAGGTCTGTTCGCGGGTTCTGTTGCGAACCGAACCCGGGGGTGTTCGGCTCATCCCTACCAGCTATGAAGCCCCTGATGCCCATGTAACTGATTAAGTCTTTTTGGGATGTGGAATCTCTGCAAGACTTCGAAGCTGCCTAGCTTTGAGGGTGTTCAATCATTTAATCTGGAAGAATGTTTTTGGTATAGGTTTCATGGGCACAATTAAGACCAATATTTCAGCACCTGTTTGACAGGTGCATATCATTGTAATTTTTTTTGCCTTCATCAAGAGCACCTCTATAGGGTTACACTGGGAAGGTGCCCCGACACCCAAAGAGTAATTTGTATGCACCTGTTTGACAGGTGAATATCATTGCAATTTTTTTACAGCAAGGCCAATTCTTGCTTTCATCAAGAGTACCTCTATAGGGTTACGGTTGTAAGGTTTGACAGGTGCATATCACTGCAGTATTTTACAGCAAAGCCAATTCTTGCTTTCATCAAGAGTACCTCTATAGCAGGAATATGCGATTAGCGGACCTCCAGCTGTTGCAAAACTACAAGTCCCATCATGCTCTGCCTCTGGGTGTCATGCTTGTGGCTGTCAGAGTCTTGCTAGGCCTCGTGGGATTTGTAGTTCTGCAACAGCTGGAAGTCTTCTAATTGCATATCCCTGCTCAATACGGTTACGGTGGGAAGGCGTCACCTACACCCAAAAATCTATTTTTATGCACCTGTTGGACAGGTACATATCATTTCATACAATATAGCAAATGTCCACAGATACTCTAGAGGTACCTCTGATTACTAAAGTGGCGCTACTGTCATTACATATTATGACCAGCTTTCATATGGTAATGGCACATGAGAAAATTGAAGAGTGATAGATGGTGATAAAAGTCCAGGAATACACAGATGGTGGTCCTAATGTGGTTTAAAGATGTGCACCTCACACCAGACTCTGCAAGCCATGCGTCACACTCCCCTTAGGGGTTCTCACTCACCAGAAAGATGAACACATCAAGCTTTGATATGTTAACCATGGCTGCCTCCCACGTCATGGAGGGTGTCAGAACTTGTACTGGATCTCCCACAGAAATATGAACACATCAAGCTTTGATATGTTAACCACAGCTGTCTTCTACATCATGGAGGGTGTCAGAACTTGTAGTGGATTTCCCACAGGTACTCGGACAGAAAAAAGGGGGCTCAAATAGCGTAATTCAGTTTTTCTCTCTCGTTTATTTTAAAATAAAAAAATTACATATTCCATAAAATCCATTTATCAATGGATGGCCAGGACGGCCAGGAAGAGACAAACTGGAAGTAAGCGGTGGACGCTGTCTTCCCTAGTTTTGTGTGTCTCGTGGGTCCTGCACTGTGTAGAACGCCTTTTTGAATGCTGACAATTTTAACTTTAAGTATCGATTGATAGATGGATTTTATGGAATATGTCATTTTTGAATTTAAAATAAACGAGAGAGAAAAACTGAATTACGCTATTTGAGCACCCTATTTGAGTACCTGTGGGAGATCCAGTACAAGTTCTGACACCCTCCATGAAGTGGAAGACAGCCGTGGTTAACATATCAAAGCTTGATGTGTTCATCTTTCTGTGGGAGATTCAGTACAAGTTCTGACACCCTCCATGAAGTGGGAGGCAGCCGTGGTTATATTAATTATTTTATATTGTTTTTTTCTATACTATTGTGTTATTTTCTATTCTATTCTTTTCTATTCTATTCAAATTCAAATTGATTCTATTTGAATATTGGAAAATGGTTATATTATTTCTATTTCTATTACATTTATTTGAATTTCAGAAGATGGTTATAATCTATTTAATTATACTTTTTTATTCTATTCTATGCTGTTATTTTCTATCCTATTTTGTTCTCTTTTACTATATTATATTCTATTCTTTTCTATTCTATTATAAAAAAAATGTATTCTGTTCCTTTATTTTCTATTCTATTTTATTCTCTTTGGAAATTGGAAAACGATTAGAATTGGAAAACTTTTCAAAAACAATTAGAATTGGAAAACTTTTCGAATTAATTCAAATTCAAATTAGAAAATATGAATCGATTTGAATACGAATAAACAAAACAAATTCCGAAAACGAATTAAACAGATTAAACTAATTTAACTAAACAAACTTTTGTAAATAACAAATAGAAATGAAACGGAACCAATTTTTTTTTTTTTTCGATTTGCATATATCTAATACAGTATACCAGTTTTGTCCCTATTACTGACCCTCCCTCAGCCAGTTTTAGTTCTGCTATACAGGATATTGCAAGAGGCTGACATCTGGTCCACTTCAGGTACTTTTAAACACTGCTTTTAAAAAACCTTATAATGAATACATAACTGTATTAGTAGGGGTTTTAGCTCCCTTGATGGCAATTTGATTTACATTACCAAGAGAGCTAAATTCTAAGCTAAGCAATAGTAATTTTATCTAGCACTTTGTCAAATTATGCTAGAAGGTAACTGAAGAGAAATATACTGTTACTGATTACAAGTTATATATTACTGTCTTGCAGATGATATTTATCAATTTATCATTACTCCTCAGACAACCCTTGTAAAAGCAAATTGGAGTGTCCCAGATCTATGTTTGTAAGATGCTAACATTCCTAGGGTGAAGCAAGTAAAAATATAATACATCTCTATGAATGGCTGTATACCCCCAGAAGAGATTTATAATAAAACATTGAAAACATATCTGCATTATGCTAATAATCTAATTGCACGACTCAGCAGAACATTGTATTTTCTATATGTCTAAGTACTTTGTACTGTATTTCAGACTATACAATCTGGAATAAAGATATCATTATAGTGGTGTAACGTTATTTGGTTTTCTCTTATAGTCAACAAACTATTCAAACACCCACCGAGTCAGCCCATTTGAATACATTTTTAACAGGTTTCTATATTTTATTTTGTAAAATAAAATATGAGTGGAGATTTATAACCTGGAGAATTTGTTGGCAGCCATATGTTTTACTGTTTATATGCAAGATAAGAATGAGTGTAAAACAGGTCTTTCTGTGTACAATTTCAAATAAGGCTACATTCCGTTCTTCCAAGTTATATTCTAGATAACTGCAGTAAATACAACCCAAAATCTGACTTGAAGTCCCTTAGCAAAACATTTCTGTCAAACTAAAAAAATGGGCTGTGAACTGTGAACAGGGGACACAGTCTACAGGCCTAGGATTCCACTCCTTGTTTATGCACTAGCCTGTGTTCTGTCCCACTAATAGAGTGTACTTTGCCTGTTTAGCTCTGGCTGCCCACAGCTTCTTTTGTCCTTAACTGCTCTACTGTTCCTGGAACTATCTGAATAGCATTTAAACTGTGTATAAAGTAGGGGACCTTTAGAACCCCTGTTTGGAGAACATTTAGAACCCCTGTTTTGGAGAAAGGCTTCCAATTGGGACACTTGTAGTGGTGGCAACTAACCAAGAAGGCATTTTCATGACTTTCTGTTCTGCCTACAGAAAATGAAAGGTTTACCATTCTCTATCAAAATAAAAAAAAGTTTTGCCTTTAGATAAGCTTTAAAGTATATCTAAAGTCAAAATATTTTTAAAGAATTTTGGATAAAGTAGTGAAGGATTAGAAAACCTGTCACATTTGTATTGCTGTCTTTATCTCCATGGGGAAGGTCCGCCCTCTATATTTTTTCTGGTAACCTTTGTCACCAAGATGGAAAATGATAGGAAATTCCTAAATTTTAAGTTGTAACCAGAAAAAGAATAGGGGGAAATCTTCCAATGAGGACACCTGTTCAGTTAACAGAATTTTTTCTCCCTTTGGGGAGATTTATTCTTGCTTACTGTAGTGTCTCTGGGATAGGAAGTGAAAGGAAATACCCCAAATAAGATGCAGAAAGAAAGAAAGGAAAAAAAATGAGAAGGTTTTTAAAGCACATGTTAGGTCAAATAATGTTTTTGTTCTATCACTTTAAAGACTGCACAAGCACAAAAAATGATGATGTGCCAAAAATGCATGTTGCTGACCCTGGCCTGTCCTGGACATGTTCTCACTGGTGGCTTATCACCAGTGTTCTCAAGTTCCAGTGACATTAGTAACATCACTGTCCACTGACACTCATGCCACTCACTTTCCCTTTATCCAGGGGTACTTGAACAGGAGCTCCCCATCCAGATACATGATTAAAAATCCGCATCCAGATACATGGCAAATCAAAAATAATTTTATTGCACCTATTGAATATACTGTATATAACAAAATGCATTTAATAGTATATTTATCAGACCAAAAGCAGCTAAGAGAAGTTTATTGTTAGGGTTTAAATACAGTTCAACCTTTCTCTTTTAAAAACTAAAATGTGGGTGCTATGGTAGGGAGAGCTCACAGAGTATCAAAAATAAAAACGTAACCAGGGACTGATACGGGACACCAGACTTCATCTAAAACTAAGATATCATGACGCTGACAGCACAGCGCTGAATTATGCCATAATGTGCTGGTATACTAGCACATTATGGTATAACACTGCAGGGGGCCCACTTAAAAAAGGTGGTAGAGTTTACTACCACTTTAAGCAGCAAAGACACCAAAGGGAAGCTAAAGATAAGCTCCTGCACAATAATATGCTGCAGGGGCCAGCCTATGAGCAAGGCACAAGTTAACTTTAAATGAAACTTATGCTGAGTGAAAAATGGAGGCTGTCATTTCTGAGCCTCCTGAAAATGCAAACTGGCTAGATATCATGTTGACGCCTGGCATTAATATTTTAAGTCACTGATCAATGACTCTGTATTCAATCCAAAGACAGCCAGGCAAAATGCTTTTTCAGAAGGATGATAGCAAAGTTATCGTCTATATTTCTCTAGGTACTGGTTTAGTTTAGTCTAGTTTAGGAGATAAAACTATTTTTCTGTCTGTACTGCATACATGTCTGTATTTAACATTGCAGATTCATTACAGCTGTTAACAAAATGCCCTTATTTCTACTTTCCTTTGATATTATCCTAAAAAGAAGAAACTTCAAAGCATCTGCTGTCTAGTTAATATTTTTATATCCTTTGGCAGAATAAAATGTTAACCACAGTCAGTGTTTTACTTTGTGGTGCAGTGGTTATTCATAGACATTACATGATACTGGTAAAGATCTGTAAAATGCTGGTTTTCTAGCCTGACATGTAGTCTGAATAAAAGTTTAAAAGATGCTACAAAAAAGATGCCTGGGAAATACAATAGTGGTTATTGTCATTAGACATAAGCACATGTTTGCATTCATCCAAAACATAAAATTTTCCTTAGTTGCTTATGCATACAAATGTAATTAAAGCAAGCTTACTCATCTTTCTAAAGTTGTGTGTTTTTTTTACACTCCATGTGATTTCTTAAGAGAAAACATTTCTCTTTTGAAATGTTATCAAATAGTATGATGGTAATGCTGATTTTTTTCGATTATATTTTAGTTAAAGCGGAGCTTCACCCTAAAGTGGAACTTCCGCTCACCGGAACCCTTCCCCCCTCCCTCCCCCTATAATACAGGTATCTGCACCCACTTTCGGGCATAGATAGCCGCAGAATCTGTGGGTATTTACGCCACTTCCTGTCATCCCCCCGCTGTCTGCTGGGAAACACAATTGCGCAGCGCGACTCACACATGCGCAGTAGGGAACCGGGAAGTGAAGCCGCAAGGGCACAAGGGCCGTTTGGCCCTTGTGCCTTGATGGTACTGGATTCAGGGTAAGCAGCTGTTTGTTGTAAATTCATTGTTACCTTTGTTTCCCCAACATATTAAAAAATTGCAATGTTTTTCAAATATCATTGTTTTTATATTATGGAATGTTTCAATCTTTTTCAGATGTAACTGTATTTCCTGATGAAGCGGTCTACCGCAAAACTAGTTGAAATACCATACCATACCATCTGTAATTTTGAATCATGTTTGTTTTGTGTCAATAAATTATTGTCTAATTTTTTTTACTTTGGTTTATATAATTATTTGTATATCATTTTCAACCCGTATCGGGATAGTCCGCATGCTCTCCTTTGTTGGTGGGTTCTGGTTGGGGACCGACTTTAAGGTGTATATGGTGTTAGGGAACAGTGCGATTCTCACGGACAGCATCAGAGTCACTGAATGTTGGCATCACATACTGTAATTTGCATGTGTAATATTTCTTTTTTTTTTACTTTTATATTACTACTTAGATTTAATATAGCATTAGCAGCACCCAATCTGATTCATTCTTATGAAAAGGAAAAAAATAACTTTTTTTGAGTATTTTAGGATGCAACACTTGATCTCTTTAAAGAATTTCACGTTCTCTTGTAATGTGCGAAACCTGGCGAGAAACTCAGTTTAAAATCGCTCATCGGGCGTAATTCCCATTTCGTCACAGCAAAATAGACTCATCCGCCACTGCATGTCCTTGGTGCTCTGCCCCTAGACCATCCCTGTTCCACAAATTATGGACTTGCCAAGCAATTTCTACATTTTGGGACCAGGTGCTGGACTATATTGCCAGATCCCAGCATATACGCTTGCTTAAGGACCCATTATTATGTCTCTTCGCAAGCCTCCTCACCAACGCCTACCCTATCTCTTTCTCAATGGGTACATATTTGTCTATTGGCAGCACGCAGGGTAATAATGCATGCCTGGATCAATCCCTCCCCACCTCAAATTGCTCTGGTCAAACAAGCACTTTTGAATTTATTCCACATTGAAAAACTGGACACTATTACTCAACACTCTGCATCGCTGAAATGCTTTATTGCAAGATGGCATCGCTTCATGGAACCCTCCCTCTCACCAGAAAAAATCTCTTCCTATATGGCTCCTTTTTGATACACAAACTGGTACCTGAGAGAAGATCCTGCTAATACACTAGGCAGACTTAAGATCCAGTCCACCTCTAATGCTTTAGCTCTACATAGCCCCCCCCCCCCCCACCGGGCATTCCACCCAGTTTATCTATTTGCTTAGGTACTATACTATTTGTTACGATATACCTAACTTCTTTCTACAACAGCAGTGATCTTTTTTACCCACTTTTTGAGTGAACTATTTATATTCTTCTACTACTTTGGCAGACCCTTCACTAAATGTCCTTGGTTAGACCAGTTACTTTATTACTAGTTTTGCTCTCAATGTATATAGGTTCCAAGCCGTGCAGTTTTAGCCTGCCCATTTCGGTATATTATTTGTTCTATTTGTTCTCTTTTTTTTTTTTCTCTTATATTGTACGGCTGATTATTCATACATCTACAAACGCTGTATTTCTATCCAAAAACTGAATAAACATATTAAAAAAAACAAAAAAACAAAGAAAAATAATCTCCGTAATTGAGCCACTTTTTAAAAAGAGCTCCCTTAGAGTGGGTTAGGTCCAATGAGGTGTATGCCACCTTATGTCTTGTATTTACTATTTACATTTTACTGAGCGCCAGAAGTACATCTATTGCTCTATTTGTGGCACTTTGATTGAGGAGATGATGATTTCCCACACAGCAACCACTCTGCCTACTCATCCCCTCTGCTGTCCATTCACAGAAAACTTTATATTTTATGAATATATTCACATAATACAAATCTATCTGTGATTGAGCACAGCGGCTCCATGTGACTCTGCAGATTCTGTATCAATGACCCGAAAGGAGTTTAGCTTTAGTTGTAGTCATTCTCAATAAAAACATTTAAATGTTTAATAAAAGAGATAAGTCCATGAAGTGGCATATACCTCATTAGATTTAACCCATTGTAAGCCAGCACTTTTTAAAAAGTAATGTGGGAAAAATGATTCACATTCCAGTTGACGCTCTTTAAATTTCTTCATTTTATTGAAAACCCACAGTGAACAAACACAGATGAAGTCAGTTGACGCGTTTCAGCCTATAAGTCCTTAGTCATAACCCAAAAAACTTTTTAAAAAGTGATTGAATTTTTGGAGTTCTTGTTTCACCAACCATAATGGGCATGAATTGGCCAATGGGATTAACAACCATCCACAACAGATCTAAAAGCCAGAAGAAATTGTACTCTTCAAATAAAAAATGTACGAATAGGCCAGTGGTGCAAAATTTTCATAGTATAGTTGGTATGCTTCTATTTTATCCCAGCAACACACTGCCTTTTCTGAAACGTTTTTTTTTTTTTTAATGTCAAAAGAGTGTACACCAAAACACTTCAAAACCACAACTCCACATTCCCTGAATCCCCTCTCCCCTCCACCTTAATGTGTCTTAAAATATTCAAAATATAGACTTCAGGTATGTCTTCCAGAAATTGGCTAGCTTCAAGGCAATACTCAAGCACTTGAATAACCAGCAAATCAAAAAGGTTCTGTAGTGTTGGTGTTTTCTTTAACATACCAGTTGTACCTGTTGTGATCTGCAGACTGCCTTCAGCATAAAGCCATGGTAAAAGTACCAGTCATTTGGATACCACATTTCAATACTCAAAAAAAGAAGGTGCCAGCCTATATAGACTATAAGTATAACTGCTGCCCCTTTAAGTGTGAAACACACAAATAATGGTTTTAAATGGTATGGCGCTGTTATATTTAAATTGTTGTATATCCACCTAGAATTCATAAATGCTTCCCAATAACTAAAAAATCCTTTAGTTTTGTTTGTGCATAAAATATTTAAAATACTAGTTTTATATTAATAGACCATCTATATAAATAAACATATGAAAGGTGAAAATACTGTGATCAACACACAAAATTAAAAATAAAAATCAAAAACACTGAACAGCGACAAAACGTACTGAAAAGCGACAAAAAAATGAAAAAACAAATCCACCTTGCTGCTAAGTAACAACAGTCTTTATGACCATCTACCATGCTTAAAAAGGATGCAAAAAAACTTGCTCTTCCTCAAAATATAATCAGTGCTCCACCACCTGCAGTGAAATGAATGCACTCACCAGAAAACCCAGGTCACCAGGACCAATAACGTCTTTTTTATTTAAGTTACTTATTCAGAGACTCCTTAGCCATTTATTACCACATTCCCTTTAGAGATGTGTTTCCATCCAGCAAGTGGCACCAGTTATCATAGAATAAATGAACAAGGTGAAAGTGCAACACCGTTTTAATAAAAAATTACCTAAAACAAACAACAATTGTTATGCTCACTTTAAAATGTGCCCTGACTGGCAGCAGCTTGATCAGCCTGCACAATGCCCCTGGCAAACAGAGTTTAGCTCACCAGACTCGTTCACCCTGCCGTATCCCATTATTCCCGATGTGTGCGCATTTCACCAGTACCCGTATAAGTTGTTCTTAGTTGTCCACTGTATCAGACAGCAACCCAATCTCTGTGCATTTCGCCTATAGAGGCATCATCAGGAGATTTCCTAGCTGGGCAAGAGCAGCGCTTGAATTAGAAAAATGGGCAGTGAAAATTCATATTTGTCAGAACAAGGTGATCACATAACCATAGACCCCCCTCTACATAAGCTGTAAACGAGTTCAACAGCCTGGGTTTCAGCTCCTGCGCCTGCAACCTCCCTCCACTATTTTATAGCCTGTGCTGCACCACAGAAGTAAGTAATCAGACACTATTTTTTGCCTAGAAGGCCATGGCTTCCCTCCACATATAAGATGGACATATATTATGGTGGCTAGGATGGATGAAGAATGAGGCACAAAACTGTGGCTGCCCCATGTCCTGCACCTTGGTGATGATGACAGCACAGTCACTTCTCCTCCCTTTTCTTCATTGGCCTCATGCGCTCATTCCTCAGAAGCACCAGTTCCCTAGATATTTCCCAGAGCCTAGGCAACATCAATGCAAATGCTTTAATCCACATCCAATTCAGCACAATTAAAAACACAAAAACACATAACATTAAACATAACAGCTTTATGCTGTAACTGTTAAGCCCCATACACACGCGCGGACAATCCGTGGACCAGGTCCGTCGGACCATGTCCGTCATACTTTGTCTGATGTTGGTTTTGCGTACACACGATCGGACAAAGTTGTCGGAAAATCCGATCATTCTGAACGTGGTGACGTTTGTTGCCTACGACGGGACTACGTAGAGGCTAGTAGCCAATAGCTTTGGTCTTGTAATGTGATCTGAGCAAGCGTAGCACTTTGTCCGGTCGGACAAGCGTACACACGCTCGGATTTGGTGTGATCGGACCGGGTTGACGGCAAATCTTTCCAGCAGGAGATAAGACTTTGTCCGACGGACAAACCGACGAACACTGTCCGATGGTGCATACACACGGTCTGATTTTTCAACAACCTTGTCCGATCGGACCAAATTGATGAAAAAGTCCGACCGTGTGTATGGGGCTTTAGATGAGTACAAAAATACCAGTTGATCCTGCCTGAAATCTTGTGAGTTGATAACCTTCTGTACTTCACTGTTACCACTACTACAAAATACCTACCCCCAATGTTATGCAGGAGAAGTGTTTTGTAGTCTTGTCCTAGGGTGACAATGCTGCTCTTCAATAGTACAGTACGGTGAAAAAATCAACCTAGGACAAGAGTATTAATGGCAGGATCACAAGGTGAAAACAAAGGAAAAATGCACAAAAACTAACTAATACAGCTACCACATCTAAACGCCGGTAAGCTGCTATACATTACATTTTTTGTTCTTGGGTTTAAATATATTTTATCTGCTGTAGAGAAAAGTTAGGTCTGTACTATGTGACAAGGAACTACAAATCTCAGGACTGACTGTAAAGAAATACAAATCCTTTGGCACACAAGACAGCTCCTAAACAGTATACTGTATGTATTTCATCTGTGTATTTACTTGTTTGTCTGGAGGTCAGCCTAAAAGTTATGGTCACCTTTGGGAACTTGTTGCATGTTCCATGCCTTTTTAGGGTGGAACATGTAGCATGTTCCCATTGCTGCAGCTGCTGCCAGATCCCCACACTCCCTATGATAACAGTACAGGGAGAAGTTCCCATACTAGCTGTCACTTTTTGAAATCAGTGCAACCATCTGGGGCTCCGCCCACATGGCCATGTCATTCATTCACACAGCTCTGTGTATGAATGAACTAAAGACCCGGATATCCTTTGCGGCTGTCGTCTTGTAGTTCTCAATGAACTACCACAGCGCTGTGTAGCGCAATGGTAGTTCATTGAGTCTTCATGTCAGATCATCATACCTGCCTGTATGGGATGTACAAACACAGATATACTGCATGTCAATGTAATGCAATGATTTACAGGCTCAAAAAAAAAAAAAAAGCAAATTTTTTTACCTGCAAAAAAAAATTAGCATTTACAATTTTTTCTAAAAGGTGAACTTATCCTTTAACCTCTGATTTGATCTGACCAATGCACAAAAGGATGATCTTTCATTCTTTCTAAAACATTATTAAAAGGTAGGTGGGTCTTCACAGAAAAAGTGGGGTTTCATGGCACCCCAACTCGAACACACAAAATGTTGCCCTTCATATGCGCTCAGTCTAATCATTGGCTACTGGAGATAAGTAGAGCAACTTACATGAATTAAATATCATGCATCAGCCATGTCTCTGTGATGTGCTGAGACCAAAGCATTGAAGAGTGGGTGATAGGAACCAGAACATTCATCCCTGAGGAGACATTAGTCTAGAGTGTTAGCTTTGACAGCTGTGCCTCTTGTGTGTCAGGGCAGTATAAGAACATAATAATGACATTTATTTGCTGCTTGAAAAATATACACATTGCAGGTAAAGTAAAACAAAATAGAATAAAAGTAACGTAACAAAAGAACATTCCCATTCCCCTCACACACCATAGTCAGGGATAGAGTTCTTTTTATCAGCAATTGCTTTCCTCCTTTTTTTTGGTATCATTCCAAGAAGCAGCACTAACAGGAAATAAGTCCAGTGATTGATAGGTGAGCAATGTAACACTAAATGTATTATTTACAGATAGTCTCTGACTTTCACAAAGGTTAGAATGCTTTTATGAATATACACAATGCTAGCCATGCAGCACATATGCCACAGGTATAGCTCAAATGTAGGGATGAGCCCGATGATTGAGTCAACCGTAAGTTCGACTAGAAACATCGGGTGTTCGCCAAATTTAGAACGGCAAGACCATCAATGCACTGCAAGATCGCCTGACCTGCATGCTTTGGCCGATCCAAATAATTGAAAAAAACGGCATGGGTCCCCCCCAGTCCATTACCATGCCCTTTGGGTCTGCGCCAAAATCAAAAAACATAATGGCGTGGGGGTCCCCCCTAAAATTCATACCAGGCCCTTCAGGTCTCGTATGGATTTTAAAGGTAACCCCGAGCCAAAAAAAAAAAAAAAATGGCATGCCCCCCCCCCCCCAAAACCTCAAACTACCCCAAACTGTCTCCTGTCATTTTAACTTTTTTGACACTTTTTTGGTGAATGTGTAGGGGTACAATGTACCTGATGCCTATTCGAATAGGGGGGTGGGATCCGGGGGTCCCCTTGTTAAAGACGACTTCCAGATTCCGATAAGAACCCCGCCCGAAGACCCCCACAACCCCGGGCAAGAGTTGTGGAGAAGAGACCATTGTCCCCATCAACAGGGGAACCCCTACGCTATTAAAAAAAATTGGTGCATGGTTCCCCTTAATATTCATACCAGACCTGAAGGCCTGGTATGGATGGTGTGGGGTTCCCCTTAATAGTCATACCACAGCCAAAGGGCCTGGTAATGGACTGGGGGGGGGGGGGGGGACTCAGGCTGTTTTTTTCAATAATTTTTATGTATATATATATTCCTGGGATCCGACAACACATTACAGCCGTGAGCAATTTTAAATTACATTTTTTCCTTCCATTTTCCTGTGGTGCTGTTATAAACACGGGAAAGATGTGCTTAAGATCTGGCAACTGTGGAGGCCATTAGGGTACAGTGAACTAATTTTCATGTTCAAGAAACCTGTTTGAGAGGATTTGAGCTTTGTGGCATGGTGTATTATCCCGCTGGATGTAGCCATCAGAAGATTGATACACTAATCATAAAGGGATGGACATGGTCACCAACAATATACAGGTAGGCCGTGGTGTTTAACCGCTTCCCGACCGCCTCCTGTAGATATACGTCAACAGAATGGCACGGGCAGGCAAAAGCACGTACCTGTACGTCCCCTTTAATTTGCCTGCCCGGGGGGGGGGCGCGCGCGCCGGCAGCGGCACTCGCGCGACCCGGTCGGGAGCTCTGTGACCACGGCCGCGGGACCAGCGGACCCGATCGCCGCTGGTATCCCGCGATCGGGTTACGGAGCTGAAGAACGGGGAGAGGTCTATGTAAACAAACCTCTCCCCACGCTTCCTACACTGACTGTCAGTGATCGGCGGTTCCCTGTCATCGGGAACGCCGATCAATGACGTCAGACGTACAGCCACGCCCCCCTACTGTAAAAAAAAACACAACACGTCACACTGACTCCTCCCCGCCCCCTAGTGGTTAACCCCCTAACTACAACTGTCATTTACATAGGAATCAGTGCTATTTAAATAGCAGTGATTGCTGTATAAATGACAAATGTCCCAAAAATGTGTCAAAAATGTCCGATGCGTCCGCCAAAATGTCGCAGTCACAATAGAAATCGCTGATCGCCACCATTACTAATAAAAAAAAAAATTATTAATAAAAATGCTATAAAACTATCCCCTATTTTGTAAACGCTATAACTTTTGCGCAAACTAATCAATAATCGCTAATTGCGATTTTTTTTTACCAAAAATATGTAGAAGAATACGTATCGGCCTAAACTGAGGAAAAAAAATGTTTTTTTATATATTTTTTGGGGATATTTATTATAGCAAAAACTAAAAAATATTGCATTTTTTTTCAAAATTGTCGCTCTATTTTTGTTTATAGCGCAAAAATAAAAACCGCAGAGGTGATCAAATACCACCAAAAGAAAGCTCTATTTGTGGGAAAAAAAGGACGCCAATTTTGTTTTGGAGCCACGTCGCACGACCGCGCAATTGTTAGTTAAAGCGACGCAGTGCCGAATTGCAAAAAGGGGCCTGGTCCTTTGGCTGCCAATTGGTCCGGGGCTGAAGTGGTTAAACGATGCTTAATTGGTACTTAGGGGCCCAACGTGTGCCAAGAAAATTCCCCCCACACCATTACACCACCACCATCCTGAACCATTAATACAAGGCAGGATGGATTCATGCTTGTTTACACCAAATCATGACCCTACCATCGGAATGTTGCAGCTGAAATCAAGACTTATCAGACCAGGTATTGTTTTTCCAATCTTCTATTGTCCAATTTTGGTGAGCCTTTGCTAATTTCAGCCTCAGTTTCCTGTTCTTACCTGACAGGAGTGGCACTTGGTGTGGTCATTTGCTGCTGTAGCCCATCTGCTTCAAGGTTCGATGTGTTGTGCATTCAGAGATGACATTCTGCATACCTTGGTTGTAAAGAGTGGTTATTTGAGTTATGTCGTGTACACAAAATCGGAAATTCGGCCAGCAATAGACCGGTGAGAGCTTTTGGTCGGAAAATGCGACCATGTGTATGCATCATCGGACTTTTGCTGGCCGAATTCCAGCCAGCAAAAGATTGAGAGCATGTTCTCAATTTTTCGGTCGGAAAAAGTTCCGATCGGTAATTCCGATCGTCTGTAGCAATTCCGACGTGCAAAATTCCTACGCATGACCAGAAACAATTCGACCCATACTCGGAAGCATTGAACTTAATTTTCTCGGCTTGTCGTAGTGTTGTACGTGTGACCATTTAAGTGTGATCAAAAGTGTGACCGTGTGACCATTTAAGATTTTTCTGACGGAAAATCCGCTCGTGTGTACACGGCATTACTGTTGCCTTCTATCATCTTGAACCAGTCTGCCCATTCTCCTATGAATGAATGACTTGTATAGCACTACCTATGCAAACTGAATCGCCTCAGGGCACTTTTTGCCACTGGTGTCCATCTGTGGTATAGCGCGGTCCTTGCCCTGTGGGGTCCCGACTTGCTTACAAACACATACACATATTTGGCTAATTTTATTGACAGGATCTAATTAACCTACTAGCATGTCTTTGGAGTGTGGGAGGAAACTGGAGCACCCGGAGGAAACCCACGCAGGCACAGGGAGAACATGCAAACTCCAGGCAGAAGGTGTCGTGGTCAGGATTTGAACCAGCGACCATATTGCTGCTAGGTGAAAGTGCTAACCACTACACCACTGTGCTGCCCCTATGACCTCTGACATCAACACAGCATTTTTGTCCACACAAATGTTACTAGATATTTTCTCTTTTTCGGACCATTCTCTGTAAACACTAGAGATGTTTGTGTGTGAAAATCCCAGTAGGTCAGCCGTTTTTGAAATACTTAGACCAGCCTGTCTGGCACCAACAACCATGACACATTTAAAAGGCACTTAAATCCTCGGTTTGAACTTCAGCAAGTTGTCTTCACCACGTCTAGATGCCTAAATGCATTGATTTTCTGCCATGTAATTGGTTGATTAGCACATTGTGTTACCACGCAATTGAACAGGGGTACCTAATAAAGTGGTCTGTGAGTGTATGTTAATAGTGGTGGAAAGATTAAAGCACACTTAAATAAGAAAAACATAGGTTTGTTTTAGTTTTTAAAATTTTTATTGTTGTGTTCATTTAGCCTAGCCTCACACTGACAGCGGGAATGAAATTGTGCGAGTTCAAGTGAACTCGCACGATTTCATTCCCGCATGTCAGTCCCGCGGGTGATTTCAGAGACATCTGTGCGGGTTGCTGCACAGATGTAAGGCCCGGTTCACACTGCTGCGGTGCGGGAGATCGCATATGATTCGCACCGCACTGCAGTTCAAATCATATGCGATCTCTGTGCGATGCAAATTCAGCCATATAGATAGTATGGCTGAATTCGCATCGCATTCGGCCCAAAATCGGACAGGACCCTTTTTTTCGCTCCGCAGCAGAATCGGATCGCATGGTGTTCTCACCATGCGATCCGATTCCTGTCCGAGTTTGCAGATCGCACTGCGATATGCGAGCTGCTATGGGGGTGTCATTAACATTTCATTGACACCCCCAGCAGCTCGCATAGGGCAGTGTGAACTGCCGGCGGGAGACATGCGGTGCGGGAACTCGCAGTGTATTCGCAGCGTTCCCGCACCGCAGCAGTGTGAACCCAGCCTCAATGGAAATTGCACCCGAAATCGCCAAAAGTAGTACAGACACTAATTTTGGGAAACGGTGCGGCGCCGCACTGATTCGGGCGGTGCCATTGCGGGCAATAGCCGCTGATTTGGCATGCTATTTGACGTGTCAAATTGCTCAAATGTGAACCAGGGCTTAGATCATTGGCTACATGGCTAAAACATATAAAGAAATGTAACATTTTGTAATTATATCTCTTGAAGACAGCCTAAGACAAATATGTATTTTCCGTATCCAGGACTTATTTTTGCCAAAATGACATAATTACTGTGAGTTGTCAAATGATATAATACATTACCAGCAGTGGTGTTGAATGAAAGCTTGAAGAAAAATGTCCGATATAGAGTCCACTCCCTCTAATCTGCATTTTTTAGCTATTTTGTTGATTGATTTTGACCAAACATACACTTGTAAAGCAGTAGTTTTTTTACACTTGTAAATCAGTAGAATGTTTTTTTTCTGTTAGACTGTGTTACAACATACATCTTAGGAACATGGCGAGAAATATTGAGTTGTCAATATTGCTGCTCCTTCATAATAACTGGTAAAAGACTCCGACATTCATGGACTGAGATCATAAAGTAAACTCCCTTGTAACTTTCAAAATTAGAGTCTCCCAAACAGACTTTTAAACAGATTCATAGCAGCAAAACAGATTACTTCTAGCAGTGCTTTAAATATGCATTACCACAAATTTTGAGTGTTCTCTCTTTAAAAAATTCAATGATGATCAATAAATACCCCCCCCCCCCAAATAAACAAATAGGTTGGTCCCCATCTCTGACATTCAGGATCATTCTCTCATTGGGGGGAAATGTTGTGGATCGATGGATTTTTAAAGCCTTTCGTGTTGTGGGGGGGGGGGGGGGGGGGCAAAAAAGCGGACCTTCTGTTTTCCTGGAAGATCTGCTTTAAATAGAATAGTGAACACTGCACAAAAAAATATTTAGACTGATAACTGTGACCTCGCTGCTCGATTTATGTCAACAGTGGCTTTCTGTGCACGTTTTCTGTGTTTTTACTACTCTAACTTATTGGATATGATGTACTTCACTTGTTCTTAATAAAATACTACACTATTGTGGTTTTTATCGGTTCCGTTGTGAGCTTCATTCTGACGCAGATAATATTGGTTCCGGGTATTACTGAGGATCTTAGGAGAGTGGATGTACGCACCAATGGAAGTGACCCTGATTGGGAATAACATGCTGTTTGTACTTTATGTACTATAGCCTTATGGTTGGGGATTGTCTATTTCTTTGGGTGTGTTTGGTGGTTGGTCCAGACAATTGGGGAAAAATTCTGACCAGCAGGTGGAAATTGATAGGACTTTTGCACTTTATTAACACAATGTATGCCAACCGATGCACTATTTGATATATGGTATGATTCAGTGGGGGGGGGGGGGGGTGTCCATTAGGGGCACTTGGGCGCTGCCCCCTCTCTCCAGTCACCCGCTCTCTGTACTATGGATAGATTCATGCATTGCATTAATCTATCCATGGCTGCTCTAGCCACCCCCTATTCAGGCGTCCGGACCCTTTTTGGTCACGGGGCGCCTGAATAACAGCGGAGGGGGAGTGTTTTTGAAGCACCTGATTAGAGCCATAGGCTCTAATAGGTGTAAAAAAAGGTGACCTGCGAGCTCAAACCATTGCTCGCAGTGCACCTTGGTGTGTTAGCAAAACTAACGAATATTTGCTTTGCCAACACAGAACCACCTCTCAGCCAGTCAGGAGGCCTGTATGTAATACCAGGCACCTGATTGGCTGAAGGCAGAGGTGATCCCATTGGTGCCAAGGAATACAGGCAGAAGACGCGCACGGAGGAGTCGCGCTACTGTCCCACAGCTCGCCACCTGTCAAGCTGCCTGACACGCCACCACGCTGGGGTAAGTGCTGGGCAGACAGCTGGTGGGTGGGGGATCACAGTGGCTGCATATTAGTGGCCCAAAGGCTGCAATTGATGGAGCACAGTTGGCTGCATTTGCGGGGCACAGTGGCTGTATATGATGGGAACGGTGGCTGCATATGATGGGGCACAGTTGGCTGCATTTGATGAGCACAGAGGCTGTATATGATTGGAACGGTGGCTGCATATGATGGGGCACAGTTGGCTGCATTTGATGAGCACAGAGGCTGCATATTATGGGCACAGTTGGCTGTATATGATGGACACAGAGGCTGCATATGATGGGCACAGAGTCTGCATATGATGGGCACAGTGGCTGCAAATGAAGGGTACAGTTGGTTGCATATGATGGGCACAGTTGGTTGCATATGATGGGCACAGTTGGCTGCATATGATGGACACAGTTGGCTGCATATGATGGGCACAGGTGGCTGCATATTATGGGCACAGGTGGCTGCATATGATGGGCACAGTTGGCTGCATATGATGGGCACAGATGGCTGCATATGATGGGCACAGATGGCTGCATATTATGGGCACAGTTGGTTGCATATGATGGGCACAGTGAGGCTGCAATTGATGTTTTTTTTGTTTCAGTATTTTTCTAAATTTTTCAATTATTTTGCACCCCCCAAAAATGTTGTGCACCAGTCACCACTGGCGTGATTGGGTACAGGCACTTTATTTTTATGTATAGGTGTATGCATTTATGACTGTTTTTGAATATTATATATATATATATATTATATATATATATATATATAGCGATATATATATATATATATATATATATATGTAAATTTTTTGGCACTGCAGACATTTTTATTTTCAGTTTGATAGAATTTGTATATATCAACCCTATTTCTGCTAGCAGCTTTTGGTTCACAGTGCAGACTTGATTTCTGAAAATGGATTGTAGAGAAATTAATCTTCAAAGATCACAACAGAGGCAATGACATTACAGCTCCTTTTTCTCAGGCAACAGGATTTAGCAAGGCCTCTGCTGTTTCGGTTTTCTGTCCGATGGAATCATTCCCGACTTCCCAACGGTCACCTTTGAAATTGCTGAGTCCAGCTTTGCACCGAAAAGGTTCTCGCCGTCATATGGAATGCGGCACCAATTTGATTTGGAGACAGGATCCGCCGACCAGGGTTTCAGCCACAGTGCCTGCCTGGCCATTACGGAGGCCAACATGGCCCTTGATGACGATTTAATCGCATCCACCGAAGCCGCTGCCACAAAAGTTCCCCGCGAGACTTAACTCCTGTAGAGCTTTTATTATGCTCTCCTGGTCCACGCCTTCTGAGACCAACCTCTCAGTGTTTGATGATCAGCTGGAAATGGCCCTGCCTACAGCTGCAAGTGCCACAGCCGGTCTGCAAGCGCCTCCTGCTGCAAGGTAGGCCCTCTTCATATCGGTGTCGATCCTCCTATCCAAGCACATGCCTGGCTAGCCGCATGAGAGATGCGTCTACGACGGGAGGAGAGACAAGAGGACTCACTTTAGGTTCCTTCAAGGGATATAATTTGGAAAGCCTGTTGTTCAGACTCGATTTCTTCTCGGGTCCTTGCCATTCCTCTTTAATTAAATCATCCAATTCCTCATTGTCAGACGGGGAATCCTGTGCTGGGATGAGCAGGTGAGGCACTTCATGTTGATAACTCTGTCTCCAGAGTAAGAATCTGTGGAGCTACAGGCTCTCTAAACTGCGATTCTTTTTCCCTAGTAGCCTCCTCAAAGCATCTACGGTAGGCCAATTTATCGGGAAGGGCTGCTGCCCCGCATATCCAACATGCGTTTCCAGAGGGTCGCACTGGTGATCACTGTCTATGGACAGGAGATCCTCTATGATAGGAGCGGCTGTGTCTGGAGTAAGAACCGGAGCGACTTCTCCTGCGACTCCCTCTGTGGGCTGAGCGACTTTCCCTGTGACTCCCTCTGTGGCCTGAGCGACTTTTCCTGCGACTCCCTCTGTGGCCTGAGCGACTTTTTCTGCGACTCCCTCTGTGGCCTGAGCGACTTCTCCTGCGACTCCCTCTGTGGCCTGAGCGACTTCTCCTGCGACTCCCTCTGTGGCCTGAGCGACTTCTCCTGCGACTCCCTCTGTGGCCTGAGCGACTTCTCTGCGATCCCTCTGTGGCCTGAGCGACTTCTCCTGCGACTGGAGCTGCTCCGTCTGAAGCCAGAATGGCTTCTCCTGCGTGAAGTCTCTCTGTGCCTTGAATCAGGAGATTTTGCGGACCTGGTAGGGCTAACCATATAGGCAGCGTTAGGATTGCTCTCTTTTTTCAATCTTCACTACTTACCAAAAATCCTCCCCCCTTACCTAATAGCTGGCGGTGATCTGCTAGGGCAGTGGTTCCATAGCAAGGAATAAGGCAAGCCTAAGGAGATACTAATTGACATAGGAAGCACAGGTGAGGTAAAAAACAGCAGCTTATATGCAGAGAAAAAGACAAGCTTTTACCTCAGTAGGATGAAATAATAGCTTTGTTATAAGACAGGCAAACAAACTGCAGCAATTCAGCGATCTCTGGTTCAAGATACAAGGAACAGAAACAGGTTCATTCAATTTTCCTCAGAACACATCCCAGCGACCCTAGGAGGAAAACAGAGCCCAGGAGAGCGCCCAGGCACACAAGTAGGAAGGAAGGGAAAGAGAAAGGGAGACCACTGCAATTTGGCTAAACCTATTTAAGGTGTACATAGTGATCCATTTGCTGGGGCGGGGGCCGTAGCTTCATCTTATAGTTATGTGGTCCTATCAGGTTGTGGAGGCGGAGTACCTAAAACAGACTGAAACTAGACTTTAGGGTGTACATAGTGATCTTTGAGAATGAATTAGCAGTACCTAAAAGCCAGAGGAGTCTTCCAGGGCTTGTAAAAAAACTAAGTAAAGTAAACTTCCCTTTAATGTTTGTACCTACAGGTAAGCCTATAATAAGGCTTACCTATAGGTACTGTAAAGATCTCCTAAACGTGCGCCGTTTAGGAGATATTTACTGTATACTGTGCCGATGACATCTGCATGCGCTCTGAAGGAACATCCGTCCGTGGCGTTTCTTCAGGGCCCTGTGCCGTGACCAGCGGCTCCTGCCAGTTACACAGCCGCAGTCCGGGGACCCAGAAGGAAGACAGGTGAAGATGGATGCGGCCTCCAGCCAGGACGACGAGGGCTTTGTTTGCAGGTAAGTTTTATATAATGTGCTAGTATGCGCATTATGCCTTTACTTTGCAGGTGACAAAAAAAAAAAAAAGAGACAGTGTTTACTTCCTCCTTAACTGTTTGTTAGAAATATGTAAAAAGGGGAACAATAAAGTTCTGTATATATTTTTTTGGAATACAGTATCAAATTCATCAGGTAAATGTCATGGCACGTATACCAAAAATAAAATCGAGTAATGATTCTGATTTCGTGAACTGAACTCACTTCAGTAAAATGTAAGAATGTAATGTAATGCAAGAATTTCCATTAAAGTAAGGAATGGACTTAAAAGGTGGCAGTTTCTTGGCTCACAGCTCAAATAACAAATATACTTACCTTAAATATTTAAAGCCTTGATAACTTCCCTACACAGACTCCACAGCTGATTTATTTGAAACCTGCAGATCATGGAAAAATGAAAGTGAGAGAACATTTGTTTAATTAAAATGTGGTAATTTTCATAGTTTTTTCTTTTATAATGAGCTAGTTAGTATAATAATATCTTGCTTCAGAAAATGAATGTTGATCTCATTTCCTTTTCATGCTGTCAGGTGAGCTTTTTTCTGTACTTTCGTTTTCAGGCCTGAGAATGTGACGTTTCATATTTCTTTTTGTAGTGTAAAAAAAATCTCCCCTACATCTCCTGAACCCTAGCCTTGACCTGGCCTGAAGACCTAAACCTAGACCTGGCCTAAAGACTACCCCACACTAAGGATGAGTTTAGGCGTGTTCGCAAACAGCACGCGCAGAGCCCACCAGGAATTCGGCACTGCACAGCGCTAATCACAGGAAGTGAGACATTTCCAAATATCTGCAGCCGCGCATCGGGACAATGGTCACTGCTTGTGATTAGCACTCCGCGGTGTCGACTTCCTGGCAGGCTCTGCACGTGCTGTTTGCGAACACGCCTGAGCTCATCCTTATGACTACCAGAACCTTAAGGTTTACTTAACCACTTCAGCCCTGGAAGAATTTACACCCTTCCTGACCAGGCCATTTTTTCGATACGGCACTACGTCGCTTTAACTGACAATTGTGCAGTCATGCGACGTTGGTGGTATTTTAGCACCTCTGCGTTTTTTATTTTTTTGCGCTATAAACAAAAGAAGAGAAACAATTTTGAAAAAAACCCAATAATTTTAACTTTTTGCTATAATAAATATCCCAGATTTTTTCCTTAGTTTTGTCCGATATGTATTCTTCTACATATTTTTGGTAAAAAAAACGCAATAAACGTATATTGAGTGGTTTGCGCAAAAGTAATAGCGTCTACAATTTTTTTTTTTATTACTAATAATGGCGGTGATCAGCGATTTTTATCAGGACTGCAATATTGCGACGGACAAATCGGACACTTTTGACACTTTTTTTGGGACCATTGACATGTATACAGCGATCAAAGCTAAAAATAGCCACTGATTTCTGTATAAATGTCACTGTCGGGGAAGGGGTTAACACTAGGGGGACGATCAATGGGTTAAGTGTGTGTTCCATAGGTGGGTTCTAACTGTGAGGGGATTGGACTGACTGGGAGAGAAGACAGATCGTTGTTCCTACTTAGTATGAACACACAATCTGTTTCTCCTTCCCTGACAGGACAGGGATTTGTGTGTTTACACACACAAATCCCCGTTCCTGCTCTCGTGCCCGCAATTGCGGGTGGCCGGCGGGATCGTACCACGTGCATCGGGTCCCCTGCCGTGCAGTGGGCTCGCGCCCGCTGCCTGCTACAGCTCTTAAAGCGGCTGCAGTATATATATACGTCTATTCGTGCAGCAGAGCTATTCTGCTGCCGTATATACAGTATACGGGAACCGATCGGGAAGCGGTTAACTTCTATATTAACCCTTAAGCCCCACACTTAACCTAATCCTAAACTTAAATTCTTAATGCTTTACTTAACTTCATCTTAACCTAATCCAAGAAATAAACCATTTACACTAAAACTTAAAGGCATTGTTCACCATAGTTCTACCAAAAAAAAATTGCCTATGCAGGTAGGTGGCACCTGTAGAAAAAAAAAAAACTGTGCAGCTTAAGCCAAAGTTGAATAATAAAATAAAAATGTGTTGTGCTGTTATATCCTTATGCATAAATCACCACGAATGACTTATTAAGTGACAATATCAGTAATGAAATACTTTTTTTTTGAGCTTTGTAGGTAAGAGCAGAGAGGACAACTGTGGATAATGGAGGCACGTAAACTGACCACTGTGTCAGGGCTCAGCAGCCATGATAAACCAGGGTCAGTTTACAGGGGGGAGGGCAGAAACTGGCAGGATCATCCAGGTTTTTTACAGCTTCCAGAGGGACAGGTTAGGCAGCTCAAGCACTGTGCTGTTTAACCTGCTATAAGGAAACAGAATCTCATTTTTTCAGGGTTACAATGACTTGAATTAAGGTATTTAATGAGAAGAGCAGGTTTCTTTATTTAAAATGTAATTAGCATGTTGATGAGGGGGGAGGAGAGATCAGAGAAGGCAAAATTAAGGAGAGTAAATGAAGGCTTTAAAGCCCAAATCAGGGAGTATTTTTTAACATCAAATTGACCCCAGGCAGTGAACAAAAACAAAAAAACAGTTCACACCAACATTACGCCATTGGTTTGCTAGACTGAATGAAATCAGAAACCTGGAAAGCTTAACAACCACGCTGTATAATAGAGAGGATACATTTAGGGACACTTGGATGCCATGGTCAGCCTATACCTGCTCTCCCCAATACCTGGACTCTGTCTCTAGAATGGCTACCCTAGTTCAGTGACCCTTAGGACTAATTTTCAATCATCCCCATTACTTTTTTTAGGAGGTCTCATGTGCAGTGTTGCCAACCCCCCGAAGCAGAAAGCCAAAATTTACAAACGGCACCAATTTTTTACTGGCAAATAGTCATGAAATTTACTGGCAGAGCCACATTTTTTACTGACACTGCAAAAAGGTACCTAAATTTGATGTTTTCAGTGCAAACCATGCAAATGTTAATATTAAAACTATAAACATGTAGCTAGTGCGATTAGCAATGTGTTTAAGTTTCACAAAAGTCAAAAAACATATTTTTCAAGTTACATGAAGGTCAGATTAATATAACCCAGCCAGCACAGAGATCCACCATATAGCAGAGTGTGCAGGATTCCCCCTTACAGTGATAGGGAACTCTGACGTTAAGGGGAATGCTGCAGATCATGATCCAAGGGGGAACTCTGATATAAGGGGGGGCTCTGGTCACCAGAGACCACCTTATATCGGAGTCCACTGCTTTGCCCTTTACATCAGAGTTCCCCCTTGCACTGTAAGCTGGGAATCCTGCAAACTCTGATGTAAAGGGGAATGCTGGGAACTGATGTTGGGGGCTCTGGTGACCAGAGACCACCTTCTGAGTGAATACACTAAGGTAAGAGGGGGAGTTACTGATATAAGGGGGAACATTTATATCAGTGACCCCTTACGTTATTGCATTCACTCCCCCCATACATCAATGACCCCCCTCTTCAGACTGCCTGGCGCTGTCATTGACCTCCTCTCAGGTGCATCGAGCAGGGCTCAGTCAGACTCCAGGTTAGTGGCTTTGGATTTTTCCATAGTCTCCTTTCCACAGTCCACACACGTCTGACCTCTTCCATGACCCCCATCCTGGTGTCACTCTCACTTTTGACTCCTCTCCAGTCTCCCCCCTCAGAGACTGCAGACATGATAAAAAACAAGAGATGGTCAGAGGATGGCGGACAGCAGGACGCTTGAGGTGGTCAGAGGATGGCGGAAAGCAGGACACAGGAGGTGGTCAGAGGATGGCGGACAGCAGGACACAGGAGGTGGTCAGAGGATGGCGGATAGCAGGACACAGGGGGTGGTCAGAGGATGGCGGACAGCAGGACACAGGGGGTGGTCAGAGGATGGCGGACAGGACACAGGGGGTGGTCAGAGGATAGCGGACAGGACACAGGGGGTGGTCAGAGGATGGCGGACAGGACACAGGGGGTGGTCAGAGGATGGCGGACAGGACACAGGGGGTGGTCAGAGGATGGCGGACAGGACACAGGGGGTGGTCTGAGGATGTCAGACAGGACACATGGGATAGCATGACAGAGATTGTGAACATCTGTAATACTGTACAATTACACCACTACCATTCTTGTCTGATAACTGCTGCCCTGCCTGTGCCTGCCTGTAGACATCACTTAAATAGCATCCATCCCAAGTGATGTATGGATGGATGTTGCAGTCAGGCCAGGGGTCCGGTGGTGGGACACTCTCTAAGTTCAAGTTAGTGTGTGTGTGTGTGTATTTTCACCCAATCACAATACTCACCAGCCAGGCAGGGGGCTGCAGCCAGGGCACTTGTCAGAAGGCCTTGTGTGTTCGTCCGGGGCAGCAGCTCTGTCCATCCATCTCTCTCTCACACTGATGGTGCATTGGTGCCACACGTCCTCCGGCTCCACTGTACTGTCCACATAGTGCAGTGCACAGGCTCCTCCACCATTAGCCCGCTCCGCATGGCTCATGTCCTGACTCCTGTCATTTCAAATTTTCCGGCCGGCGCCGTGTAGCGGGAAATGCGGCTTGCGCATGACATCATCAGCAGGTGCGGGCGGGTCGGGCGGCACGTACTCACACAGGATCGGATCGTCTCTGGGAAATTCGGAGCTGCAGCCATTTTTACTGGCACATTTCTGCTTCTACGGGCATTTACGGGCACCGAAAAAAGAGCCCGTTTTTACGGACTGCCCATAAATCTACGGGCGGTTGCCAACACTGCTCATGTGAGAGGGTGCTGAGGAAAAGGAGGTCTTCGCTTCTTGCCCTTCCTCCCCAATACCCCCCCACCCCTTTTTTTTCTGCCTGTTAACGCGCCACGGTTTAAGGAGAAATATTTGACCCATATGTTTTACTGCTCTTTTGATGCACTTTCCTGGTGACTGTATTATGTTTTTTCTTTCTAGATTACTTTTATGCAAATATGCTCTATTGCTATCAGACAGTTTTGAACTTTTGTAAAGTTGTGATGTATCTTTTTCCCCTTTATGGGATTATGTATTGTATGTACATAAGGTAATAAATAAAGATTAAAAAAAAGAGCAGTTCAGGGAGCAGATACTTACCTTTATTTCAGAGTTGTTCACTGCAGCATTTTTTTTTGTTTGTTCTATGGGCGGAGATGTCCTCAGTCTTCCACAAGAAATGATGACCAGTGACATCAGGTCAGTATTGCTCTCTGCATCTCTGAGAACCACCCACTACTGGATAAGACTGTAAGAAAAAGAGAATGCAGGGCAGGGGATCTACCAGAAGACATTGGACATAGGTAAATAATAACAAAAAAGCATAAAATACAAAGTACACAAGAGGTGAGGAGGGCCTTTGAAAGAGGAGAGCATACAGCCCTGAATTGGGGGTCAACTACCCAGTTCTAACCTTAATATTTTACCTCTGATATTAATACTAACCTTACCATGTAATAGTTGTAAAGCACTGAAATCACAATTATGGCATTTTTCATTCCCTATTTTCCATTTTCCATGCACTTTTGAAGACTTTTCTGGCATTGTTTCTCTCAACTTTTTTTCTTCCGCTGTAGCTTTAAAAGATGGCATGTTTCTCATATTCTACAGTACTAGTGTAAATAAATAATATAGCTAATTAATGGAAGACTGGCCCTTTTGAAAATACCATAGGAGTATGAATAAACACTATTTCTCTGTGTTTATTTTCACTTTTTTTTTTTCAAGCTCACAGGTTTAAAAATTTGAGAACACAGCTGGTAAAAAGGCTACAAATGCTAGCAAAATTAGTATTCCTATTGAATTCTTTAAATCCATGCTTACCATGCCTTCATCAAAACTCTCATCAAAACTGCCCACTTTCTCTGGCAAAAATAATCATTCACGGGATGTAATTGCCAGAACTATTTATTTCTATTTTTATTCATAAAGATTTTATTGAATTTTTAGATTAAAGTACAAGTAACAAAAGAAACAGTACAGAAAGTAAAGGTTTTCAGTCAGTAAACCCAGATATAAGAAAGAGCCCTGATGACAAGTTTTGCAGTCATAATTGTATACGTAGTTTAACCATCAATGTAGTTGGGAGGGAGTAGATGGGAGATGTATGAAAAGAAAGAAAAGAGGCAAAGGGAACTTGGGTGAGAGGGGAGGGAGAAGGTAATATTTACTATTAGGGAATTGGACACCTATGGGTGGTGAAGGGGAAAGGGGACGTGACAAGAGAGGGATTTCCCCATAAGGAGATCAGAGCCATTCGTGGCATTTTCCTCTCCATAAGCTTTTTAGGATTTCCCATACAGAGTTTTTGTACCACAAAAGTGGTAGCAACTGCACTATGGCTGCACTGTATTGTGTACTGTGTACACCACCAGAAAAGTAGTAGCAACTGCACTACAGTTGCACTGTATTGTGTACTGCACCAGAAAAGTAGTAGCAACTGCACTAAGGCTACACTGTGTTGTGTACTATGTACACCACCAGAAAAGTAGTAGCAATTGCACTACGGTTACATTGTATTGTGTACTGCCCCAGAAAAGTAGTAGCAACTGTACTAGGGCTACTGTCAGACTTCCACGTACCTGACCGGTGAGCCTGATATAGCAGGGGAAGGTCTCCCTTACATGTGTGGTTCGCGGCCCCAGGTAGTATGAACAGGAGATGCGGGAGCACAGAGTGGTATGAGAGCCTGGCGGGTGGCTGCAGAAGGAAAGGCCCAGGATCCTGGTGCAAGTGGATTGGTGATCACTAGACAGCTGGAACACAGGCAGCAGATGCAGAGCAGGAGCAGAGCAGAAGCAAAGCCGGCAGTTCAAGTCACATTAAAAAAAAATTAGAAAAGAATAAAAATGTGGTGATCAGGCCAGCTGATAAAGGGGGTGGGTTGGTGATATTAACCACTTGCCTACTGTGCACTTAAACACCCTTCCTGCCCAGACCAATTTTCAGCTTTCAGCGCTCTCGCACTTTCAGTGACAATTGCGCGGTCATGCAATGCTGTAACCAAATGAATTTTTTATCATTTTGTTCGCACAAATAGAGCTTTAGTTTGGTGGTATTTATTCGCGACTCCGTTTTTTATTTTTTGCGATATAAGCGAAAACATAGCGGAAATTTTGAAAAAAAGCAATATTTTCTCCTTTCTTTTTTAAAAGAAATCCAATAAAATCAAATTTTGTCATACATTTAAGCCAAAATGTATTCTGCTACATGTTTTTTGTAAAAAAAATTCCGTTAAGTGTATAATAATTGGTTCGCGTGATCACGGACATATGTACGCAAATGATCATGTAAAAGGGGTGTGCAGGTGATCACGGACATATGTGTGCAGATAATCATTGGCACATGTGATTTTAGTGGGACATATGTGAGGGACATGTGTTTTTATTGTTTAGGGACATGTGTGTTTTGGGGACATGTGTGTTTTGGGGACATGTGTGTCTTACTGTGGGGACATGTGTGTTTTACTGTGGGGACGTGTGTTTTACTATGGGGGACCCTAGACTGGTGATCAGTGAGTAAAAAAACATCTCATACTCACTGATCACCAGCCGGCTGCAGCGATCCGCTCTCCTCTCCTCACCGACGACTTCCGTGTGAGGAGAGGAGGGCCGATTGCCTAGCAACCGGCTGTTTGTTTACATCACATGACAGCCGTGATTCGTCACGGCCGTCATGTGATCAGGAGGGCCAATCACCGTGCCCTCCTGCCGATTCGAGATGCGCCGTGTCCGGGTGACACGGCCGCATCGGGATCGCGCCGCTGCGCGGGCACGCGCGCGCGCGATCCCTCTACTTCTGAAGGACGTTCCTGAACGTCCTATCAGAAGTAGACGGCTCCCACCCGGCCGTATATCTACATTGGCCGGGTGGGAAGTGGTTAACTAAAGAAAGTTACAACAAAGAAGCACTTAGATTACTCAGTGATAAAACGACGTACAAGGAATTGAAAGGTGACCACACTTTAAAATTAAAAACTGAACTTACAAAATGGGTCAAAAATGGCACTGAAAGGAAAATTTTGGACAAAAAAGAGACTAAATATTTAATTCCGAAAGCACCTATACTTCCTGTGCTATATATTATCCCCAAAGTTCACAAATCAATTATTAACCCCCCTAGGATGGCCCATTCTAAGTGGGATCGGTTCACTTTTTTCTAGGGTTGGTGAGTATTTGGACATATTTCTCCAACCACTAGTTATAAGGGGGAAATACTATCTTAAGGATAGTAGAGAGTTAATAAATATCCTCTCTACAGTAGAGACCAATAAAGATACCATATTGGCCACAGTGGATAATGAATCCCTATATACTAATATCAAACAAATGGATGGACTTGTAGCGGTTAAATGGGCATTGAAAAATCATTCTCAATTAAAGTCAGCACAAAGAAAATTTCTCTTGGAAGGACTACAACTAACCATGGGGAATAACTATTTTTGGTATCTGTAGATATAGGCTACACTAGATGCAGAGTATATATACAGTGGTGTGAAAAAGTGTTTGCCCCCTTCCTCATTTCCTGTTCCTTTGCATGTTTGTCACACTTAAGTGTTTCGGAACATCAAACCAATTTAAACAATAGTCAAGGACAACACAAGTAAACACAAAATGCAATTTGTAAATGAAGGTGTTTATTATTAAAGGTGAAAAAAAATCCAAACCATCATGGCCCTGTGTGAAAAAGTGATTGCCCCCCTTGTTAAAACATACTATAACTGTGGTTGTCCACACCTGAGTTCAATTTCTCTAGCCACACCCAGGCCTGATTATTGCCACACCTGTTCACAATCAAGGCATCACTTAAATAGGAGCTGCTTGACACAGTAAGGTCCACCAGAAGATCCTTAAAAGCTACACATCATGCCGAGACCCAAAGAAATTCAGGAACAATTGAGAAAGAAAGTAATTGAGATCTATCAGTCTGAAAAGGGTTATAAAGCCATTTCCAAAGCTTTGGGAATCCAGCGAACCACAGTGAGAGCCATTATCCACAAATGGCGAAGACATGGAACAGTGGTGAACCTTCCCAGGAGTGGCCGGCCGCCCAAAATTACCCCAAGAGCGCAGCGACGACTCATCCAAGAGGTCACAAAAGACCCCACAACAACGTCCAAGGAACTGCAGGCCTCACTTGCCTCAGTTAAGGTCAGCGTTCATGCCTCCACCATCAGGAAAAGACTGGGCAAAAATGGCCTGCATGGCAGAGTTCCAAGGAGAAAACCACTGCTGAGCAAAAAGAACATCAAAGCTCGTCTCAATTTCTCCACAACACATCTTGATGATCCCCAAGACTTTTGGGACAACATTCTGTGGACCGATGAGACAAAAGTGGAACTCTTTGGAAGGTGTGTGTCCAAGTATATCTGGCGTAGAAGGAACACTGCATTTCAGAAAAAGAACATTATACCAACAGTAAAATATGGTGGTGGTAGTGTGATGGTCTGGGGCTGTTTTGCTGCTTCAGGACCTGGAAGACTTGCCGTGATAAAAGGAACTATGAATTCTGCTGTCTACCAAGAGATCCTGAAGGAGAATGTCCGACAATCTGTTCGTGTACTCAAGCTGAAACAAACTTGGGTTCTGCAGCAGGACAATGATCCTAAACACACCAGCAAGTCCACCACCGAATGGCTGAAGAAAAACAAAATGAAGACTTTGGAGTGGCCTAGCCAAAGTCCTGACCTGAATCCTATTGAGATGTTGTGGTATGACCTTAAAAAGGCCGTTCATGCTCGAAAACCCTCTAATGTAACTGAATTAGGACAATTCTGCAAAGATGAGTGGGCCAAAATTCCTCCAGGACGCTGTAAAAGCCTCATTGCACGTTATCGCAAATGCTTGGTTGCAGTTGTTGCTGCTAAGGGTGGCCCAACCAGTTATTAGGTTTAGGGGGCAATCACTTTTTCACACAGGGCCATGATGGTTTGGATTTTTTTTCACCTTTAATAATAAACACCTTCATTTACAAATTGCATTTTGTGTTTACTTGTGTTGTCCTTGACTATTGTTTAAATTGGTTTGATGTTCCGAAACACTTAAGTGTGACAAACATGCAAAGGAACAGGAAATGAGGAAGGGGGCAAACACTTTTTCACACCACTGTATATATATATATATATATATAGATATATATATATATATATATATATATATATATATATATATATATATATATATACACATATATATATATATATATATATATATATATATATATATATATATATATATATATATATATATGTATATATATATATATTAGACTGACTGTATATATATATATATATATATATATATATATATATATCAAATACACTGCCACTAACTGAATAACCTGCCTGTCTAATCCAAATCGAGCTATCTCTCCGTCCACACCATCAACACTACACAGGGCCGCCGTGTAGGCAGCCTTATATAGTGTGGGGCATGTACTTAGTCCCCCTGAGGCATGATTGGCCAAAATAATGGCTCTCTTAGCAGAGGGCGCTGGGATTGGCCAAAGTATGCAGGTCAGATGCATGCTTTGGCCAATCATCATACAGCAATGCACTGCGATCTCGCAGTGCATTATGTGGCGCTCCGCGGGTGAACATCGAGATCATCCCTAATTAGAAGTGGTTCTAAAGGCTGAAGGTTTTTTTTTTTTTACCTTTACACATTCTCTGCATGAAGATAAAATACCTTCTTTGTGCAGCTCCACCCCTCCAATACATACCTGAGACTGATCTCAATCCAGCAATGTGCACAAGGGACTCTCTCCCTCCTCGTTGGCTCAGAGACTGCAGAGGGAGCCATTGGCTCCTACTGCTGTCAATCATTGACACACAGAGCAGGGCTCGGGAGCCAGCACATACGAGTATCCCCATTACAAGCGGCTTGCTATGGGGGCACTCAGCAGGAGGAGGTGCCCCGAGTGATAGCGGGGGACCTAGGAAAAGGAGAATTGGGGCTGTTCTGTGCTCTGTGACTGTGCACGTTTGTTTATTTTTTTAATAAACCTTTTTTTTGTTCCTTTTATTCTTCTTCTCTTCACTTCATTTTTTGACCATTAAAATATTTTCAGTCTAGGAATCTGTATTTAGGTTTGTGAGAAATCCTCAGGTTTTCCACTAGGTGATTCTCTCTTGGAAAAGTTCCCAATTTTTGTTTTTTCATCTCCAATATAACCTTGCTTGCTTGAAATGCTTCTGTAAATAATTGCAAAAGGACATTAAAGCAAACGGTTGAACCAAACTGTTCATTTAGTGAGCATGCCTTAAGTTAGTCCTAATAGTCAGCAATCAAGTGATCTAGAAAGATAGCTACAGCATTAAAAATTAGCAACATTCTAACATCCCTAATGAAAAGTTATCAGTAGGATAGCAGCAGTCTATATACAGTGGTACCACTATTATTTTAAATGCCAAGAAATACATTTTGAATTCACTCAGCCACAGCCGCATATACACATGAAAAAAGATTGCGAGCTGAATATATTTAACCACCACCTATATAAACCAGACTTTATAGTCTCAATATGTGAGACCACACAGAAAAAATTATATAAAATACAGTATATTTATTCAAGAAGGTATTAAAAGGTAAGTAAATAGAGCATAGGCATTAACTGCCTCTACAAGATCCAGGTGTTAGAATCAAAGTCATATGACCCACTATAAATACAGAAAATGATAAGTAGATTGTATATACAGCAGGATAGAATTATACATGTAAGAGTCTGTATATTTCCGGTAGTCAGGTCAACGTTTTGCCAATTCAAGACTTCCTCAGGACCCAATATAATAGTGGGGCAGCACTATGTAAAAGAGAATGAGCTGTTCATGTGACCAGTCTCCCTCTGGGGTTACTGCACACCAGCTACATTTATCTGCTGGTGGTGCTTTGCTGCAACATTAGGGTAAGCCTCCCTTTCTGGTTTAGATCTTTTTATTCTTTTATTCCCTCTCTTTGGTGGTTTAGTTTCTGAGTCAAACATTTTGCTTGCTTTTCCCACTTGGTATTTTTTAGGTCGTTTATACTTTCATAGATCTATGTACTAGTCTATCATTTTTAGACACAGGTACTCTAATACTCTTTGGCACCATTCTTACTTTTGTCATCACTCCTTGTGGAGCTACACTGGGTTCACCTATAAGAATTATTACTATTATTCATAACATACTATTGTTATAATTATACACATATTTAATATTTTGTTTGCCATATGGAGATTTCTATTATATCTTGCACGCTCTTACACCGTCCGATGTTGCATCCCTGTATTATGCTGCCTCAGCTCCCTGGGTGGGGTTATGTTCTCGGCAGCTCCACTGACGCTCCCACTCCGATCACTGGCTCTCACTACAGTCGCCCTGTTCCGAGCATACAGGCTGCATGGGGGCGTGGTCCGAGCATCAGTGGAGCTCCCGGCCCCGCCCCCTCTCAGCTGGCTGGCGCGGGAATACAGCCTCCCGTGTCCTCTGTGGACTCTGCAAAGCCGTCATCGGGGCCCCAAGTCACGGGTAACGGGGCCCCCCTACAAAAGCATCAGTGGAGCTCCCGGCTGTTGTAGTGAGAACAGAGAATGGAAGCCCCGCCCACACACCTCTAAATGTATGTAGTGAGTTTGGCTGGCCAGGTATGTCCTTACACCCATAAAATGCCTGGCTGCTTAAACCCTGAGCTGTGTTATTCAACTGTAAAGCTGTGCGTTGCTGAAAGTTCTCTGACCATCGCCTGTAGTATGTCCGCAGTCTCTGATTGTCTCCTGTAGTATGTCTGCAGTCTCTGATTGTCTCCTGTAGTATGTCTGCAGTCTCTGACCATCACCTGTATAATGTCCGCAGTCTCTGATTGTCTCCTGTAGTATGTCCGCAGTCTCTGATTGTCTCCTGTAGTATGTCCCCAGTCTCTGATTGTCTCCTGTAGTATGTCCGCAGTCTCTGACCATCACCTGTATAATGTCCGCAGTCTCTGATTGTCTCCTGTAAGATGTCCACAGTCTCTGAATGTCTCCTGTAGTATGTCAGCAGTCTCTGATTGTCTCCTGTAGTATGTCCGCAGTCTCAGATTGTCTCCTGTAGTATGTCCGCAGTCTCTGAATGTCTCCTGCAGTATGTCCCCAGTCTCTGATTGTCTCCTGCAGTATGTCCCCAGTCTCTGATTGTCTCCTGCAGTATGTCCCCAGTCTCTGATTGTCTCCTGCAGTATGTCCCCAGTCTCTGGTAATCTCCTGCAGTATGTCCGCAGTCTCTGATTGTCTCCTGTAGTATGTCCCCAGTCTCTGATTGTCTCCTGTAGTATGTCTGCAGTCTCTGACTGTCTCCTGCAGTATGTCCGCAGTCTCTGATTGTCTCCTGCATTATGTCCGCAGTCTCTGATTGTCTCCTGTAGTATGTCCCCAGTCTCTGATTGTCTCCTGTAGTATGTCCGCAGTCTCTGATTGTCTCCTGCATTATGTCCGCAGTCTCTGATTGTCTCCTGCATTATGTCCGCAGTCTCTGATTGTCTCCTGTAGTATGTCCCCAGTCTCTGACCATCACCTGTATAATGTCCGCAGTCTCTGATTGTCTCCTGTAAGATGTCCACAGTCTCTGAATGTCTCCTATCTATCCCCTATTTTGTAGATGCTATAACTTTTGCGCAAACCAATCAATATACGCTTATTGCGATTTTATTTTTACATATACATACATACATATCAGCCTAAACTGAGGAAAAATGTATCTAAAGGCAAATCCACTGTGCACTGCAAGTACACTTGAAAGTAAAGTCGCTGAAGATCCGAGAGGGACATGTAAGGAAAATAAAAAACAGCATTTAAGCTTGCACATGATTGGATGATAAAATCAGCAGAGCTTTCACTCATTTTTGCTCTACCCCTTAGATTTAGGGCGACTGCACTTTCAAGTGCACTTGCAGTGCAAAGGGGATTTGCCTTTTGTAAATAACCCCCATTGTGTTTTTTTCAAAATTGTTGCTCTTCTTTTGTTTATGGCGCAAAAAAAAACAACCACAGAGGTGATCAAATACCACCAAAAGAAAGCTCTATTTGTGGGAAAAAAAGGACATCAATTTTGTTTGGGTACAGCATTGCACGACCGCGCAATTGTCGGTTAAAGCAACGCAGTGCCGTATCGCAAAAAATGGCCTGGTCAGGAAGGGGGTAAATTCTTCCGGGGCTGAAGTGGTTAAAGTGCTTTTTTCTGCTTGTTTAAAAAAATGTGAGTAACTTAATAGGCATTTTCTGGGTACTGGTGCAATTAAAACTTATTTTAAAGAGACACCGTCCTTGGTCATGCAGAGCATAGTGTCTCTGCAAAGGCTTCTCTATACTAAGTGCTTTCACATGATCAGAGAAGTGAAGTCACCACTCCCCTGAGTCGTCACCATCAGTCACTTAATCGCCCTTTGTGGCGGAGTGAGGAGTGGCAGTGGAGGGCACTGTCACTTTGCCCTGCTTGAGCAAGGTGACAGTGTCTCTTTAAACTTAAAAATATAATTGAAATAGCAAGAGTTATTTCAGACCAAAGGAAAATACTTGTTTTAGATTGTGGTCATTTTAATCTGAAAAAAATCACTTCCAGGTGCTTACAAAACAAAATCTAGGCTTGTTTTGTAATGTACCTACCTTTCCACTTGCAGACTTTTTATGTTTATGTACTGTATACTGTATGGTTTGGGATATTAAGTAATATGTAATTTAGCTGTGGAATGGTGTTTAATCAGGAACAGCTGCCAATGTCACAGAGAACATATCCAAAATTCATTGTAGAGAAAATCCCATAATGTACTGGAGGGTGACTGGAGGAATTTTCTTTGGTTTAGAAAGAAATGCATGTACTTTTATTAAGGGCTAAACTAACTGGTTGTGAGAATGTTGGGCTTTCCAAAGAAAACAATGAATAGCTGCAGTAATAAATGTATATGCCTCAAATAACATTTGAAACTGCATGTTAAACTAATCATTCTCAAAGTGGGCTCATGAATGCATATCTTATAGGGAATGAAAATAAATGCAAAAGAAAAGCTGAAAATTTTAGGAACAACACATGATCATGATGATCACTTGATTGCGAACTGCACTGATTGGTTCCCAGTCATTAGTGGGAGCCCGAAGCTGTTGGTGATATCCAGGTCTCACAGTCAGTAGCCTGTAGAGCACACTCCTAGTTGTAAAGGAGAGAATTGTGCAGGGGAAACAGTGACCTACAGATTACAGACTAGAAGAGGTTAAAGCCTAAAGCCTCGTACATATGATCGGATTGTTGGCTAACAAAACCATGGAATTTTGTCCGAAGGGCATTGGTCCAAACTTGTCTTGCATACACACGGCACATAATTGTTGGCCATTGGCCAACAATCACGAACGTAGTGACATACTACATGGTTTATCATCTCTTTAGCCCCACCCTTTGGGCTCCTTCTGCTAATTTCGTGTTAGTAGAAGTTGGTGAGTGTTGATTTGCGCTTTTCATTTTGCGCTTTTCAGTTCATTTCTGAACGGCCGTTCGTCAACCTGACATGTTGCGGAATCGGAGGAGATAACGTGTTATTTATTATTGGCCTTGGAGTTATGGCTTTTTTTGGTTTAATAATGATTTGATTTGGTATATTTTCTATATGTTTGGATGCATAGAATGCACTTTTTGGCTAAGTTATATTGGCAGATAGCATGTTCTCATTCTATTTGTTTTCTTTTGTTAATGCACAATAAAAAAATTGTGTAGAATAATACTGGGCCATGTGTTTTACTTCAAATGACAGTTTGGGAGTAGGCAGTTACATTTTAAAAAATACAATGTAAAATTGACAAGGGACACCAGCATAGTTGTATCTTTGATCTTAAAAACTATAGGATAATGGTGTTGTGGTAACTTGCCCAAAAAAATAAAAAAAAAATAAAAGCATAATAATATTATTCTTGATATCACTAGAAAAAAAAAAAGGCTTTAAAAATTTGTTTGCAATAACTCCAGTATCACCAGCAAAGCAGCTTCATTATTATCCCATTAAAGAAGAAGAGAATTGTGCGCTGCATTTCAATATTTCATAATTTGCCACGTCACAAATGTTAATTCTCCATTACGAATGCTAGTTTACAAGACCGACCGCTTTTGGCTCATCCTTGCTTCTGAGAATGCGTGTTTGTACTTTGGACTTTTGTCCGATGGACTTGTGTACACACGCTCGGAAAATCCGACAACAGACATTTGTCCGCGGAAAATTTTAAAACCTGCTATCCAACATTTGTCCGCGGAAAATCCGACAATTCCGATTTACAATGTGCAAAACATTTTAAACTTGACAACTGAAGTCCAACTGCACAAACATTGTATGGCACCATTACAGTTAGAACATTAGAAAATGTTCATCTATGTTCCAGCTACAGAAACAATGTGTTGGCAACTTTACATTGCCAGAGAACCAAAATAGGCACGAGGACAGGTGAAAGTAGCTGATGATGATGACAGGTATCATTTTATTTTGAAAGGGGGCTGTGAAGATGATGATTAAAAGTTTTATTTAATATAAAAAGCAGGGCTGATCCTGGGCGGGTGCGAGGGGTGCACCACACCCAGGCACCGCTGAGGGGGGACACCAAAGTGCTCCCCTCCCTCCTCCTCTCCTTGTGTGCAGTGGCATCGCTATGGGGGGGCAGGGGTGTGGTCAGAACCGGGGCACCAGTGAAACTCTTTTCCCGGCTCAGTCTGCCAGTGAACACAAGCTGCCGCGCTGTGACAAGGAAGAGGCGAGCCGCAGGATGTCAGAGTATCTCCCCCTCTCGCCCCCCATTTTCTCCTGTCAGCAGTGGAGAATAGAGAGTGGCTCTCATCTTGTTCACCGCCCAGCTTGGTGCCCGGTTTGCTTCCCTTCCCATTTGCCACAGTGGAGGGAGAGAGAGCCACGCTGTACCCGCACCACCAAAGAGAGAGCCGCACTGTACCTGCACCACCAGAGAGAGAGCGCAAAGCTGTACCCGCACCACCAGAGAGCGGGTGACACGTTGTACCCACACCACCAGAGAGAGCTCCACGCTGTACCCGCACAACCAGAGAGAAAGCGACACCCTGTACCCGCACCACCAGAGAGAGATCCACGCTGTGTCCGCACCACCAGCAACAGAGCGCCACCCTGTACCCTCACCACCAGCAAGAGAGCGTCAAGCTGTACCCACACTACCAGAGAGAGAGCCACGCTGTAAGCTGGATAGCCACACTGCAAATGTTCACCTTTTATTTCATAAAAACAGAATACAGTGCTGAAAAAATTTGCCGCCTCCTGTGAGATAGACGGAACACTGATCCAATGCAGTGAAATTGAATTAATGTAAGGTGTATCATAGGAGGTGCGAGCCAGTATAGGTCTTTGTTACCGTGGCCGCCCAGGAGATAGCGCTGCACTATATGTATATTCTTTGCTGATAATTCACTGGGCTTTTCCTTTAAATATTTTTTGTTCTGATAATGTACTGGAAAAAAATTACATGTTAAAGCATGAACATGAGTTCTCTTTTCTATAAACCAGCTTAAAGTATACAGTATGTTTAGTGACCTTTTCAAATAAAATGTCCTATTAGATTCTCAAGTAATTTAAGAAGAAAATTCACAAAAATCACAGGTTTTTATGACAAAAGGTTTGTAATGCCCATTCAATTTTTAGCTAAATGCAACAAACTGTGAAACCAATATGATTTTAGTATGCTACTACCTCTATAACATAAGCTAAGAGGGTGGTCGTAATGTGAGATTACTGTGTGGGGCCCTTAAAATGTTTCCCTAGTACATAAAATGAAGTCCCAGGAAGTGAAGCTTCAGTCAAGAAAGCACAATATTTATAATATGTTGAGAATTGTTGAGAATAAAGTTAATCATCTAAATAATGTTTTCTGACAACCATCCTTGGGATGACCGACCGAACATGTGTTGCATAATCAGCCATGGCAAAATGTGATGCATATTTTGGGTATGGATGATAATAAAACCCATAAAACACACTTACTTGTCATAACGCATATTGGAAACATGTCTGAGATACACAATAAAGATGTTTTCACACATTAACCACTTAAGGATTTGCCCCCTTAATGACCAGGCCATTGTTTGCAATACGGCACTGCGTCGCCATAACTGACAATTGTGCGGTCGTGCGACGTTGTACCCAAACAAAATTGACGTCCTTTTTTTTCCCACAAATAGAGCTTTCTTTTGGTGGTATTTGATCGGCTCTGTGGTTTTTTATTGTTTGCGATATAAACAAAAAAAGCACTAATATTTTTTTACTTTTTGCTTTAATACATATCCAAAATAAAATTTAAAAAAAATATTTTTTTCATCAGTTTAGGCCAATATGTATTCTTCTACATATTTTTGGTAAAAAAAAAAAAAAAAAAAAAGCAATAAGTGTATATTGATTGGCCTGCGCAAAAGTTACAGCATCTACAAAATAGGGGATAGATTTATGGCATTTTTATTATTCATTTTTATTTTACTAGTATTGGCGGTGATTAGCTATTTTTAGCGGGACTGCGACATTGTGGCGGGCAGATCTGACACTTTTAAAACTTTTTTGGGACCAGTGACCCAGAGCTAAAAATAGCCACTGATTACTGTATAAATGTCACTGGCAGGGAAGGGGTTAACACTAGGGGGTGATCAATGGGTTAAGTGTGTTCCCTGGGAGTGTTTCTAACTGTATGGGGGATGGGCTGCCTGGGAGTAGAGAGAGACCGTTGTTCCTAATCACTAGGAACAGAAGACCTCTCTCTACTCCCCTGACAGAACGGAGATCTGTCTGTTTACATTGACAGATTCCCATTCTGTATCTCTATGGAGCAATCTGTGGAGCGATCGCGGATGGCCGGCGGACATTGCGTCCGCCGGCCATGCGCATTGGCACCGGCATTGTGCCGCAGCCATGTAAAGCCCAGCAAAAGAATATCACTTTGAGGCACCCAGGGTGAGATCAGTATACATGTCAGGCTTGGTAAGAAGAAGAGGTATGCTTCCTGTACTAATGTCTGGGCTATACTTCCATTTTTTTTTTCATGACCAGGGAATCGAGCGGCTGTCGAACAAGGATGGGCATTTACAGCTCGAGTAATCTTCAAATGTTAGTTCAGAATGTTATTCCAATGGCTCATCTCTCAAGAATAGCCAGTGCTGTCGTAAAGCAAGATTACTGCATTAAAAAATATCTCTAATAAAGAATTATGGAATCTTAACAAAATAATAGAAAAATATAAAAAATTTATAGTACAGGATTAACATGGTTAGGAGACCAAACGTAGCAAAACTACCAGATTCATTTTTAAAAACTCCAGGCTTTCACACCTTCAGGGCTTCAATAAGTTCTCCTCTTCGGAGAAGCCTATCCTACTCACACCTAACAATTGTATTTTAATTTTCTCCATCAGTTCATCAACCTCACAGTTATTAACTTTTGTTTCACTTGACCCTCCCTTCTAGATTGTAAGCTCTAACAAGCAGGGCCCTCTGATTCCTCCTGTATTGTATTGTAACTGTACTGTCTGCCCTCATTTCGTAAAGCACTGTGCAAACTGTTGGCACTATATAAATCCTGTATAATAATCTCTGGGCAAGTACAACCACTCAAGTCTTGGGGATTTTCAAGTGACTCAGTATGGAGAAAGGGAAAATGATATGATATGTTTGAAAGTGTGGAGGATTGTTTATGTGAGCAAGTGTGTTTTGCACTAGGGATGAGCCGAACACCCCCGGGTTCGGTTCGCACCAGAACCCGCGAACGGACCTAAAGTCCGTGCGAACATAAGAACCCTATTAGTTACAATGGATGCGAACGTTTGAAATCAAAAGTGCTAATTTTAAAGGCTAATATGCATGTTATTGTCATAAAAACCTGTCAGACGCAGCGAAGCCTCACACAGCGGGAGCCTCCCATTGCGCGGAGCAGCCCAGAAGAGACGCCGACGCCATGGAAGAAGATGCCGGACGAGAAGACCAGAGCAAGAAGAAGCGGATCGGAGGAAGAAGATGATGGAAGAAGAAGATGGAAGAAGATGCCGGAAGGAGAAGATGAAGAAACCGAAGGATGAAGAAAGGAAGAAGGAAGACCAGAAGAAAGAAGATTTTAATAAAGGAATTGTCAAAGACCGTCTCCTGTCATTTTTACAATTTTTGACACTTTTTTGGTGAAATGGTAGGGGTACTTTTGTACCCCCTTACCATTTCACACAGGGGGGGGGGCGGGATCTGGGGGTCCCCTTTTTAAAGGGGGCTTCCAGATTCCGATAAGCCCCCCGCCCGCAGACCCCCACAACCAATGGCCAGGGTTGTGGGGAAGAGGCCCTTGTCCTCATCAACATGGGGACAAGGTGATTTGGGGGGGACCCCAAAGCACCCTCCCAATGTTGAGGGCATGTGGCCTGGTACGGTTCAGGAGGGAGGGGGGCCACTCTCGTCCCCCCCTCTTTTCCTGCGGCCTGCCAGGTTGCGTGCTCGGATAAGGGTCTGGTATGGATTTTGAGGGGGACCCCACGCCTTTTTTTTGGCCGGGGTTCCCCTTAAAATCCATCCCAGACCTGAAGGGTCTGGGATGGATTTTGAGGGAGACCCCACGCCATTTTATTTTTTTATTTTTGGCTGGGGTTCCCCTTAATATCCATAGCAGACCTGAAGGGCCTGGTTATTGAATTTGGGGGGACCCCCATGCTTTTTTTTTTTTTTATCAATGACTTTTTTTTTATCAATGGCTTTCAATGAATGACTGTTCTCTGTGTTACGGGAGCCGTCAATTCATTAGCCGCCAGTTATTTTAAATAGCTTTTTTTCCTGCAAAAATGACACTTTGTGCAGGGACAGTTCTAAGCACAGGAAACATGCGCCCCTTCACAGGCATACTATAGACACCCCCCAGATGTGATACTGCAATGCTGTACTAACAGCACGCACACACTAATCCCCAGAATCACAGAACATAATGTCAGCAGTCAGCAGCACATAACACTGACACGCTGGAACATAACACAATATACGAGGCCACCGGCGTGGCGGCCTTTTATACTGTGGGGCGTGTACTAAACCTCCTGAGCTATAATTGGCCACAGGCATCCTGCCTGTAGCCAATTATTGCTCTCCTCGCCGCTGGCTCTTTGATTGGCAAAGCATGCGGGTCACAGTGCATGCTTGGCCAATCATCAGCCAGCAATGCACTGCGACTGGCGCAGTGCATTGCGGGCCGCTCGCATCACACGAATTTGATGCAAGCGGCCCAAATAGTTCTGGGCTCGCCGAGCAGGCGAACGCCCGATGTTCGATTCGAACATGGGTTTGAATCGAACACCGGGCCCATCCCTATTTTGCACATTAAAAAAGTAACGTGGAGGATTGTTTATGTGAGCAGCATTGTTTTATATAACTTGAGACCAGCGTGGAAGATTGATAATGTTGGCAGCTATGTTTTTTAGGCTATGGAATAACAGTGAAGGATTGTTCATATTGTCAGCTATGTTTTGTGCACTGTGAGACATGAGTAAGAGACATGGTAGACTGGGGGCCCAACATTACAGCAGCAGACATACCTTCTCCCTCCCCCTTCAAAGGACGTACTTATTCACTGCAGCAGCCATTAGCTGCCATATATTCTGCTGTAGCTCTACTACATGTTTTAAAACGGTAACTGAAAGATATGAAGTGTATCATTTCAGTGAAAGAATGCAGATATATTGCACACATTGGATGCACACTATGAAAGCAGCTTTACTAGGTCTCAGTTTGGAAGGGAGACCCCGGGCAGGTTTTCATCAAGGTAGAGGGTATTATATTACAGAAAAATACATAAATATTAGATAGACAAACTTGAATCAGATAATATTAGCAGCTTTATTAGGTCATGGTTTAAGAGATAGGGACATGGTAGAGAAATTGTAAGTAACGATGAGCAAAACCTTGGTTTGGTTCAGGAAGTATTGCAGGCAAACACCCCAAATATTGTAGTGAGTGCATTCTCAGTATTCATTAATTTGCAGTTAAAGTGTTACCAAACCCACAACAGTTAAATCAGTCTGTATATGCAGTAAAGCATGCTTGTTATACGCACTGTGGAACCTAATGGGTTAATCATATCCATTGTGTAAAAAGGCTGTTTGATACTGTCTCCTCTGATCATCTCCTTCTTCCACTGTCTCCAATATATCTCCTGATATTTACAGAGCTAGGGGACAAGCTGCACATGCTCAGTTTGGTGTGTATTGGTAGACAGTTTTTTTTTTTGGGAGAGTGCATGTGATCAGTACAGGGCCAATCAACACTGTCCTGGCACAAGGTCAGGGGTCCTGCATTCTCATAGGACAATTGTGGCATCATATTGATAGGTCTACTTGTCTTAAAATTACTCTTTGGACTTTTTGGACTTCTGAGGTTTACTTGAGGAGACAAACTCAGCTCCCTTTTCCTACTTCATGGTCATTCTACAAAAGTTTATTTGATGGCTTGGTTATCTTTGCAAACCAATCTACAAAACATTGGTATTATGAACAGAGTTTGAGGAAAGACAACAGTTCTATGATAGTTTTCAAACTTTGCCAGTTGGTTTCAGCTTCCAACTTCTTTGGGCCAATGGTTCATAAATCTCTGGAAAGTACACTATATTGCCAAAAGTATTGAGAGGCCTGCCTTTACACGCACATGTACTTTAATGGCATCCCAGTCTTAGTCCGTAGGGTTCAATGTTAAGTTGGCCCACTCTTTTCAGCTACAACAGCTTTAACTCTTCTGGTAAGGGTGTCCACAAGGTTTAAGAGTGTGTCTATGGGAATATTTGACCATTCTTCCAGAAGCGCATGTGTGAGGCACTGATTTTGGATGAGAAAGCCTGGCTCACAGTCTCCACTCTAATTCATCCCAAAGGGGTTCTATAGGGTTGAGGTCAGGACTCTGCGCAGGCCAGTCAAGTTCCTCCACCCCAAACTCACTCACCCATGTCTTTATGGACTAAGAATTGGATGCCATTAAAGTTTATGTGCGTGTAAAGGCAGACGCCCCAATACTTTTGGCAATATGGTGTAACTGGAACACCATCAAATCCTAGGGGCAGAAAAAAACAATTTTATTTGGTTTGATGTAAACGGGTGACACCACCTTCCTCTGATGTCCTGTGGCGTCAGAGGGGGGTGGGGTCACCCGTTTATGTCACCGGATGGCCCCGCCCTCAGCTATATAACAGCTGTCACCGAGAAGAAGCATTTTTTTTTCTTTTTTTGGCTCGTCGGGTGGTTTGAGACGGATCTACATCGCGGGACATTTTTATTTTTTTATTTTTAATAAAGGACTTGTCCCAAAGTGTCTCCTGTCTTTTTTACTATTTTTGACACTTTTTTTAGTGAAATGGTAGGGTACAATTTTTTTTTAAATTTTGCCACAGGGTTCCCCTTAAAAATCCATACCAGACCTTAAGGGAAAACTGTGCCACTTTACAGGCATACTATAGACACCCCCAGGCATTATATTTAAAGGAATATTTCATTTTTATTGTTTCACTTCAAGCATGATTAAAATCACTCCTGAAAAAAACTGCAGTTTTTAAAACTTTTTTTGCATTGATACATGTCCCCTGGAGCAGGACCCGGGTCCCCAAACACTTTTTATGACAATAACTTGCATATAAGCCTTTAAAATTAGCACTTTTGATTTTTCATGTTCATGTCCCATAGATTTTAACAGTGTTTGTCCAAATTTTTTGCCTGTTTGCAAGTTTTGGTGCGAACCGAACCCAGGGGTGTTCGGCTCATCCTTATTCTTTAAGGTTTTCTAAATCTCCAGGCCAATTTCACTGCATGTATCCTATTGTATACCACTAAGGCTCCATGCACACTTGCTTAAAAAACATTGCTTCTACAGGAGTTTTGTGTTCTGCCTGTAGAAGCAACTCAATGTTATCCTATGTGTCCATGCACATTAGGGCGTTAAGAGGCATATTTTGAGTTTAGCGTTTAGAGGCAGAAAAAGAAAACCTTCTGGTTCGCGTTTCTGATTGGAGCTTGAAGGCAGAAAAAACATAAAAATCTTCTAAACTCATCTAAACTTTGCACAAAAAATGCTCGATATGAGCGTTTTCTATTCCAGAGAGAACAGACTTTTTTTTAAGCCCAGTGTGCATGGAGCCTAAGGTAACTAACCTCCCAGCTGGGCTGGAGGCCTCGACCTTCACTAAATCGAATAGGCTCCTTCCCACTTATAGCCTTCTCTAAAAAATTTGTAATGAAACCAAACAAATCCAGCAGGTCACCGGTTTCACTCAATACAGCCCAATATGGTATAATAACGTATCTGGAGATAGCCAAACTACAACATGCCTCTAGGCTGTGGAAATTCAGTGCTACGTCACATATTTATCAACAGTACTCTATGTACCTTTAAATAATTTGCGAGAAAGGTTCTCTCTCCTATAGTCCATATATGTTTTCTACCCCCAACTCAAACATGAAGTGACAGCACAGGGTACTCACATGGTATGGTGTCAATCCCCAACTCCTTTTTTCAATATTTGGCCAGTACTTCCACCACCAAGGGTTTCCCCTCTAAATATTACATTATGTTACTGGCGGAGTTCCTGAAGTCCTTTCCTTTAAAAGTAAAAAGACAGAGGGGCAGTAGAACCTGGCCAATTTGAAGAGGATCATTGGGAACAGGCACTGAAAACAGTACATCAATGCTCCCTGACCCAAAAGCTTATACAATTATACTATCCTGGAAGACCCAACCTGCAGTAAATGCAGCCAGGACCATGGTGACTTAATTCCTCTTCTATGGAGATGCCACAAACTGCATTTGTACTGGGAGGGAATGGTAAGTACTCTGAATAGTGTATTCCAGGCCTCACTCCCACTTGAACCCAAACTCTGCATATTGGGAATACTAGATGACTTCCAACTGTCTGCCTACAAGGAAGCAGTGGCTAGGTCCTTCCAGGCACAGAGATTTTCTCTTAAGGTCAATGGTAATCATCAGACCCCTACCCAAAAACACTGATTGCAAAGTATGTGGATACTCTTTTTTTTATTTATTTTTGCCACATCAGCTAAACTTTCAAAGAGGACCTGAATCAGTATGTGGATACTCTTAGGGAAATATACACTCACCGGCCACTTTATTAGGTACACCCTGCTAGTACTGGGTTGGACCCCCTTTTGCCTTCAGAACTGCTTTAATTCTTTTTGGCATAGTCTCAACAAGGTGTTGCAAATATTCCTTAGAGATTTTGGTCCATATTGACATGATAGCATCACGCAGTTGCTGCAGATTTGTCAGCTGCAAATCCATGGATGCGAATCGCAACCACATCCCAAAAGTGCTCTTTTGGATTGAGATTTGGTGACTGTGGAGGCCATTGAAGTACATTGAACTAATTTTTATATTCAAGAAACCCGTTTGAGATGATTTGAGCTTTGTGACATGGTTCATTAGCCTGCTGGATGTAGCTATCAGAATATGGGTACACTGTAGTCATAAAGGGATGGACATGGTCAGAAACAATACTCAGGTAAGCATGGTATACTGCATACCTTGGTTGTAATGAGTGGTTATTTGAGTTACTGTTGCCTTTCTATCATCTCAAACCAGTCTGCCCATTCTCTTCCGAGCTCTGACATCAACAAGGCATTTTCATCCACACAACTGACACTCACTGGATATTTTCTCTTTTTCAGACCATTCTCTGTAAACCCTAGAAATGGTTGTGTGTGGAAATCCCAGTATATTAGCACAAAGATAGCAATTGATCAGGTGTACCTAATAAAGTGGCCGGTGAGTGTATATACCAACACAGGGGCTGCCCCCTGCAATTATGAGAACCTCTGGGGTCCCTGGTTGGACACCCTGAGCTCGAGCGCACTTGACCTAGTAATGGATAGACTTTTTGTAGGATAACACACACCCCTGAAGTATACTGCTTTATATGTATGGAAGGCTACCTAGTTGTACTTTGAGCCGACATGGGTGTTTTCTCTGGTATGATAACTGCATGGTCTAATGTTAGTTTTGCATTTTTTCTGTAATTTGACATGCTTGGATTTACTGATGGGTTTTAGTTTTGTATGTGATCCAGATGGCCCGTGTTAATCCCTTTGCTTGTTCTGGAAATGTTGGAAATAAGCTTTTCAATAAAAATCTTCTTGATTTTAAAAAATCCCCTGGGAAAATCTGCCCAAATCTTTCCCTGAAAGACATTTTCATGCTGTAATCAAATGCAGTGCTGGGTACTTTTTGCACACCCCACATCAAATGTCTTCTTGGAAAACAGCTCTTTGCTTTCCAGGAAAAGGGTTTGGAGTCTTATCTTCCATTCTTAAGAGATCAGAGTTAGCACGATAGAAATCTTCCAGTTCCCAAGTTTCCCAGGTGGCTGCATTCACTTGTCCCTAAAGCACCCTGGACTGCTGCTATTAGGTGGCAAACACCAACAATGACCAGTCCACAACTCTTTTGTAATGCTCTAAAAACTCTCTTTTCTTCCAACAAAACATGTGATCCTGACTGTTTCTACCACTAATGCTGCCACTCTTCACTTGCAAATCCAACAGACAGTGTTCAGTTATCAGCTCTTTTCAATACTTCACACAATTTCCCACACTGCTGCCTTTTCTTGAAAAATCCTAGGCTGGTATCTTTCTTACTCTTATTGGTCTGACTATCAGGAGTATTGATGTGAGAGAAAACCACACTTTCACAGCATGGGAGAGACACTCACGTTATCACGGTAAAATAATCCACAGCTTGGTTTTCTCTGGGAACACCACACCTGCTGTCCTCCCCTTCTCTTGTCCTCTTCCTCTTCTTTGTCTTTCTCAATGGCTGACAGTGCTCCTAAAAGCAAGCTAGACCGGTCCAACCCTCCTGCTCCCTATACAGCCTTGTTTTTTTAGTCTTGAACTAGACAACCTTGCAAGGGGTGTCCCCTAATGGTGGATATCCTAAGCCAATTCCCTTACCTGGAGGTCACCTGTAGAACCATAAAACATGGAGGGTTTGGTTGGGTTACTGATTTTCCTTAGCCGATGGATAACTCATTGTCATCTTGCAGCCACGATGACGCTGATCTCTACTCCCTGTGATTGGAGCAGAGATCAGCATTCACTAGCTGTCAGCCACGCCCCCCACAGTAAGAAACACACCCCTAGGCATACTTAACCCCTACACTGCCACCCCCTGGTTAACCCCTTCACTGCCAGTGTCATTTATACAGGAATCAATGCATTTAAATAGCATTGATTTTTGTATAAATGACAATGGTCCCAAAAATGTGTCAAAAATGTCCGATGTGTCCGCCATAATGTCGCAGTCACAAAAAAAATCGCTGATCGCCGCCATTACTAATAAAAAAAAAATATTAATAAAAATGGCAAACCAATCAATAATCGCTTATTGCGATTTTTTTACCAAAAATATGTAGAAGAATACGTATCGGCCTAAACTGAGGAAAAAAATATTTTTTTTTTATATATTTTTGGGGGATATTTATTATAGCAAAAAATAGTGTGGTAGCGCTCGATTTGTGGGAAAAAAAAGGACGTTAATTTTGGTGGTGGCTCGAGAGGGATGTCTGTCAGAGGGGGTAAGGTAGGGCAGCCAGGGAATGGAGTGCTGTTAGTGGGGGTAGTAAAGCAGCCAGGATGTCTATTAGTGAGGGGTTGGGAAGCCCAGAACAGGATGTCACTGGAATATAAGGCAACCTGTGGAGCAAAGGTGTAGATAGAGGTGAATGTCAGTGTGAGGGATGGGGTGGAATGAGGTGGCTAGGTAGCAAGATCTATCAGCAGAGGAGGTGAGGTGAGATGCCCACTGTTCCTCACCTAGGACTCAATCCACGTCTTCATGAAGGAGCCTTCATCTGTAATTCACCTGGCAAATCTTGAACTGCTCTCTGCTCTCACTCATATTATGTGCCTTTGGAGAAGAGAGACGAGAGGAGGCCAACACACCCACCAGCCTAACTGTATATCCTTCTTCCATATGCATTATGTTGCCCCCCCCCCCCTGCTATTTTACACTGACAGGAATCTTAGTATGCAACCCCTAACAGCTCACTACTCTGTGGCCACCTACATGATCTATTGATCTATTGAGAATTAATTGAAACCAGGGCTTGTATGTGGCTCAGCTTTGAGTTTAATGAAGGACTGCAGCATTCGGCATGCAGCCCGCTGTGCTCTGAACCTGAATTAGGGTCGGATGCTAAACAGATTGCATGCTATCCTCTGGTGGGCTGCATGAGGGCTGTGAGGCACTAGTGGGTACCAATGCATTGGATCATGGGTGCTCAACCTGTGGCCCTCCAGCTGCTGCGGAATTACAAGTCCCATCATGCCTCTGCCTTTGGGAGTCTTGCTTGTAACTGTCTTGCCACTCCTCATGGGACTTGTAGTTCTGCAACAGCTGGAGGGTCACAGGTTGAGCACCCATGCATTAGATCATGAAGCCCATAGTAATTATAGCATTATTTAACCTGTGCATAACTATTGGAAAAAAAAAAAACATTAGTGCTGGGTGTCATGAATTCCATAATATCTGAAAAAGTTAAAATAATTAGTTAGATTAGCAGTGCATAATTTAAAGGGGTTGTAAATGTTTGTTTTTTATTTTCTAAAAAGGTGCCTTTAAGCTAGTGCATTGTTGGTTCACTTACCTTTTCCTTTGATTTCCTTCTAAATGTTTTTTTTCTTTGTTTGAATTTCTCACTTCCTGTTTCTCCTCAGTAAACTTCACACCATCATCCGAGCGGTGTTTAGTCAGCCAGAACAGCTTACTGAACAGCTTACTGAGGAGGAATAGGAAGTGAGAAATTCAGACAAAGAAAACAAAGAAAAAAAACATATAGAAGGGAAATCGAAGGAAAAGGTAAGTGAACCAACAATGCACTAGCTTAAAGGAAACTATTTAGAAAATAGAAAACGAACCTTTACAACCCCTTTAATATTAGTTTTCTATTGTCCGGTCAGTTGTGGCTTCTGGTTGCACATTGTTCTTTTTTTACTGGATACTCATTGCTAATTATTATAGGGGGTTCTCATATTGTTAAGATGTTATGAAAAGTCAGAAAAATGTGTATCCAGCTTCAAAACGTGCAAAAAGTTAAATTATATTTTATTATACTGTGTGTTTCTTTGATTAAAAAAATATGTACAGTATTTTGGCTTTTTATTATCATCATTTTTATAATTTAATTAAATGCATTAAATTAAAACTCATTGGGGTTGATTTACAAAAGGCAATTTTGTATTGGAATATATTATTTTTTTTTCATTTACCATGCACATAATTGGGTATTCTCTGCAAAGGGAAATATTACCACTTTCACTAAGTTCTGGGAAACTTTCCCACACAACTCCTATTGCAAATTGAACAGCCTTTTTGTCTTTAACTGCTTGCCGCCTGCCCACCTTCAAGTGACAGAAGAACGGTGTGGTTCTCGTTCTGGGTGGACGTCATATGACGGCACACCGGAACGGCCAATCCCACGCACCTGCGGGGGGCGTGCAGCATGACGATCGTGGCCACACCGTATTGCTTGGACACATCGCGACCCCAATCTCCGTAAAGAGCTGTGGCTCTTTAACCATGTGATCGGCTGTGTCCAATCACAGCAGGTCACATGTAAACACGGAAATGCCACACTGACAGAGTGTGTGGCGAGGAGAGCCGATCAGTGGCATCTCCTCGCAGGGGACATCCAGACATGTAATCAGGGCACTGATCATCAGGGCCATGATTAAAATACAGTGCCACCAGTGCCAGCAATCGGTTGCCACCAGTGCCGGCAATTAGTGCCCACAAGTGCCACCAATCAGTGCCCATTAGTGTTGCCAGTCAGTGCTGGCTATCAGTGCGCCAATCAGTAGTGCCCATCAATGCCCATCATTGCTGCCCATCAGGGCCACTCATCAATGCCCATCAGTGCCGCCTATCCGTGCTGCCTATCAGTGCCCACCAGTGCCGCCTATCAGTGCCCACCAGTGCCCCCTATCATTGCCGGCAATCAGTGTCCACAAGTGCCACCAATCAGTGCCCATTAGTGATGATTCCAGTCAGTGCTGGCTATCAGTGCTGCTTATAAGTGCTGCCCATCAATGCCCATCATTGCTGCCCATCATTGCTACCCATCAATGCCACTCATCAGTGCCACCGATCAGTGCTGTCTATCTGTGCCACCTATCAGTGCCCACCAGTGCCGCCTATAAGTGCCCATCAGTGCCACCTATCAGTGCCCACCAGTGCCACCTATCAGTGCCCACCAGTGCCGCCTATCAGTGCCACATATCAGTGCCACTTATCAGTGCCCATAAGTGCGGCATATTAGTGCCTCCTCATTAGTGTCACCTAATCAGTACCCATAAGTGCCGCCTCATCAGTGCCCATAAGTGCCGCCTCATCAGTGCCCATAAGTGCCACCTCATCCGTGCCCATAAGTGCAGCTTATGAGTGCCCATCAGTGCCGCCTCATCAGTGCACATCAGTGAAGGAGAAAAATTCCTTTTTTACAAAATTTACTGACAGAAACTAAGAAAAACTTTCGGTATTTATTTTTTTGTAAAAAATAAAAAACCCAGCAGTGATTAAATACCACCAAAAGAAAGCTTTATTTGTGTGAAGAAAATGATAAAAATTTCACACAGTTACAGTGTAGCATGACCACGCAATTGCCATTCAAATTGTGACAGCGCTGCAAGCTGAAAATTGGCCTAGGCATGGAGGGGGTGAAAGTGCCCTTTAGGCAAGTGGTTAATAAATCATCCCTATACAGTTGGCAATTTAGCATATTTTTCAAGGACACTCTTATAACAGGTGTAAAAAATTAAAGTATAAACAAGTTCAGCACTCCTAAAATCAAATGTGAAAACCAAATGTGTATACTAACATATATCTATACAATTCATACAAAACCCCTTTTAATAAATAATGCCACAAAAACTTTTCTGTGAAACAAATAACAAACAAGACCAAATGTTTTTATACATATATAAGTATACACAGTGTAAAAACATGTTCATGCCGCAACAAATGTAATTATGTGCCACTTTGGGTTGGTCTATCAAATACAATCCCAATAAAATCCATTTCCGTTTTTGGTTGTAACATGACAAAATGTGGAAAATGTCAAGGAGTATGAATACTTTTTCAAGGCACTGTAACAGGGAAGGTGATTTTCAAGAGGTAATATATCCACAGAAAAATAAAGTACAGAAAAGGTATAAAAAAAGGGGGGGGAGGGGTGATATGTTAAAATACAGTTTATATAGCGTCAAAGGGGAAAAGTATGAATATGGAGATATAAAGTCTTAGGAAAAGGTTCAGTGTGCTCCTGTTGTCTTACCAAGGGCTGATATTGAGATTAAAATGTGTTATTTTAGAATGCATTTTTAGGAACGGGGATATATTTGAATGCATTTTTAGGAACGGGGATATATTTGACAGGGTGACTAAACCATTCTTTTAGATGGGTATTGTGTTTGTCTTCCAGTGTTGAGGAATGAAAAAAAAGACCATAGTAGCATATTAGCAACATGGTTGCTGGAACCGATCATACCTTGGGGCTGCCGACTAAAAAATTGTCTGAACGCATCGGTCAGACGGCCACCTTCTCCACCACTCCTTCTGTTACTGACCGAAGCCTCAGCAACTCGTTGTCCAGGACCAGGAGTTTGTAACCTCCCAGTCTCTGGGAACCTGTTGCACAGACCTTTCTGCAAGGCCTCCCAGAGATGTTGCATCCTCTGCTCCCTCTGCGACGGCAAGATAAGGTCCGCAACCTTACCCTTGTACCGTGGATCAAGGAGAGTGGCCAGCCAGTAATGGTACCTCTCCTTGATCCGAAGAATACGAGGATCCTTTCGCAGGCTTTGCAGGATCAGGGAGGCCATGCAGCGTAGGTTAGCTGAAGCATTCGGTCCGGAGTCATCTGGGTCACTAAGGACGACATGATCTGCAGCCACCTCCTCCCAGCCATGTACAAGTCCACCGGTTTCTTGGGACTGTAAATCATCCCTAAAAGACTGCTGCTGCTGCTGCTGCTGCTGCTGATGCTGAGTGCCAGGCTCCACCTCCATGCTGACACAATCCTCCTCCTCCTTCTCCTCTTCCTGTGTGATGTGTGGGACAGAAGTAACACTGTCTGGATAAAGGGGGCCTTGAGAGTTAAGGAAGTCCTCCTCTTCCTGCCTCTGTTCTGCCTCAAGTGCCCTGTCCATTTTTCCATGCAGCGTATGCTCCAACAGGTGGACAAGAGGTACAGTGTCACTGATGCATGCACTGTCACTGCTCACCATCCTCGTGGCCTCCTCAAGTGGTGACAGGACAGTGCATGCATCCCTGATATTGCCCCACTGGCATGGTGAAAAAAGGCCGAGCTCCCCTGACCCTGTCCTGGTGCCTTAGTCACACAGGTACTCATTGATGGTCCTCTGCTGCGTGTGCAGTCGCTGCAGCATGGCCAACGTTGAGTTCCACCTGGTGGGCATGTCACATATAAGGCGGTTCTTGGGCAGGTTCAACTCATTTTGCAGCTCAGCCAGCCGAGCACTGGCATTATATGATCGGCGGAAATGCACACAGACTTTCCTGACCTGCCTCAGGACATCCTGTAAGCCTGGGTACCTGCCCAAGAACCGCTGCACCACCAGGTTAAGGACGTGAGCCATACAGGGCACATGGGTCAGTTGTCCCTGTCGCAGGGCAGAGAGGAGGTTGGTGCCATTGTCGCAAACCACCATTCCTGGCTTAAGCTGGCGTGGCGTCAAACACCTCTCGGCCTGCCCCTGCAGAGCTGACAGAACCATTGCCCCAGTGTGGCTCCTGTCCCCCAAACACACCAGCAGGGGCATGGCATCTTTTTGCCTGCGTACTTGCATAGCCCCTTCAACGCCTGCGGAGCACTGCTGGTTCCGAGGACAAAGCACATGAAGAGGCCATGGAGGAAGAAGAAGAGGAGGGGGTGGAGGAGAGAGGTGTGTCATAACCAGTAGTAGTATTTTGGAGGCATGGTGGCAGAACAACCTCCAACACTACTGCACCTTGTCCTGCATCCTTCCCAGCTGCCAAAAGAGTGACCCAATGGGCCGTGAAAGATAGGTAACATCCCTGTCCATGCCTGCTGGACCATGAGTCAGCGGTAATATGCACCTTACCGCTGACCGCCCTGTCCAGCAAGGCATGGACTTTGCCTTCCACATGCCGGTAGAGAGCCGGAAACACCTTCTGTGAGAAAAAGTGGCATTTTGGAACCTGGCACTGAGGAACCGCACATTGCACAAACTCACGGAAGGGGGCCGAGTCTACCAATTGAAAAGGCAGCAGTTGAAGTGCTAGCAATTTATCCAAGCTAGCATTCAACTGCTGGGCATGTGGATGGCTGGGAGTGAACTTCTTTCGACGGTCCAGCAGCTGGGGCAGGGAGATTTGCCTGGTACAATCAGACGTCGGTGTACTGCTAGCAGATTGCCCGCAAGTACTTGGCTGTGACACACCTAATTCTACACCTTCATTCCTCTCAGTGCAGCTTTCAGAGAGGACTGAAGGTATAGTGGGGTTGGAGATCCCATCTGATGAGGAGCAAGGAGAGGTCCTCTTTGTTCTTTGGTGTGGGTCTTTAAGGTACGCTTGTCAACGAGCTGCATGGCAGGTCAACATATGTCTGGTCAAGCATGTGGTGCCCAAGCAGCTGATGTTTTGGCCACGCGAGATACGCTTAAGACATATGTTGCAAATAGCAGCGGTGCGATCTGCTGCACTCGTCTCAAAAAAGGCCCACACCAAACAACTTTTGGAATAATGCGCAGAGGCAGCGCCCTGCACAGGCGGAGCTCTGCGGTGTGATTCAGTCGGTGTGGTGCCCTTAAGCTGGCCCCCGGAGGGCATCCTGCCTTGTTGGAGATGTGCCTCCTCCTCCTCTTTCCTATCAAGCACCCACATGGAGTCAGTGACCTCATCATCCCCTCCCTCTTCACCACTGGAGCAAACCTGGCAGTATGCTGCAGCTGGTGGAACATGACTGCCAGATTGCTGTCCTTGAGCATCCCCTCTCTCTGCGCTCACGCTATTGCTTCCTCTAGCTGGGTTTCATAATCAGAGCCTTCAAAACGCTGGGCATCCTCCTGGAGCATGTACCCAACACTGTGGTCAAACAGTTCGGGTGACTCCTCAGGAGGACATGGTGGGTCTAGGGAAGGAGTGACTGATGACATTGAGACGAGGGAAGAGGACGCGTTGGCAGCTGCTTTGCCAGTACCCTGAGCCTGGGTGAGAGAGGATGAGAAGGATGAGAAGGGCTCGGTCATCCACTCTACCAAGTCATCGGCATGATGCGGCTCAACACGTCCAGCTGCCAAAAATAAGGACAAGCGTGTCCCATGGCCACGTGCTGATGACGATGCACCGCGTCCACGACCAGCACTGTTGCCTCTAGACACAGAGCCTGCTTGCCTCTTTTATTGGCTTGTGACTGTCTGCCTCTCCTTGTTGGCCTTCCAGCGATACTAATGGCCTGCAGGGAGATGGGAAAACCAGCAATAAGGGGTAGCTTCAGGTGTATACTGTGCAGGAGGTACACTACACCCACTGAAAATGCTGCAGATGCCTGTGTTGCACAACAGAACTACAGAACAACACCAGCAATGAGGGGTAGCTTCAGGTGTATACTGTGCAGGAGACACACTACACCACTGAAAATTCTGCAGATGCCTGTGCTGCACAACAGAACTACAGAACAACACCAGCAATAAGGGGTAGCTTCAGGTGTATACTGTGCAGGAGGCCCACTACACCCACTGGAAATTCTGCAGATGCCTGTGTTGCACACTACACCCACTGAAAATTCTGCAGATGCCTGTGTTGCACAACAGAACTAAAGAACAACACCAGCAATGAGGGGTAGCTTCAGGTATACTGTGCAGGAGGCACACTACACCCACTGTAACAGCGCTAGGTAAAGAAGCAAAGCAAAACTGACACTGTCCCTGCCTATCCTGCTCTCTCCCTGCACGCCAACACACTACACCCACTGTAACAGTGCTAGGTTAACAAGAAAAGCAAAGCTGACACTGTCCCTGCCTATCCTGCTCTCTTCCTGCACGCCAACGCACTACACAAGGCCTGCCGCGCTGGCGGCCTTATATAGTGTGGGGCGTGTACTAAACCCCCTGAGCTACAATTGACCACAGGCATCCTGCCTGTGGCCACTTATTGCTCTCCTCGCTGCCGGCGCTGTGATTGGCCAAGCATGCGGGGTCACAGTGCATGCTTGGCCAATCATCAGCCAGCAATGGCGATGGCGCAGTGCATTGTGGGCTGTTCGTGTCACACGAATTTGGCGCGAACGGCCCACAAAGTTCTGGGTTCGCCGAACAGGCAAACGGCCGAAACACAGAATCGAACACCGAGCTCATCCCTAATAGCCAGTTTCCCCCCCCCCCCCCCCCCCCCCGCCGCGCAAAGGTTTGCAGCGCGGCCATTTCAGTAGGAGTCAAACAGCCACCTGGGACCGCCACCTCCACCTCCCTCCTGCCGCACATCCCCACCCATTTTAGACTCATATTGCGGGCTTTCAATAGGCTTCAAAGAGCAGCCTTGGACCGCCTCTTCCCCCTCCCTCCTGCCGCATATCCCTGCCCTGCTCAGGCTCACATCGTGGGCCTTCAATTGGTTTCAAAGAGCCACCAGGGACCACCTCCCTCCTGCCTCACATCTAAGGAGTGGGGCGGTGCATGTCTCTACAGGGCAGTCCTAAGTGGGTGGGCTTGAACACTCGATCCGCCCTCAGTGTGCACCGTTGCTTGACCCCTGTGACTGCAGCATGAAAATGGTAAATAATAAATATGACAGTGTGTGAGGCATTGGATTTAGAGGTGTACTGGGGGAGGTGTTGGAGGTAGAGGTGTACTGGGGGAGGTGTTGTAGGTAGTGGTGTACTGGGGAGGTGTTGAAGGTAGAGCTGTACTGGGGGAGGCATTGGAGGTAGAGGAGTACTGGGGGAGGCGTTGGAGGTAGAGGTGTACTGGGGAGGTGTTGGAGGTAAAGGTGTACTGGGGAGGTGTTGGAGGTAGAGCTATACTGGGGGAGGCATTGGAGGTAGAGGTGTACTGGGGAGGTGTTGGAGGTAGAGGTGTACTGGGGAGGTGTTGCAGGTAGAGGTGTACTGGGGGAGGCGTTGGAGGTAGATGTGTAGTGGGGGAGGTGTTGTAGGTAGAGGTGTACTGGGGGAGGCGTTGGAGGTAGAGGTGTACTGGGGGAGGCGTTGGAGGTAGAGGTGTACTGGGGGGGGGGGGCATTGGAGGTAGAGGTGCACTGGGGGAGGTGTTGGAGGTAGAGGTGTACTGGGGGAGGTGTTGTAGGTAGAGGTGTACTGGGGAGGTGTTGGAGGTAGAGCTGTACTGGGGGAGGCATTGGAGGTAGAGGTGTACTGGGGGAGGCGTTGGAGGTAGAGGTGTACTGGGGAGGTGTTGGAGGTAGAGCTATACTGGGGGAGGCATTGGAGGTAGAGGTGTACTGGGGGAGGTGTTGGAGGTAGAGGTGTACTGGGGAGGCGTTGGAGGTAGAGGTGTACTGGGGAGGTGTTGCAGGTAGAGGTGTACTGGGGGAGGCGTTGGAGGTAGAGGTGTAGTGGGGGAGGTCTTGTAGGTAGAGGTGTACTGGGGAGGTGTTGGAGGTAGATCTGTACTGGGGAGGCATTGGAGGTAGAGGTGTACTGGGGGAGGCATTGGAGGTAGAGGTGTACTGGGGAGGTGTTTGGAGGTAGAGGTGTACTGGGGGAGGTGTTGGAGGTAGAGGTGTACTGGGGGGGGCGTTGGAGGTAGAGGTGTGATGGGGGAGGCGTTGTGCACTGATGGGCACTGATAAAGTTGTTGTTAATATTTATTATTGTAACTTAATTCTGCATAAAATATTTAACAGTGTAATTTCATGAGATATTTATGAGGGCGTGTTTAGGAGCGGGCAGGGTAGGGGTTGGGTGGAGCAACTGGTGGCGAGTAACCCCTAAGGCCTGGCTAGTAGCTCAAGACTTGAAATTTTGAGCCCTGCATATATACTGTATATATATACACTCAGCATCCAGTGTAGCCTATACCTACAGTGCATTCAGTGGTGTACTGTTTCTAATACACTTTAGGTGGTGTATTAATATATATATATATATATATATATATATATATATATATATATACTCTATATTCAGTGTAGCATATATATACAGTGCATTCAGCAGTGTACAGTATATAATACACTTCAGGCGGTGTATCAATATATATATGTATATATATAGATATACAGTCTAGTACAGGGCTCAAAATTTCAAGTCCTGAGCTACTAGCCAGGCCTCAAGGGTTACTCCCCACCAGTTGCCCCGCCCAACCCCTACCCTGCCCCGCCCCTAAACCCGCCCTCATAAATTATCTCATTAAATGACACTTTAATGTTTTATGCAATTAAGTTATAAAAATATTAACAACTTTATCCATGCCTGCCAATGCAGCCCGTGTCCCCCATGTGCAGCTTGTGTCCCCCCCATGTGCATCCTGTGTCCCCCCATGTGCAGCCTGTGTCCCCCCATGTGCAGCCTGTGTCCCCCCCATGTGCAGCCTGTGTCCCCCCCCATGTGCAGCCTGTCCCCCCCCCATGTGCAGCCTGTGTCGCCCCATGGTGCAGCCTGTGTCCCCCCCCATGGTGCAGCCTGTGTCCCCCCCATGGTGCAGCCTGTGCCCCCCCATGGTGCAGCCTGTTTCCCCCCTATGGTGCAGCCTGTGTCCCCCCCCCATGATGCTGCCTGTGTCCCCCCATAGTGCAGCCTGTTTCCCCCCATGGTGCCGCCTGTGTCCCCCCATGGTGCCGCCTGTGTCCCCCCATGATGCCTCCTGTGTCCCCCCATGGTGCGGCCTGTGTCCCCCATGGTGCTGCATGTGTCCCTCATGTGCTGCCTACCTGTGGAGGGGAAGAGAGGAGAGCCGCCACTGGGTGATCACAGCAGGGAACATCACAGCTTTCGTTTCAATAGCTGTGTGTTCCCCTCGCCGCACGCCGTCACATAAGCCCCTCCCCTTGTCCGGGGAACTTTGATACATGTCACCCGTCCTAGGATTAGATGGGTGATCTGTCTATCAAAGTCCCGGAAAAGGGGAGGAGCTTATGTGCCGGCGCGCGGCGGGGGAACACACAGCTATTGAAATGAAAGCTGTGATGTTCCCTGCTGTGATCACCCAGTGGCGGCTCTCTTCTCCTCGCCAGCCCTCAAAAATCACTCGCAAAATGCGAGTGTGCGAGTGTAATTTTTGAGGGCTGGTCTAGTATATATACAGTGGTGTGAAAAAGTGTTTGCCCCCTTCCTCATTTCCTGTTCCTTTGCATGTTTGTCACACTTAAGTGTTTCGGAACATCAAACCAATTTAAACAATAGTCAAGGACAACACAAGTAAACACAAAATGCAATTTGTAAATGAAGGTGTTTATTATTAAAGGTGAAAAAAAATCCAAACCATCATGGCCCTGTGTGAAAAAGTGATTGCCCCCTAAACCTAATAACTGGTTGGGCCACCCTTAGCAGCAACAACTGCAACCAAGCGTTTGCGATAACGTGCAATGAGGCTTTTACAGCGTCCTGGAGGAATTTTGGCCCACTCATCTTTGCAGAATTGTCCTAATTCAGTTACATTAGTGGGTTTTCGAGCATGAACGGCCTTTTTAAGGTCATACCACAACATCTCAATAGGATTCAGGTCAGGACTTTGGCTAGGCCACTCCAAAGTCTTCATTTTGTTTTTCTTCAGCCATTCGGTGGTGGACTTGCTGGTGTGTTTAGGATCGTTGTCCTGCTGCAGAACCCAAGTTCGTTTCAGCTTGAGTACACGAACAGATGGTCGGACATTCTCCTTCAGGATCTCTTGGTAGACAGCAGAATTCAAAGTTCCTTTTATCACGGCAAGTCTTCCAGGTCCTGAAGCAGCAAAACAGCCCCAGACCATCACACTACCACCACCATATTTTACTGTTGGTATAATGTTCTTTTTCTGAAATGCAGTGTTCCTTCTACGCCAGATATACTTGGACACACACCTTCCAAAGTGTTCCACTTTTGTCTCATCGGTCCACAGAATGTTGTCCCAAAAGTCTTGGGGATCATCAAGATGTGTTGTGGAGAAATTGAGACGAGCTTTGATGTTCTTTTTGCTCAGCAGTGGTTTTCTCCTTGGAACTCTGCCATGCAGGCCATTTTTGCCCAGTCTTTTCCTGATGGTGGAGGCATGAACGCTGACCTTAACTGAGGCAAGTGAGGCCTGCAGTTCCTTGGACGTTGTTGTGGGGTCTTTTGTGACCTCTTGGATGAGTCGTCGCTGCGCTCTTGGGGTAATTTTGGGCGGCCGGCCACTCCTGGGAAGGTTCACCACTGTTCCATGTCTTCGCCATTTGTGGATAATGGCTCTCACTGTGGTTCGCTGGATTCCCAAAGCTTTGGAAATGGCTTTATAACCCTTTCCAGACTGATAGATCTCAATTACTTTCTTTCTCAATTGTTCCTGAATTTCTTTGGGTCTCGGCATGATGTGTAGCTTTTAAGGATCTTCTGGTGGACCTTACTGTGTCAAGCAGCTCCTATTTAAGTGATGCCTTGATTGTGAACAGTGTGGCAATAATCAGGCCTGGGTGTGGCTAGAGAAATTGAACTCAGGTGTGGACAACCACAGTTATAGTATGTTTTAACAAGGGGGGCAATCACTTTTTCACACAGGGCCATGATGTTTGGATTTTTTTTCACCTTTAATAATAAACACTTAATTTACAAATTGCATTTTGTGTTTACTTGTGTTGTCCTTGACTATTGTTTAAATTGGTTTGATGTTCCGACACTTAAGTGTGACAAACATGCAAAGGAACAGGAAATGAGGAGGGGGCAAACACTTTTTCACACCACTATATATATATATATATATATATATATATATATATATATATATATATATAGATATAGATGTATATATATGTGTATCTATATCTATCTATATATAGATAGATATATACTCTGCATTCAGTGTACTCTATATATACAGTGCATTTGGTGGTGTATAGTTTCTAATACACTTCAGACGGTGTACACAGTATATAATACAGTGTAGTGTGGTGTTTCAAAACAAGAAATATATCATGTCCAGAAGACCACCAAGGAGAGGCAGATGCTCACAGGCCACTAAAAGAGTCTACAGTCAACAGTGGTGGTCGTGGACACTGTGCATCCTCTGCAGGTGACCATGAGGCACGCTTGTGCTTTTTTTATGCTTCTGGCCATGTTATTGAGCCACAACATGCAGGCGAGTTGGTGGAGTGGATAACAAAGCCGTCCTCATGCTCCTCCTCCTCTGTCACCCAGGCTCAGAGTAGTTTGCCTTCCAACGCAGCTGCTAAAACTGCCTATTCCACCAGCTCCTTGTCCACAGTCACTCTTTCCATAGCCCCACCATCATACACAGAGGAGTCTCCAGAATTATTCAACCATGGTGTGGGTTACATGCTGCTGGAGGATGCGCATCGATTTGAAGGCTCCAATGTTGGTTCCCAGGTTGAGGAAGGGAGTAACATGAGCCTAAAGAGAGGGGGTGCCACAGAAGGACTAGAAACTGACAGTCATGTTCCCCCAGCTGGCGCATACTGCCAAGTTTGCTCCAGTTACGAGGAGGGAGGGGATGATGAGGTCACTGACTGTACTTGGGTGCCTGAGAGAAGAGAGGAGGAAAGTGAGAAGGAGGAGGAGGCACAACTCCAACGAGGCAGGATGTCCTCTAGGGGGTATCTTAAGGGCAGCCACCCTATTGCATCACACCGCAGAGCTCCGCAGGTGCAGAGCGCTGCTGACTCCATGCTGACTTTTAAAAGTTCCTTGGAATGGGTCAGATCAAAGAAAAAGGCGGACTTCTCCTTGCTCTTTATCTGGGATCTCCAACCCTACTATAATTCCATTCCTCTCAAAAACCTGCACTGAGAGGAATGAAGGTATAACAATAGGTGTCCCAAGTACTTGCACCCAATCCTGCTAGCAGTACACCACCAAATGATTTTAGCAGGCAAATTTCCCTACCCCAGTTGCTGAACCGTAAAAAGAAATTCGGTCCCAGCCATCCGCATGCTCAGTGTCTAAATGCTAGCACTGCGACTTCTGCCTTTTCAGCTGGTAAACTCTGCCCCCTTTCATGAATTTGTGGAATGTTCTGTACCTCAGTGGCAGGTTCCAAAACGCCATTTCTTTTCACGGAAGGCCATTCCTGCTCTCTATCTGCATGTGGAAGGCAATGTTTTGGACAGGGCGGTCAGCTGTAAGCTTCATATTACCGCTGACTTATGGTTCAGCAGGCATGGGCAGAGACGTTTCCTTTCCCTTGTTGGAGCTTGTTCCACCACCACGCCTTCAAAATGCTAGAGGTGATTCTGCCACAGCTCTCTCCTCCACCCCTTCTCTTCTTCTTCCTCTATGGCCTCTTCTGCAAATTTGTCCTCTGAACCAGCAGTGCTCTGTAAGCGTTCAATGGGCTAGATATATAGATAGATAGATAGATAGATAGGTAGATAGATAGATAGATAGATAGATAGATAGATAGATAGATAGATAGATAGATAGATAGATAGATAGATAGATAGATAGATAGATAGATAGATAGATAGATAGATAGATAGACTTTATTGTCATTGTATACGTACAACAAAATTTTGTATTACACAAGCAGTCAGGCTAAAAGATGCCGTGCGGTGCTTGAGTTGGCCTGCCTAGGGGACAGGAGCCACACTGGGGCAGAGATTCTGTTAGCTCTGCAGGGGCAGGCTCAGACATGGTTGATGCCATGCCAGCTTCAGCCAGGAATGGTAGTATGCGACAATGGCACCAACCTTCTCTCCACCCTCCGACAGGGACCCTTGGTCCATGTTCCATGTTTGGCACACGTCCTGAATTTGGTGGTGCAGCGTTTTGTGACCAGGTACCCAGGCTTACAAGATCTCCTGAGGCAGGCCAGAAAAGTCTGTAGTCAATTAAGCCGGTCATACAATGCCAGTGCTTCATAGTTTCATAGTTTCATAGTAAGGTTGAATAAAGACACCAGTCCATCCAGTTCAACCTGAGCGAGTGCCTACAACTGTCCCTAACCCTGTACATTGCACACTCACATCGGTCCCTACCCTCAAGGAGCCCACAATCCAAGGTCCCCATTCATATACTAGGGCCATTTTTTTTTTTTTTTTGGACAGAAGCCAATTTACCTACCTGCATGTCTTTGGATTGTGGGAGGAAACCGGAGTACCCGGAGGAAACCCACGCAGGCACAGGGAGAACATGCAAACTCCAGGCAGGTAGTGTCGAGGTTGGGATTCGAACCAGCGACCATTCTTACTGCTAGGTGAGAGTGCTAACCACTACACCACTGTGCCGCCCGGTTAGCCAGTGCTTGGCTGGCTAACATTCAAAGGGAATGCAACCTGTCCACCAACTGCCTCATTTGTGACATGTCAATGTTGGCAATGCTGCAGCGGCTGCACACACAACAGAGGGCCATCGATGAGTACCTGGGTGAGTATTGCACCAGTACAGGGCCAAGGAGCTTGGCTTCTTTTCGCCACGCCAGTGGCTACTGATCAAGGATGCATGCACTGTCCTGTCAGCATTTGAGCAGGCCACAAGGATGGTAAGCAGCGACAATGCATGCATCAGTGACACTGTCCCTCTAGTCTTTCTGCTGGAGCACACGCTTCGTGGAATCATGGACAGGGCACTTGATGCAGAACAGCGGGAGGAAGAAGAGGACTTTTTTCCTCTCAAGGCCCCCTTTATCCAGATAGCATTCTTGCAGGCCCACCAAACACACAGGAAGAAGAGGAGGAGGATTGTGCCAGCGCGGATGTTGAGGAAAACACTCAGCAGCAGTTTTAAAGGGATGGTTTTCAGTCTCCAGAAGCCCAAGGAGTTGCACGTGGCTGGGAGGAGGTAGTTACGGATAATATGATCCTTAGTGACCCAGAGGACTCAGAATCAAATGCCTCTGCAAACTTACGCTGCATGGTCTCCCTGATTCTGCAAAGCCTGCGAAAGGACCCTAGGATTTGTGGTATCAAGGAGAGGGATCATTACTGGTTGGAAACCCCTCTTGATCCACTTTACAAGGGTAAAGTTGCAAAACTCATCCTGCCTTCATAGACGGAGCAGAGGATGAAACATCTTCAGGAGGCCTTGAAGAAAAGTTTGTGTAACGCATTTCCAGACCCTGGGAGGTTACCATTTCCTGGTGCTGGACAACGTGTTGCTGAGGCTTCGTTCAGTCAGAGTAAGAGCGGTGGAGAAGGTGGCCGGCTGACTGATGCCTTTAAACAATGATTCAGTCCTAAGTGCCAAGGTCTGATCAGTTCAAGCAACCATTGCCATTGTCTACATTATATGGTGCAGGAATAGCTAGGGGCAAGAGAAGACTCTGAGATCTTTCCAACAGAGCATCCACTGGGTTACTGGGTCATGAGGATGGACCACTGGCCAGAACTTGCTCAATATGCAAAGGAGCTACTGGCCTGTCCTGCATCCAGCATGCTTTCTGAATTCACATTCAGTGCTGCTGGAGGGTTTGTAACCGATCAAAGAGTGCGCCTGTCCACAGACTCCGTTGATAGGCTCACATTGATAAAAATTAATCATTCTTGGATCAGCAGCTATGAAGCACCTGATGCTGATGTAACTGATTGAATTTGCTATGGATCTGGGATCCCTTGAAGACTGCATTTGTTGCCTATCCTTTTCCTCCTGAATCTTGATGATGCTAGCTTCCAACAATATTTTTGGTTTAGGGCATCACCAACACCCAATTTTTTTTTTGCACCTGTTTGACTGGGGCATGTAATTAAAATGTTTTAAAATATATTTAACAGCAAGGCCCGTTCCTTCACCCAACAAGAATAACTGTGAGGGGTTACAGTCTTCTTGCACCACCAACACCCAAGGCCTAATTTTTCTGCACCTGTTTGACTGGGGCATGTAATTTCAATTTTTGCTTATAATATTTCACAGCAAGGCCCGTTCCTGCAGCCAACAAGAGTATCTGTGAAGGGTTACAGTGTTGGGGCACCACCAGCACCACCCAAGGCCCAATTTTTCTGCCCCTGTTTAACAGGGGCATGTAATTACAATTTTTGATATAATATTTCAAAGCAGGGCCCGTTCCTGCGCCCAACAAGAGTATCTATGAGGGGTTACAGTGTTGTGGCACCACCACCACCACCCAAGCCAAAAATGTTCTGCCCCTGTTCAACAGGGGCATGTAATTGAAATTTTTGATATTGTATTTCACAGCAGGCCCCGTTCCTGCGCCCAACAAGAGTAACTGTGAGGGGTTACAGTGTTCTGGCACCACCAACACCTAAGGCCCAATTTTTCTGCAGAGTATATAGGGCAGGCCATATAGTATATATACTGCTATTCAGAGTATATAGTGCCTGGGGGCCCCCCACATTATTTCTTTTTAATTTTGGTGCGGGGTTCCTCTTAATATCCATACCAGACCTGATGGGCCTGGTATGGATTTTGGAGGGACATCCACGCCATTTATTTTTTGTATTTTTTGGCGCTGGGTTCCCCTAATATTCATACCAGACTGGACTGGGACTGGGGGGTGGACTGGGGGTGGAACCTATGCCGTTTTTTTCAATGATTTTTATCTATATTTGTATCTATATTGCCGGGATCCAACAATACATTACAGCCGCGAGCAGTTTTAAATGACATTTTTTTCTTTAGAAATTTAATTAATATTTTTTTTGCTGTGAATGAATGAATGAATAATTTGTATAGCGCTACAATGCGAACTGAGTCGCCTCAAGGCGCTGTATTCGTGCTTTGTTGTCAAGCTTCTAAGAAGAGGTAGGTCTTGAGTTTTTTCCTGAAGGCCTGATGGTTTTCTTCCATGCGGATGTAGGTTGGTAGAGCATTCCATAGCCGTGGTCCTTGGACAGCGAATCTCTGTTCCCTCTTTGATTTGTAGCAGGATTTGGGAATGAGGAGGAGGTTTTGGTTAGCCGATCGAAGACTGTGATTCGGTGTGTAGTGTTTTATTTTCTCGTGAAAGGTATTGAGGGGCGTCTCCACGGGTACATTTGTGGGTGAGGCAGAGGGTCTTGAATGTGATCTGATTCTTTACGGTTAGCCAATGTAGGCTCCTCAGGGAAGGGGAGATGGATTCCCAGGGTTTTTTTTCCTGTTATCAGCCTTGCCGCCGTGTTTTGGATAAGTTGTAAGCGCGCAAGTTGATATTGGGGTAATCCTATGTAAAGGGAGTTTGCGTAGTCAAGTCGTGAATTAATGACTGTTCCAACTACCACTGCTTTGTCCTCCTTTGGAATGAAGGGGATGAGTCTGCGTAGCAGGCGGAGCAGATGGTGAGAACCACTGACTACTGCTCCTATTTGTGCATCCATTGACATTTCTGAGTCAAAAATGACTCCGAGACTCTTGGCCTTGATCCTTGGGGAGATAGTCTATCCAAAGATGGTGGGTGGTGTCCAAGGGATCTTGGTTCGGGAGTTTTGGTTTGCATGTAGAATAAGAAGTTCTGTTTTCGATTCGTTAAGTTTGAGGGAGCTAGTGGTCATCCTGTCGTCTATCAGAGTGAGGCATTTTTCTAATTGCTGATGATGGTCTTTTTGTCCGGTGATATGAAAATATAATTGCGTGTCGTCAGCGTATGAGTGGAAGCAGGGGTCTGATCTTCTGATGATTTTGAGGAGTGGGCGGATGTATATGTTGAAAAGCACTGGCGACAAGGGTGATTCTTGAGGGACTCCACAAGAGATTGCCCGGGTTTCAGAGGTGAAAGCGCCTAGTTTCACTGTCTGAGAACGATTTCCTAAGAAGGATACGAACCATTGTAGATCTGAGTCTGTGACTCCTGCTACTTCTGTGAGGCGGATGAGTAGAGTATTGTGGTCCACAGTATCAAACGCTGCACTGAGGTCCAACAGTACCAGGAGAGATGATTCTCCGTCATCTGCTGCTTCAAGGGCGTCGTCCCATATCTTCAGGAGTGCTGTTTCTGTACCATGGCCTGGGCGGAAGCCTAATTGTAGAGGGACCAGGAGTTTGTGTGTGTCCAGGTGGCGTTGTATCTGTTGTACTACCGCCTTCTCCATAATCTTGGAGATGTTGTTCAGGCTTGTTATCGGTCTGCGGTGGTTAAGGTCCCGAGGGTCGAGGTTGGGTTTTTTTAGCAGGGGTTTGATGATGCCTTGTTTGAGTGCGCCCGGAACAATCCCTTCTTTGAACGATTGATTTATGAGGTGAGTTAGGGTGGGAGCCAAGATGTCGGAGCATTCTTTCAGGAGTTTTGTGGGGATGATGTCAATAGGAGATGTGCTGTCTCTGAGGTTTTTGATGATGTTTTTAGTGGTATCCGTGGTAATTGGGGTCAGAGAAAACTTTGGTGGTTGTGGGATATTCGTGTCCATATCGTCTTTTCGCTCTGGTTGACTGCGGTTGAATGTTTTTTTCTGATGAATTATTTTCCGGATGTTGTCGATTATGTTGATGAAAAAATCTGATAATTCATTGCAGAAATCTTGGGTTTCGTTTGCTGGGGGCTCTTAGTTCGTCGACTGAGCGACTATTTTAGAATACGAATACAAAATTTCGTATTTTGTACTTCCTCTGAGTGATTGGTGAACAATAGACAATAGACTTATGTGTTATGTAACGTTAATAAGTTTTTGGATAATTCGTTATTATTCGTAGATTGTCGATATTCGTTATACTGAATCTCAAATTCATTCAAATCATTCGTTATATCCGCTATAATTTCTTTCATATTAGTTGAAATTCATCATTTGGTAGTTTGGATTCAGATAATTTGGATCCGAAATTCGTAAACGAAATTTCGTATTCGTACAGAATTCGTATTCGTAAAAATTCTTAATTCGGATTCGTATGAATGTACGGATTTCGAAAAATTCATACGAATTTCCGATTCGTACAAAACTAATCGCACATGTCTAACTTCTGCTGAGTATTTAAAGTAGCACATGGCGAGAGGATGAAGTTGATGGTACTAGGATGACTGAGTTGATGATCCTGATCCGGGTTTTTCCTGTTGTCAGTCTAGTTATCAGACTTGCCGCCGCGTTAAAACTATTTGTAAGTGCGCAAGTTGATCATGTAGTGCCCTATGTGGAAGGAGTTTGTTTAGTCGAGTCGCAAATTCCTGGCTGTTCCAGCTGCCATTGCTTGTAGCGAAGATCCTGGACCAGAAGAAAACTGCTGGTGACAGCTGTGGTGTGTTGTTGTGCTGGTGCGAATAGTTCCGGTAGGGGTGATGGGGGCCTACTGAACCTACCGCCCTACCGTTGATCCAGAGGAAGGCGAAAAACCCCTAGCTGTGCCAGCCAATTGCTCAGTAGGAGAAAAAATTCCTTCCTGACCCCAGCGGTCGGACCTCAGGGCCCTGGATCAACTGCTAGTGGGGGGGGGGGGGGGGGAGAGGGGGGTCCCCAAGGGCTTACCTGATTGGAGATAATCCCGGAGGGGCTTGCTGTGTGACCTGGTACCTCTGCGGTGACCGGTCCGGTTACTAAGGCAGTGATGTTCTGAGATGGGAAGGGCACGCCGGCATGCAGAAAGGAGGTAAGGGTAACCTGGGAGGTGGGCTGGCGTGGGCTGGGGCTGTGGTACTGTTTACTTTACAAGCAGACTAAGGAGACCCCCTAGGCACAATATTTAAAGGAATATTTCATTTTTATTGTTTCACTTTAAAATTATTAAAATTACTGCTCTTGGAAAAAACTTCAGTTTTTAAAACTTTTTTGCATTGATACATGTCCACTGGGGCAGGACCCGGGCCCCCAAACACTTTTTATGGCAATAACTTGCATATAAGCCTGAAAACTAAAAATTGGTCTGGGCAGGAAGGGGGTGAAAATGCCCTGTATTGAAGTGGTTAAATACATTAACAGAAAGAAAGTGAGGCCAGAGCATATTGGTCCCATAAAGGATGATGAAGGGAATTTGGTTACAAAAGACAAAGAGAAGGCAACGGTTTTATGTTCATTCTTCTCCTCACAAAGGAAAAATGGGGATATAGTAACCAAGACTTTAATGTTAATAACACGTCACAGAATGTACCCTTGTGGCTAACAGTGGCCAGTGTCAGAAACAGACTTGAAAAACTTATCCCAAATAATTTACCAGGACCAGATGGCTTAAACCTAAGGATCCTTAAGGAATGCAGTTAGGTGATAGCTAGACCATTGTTCCTAGTTTTATGGATAGTTTAATGACTGGAATGGTACCAGCTGATTGGAGGAAAGCCAATGTGGTACCAATATTTAAAAAAAGGCTGAGATATATCCCTGTAAACTACAGGCCAGTCAGTCTAACATCAATAGTTTGTAAGTTAATGGATGGGATTATAAGGGACTATATCCATGAATTTGCTGATGAAAACAGTATCATTAGTAGTAATCAGCATGGATTCATAAAGGAACGTTCTTGCCAGACCAATCTACGATCATTCTATGTGGAAATGGGCTGCCATCTAGATAAAGGTAGGCCTGTGGATGTGGTATATCTGGATTTTGCATATGATACAGTTCCCCACAAACGTTTAATTTACAAATTGAGGTCTGTCGGCATGGACCATAGGGTATGTACCTGGATAGAGAACTGGCTACAGGGGCGGGTTCAAAGGGTGATGATAAACAGTGAGTACTTTGAAGGGCTTGGGGTGGTAAGCGGGGTCCTCCAAGGATCTGTCCTGGGACCAATTCTGTTTAATTTCTTTATAAACGATATAGAGGATGGGATAAATAGCTCAATCTCAATATTTGCTGATGATACAAAGCTAAGCTGGGCAATAACGTCCCAGCAAGATGTGGAAGCCTTACAAAAGGACCTAAATATAATAATGGGTTGGGTAACTACATGGCAAATGAGTTTTAATGTTGAAAAATGCAAAGTAATGCATTTGGGTGCTAAAAATACAAATGCAAGTTACTTGCTATTGTGAGAACCTCTGGGGGAATCCAGGATGGAAAAAGATCTGGGGGGCCTTGTAGATGACAGGCTTAACAATAGCATGCAATGCCAAGCTGCTGCAAGCAAAGCCAACAGAATATTAGAATGCATCAAAAAGGGGATTCACTCGAAAGATAAAATGATAATTCTTCCACTCTACAAGCATGCAACTTGAGTATGCCATCCAGTTCTGGGCACCAGTACTCAAGAAGCATGTGCTGGAACTGGAAAGAGTTCAGCAAAGGGCAAAAAATCGAATAAAGGGACTGTAGGATGTCAGTTATGGGAAAAGACTACAAGCATTAAACATATTCTCTCTGGAGAAGAGAGGCTTGAGAGGAGATATGATAGCTATATTCAAATACTTTACTGGTAACCCTAGCATAGGGAAAAAACGTTTCAGTGGGAGGGAGTTTAAAAAGACACGTGGCCATTCATTAAAATTGGAAGAGCCGTGGTTAAACCTTAAACTGCATAGAGGGTTCTTTACTGTCAGAGTGGTAAGGATGTGAAATTCTCTTCCACAGGCAGGGGTATCAGCAGGGAGCGTCGATAGTTAAAAAAAACGGGCATCTTCACGATCACAACATGCAGGGATATGCAATTTACTATTGACATAAACACATACACACACACACACACACACACCACTGGTTGAACTGGATGGACTAGTGTCTTTATTCATATATATATATATATATTTATATCATATATATATATATATTATATATACCTGTGCGTGAGCACCTGAATATATAAATGTGCCACGCTCCTAATCAAATAATACAATGAGATGTGCTAAAATAAATGAGTTGAATATATAAATAAATAATTGTGCTGTGCTCCTGTTGCAATGAAAAAACAATAAATGATGTGCTGCCAATCAAACCCTCTGAACACACATAAATAAATTGCAATGAAAAAATGCTATGCTGCCAATCAAACCCTCTGAACAAACATGAATAAATTGCAATGAAATAAATAAATAGAATAAGTGAATAAAAAGTGATCCGTGAATAGATGTGAATGGTAAATATCATGCTATAAAGTCCATAGAAAAAGTCAAAAAATTAATCAAAAATCCATATGAATGAATGAATAATTTGTATAGCGCTACAATGCGAACTAAAGTGACAAGTGTCTCAAAAAATTCCAAATCAGAAAAAATTCAAAAGAGGTCCATATATAAATATAGTGACAAGTGGCTTCATGCAATTTTGTGCTCGCCTCCCCGATCAGGTGTGCCCTCACCTTAAGGGCGCATATTTTAAGCCTATTTTGAGATATATATCAGCAGATGATCTGGATCCTCCCTGGTAATCCTTTTAGTGTGCTGACTGCTGTATATGGACACTTCACATGGGTAATCTCCAGCTCTCAGTGGCTACGCTCCTGTCTCCTGGTTATGTCCAGCAAGCCTCCTCATATGGACCACATGGGAAGAGTAATAAAGGCAATCGATAGTGTGATACCGTTGATAAAAACTTTTAATCCTCTTAAAACATGATATACATTGAACTCACATTTATACAGATAAAAACGCTCATGTAGTACTTGTAGTGTTGTAGTGATGGGGGTATAGGATCACCTGTCTCCCGGATCTGCAGCCCCGGTGTACACTGTGTACGGACTCTCCTAGGCCTCCTCTCCAGGCTACCTACTGCTTACTCAGCATCAGACAGTCAGGCTCCCATGGTGTCTTTATTCAACCTTACCAACTATGTAACTATATGATAAAAGCTATATTCTAATGTCAGCAGCCACGTGAATTTATTCATTCATTTAACTTCAGATATTGGGAGTATATATAGCCAAAACTTATTTTTTAGTTTTGGATTGAGTACAGAAGTGTTGGAAACTCTGGAAACTTATTTGTTGGAAACTTATTGTCTGTGTTCCCACCATAATCTACCTTTCTATATGTTATAGTGACCATTGTCACTGAGGCAGAAAGTGAAATATAATAATTTTGAGTCACCAGATAAGGATCGGTGGGGAAATCTACAAACTGGTACAATTGTCTAAAGGAGATTTCATCTCAGTTTGTTCTTACTATCCTTAGTTTTTCCAAGACAGAAAGTGAAGGAAAATCTTTTCAATGGATCCTATAAAAAAAAAAAAAAAAAAAAAAAAAAATGAAAGGAGTTTGAATCCTCCCCTACTTGATCCAAGACGAAAGAAACATTTTGGATTTACTGTAGGTATGCTTGAATTCATTGTAAAGATGTTAAAGTGGAGGGCCACCCTTAAAACAAAAGAGCATTAATATTCTTTAAAAAATGTAACAATGTAAAAAAAAAACATTTGAAAAAAAAAAATGTTTTACCTTACCAGAAATCCCTGTTGCTAGGCAGTCTTCCAAATCTGCCTCCTTCCTACTCCACGGTGATCTTCGGCCTTCTTCGGTCTTCTCGCCTCCTCCGCGTTGTCTTCTGGGTAATGGGGCGCGCTGTGTTCTGGGAACTGTGTGTTCCCTAACACAGCTCGTTCCATTCACAAAGCGCCGCGCGACTCGCGCATGCGCAGTAGGAAACGGGCAGTGAAGCCGCAAGGCTCCACTGCCTGTTCCCCTTAGTGAGGATGGTGGCGCTGGGACCGGAGCGTCGAGGGACATGTCGGCCTCGGAGGCCGAAATCGCGGGCGCCCTGGAAAGGTAAGTGTACTTATTAAAGTCAGCAGCTACTTTTTTTTAGCTGCTGACTTTAAAAAAAAATGTTTACAGATGAAACACCGCTTTAACAAATCGTATCTCAAAAATTCTTAATGACATAATGTACTAAGGGTGCTAAAGAAGGTTTTATTGATTGTTTCACACACAGTCTGTACCAAAAACTAAGATGGCCCTCGTGTCTTCTGCAGATTCAAATTAAATGCAGCTGCATGAAGGACAATAAGAATTATAGAGTATCATTTTGTACTCTTCATTATGGGATCTATTCATGTCTATATTTTAGTTTTATATAATATATTGTCATCATACTCTATGCATGTACTGACATCATTATATGTCTAACCAATTGAGTGTGTTTGGGCACAATGTATGCAATTAATCAAGTTTTCTACAAATTATTATTATTATATTATTATTATACACGGTTTATATAGCGCCAACAGTTTACGCAGCGCTTTACAATGTAGCATGCAACTTGAGTATGCCATCCAGTTTTGGGCACCAGTCCCCAAGAAGCATGTGCTGGAACTGGAAAGAGTTCAGCAAAGGGCAAAAAATCGAATAAAGGGACTGAAGGATGTCAGTTATGGGGAAAGACTACAAGCATTAAACATATTCTCTCTGGAGAAGAGAGGCTTGAGAGGAGATATGATAGCTATATTCAAATACTTTACTGGTAACTATAGCATAGGGAAAAAACGTTTTAGTGGGAGGGAGTTTAAAAAGACACGTGGCCATTCATTAAAATTGGAAGAGCCGTGGTTAAACCTTAAACTGCATAGAGGGTTCTTTACTGTCAGAGCGGTAAGGATGTGAAATTCTCTTCCACAGGCAGGGGTATCAGCAGGGAGCGTCGATAGTTAAAAAAAACGGGCATCTTCACGATCACAACATGCAGGGATATGCAATTTACTATTGACATAAACACATACACACACACACACACACCACTGGTTGAACTAGATGGACTAGTGTCTTTATTCATATATATTGTACAGGACGCAGTGGCTGGGTCCTGGAAGGACGCTATGTTTCCCCTCTGTTTGGTCTGTGATCCCTTTAAGGGAACAAAAAGGGTTAACTCACCTGTCAGAGGAAGTGGGTTTAAAAAACAAGACAGGAAGTTGCAGATGGGTGTGGAGGAGTGTAGAGGAGATGATGGTGGTTTGTGTTTGGTTGGATGTGCAGCAACCAACGTGGACAGCAGCGTTCTGCCTGGAAGCCTCCTAGCAGGTGAAGTCACCTGAAACCACCCCAAGGACTGTTTGATTGCGATAGCAATGCTGGACTTTGAATGTCGGTGAGACTGAAACCTTTTTCTTTTGTTTTTGCTGCTGTCAAGCTGTTTTAAGTTTAATAAACCTCCTTTTGGGTTAAAAGCCTGTGTCCTGCGGTCTGGCTGGTCCCCCGAACTTTACAAGTGGTGCTCGAATGCGGGCAGGACAGAGTAACAGGCGTTTTTTTTTTTTTTTTTTGTTGCTGTTTTTGCATTTGAATTTAAAACTGACATTTAAAGGGGCAGTACAGTGGGTTTATGTCCTGGGTTAAAGCTGCCCAAGCCCTGAAAGCTGAAGCAATGGAGGAACTAGTTAAACAACTATCCCTGGCTAATATGCAAGCGCAGACCCGCCATGAAGAAAATACTCGCCTGTTGGTGGCTCAGTTGGCAGCACAGCAAGCAACCCAGCAAGGGGTTATGCAGGCTCAGGTGACTGCCTTAAAAGAAGTAGTGCAGCAGCTTTCTCAGGGTCGTGAGCAAGCAGCTGTTGCCCCTGGCAACCAAGTGACCGTGAGGGCAAGCCATTTTTTGCAGAAATTGTCCCTGAGTGATGATGTAGAGGCTTTTCTTGCTACATTTGAGAGGACGGCAGAGAGAGAAGGGTGGCCCCAGGACCAGTGGGCCGGTCTAATTGCACCTTTTCTCACCGGAGATCCTCAAAAAGCCTACTTCGACCTGCCACCAGAGGACGCTAAAGACTATCAAAAACTAAAGGCAGAAATACTGGCTCGTTTGGGGGTGACTACGGCCATTCGGGCCCAACGAGTGCACCAATGGAAGTATTGTCCAGATCGTCCACCACGGTCTCAAATGCATGACCTGGTGCAACTGGTAAAAAAATGGCTGCAGCCCGAAGTGTTGTCGGGCCCCCAAATCGTGGAGCGGGTCGTCCTGGACCGATACCTACGGTCACTGCCAGACGACCTTCAACGGTGGGTCAGCCATGGAGACCCCAAAACAGTGAACCTCCTTGTCGAGATGGTAGAGCGATATACAGTGGTGGAGGATCTGCTTGGCCCTACCAAGCGCCAAGGGCCCAGTCTGCCACGGCCTATTCGATCGACTGCCGCCCTTCGAAAGGATGTCCCCCGGAGCCCTGGAATCAACACCCCGGAAGGTCAAGAGTCACTCCCAGTACCTCCTCAGCGATCTGTTCCTGTTCGGAGAGGAGGGGATGTACAATGTTGGCAGTGTCATTCCTGGGGCCATACCCGGGCCCACTGCCCACTGCAAGAGGAGCCCATGGAATGCGGGGTTCTTCGGAGGGGGTCTTTTTATGCTCATAGAGTATGTACCACACACCTTGACCGTGGAGAAGAGAAATTTGAGTGTGTAGTCCAAGTGAACCACCTCCCTGCCTGGGCTTTGTTGGACTCCGGAAGCATGGTAACCCTTGTTCATCCTAGAGTACTTGGGAAGATCGGTCCGGTAAGCAAAACTTTACGGGTTGTATGCATTCACGGGGACACTAGAGAGTACCCTCTCGTCTCGGTGTCCATTTCCACAGCATATGGCACTGGTACTCAAGAGGTGGGGGTGGTAAAGAACTTGATACATGATGTTATCATAGGACGAGACTGTCCATTTTTTTGAAAAACTGTGGGGACAAGGAGAACTATCTGAACGATCCCAAGACTGGGGAGAAACTAGTTCCTCTGTTCCTATGGTTGAGGGTAATAACCCTGAGATGCCAAATGAACCTAATGTGGATCCAGTTGATACAAATGCTAATGATTGGGTTAATGGTGATGAAAGTAGTGCTGATACTGTGAAGGGTGTCAAAATGTGTGGTTCACAGACCTACCTGAACACTGAGGAGGGGTAACCTTCCCCACTTCAGGTAATGCTGGGTGAAGAGGATGAGGAAGTGGCCTCTACCCCTGCCCTGCCGGATTTGGGTGTTCCCCAGGGGACATTTGGTACTGCCCAGATGCAGGACCCCACTTTGGCCCGTGCACGGGAACAAGTTGTAGTATTAAATGGGGTACCCCAAGAGCCAGGTGCGAATGAGCGGTGGCCCCACTTTGCCATATATAATGAATTGCTTTATCGGGTTACCAAAGTGAGAGAAAATGTGGTAGAACAATTATTGGTACCCCAACAGTATAGACGCAAGGTCCTGGACCTGGCCCATGATGATGTTTTAGGGGGACACCTGGGAGTTGAAAAGACGGAGGCATGGATCACCGACCGGTTTTACTGGCCAGGTCTGAAAGCAGAGGTAAGAAGATACTGTGCCTCTTGTCCCACCTGTCAGTTGACCGCGCCGGTGACCCACTTCCGGAGCCCTTTGGTCCCTCTGCCCATAATTGAGGTCCCATTCGAGAGAATAGCCATGGATATAGTGGGTCCTTTGGTAAAGTCAGCTCGAGGTCACTCCTACATACTGGTGATCCTTGACTATGCCACCCGGTATCCTGAAGCGCTACCCCTGCGGAATACCTCCTCTAAGGCTATTGCTCGGGAATTATTCCAGTTTACACGGACTGGTTTTCCCAAGGAAATACTCACGGACCAGGGCACCCCGTTTATGTCGAGGGTTATGGCTGATGTGTGCAAGCTGTTCCGGATTAAACAGCTGCGCACATCGGTCTATCATCCACAAACGGATGGGTTGGTAGAGCGCTTTAATAAGACCCTTAAGTCTATGCTCAAGCGGGTTGTCCAAAGGGATGGGAAAGACTGGGACTGCCTGTTACCCGCTCTCCTGTTTGCTATCCGGGAAGTGCCCCAGGCCTCCACTGGGTTTTCGCCCTTTGAGTTGGTATATGGGCGGAGACCTCGCGGACTACTGGATTTTGTTAAAGAGGAATGGGAAAGTGAACCTATTCAGCATAAGAGTGTTCTTGAATATGTTTCCCAAATGCAGGAGAGGATCCGAACTGTGATGCCTCTAGTCAAAGAACATTTGCAAAAAGCCCAGGAGGCTCAACGACGGGTCTATAATAGGGCTGCTAGAATAAGGAACTTCCAAGTGGGGGATCGAGTAGCGGTGTTGATCCCCACTGTGGAAAGTAAATTCTTGGCCAGGTGGCAAGGCCCCTTTGAAGTTGTAGAAAAAGTGGGAGAGGTAAATTATAGAGTCCACCAACCAGGTAAGAGGAAACCCTATCAGATATATCATGTAAACTTGTTAAAGCCCTGGACAGACAGGGAACCGGTGACCTCCCTGGCTGGTGCAAGACTTGAGTCTCGGGTTGGGGTGGAGAGTGTCCAAGTAGCAAATACCCTGTCTAGAGTCCAAAGTCAGCAGGCAAAGGAGTTCTTGCAGAGAAATAAAGAGAAATTTTCAGACTTGCCAGGGCTCACTAGTGTCATAGAGCATGATATTGTCACGGAACCAGGAGTCAAAGTTTTTGTCCGGCCTTACCGCATTCCAGAGGCCCAAAGGAAGGCTGTTTCAGAGGAAGTGAAGAAGATGTTGGACCTGGAGATTATTGAGGAATCACAGAGTGAGTGGTCAAGCCCGATTGTGTTGGTACCGAAGCCCAACGGGACTCTGCGATTCTGCAATGATTTCCGGAAACTAAATGAAGTTTCACGGTTTGATGCCTACCCCATGCCCCGGGTAGATGAGCTTATTGAGAGACTAGGTCCAGCCAGGTATATCACTACATTAGACCTTACCAAGGGGTATTGGCAAATCCCGTTGACTAAGGCTGCTAGAGAGAAAACTGCTTTTTCTACCCCAGAGGGAAGTTTTCAGTACAAGAGAATGCCTTTTGGATTGCAAACTGCTCCAGACACATTTCAGAGGGCAATGGATAGGATTTTACGTCCTCATCGGGAGTATGCCTCAGTATACTTGGATGACATAGTCATTTTTAGCAGAGACTGGGAGTCACACTTGCCCAAAGTCCAGGCAGTACTGGACTCTCTTTGGAAGGAGGGGTTTACAATAAACCCGGAAAAGTGTGCTTTGGGAATGGAGGAGGTGAAATACCTGGGCTATGTTGTGGGTAGAGGGGTAGTAAAACCTCAGGTCAACAAGGTAGAGGCTGTACAGAATTGGCCCGCCCCCTCACAAAAAAACAGGTACGTGCATTCCTGGGTATGGTGGGATACTACAGGAGGTTTGTACCCAACTTTGCCACGTTGGCAGCTCCATTGACCGATCTGAATAAGGGTCGGAAATCGGTCATGGTGGAGTGGAATGCAGACGCTGAGAAGGCTTTTTTGGAGCTCAAGTCGGCACTGTGCCAACACCCTGTCCTAGTAGCACCCAATTTTTCAAAAGAGTTTGTTGTACAGACTGATGCTTCCGATGTAGGATTGGGAGCAGTGTTGTCACAGGTTATTCATGGCGAGGAGCACCCAGTAGTCTTCCTCAGTAGGAAGTTAACACCAGCGGAGAAAAACTACGCTATAATTGAACGAGAGTGTCTGGCCATTAAGTGGGCTCTGGAATCCCTCAGATATTACCTCTTGGGGAGGAAGTTTAGGCTGATTTCTGACCATGCCCCTTTAACATGGCTGAGACAAGGTAAAGGGACTAATGCCAGGGTTACCCGGTGGTTCCTGGCACTCCAGGAATTTAAATTTGTAGTGGAGCATAGGCCCGGGAGACTGCATCAAAATGCAGATGCCCTCTCCCGAGTCCATTGTTTGAGCTCCACTGTTGCCTCCACCTCCTTGGCGTTGGGGCACAGGGGGGGGATATGTACAGGACGCAGTGGCTGGGTCCTGGAAGGACGCTATGTTTCCCCTCTGTTTGGTCTGTGATCCCTTTAAGGGAACAAAAAGGGTTAACTCACCTGTCAGAGGAAGTGGGTTTAAAAACAAGACAGGAAGTTGCAGATGGGTGTGGAGGAGTGTAGAGGAGATGATGGTGGTTTGTGTTTGGTTGGATGTGCAGCAACCAATGTGGACAGCAGCGTTCTGCCTGGAAGCCTCCTAGCAGGTGAAGTCACCTGAAACCACCCCAAGGACTGTTTGATTGCGATAGCAATGCTGGACTTTGAATGTCGGTGAGACTGAAACCTTTTTCTTTTGTTTTTGCTGCTGTCAAGCTGTTTTAAGTTTAATAAACCTCCTTTTGGGTTAAAAGCCTGTGTCCTGCGGTCTGGCTGGTCCCCCGAACTTTACAATATATATATATATATATATATATATATTATATATACCTGTGCGTGAGCACCTGAATATATAAATGTGCCACGCTCCTAATCAAATAATACAATTTGATGTGCTAAAAAAAATGAGTTGAATATATAAATAAATAATTGTGCTGTGCTCCTGTTGCAATGAAAAAATAATAAATGCTGTGCTGCCAATCAAACCCTCTGAACACACATAAATAAATTGCAATGAAAAAATGCTATGCTGCCAATCAAACCCTCTGAACAAACATGAATAAATTGCAATGAAATAAATAAATAGAATAAGTGAATAAAAAGTGATCCGTGAATAGATGTGAATGGTAAATATCATAGTTTCATAGTTTCATAGTTAGTAAGGTTGAATAAAGACATCAGTCCATCCAGTTCAACCTGAGTGTCTACAATTGTCCCTATCCCTGTACATTGCACACTCACATCGGTCCCTACCCTCAAGGAGCCCACAATCCAATGTCCCCATTCATATACTAGGGCCAATTTATTTATTTTTTTCTTGGACAGAAGCCAATTAACCTACCTGCATGTCATGCTATAAAGTCCATAGAAAAAGTCAAAAAATCTATCAAAAATCCATATGAATGAATGAATAATTTGTATAGCGCTACAATGCGAACTAAAGTGAAAAGTGTCTCAAAAAATTCCAAATCAGAAAAAATTCAAGAGGTCCATATATAAATATAGTGACAAGTGGCTTCATGCAATTTTGTTCACAAAATTCACAAAGCGCCGCGCGACTCGCGCTTACGCAGTAGGAAACGGGCAGTGAAGCCGCAAGGCTCCACTGCCTGTTCCCCTTAGTGAGGATGGTGGCGCTGGGACCGGAGCGTCGAGGGACATGTCGGCCTCGGAGGCCGACATCGCGGGCGCCCTGGAAAGGTAAGTGTACTTATTAAAGTCAGCAGCTACTTTTTTTTAGCTGCTGACTTTAAAAAAAAATGTTTACAGATGAAACACCGCTTTAACAAATCGTATCTCAAAAATTCTTAATGACATAATGTACTAAGGGTGCTAAAGAAGGTTTTATTGATTGTTTCACACACAGTCTGTACCAAAAACTAAGATGGCCCTCGTGTCTTCTGCAGATTCAAATTAAATGCAGCTGCATGAAGGACAATAAGAATTATAGAGTATCATTTTGTACTCTTCATTATGGGATCTATTCATGTCTATATTTTAGTTTTATATAATATATTGTCATCATACTCTATGCATGTACTGACATCATTATATGTCTAACCAATTGAGTGTGTTTGGGCACAATGTATGCAATTAATCAAGTTTTCTACAAATTATTATTATTATATTATTATTATACACGGTTTATATAGCGCCAACAGTTTACGCAGCGCTTTACAATGTATAGGGGGACAACACAATTACAGTACAGTTCAATACAAAAGGTACAGGAGGGCACTGCTCGTACAGCTTACATTCTAAAGGGAGGGGGGGGGGGGGGGGTGGTACAAAAGGTAATAGCTGCAGAAAATGATTTGATGGGGGTGGCTCTGGGACAATTGTTGTTAGGTGTTTGTGGGATAGGCTTCCCTGAATAAATGAGTTTTCAGGGATCTCCTAAAGGTGGACAGGGTAGGGGCTGATTGGACAGACTGGGGCAGGGAGTTCCAGAGGATGGGAGAGGCTCTGTAGAAGTCCTGAAGGCGAGCATGGGAGGAGGTAACAAGGGCGCTAGAAAGCAGGATGTCCTGGGAGGAGCGGAGGGGACGATTTGGGCGATATCTGCAGATGAGGTTGGTGATGTAGATGGGGGCGATTTTGTGGATGGCTTTGTATGTTATGGTTAGCATTTTGAATTTTACAAGGTGGGGTAGGGGAAGCCAGTGAAGGGATTGACAAAGAGGGGCGGCAGTCACAGATCGATTAGTGAGGTGTATTAGTCTAGCAGCAGCATTCATAATAGATTGAAGGGGGGATAGCCTGCTTAAGGGTAGGCCACTAAGGAGGGAGTTGCAGTAGTCAAGGCGGGAAATAATCAAGGAGCGAATGAGTTGCTTTGTGGTGTCATTAGTCAGGATCAGTTTTACATATCACAATTAATACAACCTACACTGAATTTGTTAGCCTCAGTCAGGATGAGAAGAAATAAAGCATGCCTGATTAAGAAATCTTCTATTAAAGCAGGGTGGGGTTTCTGAGCATTCGTTTGTCATTAGGTTAAGCAGGTTTATTCAATAAATGTATTTTTCTCTATATAGTAATAAATTACAAGATAACTCAAAAGTGCAAGTAAAACAACTTAAATAATATGGAATACTGACTAATGTTTAGATATTGTATATTGGAAATCAATATTTTCCCTCTGCCTTTTGAGATTAATTTATTATGAATATGCCTGACAATATACTTTTATATAAAATACCTAGAACAATACAGAGGAATGTCTTACTTTAATCAGTCAATGACTTTATAACATTTAGCAACTCAAGCCAGGACTGGTCTGCCTCAGTTTGATCTCTACAAACAAAGTCAAAGTATTCCAATTACTGGCTGTATTCCAAGATAAATTGCAGATGTGTTCTCTCATACAGCTTTCACCATAGAAACAGCTGCTTATTATGGAGAAGAAGCTGAACATGAATTGTGTCTTTCTAGGAGCAAAACATTATATTGAATGTAAAAGCGACACGTAATATAGACATTGTCCACAATGAACAAGGCATAATGGAAAGCTATGTTTCATTGGTTGAGGAATCAAAGAAATAGAGATCAAACTATATTTCCCTCATTATATACTATAATATATATAATTATCAAAAAAAAAGTTTACATCACAATATAGAAAAATAGGAGGGAATTGCAAGGTATATGGAATAACAATGCAGTGTTGAGTAGAGATGAGCCCGCGGCTTGACTCGAACATCGTGTGTTCGTTTGTTCTAAAACGAACCGAACATATGGGGCGTTCGCGGAAAATTAGGTCCCTTTAGGTCATTACTATTTAATTGATTATGTCTGCCTGCTGTTAGCCCTTACTTAGATTTTTCCACTCTGTTTTTTATTATCAACAGAAAACTGCCTTTGGTTCTTGCTGCCTCGGCGGTCCTTGTATGAACTGACTTGCTGCTTACCTCTGGGGGAGACGATATGCTGCTTTTTTTTTTTTTTTGCTTTTTTATGATCCATTTGAATGCAAAGATTGGATCATTGCATTAGATTACCCTTATACTCAATGCTCTAGCTTCCATAGCTTCCATGTATGGCAATTATACAGCAGATATTCTGAGACTAAAAGGAACATCTATCCACACTGTGCGCCATGACTACTTTGTTTTTATGTCCTGTAAGTATCACTTTTTGACAAAAACAATTACATTGCATTATCAATGCTTACTATGTTTCATTGTTTATACTTATGATTTCATATATGTTCTCTGTATATTTACACACATATATATATATATATATATATATATATATATATATATATATATTTTTTAGAATTAATACCAACACGCCAAAATATCAAACCCCAGAAGAAGGATATGGCTACATCAATCTAGCCTCATTTGGCTTTATTTTCCGAAACATGTTGGGTTCCATTGTTACTCACACCTACATCCAGGGCCAATCCTAGGGTCACATACGCCTGGGTGCAGAAATATTTTGGGCGCCCCCACGTGGGCGTGGTCATCTTACTAACTCCTCCCCTTTTGCAAATGTTTCTATGGCAACGACTCAACCACAGATATGCTCCCCTAAGGAGTCTTTGTTAACCTGGTATCCTCCCATGATCTCTTAACAATAAAGAGAACGAGATGGTCAGAGACTGCAAACATGATACAAGAAATGGTCAGACTGCAGACATAATACAAGAGATAGTCAGAGACTGCAGACATAATACAAGAGATGGTCAGAGACTGCAGACATGATACAAGAGATGGTCAGAGACTACAGACATGATACAAGAGATGGTCAGAGACTGCACATGATACAAGAGATGGTCCGAGACTGCAGACATGATACAAGAGATGGTCAGAGACTGCAGACATGATACAAGAGATGGTCAGAGACTGCAGACATGATACAAGAGATGGTCAGAGACTGCAGACATGATACAAGAGATAGTCAGAGACTGCAGACATGATACAAGAGATGGTCAGAGACTGCAGACATAGTACAAGAGATGGTCAGAGACTGCAGACGTAGTACAAGAGATGGTCAGAGACTGCAGACATAGTACAAGAGATGGTCAGAGACTGCAGACATAGTACAATAGATGGTCAGAGACTGCAGACATAGTACAAGAGATGGTCAGAGACTGCAGACATAGTACAAGAGATGGTCAGAGACTGCAGACATAGTACAATAGATGGTCAGAGACTGCAGACATAGTACAAGAGATGGTCAGACATAGTACAAGAGATGGTCAGAGACTGCAGACATAGTGCAAGAGATGGTCAGAGACTGCAGACATAGTGCAAGAGATGGTCAGAGACTGCAGACATGGTACAAGAGATGGTCAAAGACTGCAGACATGCTACAAGAGATGGTCAGAAACTGCATAAATAGTACAAGAGATGTTCAGAGACGGCAAACATACTACAGAAGATGGTCAAAGACTGCAGACATGATACCAGAGCTGGTCAGAGACTGCAGACATGATACAAGAGATGGTCAGAGACTGCAGACATACTACATAAGATGGTTAGAGACTGCAGATATGATACAAGAAATGATCATAGACTGCAGATATGATACAAGAAATTGTCAGAGACTGCAGACATAGTACAACAGATGGTCAGAGACTGCAGACATAGTACAACAGATGGTCAGAGACTGCAGACATGATACAAGAGATGGTCAGAGACTGCAGACACGATACAAGAGATGGTCAGAGACTGCAGACATGATACAAGAGATTGTCAGAGACTGCAGACATGATACAAGAGATGGTCAGAGACTGCAGACATGATACAAGAGATGGTCAGAGACTGCAGACATAGTACAAGAGATGGTCAGAGACTGCAGACATAGTACAAGAGATGGTCAGAGACTGCAGACATAGTACAAGAGATCGTCAGAGACTGCAGACATAGTACAAGAGATGGTCAGAGACTACAGACGTAGTACTAGGGCTGGTCAGAGACTGCAGACATAGTACTAGGGCTGGTCAGAGACTGCAGACATAGTACAAGAGATGGTCAGAGACTGCAGACATACTGCAGAAGATGGTCAAAGACTGCAGACATAGTACAAGAGATGGTCAGAGACTGCAGACGTAGTACAAGAGGTGGTCAGAGACTGCAGACATAGTGCAAGAGATGGTCAGAGACTGCAGACATAGTGCAATAGATGGTCAGAGACTGCAGACATGGTACAAGAGATGGTCAAAGACTGCAGACATGGTACAAGAGATGGTCAGAAACTGCATAAATAGTACAAGAGATGGTCAGAGACTGCAAACATACTACAGAAGATGGTCAAAGACTGCAGACATGATACCAGAGCTGGTCAGAGACTGCAGACATGATACCAGAGATGGTCAGAGACTGCAGACATACTACATAAGATGTTAGAGACTGCAGATTTGATACAAGAAATGATCATAGACTGCAGGCATGATACAACAGATGGTCAGAGACTGCAGACATAGTACAACAGATGGTCAGAGACTGCAGACATAGTACAACAGATGGTCAGAGACTGCAGACATAGTACAACAGATGGTCAGAGACTGCAGACATAGTTCAACAGATGGTCAGAGACTGCAGACATGATACAACAGATGGTCAGAGACTGCAGACATGATACATAGGATGGTCAGAGACTGCAGACATAGTACTAGGGATGGTCAGAGACTGCAGACATAGTACTAGGGATGGTCAGAGACTGCCGACATAGTACAAGAGATGGTCAGAGACTGCAGACATAGTACTAGGGATTGTCAGAGACTGCAGACATAGTAAAAGAGATGGTCAGAGTGCATAAATAGTACAAGAGATGGTCAGAGACTGCAGACATACTACAGAAGATGGTCAAAGACTGCAGACATGATACAAGTGATGGTCAGAGACTGCAGACATAATACAAGAGCTGGTCAGGGACAGCAGACATGATACAAGAGCTGGTCAGAGACTGCAGACATACTACAGAAGATGGTCAGAGGCTGCAGATATAATACAAGAGCTGGTCAGAGACTGCAGACATAATACAAGAGCTGGTCAGAGACTGCAGACATGATACAAGAGCTGGTCAGAGACTGCAGACATACTACAGAAGATGGTCAGAGGCTGCAGATATAATACAAGAAATGTCCAGAGACTGCAGACATGGTACAAGAGATGGTCAAAGACTGCAGACATGGTACAAGAGATGAGCAGAGACTGCATAAATAGTACAAGAGATGGTCAGAGACTGCAAACATACTACAGAAGATGGTCAAAGACTGCAGACATGATACCAGAGCTGGTCAGAGACTGCAGACATGATACCAGAGATGGTCAGAGACTGCAGACATACTACATAAGATGGTTAGAGACTGCAGATATGATACAAGAAATGATCATAGACTGCAGACATGATACAAGAAATGGTCAGAGACTGCAGACATAGTACAACAGATGGTCAGAGACTGCAGACATAGTACAACAGATGGTCAGAGACTGTAGACATAGTACAACAGATGGTCAGAGATTGCAGACATGATACAAGAGATGGTCAGAGACTGCAGACATGATACATAAGATGGTCAAAGACTGCAGACATAGTACTAGGGATGGTCAGAGACTGCAGACATAGTACTAGGGATGGTCAGAGACTGCAGACATAGTACTAGGGATTGTCAGAGACTGCAGACATAGTACTAGGGATTGTCAGAGACTGCAGACAAGAGATGGTCAGAGTGCATAAATAGTACAAGAGATGGTCAGAGACTGCAGACATAGAGACTGCAGACATGATACAAGAGCTGGTCAAAGACTGCAGACATGATACAAGTGATGGTCAGAGACTGCAGACATAATACAAGAGCTGGTCAGAGACTGCAGACATGATACAAGAGCTGGTCAGAGACTGCAGACATACTACAGAAGATGGTCAGAGGCTGCAGATATAATACAAGAGCTGGTCAGAGACTGCAGACATGATACAAGAGCTGGTCAGAGACTGCAGACATACTACAGAAGATGGTCAGAGGCTGCAGATATAATACAAGAAATGGCCAGAGACTGCAGACATAGTACAAGAGATGGTCAGAGACTGCAGACATACTACAAGAGATGGTCAGAGACTGCAGAAATACTACAGGAGATGGTCAGAGACTGCAGACATGATACAAGAAATTGTCAGAGAGTGCAAACATACTACAGGAGATGTTCAAAGACTGCAGACATGATACAAGAGATGGTCAGAGACTGCAGACATAATACAAGAGCTGGTCAGAGACTGCAGACATGATACAAGAGCTGGTCAGAGACTGCAGACATACTACAGAAGATGGTCAGAGGCTGCAGATATAATACAAGAGCTGGTCAGAGACTGCAGACATGATACAAGAGCTGGTCAGAGACTGCAGACATACTACAGAAGATGGTCAGAGGCTGCAGATATAATACAAGAAATGGCCAGAGACTGCAGACATAGTACAAGAGATGGTCAGAGACTGCAGACATACTACAAGAGATGGTCAGAGACTGCAGAAATACTACAGGAGATGGTCAAAGACTGCAGACATGATACAAGAAATTGTCAGAGAGTGCAAACATACTATAGGAGATGTTCAAAGACTGCAGACATGATACAAGAGATGGTCAGAGACTGCAGACATGATACAATAAATGGTGGGAGACTGTCCGATCAGATGTGGGGGGTCAGCTGTTTCAGGGTCTCTCACCTCAGCGATGTCAGCTCAGCAGGTCCTTGCATGGCCTCCTGGGGGGCTGATGCTCCTGGTCCTGGGATCAAGTTGTTGCAAACCAGCATCTAGCCCCGCAACCTGAGCCAGTCACGTGCATCATGACTCCCTGGGGTGCCCTGCCTCTGCCTGCCTCCAAGACTCTGGGAGTTTCCTCTGCGCTGCTCTCAGTTCTCCACCCCCTCCCATTCTGCACAACTCCCCCTAGTCTGTTCAATCCCTCTTACCCCCCATCTGCCCAATCCCCCATACCCCTAGTCTGCACAAGCCCACCTCCCCCAAGTCTGCACAATTACCCCCCTCCCCTAGTCTGCACAATCCCCCCCTCCCCCCAGTCTGCACAATCCCCTATTCCCCCAGTCTGCACAATTACCCCCCCCAGTCTGCACAATCCCCCCTTCCCCAGTCTGCATAATTACCCCCCTCCCCGCCTGCTCAACCCCGCCCCCCCTTCGTTTGATGGGCACAGTCGCAGCGTTTGATGGCACAGTGGCTGCATTTTATGGGCACAGTGGCTGCGTTTGGGCACAGTGGCTGCATTTTATGGGCACAGTGGCTGCGTTTGGGCACAGTGGCTGCGTTTGGGCACAGTGGCTGTGTTTGATGGCACAGTGGCTGTGTTTGATGGGCACAGTGGCTGTGTTTGATGGGCACAGTGGCAGCGTTTGATGGCACAGTGGCTGCATTTGATGGGCACAGTGGCAGCGTTTCATGGGCACAGTGGCAGCATTTGATGGCACAGTGGCTGCGTTTGATAGGCACAGTGGCTGCGTTTGATGGGCACAGTGACTGCGTGATTGATGGGCACAGTGACTGCGTTTGATGGGCACAGTGGCTGCGTTTGATGGGCACAGTGGCAGTGTTTGATGGCACAGTGGCTGCATTTGATGGGCACAGTGGCTGCGTTTTATGGCACAGTGGCTGCGTTTTATGGCACAGTGGCTGCGGTTGATGGGCACAGTGGCTGCGGTTGATGGGCACAGTGGCTGCGTTTTATGGCACAGTGGCTGCGGTTGATGGGCACAGTGGCAGCTTTTGATGGGCACATTGGGCGTTTGATGGGCACAGTGGCACTGCTTTTGATAGGCACAGGGGGCGTTTGATAGGCACAGTGGGCATTTGATGGGCACAGTTGCAGCTTTTGATGGGCACAGTGGCTGTGTTTGATGGCACAGTGGCAGCTTTTGATGGGCACATTGGGCGTTTGATGGGCACAGTGGCACTGCTTTTGATGGGCACAGTGGACGTTTGATAGGCACAGTGGGCATTTGATGGGCACAGTTGCAGCTTTTGATGGGCACAGTGGGCGTTTGGGCACAGTGGCAGCTTTTGATAGGCACAGTGGGCGTTTGATGGGCACAGTGGGCATTTGATGGGCACAGTGGACGTTTGATGGGAACAGTGGCTGCTTTTAATGGGCACAACTTTGTCACTTACCTCCTTGTCCTTGACAGTGCAGGGACTGGAGACAGTGACTTCACAGCAAGGCACAGCAGCAGCAGCTCTCTCTCTCTACCCACGCGCTCCGGCTCTGTCCGCTCTGCTCCCTCTTAGCCACGCTGTCTGAAGGAGCGGAGCATGTTCACTAGCCGTGGAGGCGGCGCGCAATGAGTTCTGAGGCGGCCGCGGCGCGCAATGAGTATTGGGGCTGCCGCGGCGTGCAATGACTGCTGGGATGGCCGCGGTCCCTCACTGTCTGACACCACTGGTTGCTAGCTAGACGTCGGCCGGGCGGCCGACGATTCTAGCAAGCCAGGTGAGCAACCAGTGTAGTCAGCTTCGGCGGCGCCCCTCTTCAGTAGAGACATTGCAGCGCTGGGGTGCGGTGCACCCCGCCCAGGATCCGCCCTGCCTACATCCGACCTTTGTCTGATTATTAGTGTGTTTCAATTAATATTTTCTCTGGTAGTTGGTATATTATGCTTTTTTGTTTATGTGCTAATTTTTTGTAGATGTGTACAAATTTATTTTGTGTATTTAATAATAAAACTTTTGTACTTTTCATATATATACTAGTTTTGATACATTGTTTTTCTCTTATCCGACACTTTTTTCTCTCTACCCACACTATCCCTTGGGGCCATTTACAGTAGTTGTTCGCGGAAAATTAGAGCGACACAAAACGCCCCATAATGCACTGCGAGATGGCAGTGCATAGATGTATGATGATTGGCCAAAGCATGCACCTGACCTGCATGCTTTGACCAATCACAGCGCGCTCTGCTGAGAGAGCCATAATTGTCTGAAGGCACGCTGCCTTTGGCCAATGATGGCTCAGGGGGACTAAGTCCACACTCCACACTATATAAGGCTGCTTACATAGCGGCCGTGTATAGTGTGTGGATGGCTGAGTCTTTATTTTCCTTGGGGATCACTGCAATATACGCTTCTAGTAAGCTGTTCTTTTTTTTTTTTTCCAATAAAATTTTTATTTGAGAAAAATAACAGAACAATGGATACAGTAGGTACATATCGAATACAAAAACAGTATACATGAACAATTTACTCCCGTACAAGATCTTCATCGAAATCATATCAGATAGCAGAGGTAATACATGGGTATGTTGCACATCTGAGATAGCGTGAATGGAGTAAAGGAAGAACGTGTGAAACAATTAGTGAACATAACAAAACACCGAATAAGGTAGTTGGTTAAGGAGTCTTGTACAGGATGAAGCCGAGGACCAGGATAATAAGGAAATATGGTATCACGAGTCCTCTTTATTTAAAGTCAGTGGAGGCCCAGGGCGCGTAAGAGTGCTTGTCATTTGTGGAACACAACCGGGGCAATTCCCGCTCGACCCCAGCACCCCAACTGGGGACATGCTGTGCCAAGGGAGCCGGAAAATGAGGATCATTAAGTATGACATGGGTGGTGAACCACTAAGGGCATGTCGAGCCTGGGTGTGCCGGGTGGTGACCTATATCCTTTTGGGGGAGAGATAAATCGAACATGTAGGTATCAGAGCCTCATATGATTAGAAGTAGGGTGGGACAGAAGACCAAGGGGGCCAGTGAAAGTCGAGATGTAGGCATTTAAAGGACCTAGAGGGTGTGGAGGAAGATGGTCATGAAACATGAGAAACAGCATGTGAGCCTATTATATTAGTAGGAGACTGAGAGCGAAAACGAGAACGAGAACAGCATAGCATGGCGGAAACCTGTCCAGATGGGAGTGGGAAATGGGAGTTAGTACAGAGACCAGTAGATGTATTTCTAAGGTGCACCTAGAAGATTATGGTACGTTTGGGAGGCCTTAAAATGTATCCAGCAAGACCAGATATTACTATATGCGGTCGGAGTGTCTTTGGTTTGATGGATAATACTTTCCATTTCCGAGGTTTTTTTCTATACGTTGAAACCAGTCTGATAAGGTCGGTGGAGTTGTGGTCCTCCATCGAGTAGGTATGCATTGTCTGGCAGCGTTGAGTAAGTGCGGAATGATGGATTTTTTATAAACTGAATAAGGTAGCGAAATGTGTTGAAGGAGAAATTGGGAAGGCGAAAAGTCCACAGTATATGTGGAGATGCGTGGTATGGTAGCATGGATTTCCTTCCAGAAAGGTTGGATCTTAGTACAATCCCACCAAATGTGCAGTGGAGTGCCCGTTTCTAGACCACATCTCCAACAGATTGGAGAAATTTCGGGGTGATATTTATGTATAATATTTGGCGTTCTGTACCATCTGGCATATATTTTGTAAGAGTTCTCCTGTGCTGAGACATTTATAGTATTTTTGTGAATACATTGGAAAATAAGCTCCCATTCCTTACTGAAGAGATCCATCTCTAGTTCTCCTTCCCATGTCTTGACTATTTTGTTTTGTTTAAGATCATAATCATCAAATAGGAGATCCATCTCTAGTTCTCCTTCCCATGTCTTGACTATTTTGTTTTGTTTAAGATCATAATCATCAAATAGGAGTGCGTAGGTTTGTGAGATAAGATGCCTTTGAGGAGAGTCGGTGGTACATAGGGATTCGAAAGGATTGAGATCTCTGAACCACAGAGCAGTGTTTCGAACCCCGTTGAGGTAATGTCTGATCTGAAGGAAGTTATAGAACTGAATGTGGTGGTCTGGGAAGCGTGTCTGGATGTCGTGAAAGGAGAGTAGGGAACCGTTAAGAAAGAAATGAGAAGCCCGAAGTGTAATGGGTCCCGAATTGTCAGTCAAATTCTGTGAAGGTATCCCCGGAGGGAAGTCTGGGTTTCCCTGTAATGGGGTCATTGGACCAGGGGACGGTGACCACTTCAAAGCCCGAGAGGCATGTGTGAAGGCTCTTAGGGTGGCGCCGGTGAGAGGGTGAGCGAAACAGGTTTTGGGTATTTTGGATTCAGCAATCCATGGTAAGAGGGTGAGTGGAATGTTATTAAAGGAATTCTCAATTGCAATCCAGTCTTTGGAAGGCGTGTGTACGTGCCAGTCAATTATCCTCGTGAGGTGACAAGCTATAGAATACTTTTGGATATCAGGAAGGCCTACACCCCCTTTGGATTTCGGGAGAGTGAGCGTGTCCCAGCTAATCCGAGGAGATTTTGCCGCCCATATGAAGTTACGGCATACTCTTTTGTAGGTTGTAAAGAAAGAGATAGGTAGTCCGATCGGAATGGCCTGTAGAACATATAGTATGCGGGGTAGGATATTCATTTTTATTATTGCAACGCGCCCAAACCATGAAAAGTGTCCAGATGTCCACTTGAGGAGGTCAGTTTGAATGGTCTGTAACATTGTAAGGTAGTTCAATTGGTAGAGGTCATTTAAGTTGGTAGGCAGTTGGATTCCCAGGTACGTAAGGGATTTGTCTTCCCAAGTGAAGGGGAAGTTGGATTTACATAGGGAAACAGTTTGTGGTTGGAGGGATATGTTTAAAGCTTTTGATTTTGAAAAATTAATCTGCAAGTTAGATAGTCGTCCAAACAGGGCAAAGTCTTTCAGAAGATTAGGTAGGGAAGTGAGCGGATTGGATAGGAAGAGGAGTATGTCGTCTGCGTAGGCCGCTAGTTTGAATTGTCGATTGTGTATCTCAATTCCAGTAATGTCCGGGTTTGTTCTAAGTTTACGCAGGAGGGGTTCCAAGGTAAGGATAAAAATAAGGGGTGAAAGCGGGCATCCTTGGCGGGTGCCATTGGAAACAGAGAAGGCGTTCGACAGGCGACCATTAATCCGTAATCGAGCAGTCGGGTGCGAATATAATGATAGTATCATTTGTAGGAATTTGGGAGGGAAGCCCAAGGCTACAAGCGTAGCGGTCATGTAGTCCCAAGCCACCCTGTCGAACGCCTTCTCTGCATCAAGCGATAGGAGAAATCCTTTCTGGGTAGTTTTGTGTGAGAGCCATCGGTGGATGGCAAGGGCTTTAATTGTATTATCCCTGGCTTCTCTCCCAGGGACAAAGCCTACTTGATCTAAGGAGATTAATTTAGGAAGGAGTGGAAGGATACGATTGGCAAGAATTTTAGCATATAGTTTTATATCCACGTTCAAAAGCGAAATGGGTCTATAGTTAGATACTATAGTGTCATCCTTACCTGGTTTGGGAATCAGCGTGATATGCGCTTCTAATAGATCATTGGGAACTGAGTCAGGGGAGGCAAGAGAGTTAAAGGTGGTAGTCAGATGTGGGGCAAGCACGTCAATGAAGGTTTTATAGTAGCTAACAGTTAGTCCGTCCGGGCCTGGGCTCTTACCTGGTTTAAGTTGTTTCAAGGTAGACAAGGTTTCTTCTAAAGTAATAGGGGTATTAAGAATTTCTGCGTCCGCTGTGGAAATCGGGGGAATGCCAAAATGCGATAGAAAGGTTGAGATAGATTCTTATCTACGGGAAGGGTGTTTTACCCCGTCAGTCCGTGGTAAGTTATAGAGTTTAGTAAAGTATGAGAGAAACTGGTTGGTAATGGATTCTGGGGATACATGTGAGTTGCCGTCAGGGTCAATGATTTTATGTATTGTTGCAGTAGCCTTTTTACGTTGTAGTGCTTTGGCGAGTAATTTGCTTGTTTTGTTTCCAAACTGATAAAATAATTTCTGGGATAGAAGATATGTGCGTTTAAGTCTTTTATGTAGCTCCTCCTTAAGTTCGTCCCTAGCCTGAATGAGGTCTGTAAGGGTTTGTTGGGCAAGTGAGGCTTTGTGCAGACGTTCCAAGGCGTGGATTTTAGCCGACAGGGTAGAAATGTGTTGGCGTCGTAATTTATTTCTATGTGCCGTCATGGATATAAGTTCACCTCTGATCACACATTTGTGAGCTGCCCAAGTAATTGTAGGTGTGCAATCAGTTGTGGGGTTTTCCAGAAAATATTGGACTAGTCGGGTGTTGAGTTTCTGGGTGTTGGACATATCAGTCAGTAAAGAGTCGTCTAGGCGCCAGATGGGATTGAGATTTCGGGTATGTGGTATAGAGAGCGTCATAGAGATAGGATTATGGTCCGAAAGGATCATAGGGTCTATTGTCGCTTTTGTAAGGAGAGTCAGGTCAGCTTGGGAGATAAAGAAGTGGTCGAGTCTGGTGTATTTGTTGTGCGGGGGTGAGAAGAATGTGTAATCTTTCTCGTTGGGATGCAGGGTACGCCATGTATCATGGAGGGTCAATTCTTGGAGCTTCTTTTTGATGTCTCTTAAAGCTCTATACGTTAGAGTAGAGGATCCGGTGGAGGAGTCTAAGGCAGGTGTGAGTGTCACATTGAAGTCTCCGCCTAAGATGATCATGCCAGAATGGAATTCCGTAAGTAGGTCAAGGGTTTCTCGGAAAAAAGGGACCTGTCTTACATTGGGTGCGTAAATGTTTGCTAATGTAATGGGTCTGTTGTGTAACGTGCCTTTGATAAAAATATATCTGCCATTGCTGTCTTGTTTAATATCAGAAACCAGTAATGGGCAGTGTTTGGATAATAAAATGGAGACCCCTTTTGATTTGGAAACATCTGTAGTGGCATGATAAACCGTGGGGAAGTAGTGGTTGTGAAGTTTTGGGATACTGTCTGAGCGGAAGTGGGTTTCTTGTATAAATGCAATGTGGGTCCTATCTTTACGTAAATGGTATAGTAATTGTGAACGTTTTTCAGGAACATTCAGGCCGCGTATATTAAGTGAGCAAAATCTAACCGGAGGGAATTGTGTGTCATTGGGAGGAGGCGTTCTGGACTCCGGATTATGAGATGCGTCCGTCATGCTATGCTGTAAATCGCAAACCTGTGTCTAGGGGATCAAGCCTGTAAAGAGTAGTGGGGAAGTGTAAAGCAGAGACTCGGGAAGGAGGGGGGGGGGGGTGGTAGAAGCAAGAAAACCAGCGGGGACGTCCGTATAAGGTGGGGAGGGGGTAGACAAAAACTAGCCCAATCCAGTCAAGCTGGATTCAGGTCAGGTGGGTACAGTCGACAGTAAGCAGGTCGATTAAGTATTATAAAATGTATGTGATAGAATACTGCGCTGTAGGGGGGTTGGCTCGATCCGAACAAGGAGACAACCAGTATGAACAGAGGATAAAAATTACAAGGTGAGGCCGCCGTTGCCCCTCAGGAAAGTATATAGTGGGTGAGAGGAGGGAAGAGTGCAACGAAATAGTTGCATCAAGACCCAGCAGCATTTTAAGTTGTAGTTGTAAAAGAACCTCCGTAATAATGTAATGGAGGGCAGGGAGAGGATGAGTATTGTTATACAGTTGTGAAATGGAGACAGTAGAAGAGGGAGCCTGCAGTAAATGAGGGGAGTTTTGAAGACCAAAAACATCTTTGGGTGTAAAAAACATTAAAATAGGGGAGAGATTATGCCGTATGTAGTTGGTCAGAGTGGTGTCTATGTGGTTTGTTGAAGGGAGATGAGCAATAGGGCACATGTGGAGGGATCGATATATCAGGAGAATGTTATAAAATAAGACCTTGGTGTCTAGCCAATATTGTGAGGTTCCTAGTGTTATAAGTAAATGACATTAACATTCATATATGCAACAGTACAGGTTAGTTCAGCCATGATGGGATGGAGCTCTTGGAGAACGGGTATAACCAAAACAGTTATCAGATTAGTGGGGATCTGCATGCACCGTGAAAGGGCAGTAGGATGATTCAGGGTGTATTTAAGCCAAGAGTGCACTATGAATGCTTAGGGATATGATCCCAGCGGTTTGTAGGTTGGCTTAAGGGTATTTTGGGGGGACTCTGCCCAGTGTATGCCTCATATAAAGGCTGAGTATATCACTGCAAAGATAGGGGGCTGGCGTGTCAGAGAGGGGAGAGCTAAGAATATTATTGCTTCCGTTCTCTATATACTGCCGCCTCCAAATGGCGTTCACTATGACATAAAAAAGGACCTTATATTCTCCTATGATATTGTAATTCCGAGTATATACATACTATACTAATCACGGTATTGCAGTTTACATTATGGTATAGGTGGCGTATAAAGTAACTCGCAGGCTGAGTTTTGTATTAGTGGGAGACTCTAAAGAATTTGGGCTAAACGGAGAATATACATAAAGGACATTTCAGTCAGATAAGCGATGAGACACAACCATTACCGCATGCATCGGTGCAAATCTGTTGTGAGCTACGGGATCGGTGTTCCTGGAGAACGGGAAGAGCTGTAAACTTTAACTAGAGTATGCCAGCAGCCTGAGTTTAAGGAAGGGGGGCCTTTCATAGGTAATACCTGATCTGAATGAGCCCCACATAAACGGGGGGAATAAAGTCTCTATGTTGCAAAGAGATGATCGACTGTTAGCCTGGGCATAGTTAGTCTGGCAGACGACAGACAACAGGGTAGGCATCTCATGTTAGAGATAGGGGGGGGTGGTATGTTGGGAAAGGATAGCATGTAAAAGTTTACAGTGCCCCTGTTCACCGTTTGCTGCCGTATCTGGGTTGAAACATATGGGGTAAAGCAAGGTGTGGGGTAACAGCCTATTACACCATAAAATCCACAACACAATATACAGAGCCAAAATGAGTCTATCAACTTAAGAAGCACAGTAGTAATGATATATAGAACATTTTGCTATTAGCATGCAAGAGCAGAGAGGTAGTAAGTAGAGGCCATGCATTTACAATCACTTTGGGATTTAGAAAACCAATAGATGGGTAGCATGCTTTTCAGATGGGAAGGGAATCAGGTGTCCAGGAGCAGAGGATGAAATATTAGTTGTAGTGCAGGGGAGGTGCAAGCGAGGTGAGGCAAAGATGGTGAAGGAGACTGCAGTTTAAAAAGGCAGGAGTCAACAAAGCAGCCACAGTAAGCGCCCAGCAAACATTTACTCACGCGGTTCTTTAATAGGCAGTAGTTCAAAAGAAAGAGCAGAGGATCGCTCCGTACCTGCGATCCTGAAACCGAGAGGTAGTCAGTGATGACATGTGTAGCGGCGTTAACGGCGGGAGACAACCTAAGGGGAAACAATATAAAAAGTAAAAAAACAGCCAAACGATCAGGAAACTCAGCCGGGGGTCAATTGAACAAAACAAAAAAACAACAGAGGCCCCAGTGTGAAAGACGGAGAGACGATCAGGCATCTTCAATAGTCCCTGTGTGTTCTCCGGGATCTTGGAGACTCAGCTGGACCGTACCCACGGTCCGGGTGCCTGGCGGGTCGCATTCTGGAGCTCGAGGGAGATCGGCGCCGATACTGCTGGGTGTCATGTGTGTCCATCAGATCCTCAGTCGGTGACGGGTGTCGGGGTAGGTGCGGGCGGTATTCGGCATACCATTCCGGTACATCAATGAGCGGGATATCCAGCGTGCGGCAGAAGTGGCGGAGGTCTTCTGGAACTTTTAGGAGGGCCGTGCGGCCTAGGCGGGAAGCGGACAGGCAGAAGGGAAACTTCCATCTATATTGGATGCCCTGCGCACGCAGGGATTCAAGTAGAGGTTTCAGATGTCGGCGATGTTGCAGGGTAATTGCCGACAGATCCTGGAAAATCTGTATGGGGGTACCCTCATGCTGCAGTCGTGGGGCATCCCTGGCTTGTCTCAGAATATCTTCTTTTATATGGAAATCCACGATGCAGCACACGATGTCCCTTGGCGGGTCAGATTCCTTGCTCTGGGACGTAGAGCCCTGTGGATCCTCTCAAATTCAATACGGGTCTCTCGTGGCCTGCGGAGTATTGAGTTAAAGAGGGCCGTCACTTCAGTTGTAAGGTTTTCAGCGTCAATACTTTCCGGCATCCCACGGATCCGGAGGTTATGGCGGCGTCCTCTGTTATCTAATTCTTCGAGGTGACGATTGGCATCACGTAGTAGCAGGGTGTGTGAGTCAATTTTTTTGGTATTTTTCCTGAGGACCGACTCGTGATGAGCCGTAGTCTTCTCCACATCTACTACCCGCTCGGAAAGCGCGCGAATGTCCTGTCTCAGGTCTGAGATGGCGGCCGACAGCGTGTCTTTAATGTCGGCCGCGATCACCCTCAGGTCTTGCAGGGAGAGTTGAGGCTGAGGAGGCAGGGAGCGGTCGTTGTCTATGGCCTGAGGTGGATGGTGAATCGTTGGGTCGGCTAAGAGCGGCGCTGCAGATTGAGAAAAGAGTAGTGGACAGTGAGTTGAAGGCTTTAAAAAAGCCCGGGGCTAAGAGGTCAGGGAAGCATTTGTAATACTGTGCTGAAAAGCCATCAGAACCTGAGCTTTTACCATGTTTTGCAGCTTTCAATGCCTACTTCCACTCCTTTTTGCGTGGCTCTAGACAAGAGTCTACTATTCTATTGCCCTGTTCATAGAAAAAACTTTGCGATAGCACAAGTCATTTGTTTCCTCTTTTAACGAGTTCTTCCACTAAAAGAGCACGAGTCTCCTCTAGGTCCTATGCTATCTGGACTTCTAGGTTATGTATCTTATCACATAATTCTTGTATTAGAGCTCGATGTTCGTTTTTCTTCCTCTCCTTGATGCAGAGCCAAAAAAGGAAATGAAGAGGTGCCTGAGGAGGTATCAAGAAGCGGAGTGTCCTGTAGAAAGGGTACTTGTTTGGAATTCGGACAATAAATATTTGCCAGTGTCACTGGTCTATTCTTCTGCCAGTGTCACTGGCCTATTCTACCCCTTTCAAGAAAATAAATCTGCCCCTGGGGATCCAGCAATTGGTCAGTAAGACGAAATGACAATGACCTTGAGATCAGAATCGATGCCTCACTGAATATCGATGGAGAGGGTCTGCAGTGGTGAGAGAAAAAAGAGGAGGGAGAAAAAAAAAGGAGGGGGTTAGTAAGTAAACTTAACCAATGTGCTCTTTCAAAAACAAGGGACACAACCTCCTAGGGACCTGGGGTCCCAGGTAAGGAGGTCATGTCAAAATATCACCGAAGGTGGTATCAGACCTGCTAGACCACCTGGTAGGGAAGTTGGGGTACAAAAAGCAGGGGAAGGGGAGCCGGCTGGTTTCCAAGGGGAAACTGCCTCTCTTGCGCAACTGTTTCGTTGTGAAAGGGGGCCACCTTAAGGCCCACCATTACATCACGTACAGATAGGCCCAAGTCCAGGTACCCCATCCCACAGCCAAACCTCACCGCCATCTCCCATCCCAAACATTGAAGATAGAAACAAATTCTAGGTTAATATGTATACTGCTCATAACTAGCAGATCGCAAGGAGATAGAAAAATAAAAAAAAACAAGACAAACAACCTTATATCAGGTAACAACAAATTGACCTTTGCCCAACCGGTGTACCCTTGGTTGAGAGCAACACCAAGGGGGCAAAAGAGCAGAACCCAGAAGCCTCAATACCTATTCAAAGATTATTAGGTGCCTTTGCCCCCCAAGATCACTCGACCCCCCCAAAACAGAGCTCAAGGGAATGATGCAATGATCTTAGGGGAGCAAAAGAGCCTATGAGCATGCAGAATGAGAAAAGGCACATTATTAGTAATCTTAGCACTAATTTTCTTGAGTTCACACAAGAAATGTCAGGTTCAACAATAATTTAAGCATCTAATAAAAGAAGATCCCTCTGGCATTACTCCTGCTTCATGTTGGCTTTCTGGAAATCTACCAAAACAGCATTACAGAACACAGACTCATAGCATTGCGTGTTGACCATCAAAGGATGCAATACACTCTTGTACTCATCTCAATAATTAGGTAATACAAGTGTAAGAACTTTCACTGCCAAAGGAGGTTAATGAGATAACTTGCTTCTCATGGCAGTGTCTTAGTGTTAATATACGATCTAAAGTCAAGATTGTGGAGGACAAGCACCCCTGGGGAGCCTAACTGCCACCCCAGGTGAATCAATTACCCAGTTGTAGATAGAAAAATATATCACCAACCAGAAAAAGTTGGGCATTTCTTGAGCTTGTAGTCCCTAGTCCCTGTCTGCATCATGTAAGCAATAGAGACAGTATAGCCAGGTCACTCACATATCATGAGAACCATTGAGAAAAGGTCTTCCCCAGAAGAGGCAAGTCTACCTTTTGAAGGGTGCTGTGAGCCATGGAGCAAGAGAGGGGTCAGCTAGAAATTCCCATCTACAATAAGGCAATTAGTCAACGAAGTGTGTGTGCAAGTCTTCCAACAAGATCACTATAAGCAACAGGAGCAGGGATAATGTTCCAGAGGGTAGCACTATAACCGAGTAGAACTTCAGGGTCAACTCACCCGACCAAGGATTCAGTGTTTAGCAGTCCATCTTGCTAAAAGGTGCTAAAAGGTGAGACTCTTAGGCTGTCATTTCTTTCCATGTCTTCGCAAACTCTCAGGGAAGAATTGGACGAGGACCTTTGACGCCTCTGTGTCTTTGCGACTGGGGAGTATCCTCTGATTGGGCTGGGATCCAGGATTCAGATTGCAGGAAGGAGCTTTACCAGTCTGGCACTGGTAGTACTGGGATGCCAAGGGTATTACAAAAGGTGTGTAAGTCTGCAGGTATTCTAAGGGATGCAGTGCAGTTCCCTGTTGTTGCTTGCAAACAGAAAGGGAACTTCCATCTGTATGCAATACGCCTGTCCTGTATCACGGTCAAGAGAGGGTGTAAATCTCTTCTATGTTGAAGAGTAGTGGTGGACAGGTCCTGGATTATTTGAATGGGTGCCCTTTGGTGTTCCTAGGTGGTTGTGATTACGTGCTAAGCACAATATGTTCTCCTTTTGAGTAAAACTGACCAGGCAACAGACTGTGTCTCTGGGTTGGTCAGTATCCCGGCCCAGAGGCCTTAGAGCTCTGTGGCACCTTTCCATTTCTACTGGCGCATCTCGCAGTTTGCCCAGTAGTGTATTAAAGACAGACAAGACTACCGACTGCAGCTGAGGGCCCTCCGCTGACTCCGGAATCCCCCTTACCCGCAAATTGCTTCTCCGGCCCCTGTTGTCCAAATCCTCCATATGCCGATGCATGTCTATCAGGTGCTGGGCATTAGTACTGGTAGCCCATTGGACCTGATGGATAGCCGCGCCATGAAACACGGTCACCGATTCCATATAATCCAAGCGCATGGCAACCCCTCTAAAGTCGATTTTCAAGTCTAAGTTTGCCGCAGGTAAAGTGTTTTTTTTTTTATCCATAGCTACCCGCTGAAGGTCCGCTAGGCTGGGTAAGGGCGAGGGATGGGACGCCGGCGTTTGTTAATTGTTAATTGCACACCAACCACAGAAGCAAACACACATTTTGCCACATAAAAAAACAGGTGACAAATGCAGTAAAAAACGTGCAACTCACACCATGCCAAAATGTCACATGAGCTACTTTACCATTGTCATTGAAGTCAAGGGGCTGCATTATTTGTGTCACTGGAAAAACGAGCCAAAAACATGTGTTCCCACTACTCTATGAGTGAATGGGTCCTGAAAGTGAAATTGGTGTGTTTACACAAAAACAATGAGGCTCCATTCACATCTGTGTGCTTCCGAACGCATGGTAAACTGCACAGAAAATGTGCACTTTACCATGCGTTTCAGAAACACTGCAAATGAGCACCGTGCTTGTGTTGTCATTACATGTTAAATGACAAGTGCGACAAAAGCATCAAAAACTGCAGTAACGCACCATGCCCCGCTTGAAAAAAGTTCTGGAGCTTCTCTTGGGTGATTGTTGCGTGTATGGCAGCCCATTAGAAGTGAATAGGCTGCCCTATGCATGATGAGTGAAAACGCTCCAAATCACCCAAAAGAAACGCATGTGGGAATGTAAGTTTTCGCTACGTGGAGATGTTAACTAGGCCTGACAACTGTCTCCGTCCACTCCCTCCTATGTACTTGTATAAAGATGGCCACACACTATGCATTCTGATTGTACAATCTCTGTACAATTTTCTTTAGATTTAGCATGGAATAAGAGGACACACTTGAACAATCTATTCAATTTGTATCAAATCAGACAGGCCCTTGTACTACATAGCTGATGGAAGATCTAAAGGAGCATGTACAATCAGATTGTATAGGAAGTGGGTGGAAGGTGGTATTGTAATGAGAGAGGTGTGGTGCAGAGTGGTAAACAAACCCTATCCATAGGTGTTTGTGCACGGCGTGTGCCGGGTGTGCCCTAATCCAAGCCCCCCCCCGGTGCCAGCCAGGGCTTTTTTTCTGGTGAAACTGCTGGGTTTTCTAATGGACAGTGACAGTGCTGCCAGTGAGACAATTTTGATTGGTATGTATGGTATGGTACTCCTAGACCCACCCTATGAGAACTGTAGCCGCAAAGTAAGCTGACAGCTGGCCACATTTCCCGATGCTCCCTCTATAGTTCCGGCAAGTGATCTCTTACTGTAGGCGGTGGAGTGATACAGCTGCACTTCGCCTGCCCCCAGTGCCTCTTCTGCTGTCATAGGATAGGAGGTAAGCAGCACCTAGTGGGGAGCATGGCCGAATCTAAAGGGTAGATTTCACTTCATTTACAATGTTCTGCCAGCAAAAATCCCCCCTATAACCCCCCCCCATCCACTCAGGGGAAACTGTGCCATGCTCTGATGTAAGGGGGCACTCTGCCCCTCTGCGGGCAATCTGGTACTAACTGACACTAGCTGGCAGGGTCACAAACTGACACTGATGTCACTAGTGAGACTAACACAGTGATCAGTGATAATACTGTACACTGTACTAATGTCCCTGGCTGGGAAAGGGTTAACATCAAGGGGTTAACTGTGTGTCTAACAATGTGAAAACGTGTGCTGCTTTTACTTACTAATCTGGCTGTTTTTTCTCCCTGCTTTTCAGGGAAAAGAAAAGGCCAGATCACTGTTCCTATTTAATTTGAATATAAAAAAGTGCGGCGCTCATAGAGCATGAAAAATAACAATCAATGTCTAAAAGTGATGATACTAAATTATGATACAGTATCCAAAAATAAAAATTAATATATGAATGTGTGTCACTAAAAATAGTGAACAAACAAATATGATAAATCAAATGGATTGTGAATCAAAAGATCATATATATGGAAAGGGTTGGTAGACCTACTAATCACATAATCGCATAGATCACATATACAATAAATATGACAGTAGAAAAATCTTGAATATATATCACCATATAAACAAAACCATATAGCAACGTGTGTTACAAATAGTGATCTAAGCAAAAAACACCACCTAATAGTGACATAAATTCAACATTGGTGCGTTAAGAAATATATAACAGGTGACTTGGTGCAAGTTGTCTGTTGCAGTCCACCACCTCTTGGGAATGCGCTTACCAGATAGCGTGAACTCAGATAGGCTTACGCCGTATGAGTCACAAAAGGCAGTTGGTGTCACTACACCCGTGGGAGCATCTACTTGGGGATGGTGCCAAACGACAAGATCCTTCACTGGATATATCCAAAGAACTCTCAGGAGGGAGGGATGATGGATGTTATACCACTGGTAGTGCTCAAATTAGTGGGACCGATAAAGAGAAAAATGGAGCCACATAGTGTAATACCATAGGGGATTTATTTTGACAAAGCATATAAAAATGGGTACTCACATTTAAAACGACATGTAAAAGCATATAATGGTCTACTGGTAACGCAGTGGTAACAGCTAACCGAGTCCCGACGCGTTTCGCCTCATACAGGCATCATGTGTTCCTATTTACACAGAATTCTTTGTGTTTGTGTAAAAAAAAATATATATATATATATATATATAAAATCACGTGTGTTTGAGCTTCTGTTCGGGGTGCACATCCTAATGCAATAGGCTGCACACACCTATGACCCTATCACACCGTCTTCTTTATTGCAACAAGGAAGTGAAGGCTTCTGGGAGATGACCTAACATGAAGTGAAAGCTGATAAAGTGATGGAATCTGAAAATCCTTTTAAAAATACAAATAAACGTAACTGGCAAGATTTTAAACCTGCTGTGGATAAGGTAAGTGAGAGAAAAGCACATTGGGATTGCTGGGCCAGAAATGGCATTGGAAAATGCTTCTATTTCTTATAAAAACTGAAATTAAGCCCAAAAAGGTGAACTTATCCTTTAAAGACCGTATTCCATAAGAAAGATGTGTATGACGCATGGTATTGCCTCCATGCGACTGAAAAGGATTTTAGCTTATTCCCTAGGCACAATATGACCTTACAAATTGATATGTTTATAGTACACAAATAGTTACTGCAATGGATATCCTCTTCTACCATCTCTGCTATCTGCTGGTTAGATCACGCAGTGATCACTATTACTATAGAGCAAGAGGATAATCATGGGTGGCCCCATATAAAAGAGATGTGATCTCTCAGCCCTCCTGGGAATATTTCATTAACAATGCTACCTCGTCCTCAGACATATTCTCATCCAATTGAGTGCGAGTCCTAAGAAACAATTCAAATCTCACCCTAACAAAATATTGACAGCCATAAGCAACTTGGAGAGTCTCAATAAAGCTCAACTTACGAAAGATAATGTATCTTCCCTCTCCAAACTTAGATATGAGCTCAGACGACTATTAAGTGACCAACATGACAAATATCTCCAACATCTCAAACTTAAACTGTATGCCTCTGACAATAAGGCTGGGAATTCCTGGCTAATAGGTTTAGGTAACAAAGGGTCAAAACTAGGATCTCTAATCTCATCCATTTCTAAACTAAACATAAAATTCTGAGCCCACAGGTAATCGCAGATTCTTTTGCAGAATAATATAGTACTTTGTACAAATTTAAGTTGGATCCTCACCACCCCCAGCCAACTGACTCAGACATAGCTGCCTTCCTATCCAAGCTAAACCTCCCATCACTCACTGATGAACAATTACCTAGTTTGAATACTCCTATTACTGTATCAGAAATTCTTAAAATCATAGATTCCCTTCTGTTCAGTAAATCTCTGGGCCTTTTTTTTTTTTTTTTTTTTTAATGATTACTACAAGACCTTTCAAACTCTCCTAGTCAACCACCTTGTAAATCTGTTCACAACAGTGTTTTCCTTTTTTTTGTTTACAAAAGTTTTATTTGAAAGTTTGAACATGCATTTTCAATGCAATAAAGGAAGTTTCATATGACAATACAATGTGGTACATCAATTATACAGTATAAGAGAGATATCAAACATGTAGAAGTGTTGAGGAGGGTAATAGTGGTATATATAGAGCCGCAGGATGGTCTAGAGATAGTTTGAGTTAAGGTAGTTATCAAACTTAAACCGTATGCCTCTGACAATAAGGCTGGGAATTCCTGGCTAATAGGTTTAGGTCACAAAGGGTCAAAACTAGGATCTCTTATCTCATCCATTTCTAAACTAAACATAAAATTCTGAGCTCACAGGTAATTGCAGATTCTTTTGCAGAATAATATAGCACTTTGTACAAATTTAAGGTGGATCCTCACCACCCCCAGCCAACTGACTCAGACATAGATGCCTTCCTATCCAAGCTAAACCTCCCATAACTCACTGATGAACAATTACCTAGTTTGAATACTCCTATTACTGTATCAGAAATTCTTAAAAACATAGATTCCCTTCTGTTCAGTAAATCTCCGGGCCTTGATGTTTTTTTCAGTGATTACTACAATACCTCTCAAACTCTCCTAGCCACCCACCTTGTAAATCTGTTCACAACAGTGGTTTCCTTTTTTTTGTTTACAAAAGTTTTATCTGAAAGTTTGAACATAAATTTTCAATGCAATAAAGGAAGTTTCAAATGACAATACAATGTGGTACATCAATTATACAGTATAAGAGAGATATCAAACTTGTAGAAGTGTTGAGGAGGGTAATAGTGGTATATATATATAGAGCCGCAGGATCGTCTAGAGATAGTTCGAGTTAAGGTAGTTATTATTATTACAACTTGGGAATTGAGAGTACTAAGCTTGCTATCAAATGGAGGTTTGATTTAGGATAAAATATATGAGAAACATATTATGGTAAGATCCAATAATTCCATTTATTATTGAAAATGTGCATACTGTCATATAGGGTGTGGTGGATCCTTTCTGACAATCTAAGCATAGAACTTGTGGCCATGATAGATTATTTGTTTTCCAGTTGAATGCTATCATCCATTGAATCAAACTAGTCAGTGAATGAAAGAGTCTGTTGCATGGTGTTGGTATGTTTGGTATAGTGGCATATAGAAGGCAAGCTTGTGGGGAGAGATGGATTTTTTGTTTGGATGATTCTTCAATTCTGGCTATAGCAGCACGCCTGATTGGTTTGAGATGTTCACAGCTCCAAAAGATGTGTAAAAAGGTGCCCAGTTCTGAACATCCCCTAAAACAGTTAGGGGAGGTTTCAGGATAGAAGGAGTGTATTTTGGATGGAGTCAAATACCATCTAGAAAAGAGTTTAGTAGAGGATTCTCTAAATGAGACTGCTCTACCACTCTTTCGGAGGTTGTCGATCATAACATTCCACACCTCAGTGGTAAAAGAGCAATCCAATTCAGCCTCCCAGTGTATCATCAGTGCTGATTTTTCACGCATAGAGAGGGAATTTTATTGTCTATATAGTTGTGAAATAAGGCCTCTGTCTCTTGACGAGGTTAAGCATATTTGTTAAAAAATAGTGTTTGCTGTGTGGATTTTACTATGTAACTATTGTGTAGTATTTTGAAAAGAATTGATTGATTTGGGTATAATGGGTGAGTTCAGAGTGGGGTAAGTTATATTTATTTTGAAGAGTGGAGAAGGGAGGGAATCCTGAATCAATTATGAGGGAACCCAATGTAGTCAGGTTTTTATTGATCCATATTGAGAGAGTCTTATAGACATTGTGAGTTTGTGTGAATCTAATATCTCCTAAGTATGAGGCTAGGGGTGGAACTTTTGAAGCTAACTTATATAGATCTTTGATTTTTAGCCACAGTTGGAGAAATTGGGCAACTATCATATTGTATTTAATTAATGTGTGATGGTAGTACAGGTTGGTCCATAAAATGCCTTGAAGGTATAGTGGGGAGATTGAGGATAATTTGAATATTTTCCAGGGGATATTGTGTGTAGGGGCAAACCACTGTGATAGTTGTGTGAGCCTGGCTGCAAGGAAATAGTGCCATAAATTTGGGAGACCAAAACCCCCATTGATTTGTGGTCTGTGCATAAGAGTATACAGTAGCTACATCTAGGTGTTTTTATTCGCCCAGATAAATGTATTGATTTCTCTTTGGAGGAATTCTATTCTGGTTTTGGGGCCGTTGATAGAGAGGGCTCTAAAGTAGTATAGAAGTTTGGGGATGATTGACATCTTAATTGCACATATTCTTCCAAGGAAAGAAATGTGGTAAGAGGACCATTTCTTAAGTAGAGAACTGATGTGGGAGAAAAGTGAGGGGTAGTTATCTTTGTAAAGAGATTTAAATGAGGATGTGACATGTATACCTAAGTATCTAAAGGATTGGGGACACCATGTGAAAGGTAAGTTTTGTTGTAGTAGGGATTGTGTGTTGGGGGGAAGATTAATAGGCAGGGCTGAGCATTTGTTTATGTTAATACCTAAGCCTGAGAGGTTGTGAAAGGTTTTAAGTTCTGTGAGAAGGTTGGGTATGGATATTAATGGGTCTGATAAGAATAGGAGGGCATCATCAGTGTATAAACTTAATTGAAATTCATTATGGCCTATCGTGTACCCTTTTTTATTAGTATTTTTTCTCAATGTCACAGCAAGTGATTTTATTGCTAAAGCAAACAAGAGAGGGGATAGGGGACAGCCCTGCCTTGTTCCTCTGCTCAAAGGGAAGAACTCAGAATTGTTACCTGGGATTTTAATTCTGGTTTGTGGAGAGTGGTAAAGTGCATTGAAGTCGTGTAGGAATTTATCGGAAATACCATATTTAGGGAGAAGATGATTAAGGTAAGACCAGTTAACACTATCAAATGCCTTGTGAATGTCAAAGCTGAGGAGACATATGGGTCGTGAATGAAGACTGGCGTCTTGGATGATATTTGTGACTAGTCTAATGTTGTCAACTATTTGACGGCCAGGGATGAAGCCAGTTTGATCTGTGTGGATTAGGTTAGTAATTACCGCTGAAAGTCTATCAGCCAGCATTCTGCCAAAGATTTTAAAGTCATTGTTTAAGACAGATATGGGATGGAAATTTTGTGGTAGGGTATGGTCCTTGAGTGGTTTTGGATGTAATAATTGATTGGCAAAAAGCATTTCATCTGGAAAGTGGTTACCTTGTAGGATATGATTAAATATTTTAGTGAGTTTGGGAGACAAAAGAGGTGCAAATTTTTTATAATAAGTATGTGGTAAAACCGTCAGGCCCTGCGGCAGTGGACGTTTTAAGGGTATTAATTATGTTTAGTACCGCTAGGTCCATACAGGGATCATTCAGGGAGTTAACTTGTTCATTGGTAAGTTTTGTGAGTTGGAGGTTTTTGAGCCAATTAAGAGATGGGGTTGAGGTTGTGGATCTGAAAGAAGGGTTTTGCAAAAGGATGTGAATGTTTTGAGGAACGTCATGGGGGTGGGTAACTAGATTACCATTTTGGTCACGCAGTTTATATATGTTCATGGATTTAGAAAAATGTCTAATGCCCCGTACACATGGTCGGATTTTCCGATGGAAAATGTCCTATCGGACCATGTTGTCGGAAATTCCGACCGTGTGTGGGCTCCATCAGACTTTTTCCGTCCTGCTCTCAAATTTTCCCACAACAAAGTCCTATCGGACTTTTTCCGATCGTGTGTAGCGAATTCCGACAAAGTGCCATGCTTGCTCAGATCACATTACAAGACCAAAGCTATTGGCTACTAGCCTCTATGTAGTCCCGTCGAACGCAACGAACGTCACCAGGATGATCGTCAGGATGATCGGATTTTCCGACAACTTTGTCCGACCGTGTGTATGCAACACCAGTGTCGGACAAAATCCATCGGAAAAAATCTGACGGATTTTGTGGTCGGAATTTCCAACCGTGTGTACGGGGCATTAGAGGAGGGGACTATTCTGCTTCTATCAAGAGCAGGGTGGGCCACCATATTGAAGTCACCCCCTAGTATCATGTGTGGGGAGCTGTAACGGTCAAGGTTATCAAAGAATTTTGAAAAAGAGGAGTGTTGGGATTCATTAGGGGCATATACTGATGCAATTGTCAGTGATCGGTTGTTAATAGTTCCTTTAATAATGATAAAACGCCTGTCATCATCTTTATAGACTTTTGAATAGCAAAAATGATGCAATTACGAATAAAGATGGCGACACCTCGGGTGTTTGGTTATGAAATGTGGTGAACTATGATTGGCTGTAGGATTTGTCAAAGAATTTTGGATGGTTTGTGGCAGAAAAATGGGTTTCTTGCAGAAGAATTAGATCTGCTCCTAGTCTTTTGTATTGTTGGAATGTTTTTTTGCATTTATGCAGAGAATTTAAACCTCTGACATTATGTGAAAAGATTTTGAGACCCATTAGTAAGTAAGAAAAATATATACTCTAGGGAATATATACATGTTCGAAGTTGCCTGAGAAATATAAAATATACAATGTGTGAAAGACCATTGATACTTGAGTAATCTAGCTTCTACCTTGTTATAGTATATAATTGCATGTTGATTAAATGCACAGTATAGCTTTCTTAGAGATACCACAAGAGACAAAAGTTGGGGAAGATAAAGTGGTAGTGTGAAACTTCCATTAAGTGGGTTGCAAGTAAGCAAAGCCATAAGGGCTATGTTGTCCCCCCTATACATTGTAAAGCGCTGCGTAAACTGTTGACACTATATAAATCGTGTATAATAATAATACAAAGCCACCCACAACATCACCCTCATCTACATCACCAACCTCATCTGCAGACATTCTCCCTAATTGTCCCCTCCGCTCCTCCCAGGACCTCCTGCTCTCTAGCTCCCTTGTTACCTCCTCCCATGCTCGCCTTCAGGACTTCTCCAGAGCCTCTCCCATCCTCAGGAACTCCCTGCCCCAGTATGTCCGATCAGCCCCTACCCTGTGCACCTTTGGGAGATCCCTGAAAACTAATTTATTCAAGGAAGCCTATCCCACACCCACCTAACAACAACTGTCCCCGGGCCACCCCCATCAAATCATTCTCTGCAGCTATTACCTTTTGTACCACCACCCCCTCCCTTTAGAATGTAAAGGTCACAGAAGTAGATATGGGGTCAAACCAGCGATGACAGATATGCCAAGCCTATAGAAACATTACATTTGAATGTGCCTAGAGGTAGAAATATTCCCTTAAAAAGACAACAACTGTTAATAAAATTAATTTCAGTTTTAACATTGTGAGAACTCATTTCCCTTCTCTCTTCCGAACCCCACACCCCCCCCCCCCCCATAAAAAAAAGGTGGCATTAAATCATAAGGAGGCAAAGATGTTCAGATTATGAAGGGGTAAGTTCTTGCGTGTTCTACAGCCCAAAACCACGGTGGTTGCTATGATACCTGGGTAGCGTCCAAAGGGTTCTGTAGATTTGGGTCCAAGAGAACTATAACTTTTTGGTGAACTGGAACAAACAAAAAAAAACTGTTAAAGTGGTCATAAAGTTATATGAGATCAGTGAGTGGGAAACTGTCGATCGTATTTAGATGTAGTACCTCAATCTTGGGATTATTGACGCCATCTTCTTTGGTCTCTTTGGTTACGGCATGATGATGGGGTTGACCAGATGGATGATGATCGTGGAGTAGAGGGGGGACAAACAGGGGGCTCAGGGTCTAGGAGGCCCAGTTTCACAAGAAGCTCCTTTCCTTCAATGATGTTAAATACTGTGTATGTGGAACCATTATGTATCACTGAAAGTTTAAATGGGAAGCCCCAGCGATATTTGATTCTTGTTGTTTGTAATATGGTAGTGGCTTCTTTCATTCTGTGTCTTCTGTCTAATGTGGCCAGAGAAATATCCGGGTAGATTTGTATTCTGAGACACAACAGTGGTTTCCAATACAGTGGTTTCTCCCAAATGCATTAATTCCCCCAGAGATGCTGAGTCTACTCTTGTATCGTAACTCTTCACAAAGAATCAATAACTCCATCCCGTTTCTGACCTACTGTATATCGGGTTTTGTTACATTTATTGCAGGATACGACTTGGGTGGAACAAGGGGGGGGGTGATATGAGATGCCCATAGCAGTTGGTGTATTGCACGACAATACTGAATAGCCTTGACTTGTTGTTGTACATCTAGTATTCTATTTTTTTTTTTTTTATTAATTAATATTTTTATTTTTATCATGCTTATTCTATACAAAAAGGGGAAAAAAAATTCAAACGAAGATACAATGTATATAAAAGAATTAACATCATTTAATTTCTTACTATACATATACATAAAGAAAAACAACAACAAAAACAATAAGAAGCTAACAAGACAAGACAACAACAAACATACACCTCTAGATTAATTTCCAATGCGTTTGTATTGTACAGTTCTCATCATCTTAATTTGTTATAGATCGATCTCCTCATCCCCACCCCCCCCCCCTTCTCCTCCCTCTCACCAACCCCTCCACATGAACCATCATACAGTAAATTACTCGAGTCAAGCCAATAGTACCATATTTTGATATATTTTTGAGGGACTACTCTATGTTTCTCCCAGTATCTATGGAGCTTGGGACAACGCCAGAGCATATGAATAAGGGAGCCATTAGATACTAAGCATCGTGGACATAGGGGCGATGTGTATTTTCCCCAAACAAATAATATTTGTGGGGTATAGTGAGTTCTATGTAGAATAAAAAGCTGGGTCAATTGCTGAGATGGTGAAATAGATACCTCAGACAAGATCTCCATAGCTCGAATCTATTCATCTTCATTAAGATCCATCAGATCTTTTTGCCAATGAATAAGACTCTTAGCTTGTCCATCAGCCTTCGCTATATTTAATAAAATATGGTAGAGATCCCCTATTAGTCCTTGTTTAATAGACCGTACTGAAGTTGCTTTCAATAGAATCTCTGATGGATTATATTGTAGTTGGAATGTTAGAACACATCTAGTATTCTCAGCAAACTATTGAAACTACTACTTCACTTCCAATTTTGACAAGGAAGAATCACTCTGAATAATTCCACCTTGCAGACTATGACGGTTTCTGAGAATCAAAGAACCAGAGGCCTAACACAGCCTCTCCCCGATGGACAATGAGTTAGACAGCCACACAGTCTTTGGAAGATATTGACCAGAGATAACACGGTATCTCCCCAGATGGCCTGACACATGGTAATAGACGGACTACTGCTCCCAGACAGTCCTTTGCTATCAATGCTGTGTTCCCCAGCCACATCATTCTTCACTGTTCTTGATAACTTCTCTTGTTCTGTTACACTGACCTTTGGTTACTTGGGTGTTCTGTGTCCCCAGTCACAGAACACTGATCTACTCTATATTGATCTTGTCCAGCATCCAAGTCCTGTGTTCCCTGGTCACAGCAGCTTGATACTTTTTTCAAAGACGAAGATCTTTATCTTAGACTCCCTCCCTCCATCCCTCCTCCACCCTCAGAGCATCCCCGCGTGGGGATGCCCTGAACAGCACCTCAATACTACATGCTGTCTTTTCTGAAGCATGTGACCCCAGCTTATATGGGAGGCCTGCCCCCTGCCAACACCAAAAGATAATTGTTCAGGGCTCCTCACATGAGCTGCCTGCCACTCAGACTTCAGGCCCAACCCCTATTCCAGAACCATCTTTCTGAAAAAAGGGGAGGCATCTCTGAAACAGAGCACAGGTGATCACACCCCCAGTCCCAAATCAAAACAACCAGGCCTAGCCTAAAGCACAGGCCTGGTTAAATTTACCTGCACTTGGGCCCTGAACTAGAAAAAATCCTATTCTAGCACCTACCTTTGGGTAGAGGGTGCTACATATGTAAAAATTGCTGGCTAAATGTCTTCTATACATTATGCCCCCCCTTTCCCCCTGGTCCAACCAGACCAAATGGGATTCACCACTGGCAGGCAGGCATCGGACACTACAAGTTGAATCATCAATATAATGCACTATGCTGAATGACAATGAACACCTTCTCTACTCCTTTCTATTGACACAGAGAAGGTGTTTGGTAGGGTTCACTAGTCCAATATGTCCCAGGTGCTTCTTAAATTTGGCTTTACGGGCAACATTTTGTCTGCCATTTCAGCTCTTTACTCATGTCCACCCAGGTCTACACCTCCAGCATGTTATCTAAATCTTTTTCCATAAACAATGGTATGCAGCAGGGATACCCTCTTTTGTCTTCTATTTTCAATGTTAAGATAGAACCCCTTGCAGAGGCTATACCTTCACTCCCTTCCATTTCAGGATTCAAATTCCATACCAGGCGCCTGTCAGGGCTGGGCTCAGCCCTTCCTTTTCTGAGCTGGCCGCTCAGCTGTCGGCTAATTGCCAGCTCTTATCTCTCCACAGTGACTCACCTGTTGATGATATCCTGCTTGTCAGTTCTGCCTAATTAAGCCGTCCAGTCCAGATGATCTCTGCCTTCGCCTTTGTCACATCTCTGGAGACGTGCTCCTGTGTTCCTGTTAACCACTTTCAGATCGGACCAATTTGCAGCCAAAGGACCAGGCCCCTTTTTGCGATTCGGCACTGCATCGCTTTAACTGACGATTGCGCGGTCGTGCGACGTGGCTCCCAAACAAAATTGGCGTCCTTTTTTTCCCACAAATAGAGCTTTCTTTTGGTGGTATTTGATCGCCCCTGTGGTTTTTATTTTTTGCGCTATAAACAAAAATAGAGCGACAATTTTGAAAAAAATGCAATATTTTTTGCTTTTTGCTATAATAAATATCCCAAAAAATATATAAAAAAAACATTTTTTTTCCTCAGTTTAGGCCGATACGTATTCTTCTACATATTTTTGGTTAAAAAAAATCGCAATTAGCGATTATTGATTGGGTTGCGCAAAAGTTATAGCGTTTACAAAATAGGGGATAGTTTTATAGCATTTTTATTAATATTTTTTTTTTTACTAGTAATGGCGGCCATCAGCGATTTTTATTGTGACTGCAACATTATGGCGGACACATCGGACATTTTTGACACATTTTTGGGACCAATAGCAATCAATGCTATTTAAATGCATTGATTCCTGTATAAATGACACTGGCAGTGAAGGGGTTAACCATAAGGGGGCAGTGTAGGGGTTAAGTATGCCTAGGGGTGTGTTTCTTACTGTGGGGGGGCGTGGCTGTCAGCTAGTGAATTCTGATCTCTGCTCCAATCACAGGGAGCAGAAATCTGCGCCACTGGTTGCTAGGCAGAACGGGGAGATGCTGTTTATTTCCGCATCTCTCCGTTCTGCCTTCCCGTGAGAAGATCGCGGGTGTCCCCGCGGCGATCGAGTCCGCTGGAGCCGCGGTCGGCCTCACGGGGGTCCCGACCGGCGTGGGAGCGCCGCCCCCGGCGCGCTCCCAATGGCACGGATGGCAGTAAGGAGGGACTTATATATACGCCCTCCTGCCTGTCCATGCCATTCTGCCGACGTATATCGTTGTGCGCCGGTCGGGAACCGGTTAAAGATTTGCTTGGCTGACATTCTTTCTGGCTCCAGATCCTGCTTGCTGTTCTACTACGCTGACTACACTGACTATCCGTTCTGGTTCCTGAACTCTGGCTATGTTTTGACTAAGTTTACTCTGTTTACCTTTTTTTATTATTAGTAAACTAAGTAAGTGAGATTTAACTGTACAGTACCTGCCTGCGAGAGTGTGTTTCCAGCGCGATCCCATCGCGCTGGTTCTCGGCATCAGGGTACTGTACATCTCGCGCTGGCTGCAATAGGAAAATGTCACATTTTCCTATTGCAGCGAGAAAGAAGCGACAATGTCACCTCTCTAATAATAAAACCCGCATGGGTTCCCCTCCAGGGGCATACCAAGCCTTTAGGTATGTCTGTTTCCGCTCCACTTCCCCTGCAATTTGGGGGCAATCCAGTTCAATGCAGAGGGTTTCTCAACCAAGTTGAGATATACTTTGAGATGCTGCCCCAGGCGTTTCCCAGGGACAGAAGCAAAGTAGGTTTTGTGATATCTTTGCTTTCTGAGAGAGCCTTGGCCTGGGCAAACCCTCTATGGGAGACGCAAAAACCTGTTGTCTTGAGTTACCCTGAGTTTGTGGCTTCCTTTAAAAGGGTATTTGACGTTCCTGCATGCTCCACTTCTGCTGCAGATTATGCCATTGAATTCCGTACTCTGGCAGGAGAGGTTGCTGGGAACAATGAGGCCCTCGTGGCTGCTTTTTCTCTTGGTCTCTCGGATACCATCAAGGATGAGATAGCAGCCTGAGATATACCTACTGAGCTGGAGAAGTTGATCATGTTTGCCATCCTCATTGACTCCAGACTCAGAGAAAGACTCTCTTTTAAGAAGCGCTTGCGGAAGCCTCCGGTATATTTGTCTCCAAGCTTTGCAGTCCCACCCTTGCCTCCCTCAACTCCAATTCCTTCTGGGACAGAGTCGGTCAGTGCAGATGAACCCATGCATGTGGGCTTCACACGTCTCTTTGCGGATGAGAGAACCCTTAGGAGGAGGGAGAGATTGCTCCTTTATTGTGGCCAGGCAGGTCACTTTTTGAAGTTATGTCCTACCCGTCCAGGGAACGCCTGAACCTTGATGTCCTGTCATGGACAGACCTTAGGTGGCGTTGTTTTGTCCCCAGTTATCCAAAAGGATAAGCCCCTGGTTTTGGTTTGCTTTTCTTGGGCTGAGTCGTACGTCGAGATACAGGCTCTAATCGACTCTGGGGCTGCAGGCCTGTTCATTGATGCTGCCTTTGTATCAAAGCACTCGATTCTGCTGCAGCTGCGTGACACTCCACTTGCCATTAAGGCTCTTGATGGGAGACCTCTACAGCCTGCCCATGTAACTTATGAGACTGTTCCGTTGCCCATGGCCATAGGGGCTCTTCTCCATGAGATAATCCAATTACAAGTTATTTTCTCACCTAAGTTTCCACTGGTTACTGGTTATCCTTGGTTACAGAGGCACAGCCCCTCTTTTAATTGGCTCTGTGCTGAGGTTCTCTCCTGGTCACCACAATGCAGTAAGACATGCTTCCAGAAGGTAGCCAAGGTCCTGTGCACTTCCTCTCTCTCCTTCCTGCCGGAGGAGGACCACGATTCTAGCGATTACTTTGACAGAGGTCAAGCCGGTAGTTTGCCTCTACACGGGTCATATGATTGCGCAATTGACCTTCAACCTGGTGCCATACCCCCTCGTGGCCGGGTTTACCCTTTATCAGTCTTGGAGGATAAGGCCATGGAGGAGTATGTTGCAGACGCACTTTCTCAATGTTTCATCCGCAAATCCTCGTTTCCTTCTGGTGCTGGTTTTTTCTTTGTGAAGAAGAAGAGTGGTGAACTGAGACCTTGTATTGATTATAGAGGTCTCAATCGTTTCACGATTAAAAATGCCTCTGCGATTACGTTGATTACGGAGTTATTTGACCGCCTCAAGGGAGCAACGGTTTTCACAAAGCTTGATTTGAGAGGGGCATACAATCTTGCGCGGATTAAGAATGGAGACGAGTGGAAAACTGTGTTTAATACCAGAACAGGCCATTATGAGTACCTCGTAATGCCTTTTGGCCCTTGTAATGCCCCAGCAGTTTTCCAGGAATTTATTAACGATGTCCTCTGAGATTTATTGCAGTTATGTGTGGTGGTTTATCTCGATGATATCCACATATTTACCACGTCCCTGGAGAGCCACCACCAAGATGTCTGTTGTGTGCTTCAGAAACTAAGAGAGAACAATCTCTTTGTAAATTGGAGAAGTGCGAATACCATCGTGAACAGGTTAAATTCCTGGGTTATGTAATTTCCAGTGCTGGTTTTTCGATGGACCCAGAGAAACTTTCAGCAGTCTTACAGTGGCCCCGACCCATGGGTTTACGTCCTCTGCAGCGTTTTCTTGGCTTTGCCAACTATTATCTGAAGTTTATTCATAACTTCTTGTCTCTGGTCAAGCCCCTGACTGATATGACCAGAAAGGATGGTAACCCATAGTGTTGGTCTCCGGAGTCCATTAAGGCCTTTGAGAGTCTCAAGGCTGCCTTTGTTTCTGCTCCTGTGTTGGCACATCCTGATCCTACGTTACCTTTTATCCTTGGAGTTGATGCTTCTGAGATTGGAGTTGGCGCCCTTCTGTCTCAACGTCCTATCTCTGAGAGCGCTATGCATCCTTGTGGCTACTTTTCCAAGAAATTGTCACCTGCGGAGTGCAATTACGAGATTGGTGACAGAGAGCTGTTAGCGATCATTTTAGCCCTGAAAGAATGGAGACATCTCCTCGAAGGAGGTTCTTATGCTTACTGACCATAAGTATCTCACATTCTTTTATTAGGCTAAACGCCTCTCTCCCAGAAGGGCGTGATAGGCTCCTTTCTTGTCTAGTCTCAATTATATTGTCTCATTCTTACCCGGTACTAAGAATGTAAGGGCTGACGCTTTGTCATGACAATTTTCCTCCACTTCCAAGATGGAGTCGGTTCCGGCTAGTGTGATTCCTCCTGATCGTATTCTGGCTACGCTTAGCACCAGTCTCACTTCTCCTTTGGGTGACAAAATTCTTACTGCTCAGGTTCATGCTTCTCCTAAGAAACCCTGTGACTGCTGTTTTGTCCCAGAGAGTCTCCGTACTGCCGTGCTCCAGACTTACCATTCTCCCAAGGCTGCTGGCCACCCTGGGAAGAATCAACTCTTTTGGGCCATTTCCCAACAATTCTGGTGGCCTAGTTTATGTGCTGATGTAACTGCCTTGGTAGCTGCCTGTTCTGTGTGTGCTCAGAGTAAGACTCCACGACACCTTCCAGTGGGCCTCCTACAACCCATACCCAATGGAGAGAGGCCCTGGACCCACCTGTCTATGGATTTCATTGTGGAGTTACCCAACTTCCAGGGCAACACAGTTATCCTTATGGTGATTGACCGGTTCTCGAAAATGTCTCATTGTATTCCACTTAAGAAGTTGCCCACTTCTAAGGAACTGGCTTCCATTTTTGCTCGGGAGATTTTTCGCTTACATGGGCTACCCAAGGTGATTGTCTTGGACAGGGGTAGTCAGTTTGTGTCCCGGTTTTGGCGAGCCTTTCGTGCACAGTTGGGAATTCAGTTTGCTTTCTCCTCTGCGTATCACCCACAGTCTAATGGGGCCGTAGAAGGAGCCAATCAGTCCTACGTTGCTATATTTCTGACCATCATAACAACTGGTCAGGCCTCTTACCGTGGGTGGAGTTTGCTCACAATAGTGCCTTGAATTCTGCTTCCCGATTGTCCCCGTTTACAGCGAACTATGGTTTCCAACCTTCTATGTTGCCTGACTCATTTGTTCCGCAGAATATTCCTGCGTTAGAGGAGCATCTCAGTGGTCTTCGTTCCACTTGGGCACAAGTCCAGGAGGCTTTGCAACATGCTAATGATAGGTACAGACTCTATGCTGATTGCAGATGCCTGCCTGTGCCTTCCTACCAAGTTGGGGACAGGGTCTGGCTGTCATCTCGCAACCTCTGACTTCGTGTTCCCTCTCTGATGTTCGCACCTCAGTTTATTGGGCCTTTCTGTATTCTTTGCAGGATTAACCCAGTGGCTTAAGCATTAAACCTTCCTTCTAATATGCGTATCTGAAATGTATTTCATGTGTCCTTATTAAAACCTTTGGCCTGCAACCGCTTTACCACCTCTGTGCCTTGTCCTCACCTTGTACAGGTTGAGAACCATGAGGAGTATGAAGTACAGTTCATTGTTGACTCCCGTAGGTTCCGTGGGCGCATACAGTACCTGGTGCATTGGAAGGGGTACAGTCTGGAGGAACGCTTCTTGTGTCTCATCCTTGGACGTACATGCCCTTGTCCTCCTCCGTGATTTCCATAGACGATTTCCCCTCAAACCTGGTAGCCCTCCGAGGGGGAGGGGCAGGGCCGTTTTCAAAGCAGGGCAAAAGGGGCAGCTGCCCTGGGCCCTGTCATTGTTGTGGGGCCCAAAGCAGCTGCCTCATACTTGACAACTATCCTGGTTTAAATTCCCTCATCCCTTGAGGTTTTAGTCCTGTGATGTGTCCCAATATCTTAGTGTGAAGTTCTGCTACTAATGCTGCCCAGCTCTGTCCTTTTGTTGTGTACAGATGACTGAACTGCAGACACTGTGTTTACATGTAAATTACTGGCATTCATATGTAAACAGTGGCGGCATTCATATGTAAATAGTGGCGGCCGGCGGCATTGATATGTATATCAACCCCCTGAGGTCATATCCACAGTAATCTCTAGAAGCCAATCAACAAGCAGAAATCATGTGCTGTAACCTCTAGCAACTAATCAGTGAGCCGTAATGTGTGCTGTAACCTCTAGCAACCAGTCAGTGAGCCGTAATGATACACTGTAACCTTTGGAAACCAATCACAATAGCTGCCTGATCTGATTCAGTAAACTGATTTTGAGTCTAGCTGCTATTTATTGTATGTCTCAGAGCAGGTGGAGAGTGAAACTGGATGGGGGGGGGGGGGGGGCCCAAAAAATGTTTTGCCCAGGGTCCAATCAATATTAAAGACGGCCCTGGGGAGGGGTAATTGAGGAGGGGGTACTGTCAGGGCTGGGCTCAGCCCTTCCTTCTCTGAGCTGGCCACTCAGCTGTCGGCTATTTGCCAGCTCCTATCTAGTAAGTGAGATTTAACTGTACTTCTGTCTCAGGCTGATTCTTGGTTTCTGACAGCGCCACAAAATTTTCTAATTTGCTGATGATGTAATTTTACTCCTCACTTACCCACTAAAATCAATACCTTGTGCCCACCAAATTTTAAACCATTTTAGCGACTTATCCTTTTACAAAATAAATTTTACCAAATCTCTCATATTGGATCTTGGAGTACAGGCATTGACTAAAAGGATTTTGTCACAATCCCTGCCTTTTTTATGGAGCAATAAAAGCATACCATATCTAGGCATAATTTTAAATCTGAACACTGCCACCTTAGTCTAATTACAAACCTCTCACAGAAAAGATAACAAAGGAACTCAAATGTCTTTCACAGTTTTATATGGCAGGGTCTGGGAGGCTAGTCTCCTTTAAAATGTCAAAACTGTGTCATGACCTCTGTAAGAACCCTCAGGGTAACTGCGACAGGAAGGTATGATTGCTTTATGACCATAACCATCTGGTAACACATGTCAAAGGTTATTCTGTTCCTTGCTTGTTGTTTATCTATAGTGGGGCATCCCAAATTTATTACAGGTACTTATAATTTAGCAATCTGTTTCAATTAGTTATGCTGTTAAAGCATTCCAGTGTTTGTAAATACTGTTGACCAATTATGTATGTGCTCTTTACACTGTAAAAATACCCATGTCACAAAATATGTAGTTAGTACTTCTTCAAGATAGTAAGAGTGTTCCACACGTGTGTCAGAATTTCTCTCGCTTTCACTGTAAAGCAGATGGTCTTTGGCTGAATTCCACAGTATTCTCTAAAGGAGTTCTGGATAACAGTTAAAACCCAACAGGGACTTCAAACCTTCTCCATCCAAAACTAAAAACAAAGTTTTGGCTGGACATACACTTGAACCAGTTGAGCCCCAGGAACTTCCTTCCTTTTTTGGAACCTAAATACTAAAAAAATACAATAAAATGCACTTTCCTATAATATTTCCCAACACAGCATTTACATAATTTGTGCACCCCATATATTTACCCCACAATAAGATCAGCTAAGGTTGCTGATTAAAATTATATTTTATTTGTGCAACTTTTATGTAACAGATGGAAGTTGATATTGCACATATGCAATTCTCTTTAGGGGAACTACACATTGTGACTTATGCAGAGAAAAAGAATATGATTTGCATTATCAATTGCTAAATCATATCACATTGTGTTTGCTTAGATAAGCATTTCCCACTTGGCCAGAAATTGTCATCCTGATCATCCAACATAATTTTTGCAACCTAGGGATTCATTTTGGGAGAGAATATTTTATTTTTAGGGTCTACTTATTTTTTTTTTTTATTTGCTTTTTTCTTTATGGGGGTCTGGAGTAGGTCAGTGGAGATCCAGACTCCCCATGCACCAGCGGATCACTTCTAATAGTGAGCTATTTTGCTGGATGCAATCGTAAATAGATAATTATAGCAGCAATCCACTGGTACAATACCACTGCTAAATGTTTCAATTCACACTGAAGCTGGAGGTTCATTTGGCTGAACACCCATTCCTTTGGCTGTTCGCACAGGATTCCCCATAGACAGTACACAATGTAGAAATCTCCATGATTAAGCTTTGAGGGCAGGGCAAAACATGTTGGGGACTAGGACTGGATGAACTGGGTCTGCTTTTTCCTGCTTACCTGGGCGGAGCGAGGTGTGCGGCGGCCGAGCTTATCTCTTCCTATTTCTGCAGAGTGCAAAAGTCTCGCTCATATTATTTCCCCTACTGGCAAAAAAGTTCTTAGCTTACAGTGTTAGGTTATTTTCTCCATTGCTGAATGTTAACTCTCATGGTCAAATGTTCTTTGTAGCTATTTTTCTATTAGAATCAAATGTTAGGTTATATTACATTTGCCCAGCAAAAGGCAACAAGGAAACCATTACACGCATATTACAAGCATTAGGGGTATTATTCATTATGCTTGAACAAATGTAGAGATGTTCACAAAGCAATTTTTTTATAAATAGCCCCCTAAGCGTTTTCCCTGGAGGCAACCTCTATTTATTTAGTCAATATCCACTGACACTTTGGTGACTGCATTTCTTGAAGTATTTGGCCAAATTGTTACCATGTAGCATGCTGCCAGAGATCTGGATTCCCACTAAGGAGACTATATACAGGGATGGCACTAGGGGGTATTTTCTGGTAATTGAGTCTATATGGAAATACATTTGATGAGGTGCAAAAGTAGCAGTCACAATTATTCCTAAAATCCTTTATTTCCTCTTGATAAATAATACATTAATATAAGTGCAGCCCTCTTTTTTTTTTTTTTTTTTGGGGGGGGGGGGGGGGGGGGGGTGATGAGAAATGGCCCTACCCAAATGGGATGTTGCACTAAACCTGTAGGTAAGTAAGAGGGACAGATGCTTCGCTAAGTGGAAGGGTGGGTTTGATAATAAAGTTTTTTTTTTTTTTTAACAATTAGATTTTTATTTCAAAATTCAGCACATAGACAGTTAACAAAGCATTGTATAAACTTTTCAAAGTGTATGTAGAACTGGTACATTATAATACAGTTTATACTATGAAATTTCAAACCTTGGATGCCTCTTTCATGTGAAAAACTTCTATTCCAGCTAATCCGTAACTTTACTGTAACTTGGGCATCCTCAAAAATTGCTTTATTTGGGTTTAAGTAGTCTTAATACATCATGGTAAAGATCTAAAGAGGAGGAAGAAAAGAGTGACATCCCATATTGGGATGTCACTTAAGGAAGGAAGAAAGAAGAAGAGAGAGTAGAGGACAGTTCAGGTGGGTATCGGGGGTAGGATGGGGGGGGGTAACCGTTTTCAGTACAGGTCCTTGCGTTCAGGTATCCTTTACCTCTGCATCAGTGTGTCATATACTGTTGAGTACTTGAAGATGAGCCAGGGTTGCCAGGTGCTATTAAATTTGTCTATCTGTTCATGTGCTATTGCCCTGAGCTCTTCTAGTTTATACAGGAGTTGAACTTCCGTTAGCCATTCTGTGAGCGATGGGGCAGTGGTACTTCTCCAGTGTCTGGGTATGAGCGCCTTGGCCGCTGTGAGCAGAAATCTCGTCAGCGAAGACTTGTATTTCTTCATGGAGCAACTGGTAATGTGTAGCAGGCAGCATGCTGCATCCAATCTAATACGGGTTTCTGTGATGTGTTTTATTTGGTCAGTCACTTGAGTCCAGAAGGTCTGTATTAGGCTGCACTCCCACCAAATGTGCTGCAGTGTGCCCCTGCCCTGGTTGCAGCGCCAGCAGACCTCAGGAACCGCTGGGAACCATTTGTGCAGTTTGGTAGGTGTGTAGTACCAATTTGTCAGTAGTTTAAACGAAGTTTCTTGTAGTCTTGTACTGATCGCACATTTATGTGCAAATGTACAGGCCTGTAGCCATTGATCTTTCGTGAAGGATAGATTTAGAGCTGTTTCCCAGTACACCTTATGTTGGTTCGGTTCCCGAAGGTCAGAGGCCTGCAGCCATGCATATGTTAAAGATATGTTTCTCGTGGAGGTTTCAGCTATATAGCAGACAGTCTCGATTTGATAATAAAGTTGACAGTGCCTCCACCCAGAATAGAGCCTCTATGAACGGAGGGGATTCCATTCCTGGGAAATGAATCAGTAATCTAAACAAAGTCATTTGGAGCAGAAGAGTTACTACAACCAGTATCTCTATACTCTATATAACAAGAGATTAATAACAGTGCATACACATTTGATGTAAAAACAGGTATTATTAGCAAACATGGCTAATAGAAGCCCTGGTGAAATTGTTCACATATCCCTGGGTATATATAGTCATTAATGGAGATACATCCAGAAGAATGTTGCAGCAAAGTCCGGTTGCAGGAGCCCTTGATGATGATGTGGCTTCTGTCTTTGTGTCAGAGACCTGAAGACAAGGTCAACAGTCACAGGAGGATCCTCCAACTATTGTCCGACCAGCCTGGAAAGGAACTTCTCACCGACAGGAACTGTGGTGTGGCACTGGAACTCACAGTCAGCCTATCTACTTTTACATTTACAAATTCAGACAGTAGATGGCAGAAAATCCCTGCATACAATTTAATACAAATGTGTTATCTTTCTTTTAAAAATGTGTTACTCTTAGGGCAATTGTGTTATATGATAAAAGCAGCAGGATGATTTCTGAAGTGTTTCGGGCAATATTATCTGCTCATATTCAGTAAAATGCTTCAGAACTCATTGGACGGCGCTTCACAGTGCAGATGGACAATGACCCAAAGCATACTGCAAAAGCAACTAAAGAGTTTTTTAAGGGAAAGAAGTGGAATGTAATGCAATGGCCACGTCAATCACCTGACCTGAATCCGATTGAGCATGCTTTTCACTTGCTGAAGACAAAACTGAAGGGAAAATGCCCCAAGAACAAGCAAGAACTGAAGACAGTTGCAGTAGAGGCCTGGCAGAGCATCACCAAGGATGAAACCCAGCGTCTGGTGATGTCTATGCGTTCCAGACTTCAGGCTGTAATTGACTGCAAATGATTTGCAACCAAGTATTAAAAAGTGAAAGTTTGATGGATGATTGTTAATCTGTCCCATTACTGTTGGTCCCTTAAAAAGTGGGAGGCACATATACAAACTGTTGTAATTCCTACACCGATTTGGATGTAAATACCCTTAGATTAAAGCTGAAAGTCTGCAGTTAAAGCACATCTTGTGGTGGTGTATAGAGCCAAAAATATTAGAATTGTGTCGATGTCCCAATATTTATGGATCTGACTGTATGTACAGTGGTGGATGTTGAGTAGAGCCAAAACATTTTAATTTATGACTGCCTATTTCATTTCTTGAGGTGCTAAATGGCAGATGTCCCAATATTTATGGAAACAAAATTACATGAAAAGCAAGCATGAAAAAACATGATAAAACATAATAAAACATTGCAGAATAGAATGGAGTAAAAAAAAGAGCAACAATAGAGAGAGAGAGAGAAACAATAAAACGACAACTATTTTTGTTTTTTTTATTTTTTTGAGATTCACAGGTAAAAAAGCTCCTGACTGTTAGCGACTGAATCAAAACGCTACCACAAAAAAAATGTTAGCGATCGCAGGGATCAGGCCTGACTCTGCGAACACTGCAGTTATGTGTGCTTAGTGTTTTGTAAGTGACAGTGATCGATCGATACTGCACTTGGGTGGGCTGGGCTGGGCGGAGGCGGAAAACGCAGGTGCTAGCAGGTATCTGGGCTGATCCGCTAACAATGCGTTTTTTTGGAACCCTAAACTGCTGGGACGCTAGTATAGATCTGATCAGATCAGATATTGATCTGTTCAGATACTATACCACTAAGGGAGGTGTATGCTTTGCGCGTGGGTGTTTGCGGTACTGGCACTAACCTGGGGCGACGCAGACCTTATTTGACCCTAAAACTTAATTGATATCACCCGCCGGGCGATCAGGGGTTTAAACCGTTATTGGGTAATAAATGGCGGGTGCCCTGACAGTATAAAAAACAAGCTAACTAACCAGCGTCACCCGTAACAGTAATACAAAAAAAAACTGGTTACCTAGCGACACTAATGCAGGGATCAGAAAAACGATCGCTTAGTGACACTGGCAAAGGGGGTGAAAGGGTTAACTAGGGGCAATCAGGGGGTTAAACCTTTATTAGGTAATATATGGGGGGTACCTGACGCTATATAAAAACCTGACGGGGAACCTAAATAACGAAATAACTAACTGGCTAACCAGCGTCACCAGTGACATTTTATCCGGTGATCACTGGTGAAAGGGTTAACTCTAGGGGCAATCAGGGGGTTAAAACCTTTATTTAGGTTGTAATATGGGGGTACCTGACCTATAAACCTATTTATGAACCTATATAAACATGGCGGTTAACCTAAAAAAAAACTGGTTACCTAGCGACACTATGCAGCGATCAGAAAAACGATCGCTTAGTGACACTGGCCAAAAGGGGGTGAAAGGGTTAACTAGGGGCAATCAGGGGGTTAAACCTTTATTAGGTAATATATGGGGGTACCTGACGCTATATAAAAACCTGACGGGGAACCTAAATAACGAAATAACTAACTGGCTAACCAGCGTCACCAGTGACAGTTATACGGTGATTACTGGTGAAAGGGTTAACTCTAGGGGCAATCAGGGGGTTAAAACCTTTATTTAGGTTGTAATATGGGGGTACCTGACCTATAAAACTATTTATGAACCTATATAAAACATGGCGGTTAAAATAAAAAAAAAATGGTTACCTAGCGACACAATGCAGCGATCAGAAAAACGATCGCTTAGTGACACTGGCAAAAGGGGGTGAAGGGGTTAACTAGGGGGCAATCAGGGGGTTAAACCTTTATTAGGGGGGGGTGGGGGGCTACCTAGGACCTAAAACTAACTGCCCTGACAGTTATTACAGTCACACTGACACTAAATGCAGTGATCAGTAAATAAATGATCACTGCAATTAGTGACACTGTGACTGGGGGGGGAGGGGGTGATCTGGGGGGTGATCAGGGGGTGACAGGGGGGTGTTTTGTGTGCCTAACTGTACTGGTGTCAGTGTAGTGTTGTGCACTAACCTTAACATGTTCGCCGCTCGGCGTCTCCGGTCACATAGACCGGCGCAACGAGCGTGACATCACTTCCGCCTTCCTGTCTATACAATAGACAGGAAGGGGAAGCTTTTCATTCGCCAGGAGCGATCGCGAGGGGGTGGCCAGAAACCACTGGCCGTCCCCTCGTCCCGGATCGCTCCTGAAGCGATGCCGACCGTCCCCGCCGGCGGAGGGGGGTCCGATCGGACCCCCAACCGCCTAAAGAATGGCACGTACAGGTACGTGGTTCTGCCTGTACGTGCCATTCTGCCGACGTATATCTACATGGGGCGGTCGGCAAGTGGTTAAACAATAGTCAAGGACAACACAAGTAAACACAAAATGCACTTTGTAAATGAAGGTGTTTATTATTAAAGGTGAAAAAAAATCCAAACCATCATGCGATAACGTGCAATGAGGCTTTTACAGCGTCCTGGAGGAATTTTGGCCCACTCATCTTTGCAGAATTGTCCTAATTCAGTTACATTATAGGGTTTTCGAGCATGAACGGCCTTTTTAAGGTCATACCACAACATCTCAATAGGATTCAGGTCTGAACTTTGGCTAGGCCACTAACTGAGGCAAGTGAGGCCTCAGTTCCTTGGACGTTGTTGTGTGGGTCTTTTGTGACCTCTTGGATGAGTCGTACTCCTGGGAAGGTTCACCACTGTTCCAGTCTTCGCCATTTGTGGATAATGGCTCTCACTGTGGTTCAGAATGTTGGTCTCACCGGATTCGCTGGGGTCCACCTTTAGGTGGAGCTTGTGGTTGCTGACTGATGGTTCGCCTGGACAAGTCTCTGGAAGGAAGGATCTGCTAGACCAAGTAGTGCTACATCTAAGCTAGAGGGGACCCAGGCTGGGTCTTGTGTGTGGGTTCTCCATGCTGCCCATGTGTGCTCAAATTTCTCTCGGGTGTCTCGGCAGGTGGCAAGCCAGCTCTCTGCTTCCATGATCTCTCCCACCTTTCCCAGCCATTCTTGTTCGCTTGGGATCTGCGCACTCTTCCAATGTATTGGAATTAAGCGTTTGGCAGCATTGAGGAGGTGGGGGAGAGCACTTTTTTTGTATCGAGACAGGGGCATGGGGGGTACATGGAGAAGGAAGTGTTTCGGCTGGTCTGGGACATCTATGCCTAGGCTATCTGAGATGTGTTTGCTCACCATGGTCCAAAATGGCCTCAGTATTGGGCATTCCCACCAAATGTGTAGGAATGTGCCTTTCATTCCACAACCCCTCCAACAACGATCGGAGGCAGTGGGGAAGATTCTGGCTAAAGTGGTGGGGACCCTGTACCATCTTGACAGGATTTTAAAGTTGTTTTCCTGGGTTTTGGAGTCAATGGAGCTCGTGTGGGTCAGTCGGTAGAGGTGGCTAAGTTGTTCCTCTGTAAATTCTAGTTGCAAGTCCTTTTCCCATTCCTTAATGTGGAGGGGCTTGGGGTTAGGGGTCGCTGTCTCCAGCAGTCTATAGAGTACAGAGATCATGTGGGGCAGTGGTTCTGTATCTGTCCAAATGCTTTCGAATTCTGTCAGCCTGGATCTGAGTGGTGTTTGTCTGTGACGCTTTGTTACAAAGGTCTCTAGTTGGCGGTGTCTCCAAAAATCGAAGGGGAAGCTACCATACCGTTTCCTTAAAGTGGCCAGCGGCATCACTGAGTCTCCCTCAAGTAGGTTTATCAGGCTGGCATCCCCATCCCCTATCCATGTGCCTAGTGCTGCTGCCTGTTCCCCTGGAGGAAACCACGGGAAGCCACTCACCGGGATCAGAGGGGACACCTGTGGGGCCAAGGCCAACCGAGCATTCACTCTATCCCATGTTTGCAGGGTGTGGGCCGTCAGGGGGGAGACCCAGCTGGAGAGTCCCCTGTCCCCAGCAGGGATCCAAGGAGCGCTCGCCAAGTCTCTGCCTGCCATCGTCTTCTCCAAGGGAACCCACAACTTGGATGATGTATGAAACTTCCAGTTCAAGATTCGCTGCAAAGCGATCGCTTGATAGTACTGGGGAATGTTAGGAATTCCCAAACCCCCTCCTGTCTTGTGTCTTTGGAGTGTTGCCATGGCTAGACGGGGCCTCTTGCCCCCCCATACAAACTTGATGAATGAGCTACGTAGCTCAGTGAAAAAGCGTTTTGGTAGGCGTATTGGCACCATTTGCAGCATGAAAAGGATGCGGGGCAGTACCGTCATCTTTATGATGTTTGTCCTGCCTAGCCATGTGAAGTGCGTCTTGTCCCAGTGTAATAGGTCTTGCAAGGTCTTTTTAAGTAATGGCATGTAGTTATGTGTGTACAGGGAGTCTGGTCTGTCCGTAAGCTGGATTCCTAAATATTTCATAGATGTGGAGGCCCAGGTAAACGGGAACGATCTTTTTAGCGTATCTGCCATAGTTGGTGGGATGGTGACTGGGAGTATCTCAGATTTTGTAAAATTTATCCGAAAATTTGATACCTCGCCATATGCAGTTAATTCCTCCATCAGGTTTGGCAGTGAGATCTGGGGTTCCACTACATGGAATAGTATGTCGTCTGCATAAGCAGAGAGCTTATGCTCAGTGGATCCCGCCTGCACCCCTTTAATATTCTGGTTGTTTCTAACCTTCTGCAAGAGGGGTTCCAAGACCAGTGCGAACAGTAGGGGTGAGAGTGGGCACCCCTGCCTCGTGCCATTTCGGATGGGGAATGGTGGGGAAAGACCCCCATTTACCTTAACTTGAGCCGTGGGGGATACATACAGGACCGAAATCCATCGTAGCATATGTGGTCCCAGTCCCGTGCCCTGGAGCACAGCGCTCAGGAAATCCCAGTCTACGCGATCGAACGCCTTCTCCGCGTCTGTGGACAAAATTAGATATGGAGGCATTCGATCGCGCACACGTGCCCAGTGGATGAGCTGGAGGGCTCTATTGGAATTGTCCCTCGCTTCCCTACCTGTTATAAAGCCTGTCTGATCCGCGTGGATCAGCTTGGGTAACAGATGTTTCATGCGGTTGGCAATAATTTTGGAGAATATTTTTAAATCTGTATTAAGGAGGGATATTGGACGGTAGCTTTGTGGTTGGGTAGGGTCTTTCCCTTCTTTTGGAAGCACAGTAATGTGGGCCAGGGAGGTTTCTCGTGGGAGGGATCCGCCGGTGGCTAAGGAGTTAAGAAGGGCACAGAGTGGAGTTTGTATTTTGTCGAAGAACTTTAGGTAGTAGGCCTTGGTGAAACCATCCGGTCCAGGGCTCTTACCCGTCGGCAAGGACTTGACAGTGGCCAGTAATTCAGCAGCAGTAATAGGGCATTCCAAGTCTGTCACCTGTTCAGGGGGCAGGGTGGGGAGCCCGATTGAAGATAGGTATGTTTTAATACGGGACTTTTTGAGTTCCGTCTCTGCGGGCGAGGAGTCGGGGTTCAGGTTATATAGGTTCTCGTAATAATCACGAAATAAGGATGCTATTTTAGTGGTGTGTTGAGTAGGTTCTCCTGTAGAGGAGTGTAGTTTATGAACGTGTGCCAGGAGTCTTTTTTTGCGGAGAGCTCGAGCTAGCAGCCTGCCGCACTTGTTGCCGTGCTCATAATAGGTGTGAGCTAGGTAACGTAGTTTGCGGTTTATTCTGCGGTCTAGCAATTTGGAGAAGTGATGTGTAGCTTTTAAGGATCTTCTGGTGGACCTTACTGTGTCAAGCAGCTCCTATTTAAGTGATGCCTTGATTGTGAACAGGTGTGGCAATAATCAGGCCTGGGTGTGGCTAGAGAAATTGAACTCAGGTGTGGACAACCACAGTTATAGTATGTTTTAACAAAGGGGGGCAATCACTTTTTCACACAGGGCCATGATGGTTTGGATTTTTTTTCACCTTTAATAATAAACACCTTCATTTCCAAATTGCATTTTGTGTTTACTTGTGTTGTCCTTGACTATTGTTAAAATTGGTTTGATGTTCCGAAACACTTAAGTGTGACAAACATGCAAAGGAACAGGAAATGAGGAAGGGGGCAAACACTTTTTCACACCACTGTATTCTCCCATCATCAAAAGAAGATGGGCACCAATGAGTTGTCTTCAGAAGGGCAATAACCAAAAGTTTCATCCTAAGCATGGATATGTGTCCAACTTATAGGTAAGTAGAGCTTATGTCTGCACGTTTACACTGCCCCAGGAAGCTAAAAGGTAATTGTGTTCCCATGTTTGCTGTTTGACAGTCTTTCCTGGGTCTGGCCCACTGTTTTTGTGTATAAAAGGAACATGGGGTCCATGCAAGGGGGGCGCACTCAAAGAGAAAAGTAAAAAAAGAACAAGGAACAGCCGAAGTCAGATGGAGACTGGAAATGCAGGGGTTGGAATGCTGATATGCTGTTTTCGGACACTGGAAGTCCAGAGAATTGCCAAAATCGGAGTAAAACCCACCATGGACTTATCCAATTATGGACTTAACCGAAGCATGTATGCTTGAGCAGTAGAAAGTCTTAGTTAGGTAATAAGGATGTTAGGAACATGTTTGCACTTACTTTGAACTGTCATTGTCATCATGTTAATTTATTCAGTAAAGCTTTCGAGCTTTGCCTGGTATGAAGTTACTAAAGGGGTGCAATGCAAGTAACCGTCACACACAAAGTCTACATCGTGGGTCAGATAAAGCACATTGGGGTATAAAGACAGCATATGGTTACCAAGGGCAACAAAGGTTTCACAAGCAGCCTGTCGTTAAGTGTGTACATGTGACAGGTGAGATGTTGTCGGCACTCCTCAACTATATTGTCAAAAGTATTGGAATCCAGTTTACCTAGCAACTACTTTCAACTAGGAATGAGCCGAACACCCCAGCCCCCCTCCCCCCTTTGTTCAGTCCACACCAGAACTTGCGAACAGGCAAAAAATGTATGCGAACATGCGAACACCGTTAACCACTTAGGCCTCGGACCATTTGGCTGGCCAGACCAGACCATTTTTTGCGATTCGGCACTGCGTCGCTTTAACTGACAATTGCATGGTCATGCGCCGTGGCTCCCAAACAAAATTGACATCCTTTTTTCCCATAAATAGAGCTTTATTTTTTGTGCTATAAACAAAAAAAGAGCGACAATTTTGAAAAAAATGCATTATTTTTTACTTTTTGCTATAATAAATGTCCCCAAAAATATATAAAAAATTTTTTTTTTTCCTCAGTTTAGGCCGATACGTATTCTTCTACATATTTTTGGTAAAAAAAATTGCAATAAGCGTTTATTGATTGGTTTGCGCAAAAGTTATAGCGTCTACAAAATAGGGGATAGTTTTATGGCATTTTTTTATTATAATTTTTTTTTTACTAATAATGACAGCAATCAGCAATTTTTATCGTGACTGCAACATTATGGCAGACACGTGGGACAATTTTGACACATTTTTGAGACCATTGGCATTAATACAGCGATCAATGCGATTAAAATTGCATTAATAACTGTAAAAATGTCACTGGCAGTGAAGAGGTTAAAACTAGGGGGCAGTGAAGGGGTTAATGTGTATCCTAGTACAAGTTTTAACTGAAGGGGAGATGGGACTGTGTAGGGAGACTAATGCGGCGTACACACGTTCGGACTTTGTCCGCCGGACCTAGTCCGGCGGATTGTCCGGGACTTCCCCACACACGGCCGGACTTCCGAGCGTGTGACTTGCCCACACAGGCCCGGACTTCTCCGGCGGACAATCCTCTGTACAAAGTCTGCGGGACTTTTGAAAATGAACGGACTTGCCCATACACGGAGCAGTCCGTTCATTTAGAACGTAACTGCAGGTAGACGGAGCTAGCGAAGGCAGTGAATGCCGCTGCGCTAGCCCCGTCACCTGGCATGGATTTAAAGGGAATCCCCACGCCGAAAAAACGGCATGGGGGTCCCCCCCAAATCCATCTCAGACCCTTAACCGAGCACGCAGCCCGGCAGGCCAGGAAAGGGGTGGGGACGAGCGCGCGCCCCCCCCCCCCCCTCCTGAGCCATACCAGGCCGCGTGCCCTCAACATGGGGGGGTGCCCTGGGGAAAGGGGGGCCCTGCGGCCCCCCCCCCCCAAAGCACCCCAAAGCACCTTGTCCCCATGTTGATGAGGACAAGGGCCTCTTCCCGACAACCCTGGCTGTTGTCGGGGTCTGCGGGCGGGGGCTTATCGGAATCTGGGAGCCCCTCAGATCCCGGCCCCCCACCCTATGTGAATGAGTATGGGGTACGATGTACCCCTACCCATTCACCTAAGGTGTAAAATGTAAAGTAAAAAACCACACAATTTTGAAAAAATATTTTATTGCACTGCTCCGGGGGTCTTCTTCCGTCTTGGGGGTCTTCTCGCCGGACTCTTCCGCTCTCTTCTGCTCTTTCACCTAGCTCTTTCACGAACGGAGGAGGCCGGCTACCTTCTTCGTCGTCGACGCCGTCGTCTGGGGGTCTCGATCCGCCTTCGGGGGTCTTCTGGGGTCTCTTCTGTTCTTGCCGCGGTCGTCGTTTTCCGCGCCGCCGGCGCCGCCTTCTTCTTCTTCTTCCGAGGTTGACCCGTCGCTCTCTCTGGCCGGAATGCCAGAGCCGCGCTGTGCTGGGACTTATATAGGGACAAGGGGACAGGGTCACATGCTCATGTCACATGGTGACCCCGCCCCCCTGTGATGTCACAGTCCCAGCATCCTCTGGGACTGTGATTGTTGCCAGTACTGTATATATATATATATATATATATATATATATATATATGTATATATATATATATATATATGTATATACACAGTATCACATGGTATATATATATATATTAATACATTGCCTGCACTATATATATATTCTACACTGACTGCACTGTATATATATATATATATATATATATATATATATATTAATCTGCCTGCATGCCACTAACTAACCTGCCTAATCTAGCGCAACTTCTCAATCTTCACTATCACACTACATCCTGCCGCAATGTAAACAGCCTTATATAGTGTGGGGCGTGGACTTAGCTCCCTGAGCCATGATTGGCCCAATCATGGCTCTCACAGCAGATTGCGCTGTGATTGGCAAAAGCGTGCAGGTCAGGTGCATGTTTTGGCCAATCAGCAGCCGTTAATGCACTGTGATCTCGCAGTACATTATGGGGTGCTCTGCGGTGCTTGAATTTGCCACGAACGCCCAATATGTTCGGTTCGTTTGTGAACAAACGAACACCCAATGTTCGAGTCGAGCTTACGATTGATTTGAATATTGGGACCATCCCTACTTACAACCTACCATGCACTTCACTTAACTCTTTCTCTTCCATACCTGTGTACAAGATGAGGGCCCAGGCAGGGCAGATCTACTCCCATTGCTATGGGAGATTCACTATATTGCATCTAAAAAGTATCAGGGTGCCTGCCTTTACACGCACATGAACTTTAATGGCATCTTAGTCTATAGGGTTCAATATGGAGTTGGCCCACCCTTTGCAGCTATAAAAGTTTCAACTCTTCTGGGAAGGCTGTCCACAAGGTGCAGGAGTGTGTCTATGTGAGCCCCCGTTCACACCTATGCGAATTAGATGCGGCTTACCACGCAGCGAATTCGCAGGACATTTCAAAATACATTGATTTTAGTGAGGCTTGTTCACATATCTGCGGTGCATGCGCACTGCGCATTGCAGAAAAAACGTGTGCGTTTTTTGGACAGTGCGGTGCGGCTCAGGTGCAAATTCAGGCCCATTATCTTCTATGGGCACACATCTGATTCGCAGATGCATTCCGTTCTGAACACAAATTCTTTTCTTCTCCTCACTACACCTCCCCCCTCTCCACAACATTCCAGTCTTCACCGGGTATGTGATATAGGCACACAGTGGGAACCCATACCATTAATGGGAGTGGGGTAGCGATGATACGCTGGACAGGTGGCAAGGGCATTTGCTCTGTGCGTCCTTCCTAAATGCAGCCATGATAGTGTCCATCAAAAGGGGATGGGAGATTTAACTAAACAACAGTCATACGCTCAAATGGACATAGTGCTCAGCAGAAAAGTAACGGGTACCCCATGTAAAGGCAAGCAACCCTGTTAAAGTGCCTATCATAGCCCAGAAGAATCCACCCCGGGGTAGGCCTCTCATGTGACCCTTACTTGGTGACCAACAAGGAGGGGAACATGGAGGAGGTATCACCTACCTACCCCTTAGCTTCATGCCCCGTACACATGGTCGGATTTTCCCATGGAAAATGTTCGATCGGATCATGTTGTTGGAAAATCCGACCGCGTGTGGGCTCCATCTGACCTTTTCTGACAACATGGTCCGTTCGCCTCTGTTCCGATCGTGTGTAGCCTAGTCCGACGGACAAAGTGCCACGCATGCTCAGAAGAAATTTGGAGACAAAAGCTATTGGCTACTGGCCTCTACGTTGTCCCGTCGTACGTGTTGTACGTCACCTCGTTCGGAATGATCGGATTTTCCAACAACTTTGTCCGACCGTGTGTGGTCAACACCAGTTTCAGACAAAATACATCTGAAAATATCTGATGGATTTTGTGGTTGGAATGTCCGTTGGTTGGAATGTGTACGGGGCATAAGGCTAAAACGTATCTGTAGCAATGATATTGACTATCAACGGGAGGCTTCAGATATGTTCCGACATTTTGAGGACAGAGGCTACCCTTAAACGGTTTTACATAGAGCCATGGGGATTGCAGATAAAGCTCCACGTGAGAATTTGTTACACATTCTCCTCTCATACCAACATTCCAGTCTTTTCTACTCCATTTAGTATGGAGTTTAACAAAATTAGGACTATCATATCGTCCTACAATATTTACCAGTTTTGTCTAAGGATCCAGCCTATGCTCAGATTTTGTCAAAAGGGGTCATGACTGTATCTCATAGAGCCCCTACTCTGGGTGGAACACTATCTCCTTATCTTTATAATAGTAGCAAATCATGCTCTCATTGGCTACAGTTCTCAAGGCTGTTCATGTTGTCCCCATATTCTAAAGGGGGACACCATCCAGGCCACGGCAACCGACAAATCAGCTAAAATCTTGTCATTTATTAACTGCAACACCAGATATCTGGTGTATATCATCACTTGTAAATTACGTCAAAATCAGTACGTTGATCAGACCACCCGCAGGTTGCGGGATCGTCTACATGACCATCTGTACGATATAGAAAAAAATCATAATACCAATGTCGCAAGGCATTGGAATGATAAACACCAGAAGGGCGTATCTAAATTAGTCGTCCAAGCTATAGAAAGGATAGTGTTGCCAGCTAGAGGAGGTGACACATTTAGGATTCTGTGTAAAAGAGCGGTATATTGGATATTTTTCTTTACTACAAGAAAGCCAGCAGGCTTAAATTTTGAATGGGATGTTTCACACTTTTACGAGTAATTATCCATGTACAATTATGCAGGATTTTATAAGGTCATGCTTAATATGTTTTAATCTTGGCTGTGCTGCTGGTTTCATCACTACTACTATCATTATCTATTTTAGGGGAATAACCAAGAGGTGCTGCTCTATATCTGTATTGGGATACTTCAGTATTCATGTGTATTCACTTTACAATATATATTCTTTGAGTGATTTGCTGGTAACCGTGCTGTTTGATTTTTATTCTGGATATAGTACTGAATATAGTTTTTTTTCATAGTTTTTGAATTTTTTCATTTTTCATTTTTATATTCTTATTCTTGTAAGTCCAGACAAGACACAGTTTTTCAGCAATATCAAAGTGCTCTGCTATACCAGTTATAGTTTTTTCATTTTTGCACTTCGAGAAACTATAGTTAGCCTTTTGGTCATATGGGATATTAATTATATATTTTTGATTGCATGGTTTTCTTTACAAATGCTTTTATATAATCGTTTCCCGATAGAGTATAATCCAAATTTATAACACTCATGACTGTTTATGAATTTGTTCATTACACATTTTTATTCTTTATTTTTGTTTTTAGGATTTTATATGTGAGGTGTTTTTTCACTAATGGATATTTATTTATAAAAGTTTAGAACCCATCGTGAAGGTTTTGGTCTCATTTGGTTTTACTACCAACAAAGGGTTACGACTTTGGTCTCAGCTGTTCCCATCACCATCGAGTGGACCCGAACCATCAAATGATTATGTGGGCGTAACATGTTCAACAAATCAAGCATTTTTTATCTGTATATATATCACTGTTGTTCATTTGTTATTTAGGTATGATTAGGCACCAGTAAAGCCCCATACACACGGTAGGATTTTCGCATGGATTCTGTCCGATCGGACAATGTTGTTGAAAAATCCGACTGTGTGTATGCACCATCGGACAGTGTACGTCGGATTGTCCGACGGACAAAGTCCTATCTCCTGCTGGATAGATTTTCCGACAACACGGTCCGATCACACCAAATCCGATCGTGTGTACCGTTGTCTGACAGACAAAGTGCTACGCATGCTCAGATCACATTACAAGACCAAAGCTATTGGCTACTAGCCTCTACGTAGTCCCGTCGTAGGCAACAAACGTCACCACGTTCAGAATGATCGGATTTTCCGACAACTTTGTCCGACCGTGTGTACGCAAAACCAACATCGGACAAAGTATGACGGACATGATCCGACGGACCTGGTCCTCGGATAATCCGAGCGTGTGTATGGGGCTTTAGAGTGGTGTGAAACGCGTTAGTACTGTTCATGTTATTCTGATTGTATGGACTTTCTCTTCAATAAAGGTATTTTCTTGGAGTGCGGCCATCCGGAATATTTTTGTTCACATGTATCCTGCATACTGAGCCTGCACCCTAATTGGCGGGGAGGTGATATTTTGGAACAGCCACTTTGAGTGGGTTTTCTTTTCTATTTTCCCCTATATCCTATACTTAGGTTTGCCTTTCTGCTAGCCCTGGGCTTTCTCTGTAGCCTTTAGAACAGTGGGGAAAAGGGCCTCTTCTCCACAACCCTGGTCTGTGGTTGTAGGGGTCTGCAGGCGGGGGGCTTATCGGAATTCTGAGTTTATTGGAATCAGCATGCCCCAGTCAGTGACATCTCAAGGGGACGGGGTCCCCGCTGCTGTCATCCTTAACTCCGCCCCTTACCTATTTAAGAAATGTCAGACAGAGGAGCAGGCAGTTGGCGGGGAGCCTTCAAGGAGGCCAGAGTTTTTTTCTTTTTTTGGGTCCGGAGGTGTGGCGGGCGGCATGATTGAGGATGGATCTATATTTATTTTTTCGTTTTGATTATTTATTAAAACTCATCTGTCTTTATTCACTTTTTTGGTGAATGGGTAGGCCATACTCATTTACATGGGGGGTGAGATCTGGGGACCCCCTTGTTAAAGGGGGCTTCCAGATTCCAATAAGCCCCCCGCCCACAGACCCACACAGCCCAGGTTTGTGGGGAAGAGGCCCTTGTCTCCATCAACTTGGGGACAAGATTCTTTGGGGTGGGGGGCACAGAGCCTCCCCTGCCCCAAAGAACCCCCCCATGTTGAGGGCATGTGGCCTGGTATGGTTCAAGAGGGGGGCGGTTTGCTCATCCCCCCTTTTCTGTTCTACCAGGCTGCATGCACGGATAAGGGTCTGGTATGGATTTGGGGGGACCCCATGCCGTTTTTTTTTTAATTTTGGCATAGACTTCTCTTTAGAATCCATACCAGACTCGAATCGTTCCAAAAATTTGGAATTCGTTAGAAAATGTATAAATGAAACGAAATTAAACAAAATTAAACTAAACTAAACAAATCCTTGAACAAATCAACTAAATTAAATTGGTAACATAACAAATCTGTCTGAAACAGAGCAAAACTAATTTGTCCGTTCTGCACATATCTAATAGAAAATCATTAGAAGCCCTATCCCTTTCTCATTTTACTAAAAATGTATGTTTTTGTCAGTTTCCCTGTCCAGAAAGGAAGCAATGTCTCCAATGTTGACACAGATCGCAATAAAAACTGACATAGGCCTTTTCTCTATTTCAATCCATCCAAAATAAATGAAAGGTTTTGGCTGCATTTGGACCTCAAACCAAGACATTTTTTTGTTTTTATTATTTCTTTTTTGTGGAAACATGTCAGTTCCTTTCTTGGTATACTGGAGTCCTGTCTTTCAGCTCTGTCCTGGTGTGACCAGCTTTGTGAACTCAGTTGGAGATGTGTGGGTTATTTTCTTTCATCATTGGAGTCTTGACCCTTTGACCTCTCTTGGTGTGACCCAATTTGTGAATTTCTTTGGAAATGTTGTAGTAGTAGCTGGATAGGAAGGCCATGGCTTATCTTATGTGCTACATGCTTTTGTGCTGTGCTACATTGCATTTTTTAATTAAAGCACACAGCTCTGTCAGTGATCTGACCAGCGATCCTCCCACAGGAGAACTAAATTACTCCACCTATGACACAGGTGGACACTAATGAGAGGCAATGATGAGGGAGTGGGGTGCTCCTGCCCAAAAGGATTTGGTCAAAATCCATACAATAGACAAACAAGATATTTGGCAGGCACACCCTAAAAGATGCATTAAAGATGGTGCAGCCATAAGACCATACAACAGAACAAAATATTACAGCTGGAGGGCAGGCCCATTTCTTTGAATCTGCGAAAAAACCTTCTTCGTGGCTCGATCGCAATGAGCAAGCCCTACGACGTCGCCGGGAAAATGATGAGGGGGGTTGATACTCTGCCAGCCTGCCTGACTACACTGTGCTCTGCTTCAGTTACTACCACTTAATCAAGTGCCGACCTGCTAATTGCTATAGAACCACGGGGACATGCTCATATTTTCATTAATATCTAACATGACTGAGGTCCCTGTGCCCTGAACTGCCTACAATATTCTTGTCTGGGGTGGCCATACCATTCCACTCACACCTCGTTCTCCAGGGGGGTGAGTGTTTTGGTACATGATTCAGTGGACTTTCAAGAATATTACTTTAATATTGACTCTGCGGGACGTTTTGTATTTCTGCATTATTGCATTGGGTCCTTGCAGTGTATTTTGGCCTACATATACATACCCCCACCTTTTACTGCAATGGTACTCCTGCTGTCCTATCTAGAGGGGAGGCTGGACTTGCCATTATTGAGAGTCGGGGACTTTAACTGCTGATAAAATCCTTATTTTCACAAACACCTGATCCCACAAGCTCCCACCCCCTTGCGGGGTACCCATTAAGGTTATTGAATAAGGTGAGTTGGGTAGACATCTGGAGGCATAGAAACCCTCTAGCTTAACTATTTTTATGTTTTTCCAAGACCTATGGTACTTTATCCAGGATTGATTTGGCAGTGGGCAACTTGGTCATGCACCCATCCATCTCTGAGGCCATGTGTAAACCCCACAGTGTATCGGATCATTTGCATTTGATGGTTGACCTTATAGTATCCCCACCTTCTAAATTGTCCAGGGCACCAGTGGCGGCCCGTAATGCCCCATAATCTACATGCAGGGTGCCAAACGCATGGATTCCAATCAGGGTTTTTTGGGGTTTTTTGTAAGCATGTGATTAGAGCCAGAGGCTCTAATAGGCTTAAAAAAAGGGTGGGCTCGGGACGCAGAGCCCATCCAGTTGTGTGATAATAGCACATTAATACTCGCTGTTGTCACACTGATTCTCCTCCCGACCAATCAGGAAGCGGGCCTGAGACCCGTTTGCCGTCTGACCGAAATTCCAATTGGCCTAGGCCTAGGACATGCAAACACCATTAAAGTCTATAAGGCACGAACGTGAGAAATCAAGTGTTAATTTTAAGGGCTTATATGCCAGTTATTGCCATAAAAAGTGTATGGGGACCCGGGTACTAAAAGTAAAAAGTAAAAGTTTTTAAAACAGACATTTTTTCAGGAGCAGTGATTTTAATAATGCCTAAAGTGAAACAATAAAAATGAAATATTCCTTTAAATATAGTGCCTGGGGGGGGTCCCCTTAGTCTGCCTGTAAAGTGGTGAATCTTTCTCATGTGTATTACTGTGCCGTAGCAAAATTACATTTCTAAAGGAAAAAAATGAATTTAAAATTGCTTGCGGTTGTAATGTATTGCCGGATCCTGGCAATATAGATAAAAATCAAGTAAAATTTTTATTTTTTTTAAAACAGTGTGGGGTCCCCCCTAAAATCCATACCAGGCCCTTCGGATCTGGTATGGCTTTTAAGGAAAACTCCTCGCCAAAATGTAGAAAAAAAAATGGCATGGGGTCCCCCCAAAATCCATACCAGACCCTTATCCTAAGCAAGCAGCCTGGCAGGCCAGGAAAGGGGGGGATGAGTGAGAGCCCCTCCCCCTCTTGAACCATACCAGGCTGCTTGCCCTCAACATGGGGAGGGTGCTTTTGGTTCCCAAGGGCATCGTCCCCACAACCCTGGCGATTGGTTGTGGGGGTCTGCAGGCGGGGTGCTTATCAGAATCTGGAAGCCCCCTTTAACAAGGGGCCCCCAGATCCCCAGCCCCCCATGTGATTGGATATGAGGTACATTGTGCTACATTGTTCCACTACCCATTTACCAAAAAAAGTGTCAAAAAGTAAAAACCACAAAAGACAGTTTTTGACAACTCTTTTATTAAAAAAGAAAAAAACAAATATCCATCCATCATGGCGCAGACGGATCCGAAAAAAATAAAAAAAAAAATAAAATACTCCGCCTGGGAGTCCTGCCGACTGCTGTCTTTTTGGCTGTGACAGCTCTTATATAGGCAAGGGCGAGTCCACCGGCTGATGTAACCGGATGACCCTGCCCCCCTCTGATTGCACATGTGTATTGTGGTTTATGCTTTTTGACACTTTTCTTTTTAGTGAATGGTTAGGGATACAATGTACCCCATACCCATTGACATAGGGAGGGGGACCGGGATCTGGGGGCCCCCTTGTTAAAGGGGGCTTCCAGATTCCGATAAGCCCCCCGCCCGCAGACCCCCACAACTAATGGCCGGGGTTGTGGGGACGAGGCCCTTGTCCCCATCAACATGGGGGCAAGGTGCTTTGGGGAGGACCCCAAAGCACCCTCCCCATGTTGAGGACACCAACGGCCTGGTATGGTTTAGGGGGGGGGGGGGGCGCTCGCTTGTTGTACTGTCTCAAGGACATAGCTAAACCTTCATGTCCCATAAACTTCAGATACCATTTCTTTGATCTCAGTTTTATTAGAACAAGCCAGGTGAAACTACAAATAACAGAAATAGACCTCAATAAGTACAATATTGCATAGATTACAGCATACATTACAGAAACAACGATCTACAATATAGGATGAGATAGTAAAAACGTACTTTTTAAGTTCTCTAAGGGGTGATGGTGATAGATTGAGAAATACATGTCTTGCTTCTTGCAGTATCTTCTAAAAGAATTGTGGCTGCTTCACTTCCTTTGAAGATGCTACCCAGAATTCCCTGCTTACTAACAACTTCCTTAACTACACATAGTAAATCAAATAAACAGAACAACTGCAGCAATACCAAAAAAGAACGCTAGATGAAGCCTGCACTCCACATATGATTGTCTTATGTAAATTACAAACCTTACGTCTAATTTTAACAACACAGGTACAGATAATCAACATAGACTTCTAATGGACAGAACACTCGTCCCCCCCCCCCATCCTGGCCTGCCAGACTGTTTGCTCGGATAAGGGTCTGGTATAGATTTGAGGATGATTTCACATCGTTTTTTTTTTATTATGGCGTGGAGTTCCCCTTAAAATATTTACCAGACCCAGAGGGCCATGCGGTTTATTTTTCTTAATTTTTTCTTAATTTCTTAATTCCCTTAACCACTTCAATACACTATATTATATACTGTACACTGCACTCTATACCTTGCACTGTATTATATATACACTACACTGACTGCACTATATACTCTGAACTGCAGTATATATACTATACGTGGAAAAACGGGAGAAAAATTGCACATAGGAAAAAGGGGGGAGCAACCAACACTCCACTAGACACAAAGTGAATCACAAAATATAAAACAATAGTGTAGCGCTCAAAAGGCAGTGAAAAAATTAAATAAAACCACTGTGACAATTAATATAAAAATGTAAGAAAAATAATGATATAACGTTTTAGTCCATCTTAATTGAATATACCATGACGATGTGAATATACATCAACACAAGTGAGTGATTTAAAGTGTTAAATCTTGAAAAAGTGCTTGATCATGAAGTGCAGTCAAGGAAAGTAAGGTTGGCACGCTTACCAGATAAAGTGGACACATGTACCATACAGCACATGGGTCAAACAGGCATAATGAGGACTTGGCCTCACTGTAGTAATCCGTGAATGGAGCAATAGGTGGAAAGTAGACCTCAAAAGATGGTTGGTGGATGATCACACTCCAAAGCATGCAGTAAATGTTAAATCATTCCATGGGCCTTGAACATGAAAAACAAATGAATCCACATAGCGTAATACTGTAAGGTTGCAGATAAAAACAAGCTTGTTATTTGTAAGGTAAAAAGTGATTGCCACAAATGTCACCCGATGTGTTTTGTCCTAACGGACATCATCTGGGGTGTGAGTATTTTGTGCAATCACTGTAGTATATATAGAGAGACTCACTAATGAAGGTATTGCCCAAAAATTGATCACTGGGGACACCTGAGACTACTTACGCGGTAGACCAAAATAGCGCCAGTGTGCATTCCACTCCACGCACACAAGGTCTGCCGTTATTGGATAAAGGGGCGGGAGTGACGCCATGTGCTCCACAACTCCCAAACCAACACATTGGGAAGCGGAAGTGATGTGAAGCGCTCCACGCCTCGCTCTCATGATCACCTGTCAATGGATTAAAGGCGGAAACCACAGCGGATGCGTTCCACCGCGGATGCGTTCCACCCTGTTGGTCAGACCCCTCCCACCTCATTGGTCCATTCCCGAAAGCTAAAAGGCATGTACACATGATAATGACCACCCACCCTACAGCAAAACTATAGGCGGACAAAAAAGAGGGGGATGGGTAGAACACATCAAAGGTTTAATTTCATGACTACCAGGAAATTTGTCACCATAAGCTGAGCATAGGACACAAATAATAAATTCTATTACTACATGCATATTGCTAGAAATATTGATATTTAATGTGCTCTCTGAATTAGCACATTCAGGGGCACATGCTAAAAAGAAACCTAAACTCTTTAAATTTAACTAATGCATTGCCTAGAGATGAATAATGATAAATAGACCCCCTGGTTGACAAAGAGTAAATGAGGCATAATAGTAATAGTAATAATGTCTCATTGGAAGTCGGAGAATCCTCCCACAGTCAAGGAGTGGATCTCAGCTGTTGGTAATACACTTCGGATGAAAAAAGGTTATTTATCAACATAAGGGATGCTCGCGAAATAAAAAAAAAACGCTGGGACCCATGGCTGGATGTACCCAGGCTTGCCCTGGCGGATCTGGTCATGGACAGGCTTTTTAGGTTTAATGTTGGCTGAAATTTATAGTGTCATTTTTATGCTGGTAAAAGGGAAGTGGTCATGTAATGTTCGTCTATATGTTAGAACTTTTATATAGGAGGTATGCTCTCTGTGGTACTTATTCTGTTGCTAAAGGTGTGTTCAACCATGATTATGTTTCTGTATTTGGATATCAGGCCTAATTTATGGTCGGTTTTGTTGTTTTGGGCTGTCTGCATTGTAATAAATAAAAGCTTTCTTTGGATAAAAAAAAAAAAATGAAATTGCTAAGCTGCAATATAATAAATATTTTTTGTTTGTAGGTTTAATGCTGCTTTCATAAATGTATCTGCAGACTGGACCAGTGACTACCATACAGGTGCTTTGCTGACCAGTGACCACCCTCTACAGCCCCCTCATTACAAATCACAAATACAAACTCTTTTCTGTATTCACTATCAAAATAAGTTTTGGGCCTGATTTGTGAAGATCAAATTTTGTGTTAAGTCACTTAAGAATTATTTTAAAAATATTGCTTGACATTGATATTGCTTGACTTTCAGCCACTGTCACCAGTAGTAACCTTATGATTTTATTGTGTTTATGGATTTCCTCCAGGTATTTTGGTTTCCTTGGAAAAGCCAAAAACATGCTTAGCAGGTTAAATGGCTTCCCCCCAGATTGGCCCTACTGTGTGTATGACTGTATGACTGCAATAGGATTGTCAGCTCTCCTGAAAAAAGAAACTGATGTGGATTATGTACTTTGTGCAGCTGGAACTCAGCCCCATCCAACCGCAATTCTAAGAAATATATTTTCAGACAACATGCTTTCCTTCTGCAGATATGAATATTTTTGCATCCCAATGGGGAATTCATCTAATTCACTTTTTCTGGGTACCATCAATCCAACAGACAAGCTGTGAGGATGATTCAGACTACAAATTTCAAGAAGACTTTCAGCACAGATGTTGATCTACTTTTAGCACTACTTCTGCACTACTACTTTAGGTTAATCTTGAGCGGCACTAAGTCCTCAGGACTGTTGTGGGTCCCATAGACATACATTTTGAATTACATTTTGTTACATTGTATGCCAATAGAACATGCACGGTTTAACCAAAAGCTTGTAAAGCTGTTATGTTATTTTTTTAATAGTATATGGAAGGTTTAGGACCTCTGTCAGGTTTTTTCTTTTTTTTTATGAACTCTTTATTTTTGGCAACAATGTGTATAATTTATACGGAAAAGAAAAGCCATCATATGGCTGACAACAGTGGTTCTTACATGGCAAAATTTGTGTAGTACAGGTAATATGGATCATCACATCAGACAGGAAAATGAAAAATAAATATGTCACTTTAGGAAGCGATCGCCCGGGATGGAACCATTTTTCACAGATATGTAAGAACTGGCTGGTGGGTTCAAGTGAGATAAAAGGCGTATGTCACTGAGAAGCATAAAGTCACGTAAAAAAAAAAAATATATATCAATAAATGCTGTCTTACATGCCATTCATACTTACTCTAGGAGTGAGGAGTTACTAGGAAGTTCATTTTCTATATTCTGCAAAAAAAAAAAATGGTTGATCTTGCTGCTCTCTATCTCCAACTTTTGTCCATGTCCCCAGTTCAGCTAGGGATTTTGCAGCTGTGGTGGCAACTCTGCACATGCTCAGCTTTCAGTGAGTTTCTATGTTGAGCATATCCTCCCTATCACATCTAAGCAGCCCATGTGATGATAGAGTCACACATGTGGGCGTATACACAGTGGTAAATGACAGCCCACTCCCTCCTCCTTTATGCTCACTTACCAGCTAAACATAATAGGGGCGGGATATTACATATAAATTAATGGAGGCTTCACCTCCCTTGTATTCTAAGACACAGGCTGGAAGGGCCTGACACAACCTGTGACTGACAGAAATCTGCAAACTCCATGTTATTGCCAAAAAATAATAAAGAGTTAATTTCAAATATATATATTTGTATGACAATTTAAAACAGATTATTGCTATTAATTATTTATTTTTACTCTGTATTCCAAAGGCTGTTTTTTTTTTAACATGTGCACAGGAGTAGAAGCTCCGCCTGCTTATGTTTCTCTGCAGACAGGCTAGGAAAGATCTGGGTCATGTGACAGCTGTATATTGGTTAGGAAAAAGGTACTTAAAAAAATGACAGTACCATCATCCACATAAATAAGAATAACAGAAATAGATGGGCCAATGTAAATTAACCACTTCAGCCCCGGACCATTTGGCAGCCAAAGGACCAGAGGTCTTTTTTCAATTTCGCACTGCACTACTTTAACTGGTAATTGCGCGGTCATGCAATTTTGTAACCAAACGAAATTTGCGTCCTTTTCTTCCCACAAATAGAGCTTTCTTTTGATGGTATTTGATTGCCTCTGTGATTTTTATTTTTTGCGATATAAACGGAAAAAGAGCGAAAATTTTGAAAAAAAAAGAGATTTTCTACTTTTTGTTATAAAAAAAATCTAATAAACTCAATTTTAGTCAAACATTTGGGCCAAAATGTATTCAGCCACATGTCTTTAGTAAAAAAAAATGCCAATAAGCGTATATTTATTGGTTTGCGCAAAAGTTATAGCGTCTACAAACTAGAGTACATTTTCTGGAATTTACACCGCTTTTAATTTATGACTGCCTATTTCATTTCTTGAGGTGCTAAAATGGCAGGGAAGTACAAAACCCCCCCAAATGACCCCATTTTGGAAAGTAGACACCCCAAGCTATTTGCTGAGAGGCATGTTGAGCCCATTGAATATTTTTTTTTTTTAGTCCCAAGTGATTGAATAAAGACAAAAATAAAAAAGATTTTTTTTTTTTTCAAAAAGTTGTCACTAAATGATATATTGCTCACACATGCCATAGTTATATGTGGAATTGCACCCCAAAATAAATTTTGCTGCTTCTCCTGAGTATGGGGATACCACATGTGTGGGACTTTTTGGGAGCCTAGCCGCGTACGGGGCCCCGAAACCCAAGCACCGCCTTCAGGATTTCTAAGGGTGCAAATTTTTGATTTCACTCCTCACTACCTATCACCGTTTCGAAGGCCATAAAATGCCAAAATAGCACAAAACCCCCCCAAATGACCCCATTTTGGAAAGTAGACACCCCAAGCTATTTGTTGAGAGGCATGGTGAGTATTTTACAGCTCTCATTTGTTTTTGAAAATGAAGAAAGTAAAGAAAAAAACATTTTTTTTTCTTTTTTTCAATTTTCAAAACTTTGTGACAAAAAGCGAGATCTGCAAAATACTCACAATACCTCTCAGCAAATAGCTTGGGGTGTCTACTTTCCAAAATGGGGTCATTTTGGGGGGTTTTATGCCATCTGGGCATTCCATGGCCTCCGAAACTGTGATTGGCAGTGAGAAGTGAAATAAAAAAATTACACCCTTAGAAAGCCTGAAGGCGGTGATTGGTTTTTGGGGTTCCGTACGCAGCTAGGCTCCCAAAAAGTCCCACACATGTGGTATCCCCGTACTCAGGAGAAGCAACAGAATGTATTTTGGGGTGTATTTCCACATATGCCCATGACATGTTTGAGCAATATATCATTTAGTGACAACTTTTTTGTAAAAAAAAATATATATATATATTTTTTTTATTATTCAATCTCTTGGGACAAAAAAAAAAAAATATTTAATGGGCTCAACATTGCTCTCATCAAATAGCTTGGGGTGTCTACTTTCCAAAATGGGGTCATTTGGGGGGGGTTTGAACTGTCCTGGCATTTTATGCACAACATTTAGAAGCCTATGTCACACGTCACCCACTCTTCTAACCACTTGAAGATAAAGCCCTTTCTGACACTTTTTGTTTACATGAAAACATATTTTTTTTTTGCAAGAAAATTACGTTGAACCCCCAAACACTATATATAATGTTAAAGCAAAGGCCCTACAGATTAAAATGGTGGGTGTTGCATTTTTTTTTCCACACAGTATTTGCGCAGCGATTTTTCAAACGCATTTTTTGTGGAAAAAATACACTTTTTTTTATTTTAATGCACTAAAACACACTATATTGCTCAAATTTTTGATGAAATAAAAAATATGATCTTAGGCCGAGTACATGGATACCAAACACGACATGCTTTAAAATTGCGCACAAACACGCAGTGGCGACAAACTACATACATTTTTAAAAGCCTTTAAAAGCCTTTACATGATACCACATTAGATTCACGGAGGAGGTCTACTGCTAAAATTACTGCCCTCGATCTGACCTTCGCGGTGATACCTCACATGCATGGTGCAATTGCTGTTTACATATGACGCTAGACCAACGCTTGTGTACGCCTTTGCGCAAGAGAAGGGGGGGCAGGGGTGCTTTTTTTTTTTTTTTTTGGTTTTTTTTTTATTTATTTAGCTTTTTTATTTTATTTTTAAACTGTTCCTTCCATTTTTTTTCTTTGTTATGATTTTTATTGTTATCTCAGGGAATGTAAATATCCCCTATGATAGCAATAGGCAGTGACAGGTACTCTTTTTTTGAAAAAATTGGGGTCTATTAGACCCTAGATCTTTCCTCTGCCCTCAAAGCATCTGACCACACCAAGATTGGTGTGATAAAATGCTTTCCCAATTTCCCAATGGCGCGGTTTATATCCGGGAGGGGGGACATTCCCTCCCACTGCTTGTAAAAGCAGTCTAGAGGCTAATTACCCGCTAGAATTGCTTTTACATGAAAGCCGATCACTGGCTGAAAAGAATGATACCAAGATGATACCTAAACCTGCAGGCATCATTCTGGTATAACCATTCAAAGTCCAGCAACATACTGGACATATATTGTAATCTTTTTTTTTTCATGCAGCCTCTTGGCTGAACGAAAAAAAGAGATTGATTGGTGGGTGTGCCCACCATTAGAATACCTCCCTTCATCCACCCACTTCTAATGATGGGCATACATGCACCATTTATATATGCCGATGCATGGGGGCATCCTCCCGCAAAAGTTATGCCGTGTACACACGGTCGGAATTTCGACCGTATGTACGTGGCATTAGGAGCCAATCGCTCCTCCCCCCCCCCCCCTGCTGCCCCCATGCTTCGGCATATATGCTCTTTTTTTTAACTGTGGTGGTGAAATCACCTCCTACAGCGTTGGAGTCGCGGCTTTATGTATCGTGGGAGCAAACGCTGTTGCTGTCAAGATAAATAAATCCGCGTTGCAACTGAATGGCGCACCTGAAAACAAAAAAATGCTTAACACTAAAACACAGTAAACAAAATTACATACCTGAAAAGCAAGCATGATAAAACATGATAAAACATAATAAAACATTGCAGAATAGAATGGAGTAAAAAAAGAGCAACAATAGAGAGAGAGAGAGAGAACAATAAAACGACAACTATTTTTTTTTTTTTTTATTTTTTTGAGATTCACAGGTAAAAAAGCTCCTGACTGAAGCGACTGAATCAAAACGCTACCACAAAAAAAATGTTAGCGATCGCAGGGATCAGGCCTGACTCTGCGAACGCTGCAGTTATGTGTGCTTAGTGTTTTGTAAGTGACAGTGATCGATCGATACTGCACTTGGGTGGGCTGGGCTGGGCGGAGGGGGAAAACGCAGGTGCTAGCAGGTATCTGGGCTGATCCCGCTAACAATGCGTTTTTTTTGGAACCCTAAACTGCTGGGACGCTAGTATAGATCTGATCAGATCAGATATTGATCTGTTCAGATACTGTGCCACTAAGGGAGGTGTATGCTTTGCGCGTGGGTGTTTGCGGTACTGGCACTAACCTGGGGCGACGCAGACCTTATTAGACCCTAAAACCTAATTGATATCACCCGCCGGGCGATCAGGGGGTTAAACCGTTATTGGGTAATAAATGGCGGGTGCCCTGACAGTATAAAAAACAAGCTAACTAACCAGCGTCACCCGTAACAGTAATACAAAAAAAAAATGGTTACCTAGCGACACTAATGCAGCGATCAGAAAAACGATCGCTTAGTGACACTGGCAAAAGGGGGTGAAAGGGTTAACTAGGGGCAATCAGGGGATTAAAACCTTTATTAGGTAATATATGGGGGTACCTGACGCTATATAAAAACCTGACGGGGAACCTAAATAACTAACTGGCTGACCAGCGTCACCAGTGACATTTATACAGTGATCACTGGTGAAAGGGTTAACTCTAGGGGCAATCAGGGGGTTAAAACCTTTATTTAGGTTGTAATATGGGGGTACCTGACCTATAAACCTATTTATGAACCTATATAAACATGGCGGTAAAAAAAAAAAAAAAACTGGTTACCTAGCGACACTAATGCAGCGATCAGAAAAACGATCGCTTAGTGACACTGGCAAAAGGGGGTGAAAGGGTTAACTAGGGGCAATCAGGGGGTTAAAACCTTTATTAGGTAATATATGGGGGTACCTGACGCTATATAAAAACCTGACGGGGAACCTAAATAACGAAATAACCAACTGGCTAACCAGCGTCACCAGTGACATTTATACAGTGATCACTGGTGAAAGGGTTAACTCTAGGGGCAATCAGGGGGTTAAAACCTTTATTTAGGTTGTAATATGGGGGTACCTGACCTATAAACCTATTTATGAACCTATATAAACATGGCGGTTAAAAAAAAAAAAAAATGGTTACCTAGCGACACTAATGCAGCGATCAGAAAACCGATCGCTTAGTGACACTGGCAAAAGGGGGTGAAGGGGTTAACTAGGGGCAATCAGGGGGTTAAACCTTTATTAGGGGGGGGTAGGGGGCTACCTTGGACCTAAAACTAACTGCCCTGACAGTTATTACAGTCACACTGACACTAAATGCAGTGATCAGTAAATAAATGATCACTGCAATTAGTGACACTGTGACTGGGGGGGGAGGGGGTGATCTGGGGGGTGATCAGGGGGTGACAGGGGGGTGGAATATGTGCCTAACTGTACTGGTGTCAGTGTACTGTTGTGCACTAACCTTTACATGTTCACAGCTCGGCGTCTCCGGTCACATAGACCGGCGCACCGAGCGTGACATCACTTCCGCCTTCCTGTCTATACAATAGACAGGAAGGGGAAGCTTTTCATTGGCCAGGAGCGATCGCGAGGGGGTGGCCAGAAACCACTGGCCGTCCCCTCGTCCCGGATCGCTCCTGACACGATCCCGACCGTCCCCGCCGGCGGAGGGGGGTCCGATCGGACCCCCCAACCGCCTGAAGAATGGCACGTACAGGTACGTGATTCTGCCTGTACGTGCCATTCTGCTGACGTATATCTACATGGGGCGGTCGGGAAGTGGTTAAACAGTGTGTGAGAGAAGAGAAGAGAAGAGAAGAGAAGGAAAAAAGTGGGGGGGAGGGGAATTGGGAGGGACTTTTTCTAGTGTGGCCTCCATTCAGTGTCATGCACAAGGAGCTCTTTGTACTTGTCAGAAAGGGTGAATTGTGTCCAGTAAAAACATTTTTTTGAAGCGGGCCTCCAGTCGCACTGGACACCCAGCAAAACAAATTTTTATTTTGTTGTTTTCTGACATGTGTCGCACTTCCTTGTGCTTCTTGCTGCAAAGGCCTGTTACTGGCTGGGTGGTTGCCATTTGTTTGTACTGTTGGTTAATTGTTGCGGGAGCACACTGGATACCTTCAATGCATACCTGCCCTCAATCTGTTCATTATTATAAATAGTATCTCACAAAAGTGAGTACACTCCTCACATTTTTGTAAATATTTTATTATATCTTTGTGACAACACTGAAGAAATTACACTTTGCTACAATGTATAGTAGTGAGTATACAGCTTGTAAAACAGTGTCAATTTGCTGTTCCCTCAAAATTACTCAACACGCAGTCATTAATGTCTAAACCACTGGCAACAAAAGTGAGTACAACCCTTAAGTGAAAATGTCCAAATTGGGCCCAAAGTATCAATATTTTGTGTGGTCACCATTATTTTCCAGCACTACCTTAACCCTCTTGGGCATAAAGTTCAGCAGATCTTCACAGGTTGCCACTGTAGTCCTCTTCCACTCCTCCATGATGACATCTAGGAGCTGGTGGATGTTAGAGACCTTGCCCTTTTCTACCTTCCATTTGAGGATGCCCCACAGATACTCAATAGGGTTTAGGTCTGGAGACATGCTTGGCCAGTTCATCACCTTTACCCTCAGATCTTTAGCAAGGCAGTGATTGTCTTGGAGGTGTGTTTGGGGTCGTTATTATGTTGGAATACTGCCCTGCGGGCCAGTCTCTGAAAGGAAGGGGATCATGCTCTGCTTCAGTATGTCACAGTAAATGGTTGCATTCTTGGTTCCCTCAATGAACTGTAGCTGCCCAGTGCCGACAGCACTCATGCAGCCCCAGACCATGACACTCCCACCACCATGTTTGACTGTAGACAAGACACACTTTGTACTCCTTACCTAGTCCTTAGCCTGCTTTACTTCAGCAAACTGTTTGCAGGCTTTCTTGGGCATCATCTTTAGAGAGGCTTCCTTCTGGGACAACAGCCATGCAGACCAATTCAACGGTGTATGGTCTGAGCACTGACAGGCTGACCCCCCCCCCCACCCCTTCAACCTATGCAGCAATGCTGGCAGCACTAATACGTCTACTTACCAAAGACAACCTCTGGATATGAGGCTGAGCACAGGGACTCAACTTCTTTGGTAGACCATGGCGAGCATGTTCTGGGTGGAACCTGTCCTTTTAAACTGCTGTATGGTCTTGGCCACCGTGCTGCAGCTCAGTTTCAGAGTCTTGGCTATCTTCTTATAGAAGATATAATAACATATTCACAAAAATGTGAAGGGTGTGCTAACTTTTGTGAGATACTGTCCGTGCTCCAATTTTGCAGACTCTCAAAATTAGTTAGGGCTGCAGTACACCAGGGTGCCGTGAAAAGGGCCCTGCAGCTTATGCATATATTTGCAAATGTGTGCTACCTAAACCCCTGGCTTAACATTAACTGGCCTCTTTGCACGCGAGACTTGAGCATCTATTTTTTCAGCCGTTTTATTTACTGTATGTATTGTCGTGCATTTGCGTACTTCTGCGCATTTTCACACGCATGCATGCCAACTTATTCTCGCGTTCACAGCATGTCAATATACATTTGTGCATGAGGCATAATTTACTGACCAAAAATGCATATTTTTTAAATTTTTCTTTACTGAAGAATACACAGGGCTTGCTTACGCGCCTGTGTGCATAGGCACATTACAATTAATGGGCTGTATTTTAGCTTAGTAAAAAAAGAAGCTGCACTGAGCTTTTCCAAGTTGCAGTGTGCAAGAGGCTAAGTGAGTTTGGAATTTTTCTTTGTTGTTTTTAGAAAACAATCCCACCTGCTGAGGTCAACCCCTCCACCATCTCATGCTCTGCTCCTTGCCATAGGCCTCCTTACGACATTCCCAGTCATAGACCTTTATATCGGAAGAAGAAACATCCACATGGTAGTTAGCTTCACTGCACTTTTCTGGTGATGTTCAGGAAATGGCAAGACAGTCACATCACTGGGACATACATTCCAGAGTCACTTGGCATACACAGTCAATAACATAAAGTGGATGATCTGCAGTATTCACAAGTGAAAGCACATGCAGCCCAGGGTCATCAGTACTCACAGGACTGTGTTCTCTGAAAATACCCCCTAGCTGGGTACACCTCTCTCAGCAACCTGCAAGGGAAGCAGCCTCATTCAAGGATCTATCACCTGGCCTGAAAGGCCTTTTGCAATCTGCCCTAGTCCCCACCTCAAGAGACAGAATGTCTACAACCAGTTCCTCCTTCATACAGGTCCACTCCACCAGGCCTCCTGCCCTGTCCAGGGCCTACGTGCTGGTTACATCTTCACAGGTATGTGGTCCTCTCCCACCTAGTTTATATATGGGTGCTGACTCAACTCTGACATCACTGCAGGCCTCTAGCTAAAAAGGAAACAATCACTTTCTTCTAACTTTCCACTTCAAGGGCTATAATGAGAACTGAACCATCTAGTGACCAGGCAGCTAACTATACCCGCTTAAATGTGTAATTGCACCAATCCAGGAGCCTGACCAGGTGGTTGAGTTGGTCTTAATTAGCTCCATTTTTACATTTGGCGCATTCAATGCTACACATGGTAAAAACTGAGCTTCAATCAAGGGGGCCCCTTGGAACCTCCAAAATGCATTGAACATTCTGTTTTATGACTCCAAAGAAAAAAATAATTCCTAAGCCTAAATTGCTGATTTTGTTGCTTTCCTTCATGCACCTCCATCATTATATATCGGGAAAGGCAGCTCATATATGTTTAGAAAATGTCAATGTTTCTTACCACTTTATGATTTTCCTTCTCTCTTATATTATTATTTTGCCATTGTAATACTGCACTGTGGACTTAGAAGCAAACACGATGCATAAGATAAAAGTTATGTTCAAGCCATGTATATGGTTCAGTCCTATATTGACTGTCTGGTGATGTGTCATAGAAAAGGGTCATCGCGAACCTGGGAGAATATATATTCTTCTGAATATGAATACTGCAACAGCTATTACAAGAATGGGCATGTTTTTCATGAGAGCACTTTCGATTTATTTATACAGTAATCACTCAACAGCACAGTCAAGAAGTACAGTGTGTCCAGGGGAAACATACTTTACCTATAAACTGTCATGTTTAAAAATGAAATAAGATACGCCTATGCTTTTTCTACAACAATAGGTTAACTATATTATTAAATCAGGGCATGCTGTGTTCTCTTAAAAAACACATCAAAACATAGCTCCCAACTGTCCCTGATTTCAAGGGGCTGTCCCTGATTTTGGAGCAATGTCCCTCTGTCCCTCTTTCCTTCTCATTTGTCCCTCAATTCGGTCTAAACTATATAGTTGTATAAAAAATGCACTTTTTATCTTTAAAAAAGTGTTTCCCAGTTCTAAACCTTTCATCCAAATTCTAAATTGTTGCATTTGTAACTTTTAAAAGTCAATATAAAGGAATAGTAGTGGTAAAAAAAAGCCCATGTGGATTTAATTAACCATTTTTTTTGGTTAATTCTCCTTTAAGTGGGTGTGACAGTGTCCTATGCCTACATACGTTTGCTAGTAGGTGTCCCTCATTCCCATCTCAAAATGTTGGGAGGTATTTCAAAACCAATTTATATACAAACCATGAACTCATTTTAAAGGCACATTATTATTACCATGAAAAATCTTTTTAAAGTGACCCTGTCAGCACAAGGTTGTGTATGTACAACATACCTGTTAAAAGAAGACTGCATATGCGCACCTTTTAGGTGGCCCATTTCTTGAAAAACTGCCGCTTTAATGCCCACTGCCCTCTACGAGTATTCAACAGATCAGATGAGTCAAATACCCACTTCCCCCGTTGAATGTAAGTATTCGAATTTACTAACTCTGAAAGATACTGTATTACAGTTCTTTCCCAACAAAATGTTGCTTTCACACTCTATGTATTCTCCATGGTAATATCCAGAGAGAGAATCCAATCCCTAGACTGATACAAGAATCAATAGAACATATAGTCATGTAAAATCTAATGCTGTCAGCTTGCTTGTAGTTGACCTTTCCCTCCAATTCTAAAAATATGTGCAGCATGTAGCTCTGTGAGATGATTCCAAACCCTCTTATTCTGGTTATACGTGGCTCTTTTTTTTAGTTTTTTAGCCAACCGCCATCCTCCCAGCTGTGTCTTTGTATTCTGACAATGGGACTCCCCTGTCTTCAGAATACACTCATCAGCCATACAGACCATTAGCTGCATGCGCTGATCGACTGCTGACAGAAGCTGGTCTAACGACCGGCTTCTATTAAACAGAGAGGGCCACATACAAATCAAAATTCAACCAGTTTATTCTGAAGACAGGGGAGTTGTCGGCTGAGTGAAGTGGAGAATGGAATACTAGACAGCAGCAGGAGGGCACCCCCATTCGGGGGGTGGTGCGCCGATCGCAGGAGGAGGCCCCGGGGAGAACTGTGAGGGAACATCACCTTTACATGGTCATTGGCGATGTCTTTATCATTACACGGTCATTGGTAAAGAACACCTGGAGCAGAGGGGCAGGTGAAGTTGTTGGAACATATGGTCCTGTCAAGTTCTCCATCAAGGACTCAGGGCAGAGAAAGGTTGTTGAGTGTACCACAGTGGACCTTTGCTTTTACACGGTCATTGGCAAAGTCCTCATCATTACACGGTCAATGATGAGGAGTCCTGGATCAGAGGAGAGACTGTGGGGAGTTGTGTCAAATCAATGTGGCCTGAAGGCACAGGATTTGCAAGCTGGGCTAGCTGGGAACAGTAGTACATCGCTCAACATGTGCTTTTAAACTATAGGCCTCTGGGGAGAGGTGCTGCAGGCCTCTGGCCTAGTAGCAGTGAGTAACCAGAGCCAGCTGAAGGAACTATTCAGAGTGGGTCCTTTTGGCTTACAGAAGAAGATGTGACATTACATTATATTGTTAACTACAGGATAAGTTTGTGCAGGAGGAAAAGAGTTTCTGTGAACATCACCCTTACACGGTCAAGAGTAATGTCCTCATCCTTACATGGTCATGGGTGAGGAAATTCTGGAAGCAATAGTCTACGGGAGTTGCGCAGAGGAGCAGCAATAGCGTGCATGGTGATGCAGGGGAAAGATCATAACTGTTTAAAACAATGCACATCATTTATTCAGGCCCCAACTATGTGCTAAATTAAATTCTCTAAATATGGTGGTGAAAATAACTATCCTATGGGCATCCATTTACCCCTTTCCTCAACCAAGTTGTACCCCCCCCCCAATAAACAAAAACAAAAGCAGCAAAAGACTATTCGTTGTTTCTGCAAGTGATATATGGGAGTCTGGCAGCGGGATGAATTGGTGGATGTTTGTTACTAGTGGCAACTACACCACTACACGGATCCTTGTCACACTCATTCTGGCAGCCCGCATTCTCCCTCCTCCTCCATGCTCACTATCTAGTCAAATACACAGTGGGTGGGATAGTGAAAGAGATCATAGATGTGTAGCTCCGCCCATACCATGTTGTTGCTGATCACATCTTTGATCCTTCTCTTCTCGCACCCCCCTGACGCTCCTGGCCCCATTTCCCCTGCCGAGTGCTCCCATAGCAAGCCGTTTGCTATAGGGGGAAGTTGTGCGTGCTCTCTCCCAAACCTATAACACACACAGAGCATTGCTCAGCCAAGCCCCCACTCCCATCCTCACTTGCTGTAAATGACAGAAGCAGGAGCCAGTGGCTCCTGCTGCTGTGTTTTAGCCAATGAGGAGCAAAAGACCCAGAGAGTCGCTGTTCTTGTGCATAGCGCTAGATCGAGATTGGGCTCAGGTAAGTGTTAGTGGGGCTTTGGGGGCAGCAGTAAACAGAAGGTTTTTTACCTTCATGCATAGAATGTATGAAGGTAAATACCTTCAGCCCTTACAACCACTTTAATGTATGCTTGTTAACATGCATTAACGTGTTGCATTAAATCATTCCGTTTATTATGAGTGGGCTGCCAATTTAACACAATGATCATAAAATGCATATGAGTCCTATTTTCTAGCACAGTGCACACACACATGTCATGTGTGTTTTGCGCTGCTGTGCATTCTGCAGGATACAGCTCACAAAGAATAGCGCCACTACACACTGCAGTGGGACATGTGTTTTGGTAAAAGAAAAAACTTGCATTTTATCATGTGAGACAATATATATATAAATATCAGTGCCTTGAAAAAGTATTCACACCCCTTGAAATTTTCCGCATTTTGTCATGTTACAATCAAAAATATAAGTAAGAAGGCTGGCCGGAGGCAAGCCTGTTTTTGTAGGAGGAGTCTGAGGGGTATATATCCCTGCTCATCTGTCTGATCCTGCATTGGCTCGCATTCAGGGTTACAGTCGACGCATGTCATTTCCGGGTTTACAGGGTGGCCGCGTCACTTCTGGTTTCTTTACAGAGCGGCGGTCGGCTGCAGGAGTCTTGTGGCAGTTCCTCTCCTGGGCTCATGCTGGGCATCATGGGGGGTGCCCGGCCACCCACTTCTCCCGGTGCTCACAACGGCATCATCGAGGGGGGGCGCCTGCTTCTCCCGGGGCTCACTCCAGGCATCATCGGGGGGCGTCCACTTCTCCCAGTGCTCATGCCGGTGTCAGCAGGGGACCCGCTCACTCACTTCTCCTGGTGCTCGCGCCGAGCATCAACGGGAGGGGGGCGCATTGGTTTGATAATTAGTCCTTGTCTGAGACGGTATTGGGAAAGTGCCCGCTGTAATGATAATACATTGCTTTGAATCAAAGCGCTCAAGAGACTGTATATTATTACACAACATTTTACTGAAGTGTGCTAATTACCATAACCATCAGATAGGAAAAGGATAATTAGAATGGGCAAGATTAAAGATTGGTAAATTAATTTATGCATGCATTGACATGTTAAGGAATAAGGCATTTCAGAGCGCTGTCTTAAACTAGAGATAATTAATCAGAGGATAGAATGCGCGAATCAATTGTTGCCATTTATGTACGGATATGCAAATGTGAAAGTAACATCGGCAGCCAAAGTTCCGCTGTTATATCTGGAGAGGTGTCACTCGTGGCACACGGCATGCTTGGGAAATGAAAACATACTCAGGCTTTGTTATTTAAATCTCCAGCTTACCACAGACTAAAGGGGTAGTTTTATTTAAAGAATATTTTAGATATAAACAATCTTTTTATCAAAATATGTTTCAGTCATAGCGTGTTCAGTCATAGCGTGTTCCCGTCACAGCGTGTTCCAGTCACAGCATGTTCCAGTCATAGCGTTTTCAGTCATAACGGGTGCTGTCAAAGCGGGTGCTGTCTTATGTTCTTTCATAGCGTGTTCGGTCAGGGCGTGTTCGATCAGGGCGTGTTTTGGTCAGAGCGTGTTCAGTCATATCGGGTTCTGTCATAGCGGGTTCCGTCATAGCGGTTCTGTCATAGCGTGTTCTGTCACAGCGGTTCTGTCATAGCGGTTGCTGGCATAGCATGTTTCTGTCATAGTGGATCGGTCACAGCGGTTCTGTTTTAGCATGTTCTGTCATAGTGTGATCTGTCAAAGCGTGTTCTGTCACATTGGTTTCTATCACAGCAGTTCTATCACAGCGGTTTCGTCATATCGTGTTTCTGTCATAGCGTGGTTCTTATGTAGAGGGTCAATCATATAGATTCTGTCATAACGTGTTCTGTCATAGCAGTTCTGTCATAGCGGGTTCAGTCATAGTGAGTTCTGTCATAGCTGGTTCTGTCATAGCAGTTCTGTCATAGCGTGTTCAGTCAGAGATGTTTTTGTCATAGCGGTTCTGTCACAGTGGTTCTGTTTTAGCGTATTCTGTCATAGTGTGATCTGTCATAGCATGTTCTGTTACAGCGTGTTCTGTCACAGCGGTTTCTGTCACAGCGGTTTCTGTCACAGTGGTTTTTGTCACAGTGGTTTCTGTCACATCGGCTTCTGTCACAGTGGTTTATGTCATATTGTGTTTATGTCATAGCGTGGTTCTGCCACAGCGGTCCTGTCACAGCGGTTCTGTCACAGTGTTTTTCTGTCATAGCGTGTTTCTGTCATAGTATTTATGTCATAGCATGTTCTGTCGTAGCATGTCGGTGCCATGTAGTTATGGCATACACCAATAGCTGTTTCATCTTCGCTTGTTTACATGTCTCATCGTACCTTTCGTTCAGGTTTCTTTGTATACCTGGGTTGAGTTAGCTAGTGCTCACATCTCAGGATCTGTCATAGCTTGTTTAGTCAGAGAGTGTTCCAGTCACAGCATGTTCCAGTCATAGTGTGTTCTGTCATAATGGGTGCTGTCATAGCGGGTGCTGTCTTAGCATGTTCTGTCAAAGGAAGCATGTTCAGTCAGGGCGTGTTTGGTCAGAGCGTGTTCTGTCATAGCAGTTTGGTCATAGCATGTTTTTGTCGTAGCATGGTTCTGTCATAGTGGTTATGTCGTAGCATGTTCTGTTGTAGCATGTCAGTGCCATGCAGTTACGGCATACACCAATAGCCATTTTATCTTCGTTTGTTTCCATGTCTCATCATACCTTTCATTCAGTTTTCTTTGTATACCTGGGCTGAGTTAGCTAGTGCTCACATCTCAGGATTTGTCATGTCTACAGATCCATACGGGCTAAGGTTTTGTATTTAAATGATTGTTGACCACAATCTTCTCGCCTGTATGCCACACGTCATACGATGCATGTTTCATTTCATTACACCTGTACGACTACTCACCACGGTCTCTGGGTACACTAACACTGAGTTTTAATTACCCGTCTTTGTGCTGCAGGTTACTCAGGCTCACAAACTACATACACCAGGGTGGGGGCCGTCATCAGGTTCATTCACGCGCTGTGGTCTTGTCATTACTGCTTATGTCCTTATACTCAGGTAGGCACAGAGGGGTGGTGTTCTCATGTCTGGTTGTCTGTTGCCACTTTCTCTAGTTTGTCTTTCCTTGGGTTGGGCATGCTGCACATTTCCGAAGCAACTAATTCACATTCATCCCTTCAACCCCACGTTGGGGTTCAGAGCATGATAGCACTCAGTCATTAAGGAGTTGGTCCATACTTAAGCACACAGTGGAGCTTTGTCACAGCCACAGCCACAGCCAGGAAGGCGGTATGCTTCGGATTGTTTCCAATTCCATCCCAGCTACTCCCATTCACCAGCATAGAACATGTTCTGGGTATTATTCTTTAACGCAGATTCACGAGGGGAAAAAATTTTCTCTCCACAGCCTGTTATGATTGCAAGACAGGATGGAGGTGATCGAAGCTTGTTCGGTCAGAGGCTGGGTGTCAGCGCACCCCCAGCTCCTGCTCTTCCTACATTCCTGCAGGCAAGGTCAGCATCCCCTTAGTCCATCGGTCTTGTCAAATGACATAATTCAGTGTCATACACAAGGAGCTCTTTGTACTTGTCAGAAAGGGTGAATTGGGTCCAGTAAAACCATTTTTTTGAAGCGAGCCTCCTGTCGCACTAGACACCCAGCAAAAGGAATTTTTGTTTGTTGTTTTTTGACATGTGTCGCACTTCCTTGTGCTCCTTGCTGCAAAAGCCCGTTATAGGCTGGGGTGGTTGCATATGTTTGTACTGCTGGTTAATTTTTGCGGGGGCACACTGGATACCTTCAATGCATACCTGCCCTTAATCTGTTCATTATTATATATAGTATCTCACAAAAGTGAGTACACCCCTCACATTTTTGTGTATAGACGTCCTTTTTTTCCCCACAAATAGAGCTTTCTTTTGGTGGTATTTGATCGCACCTGCGGTTTTTATTTTTTGCGCTATAAACAAAAAAGAGCAACAATTTTGAAAAAAACACATTCTTTTTTATTTTTTGCTATAATAAATATCCCCCAAAAATATATATAAAAAACATATTTTTAGACCGATATGTATTCTTCTACATAGTTTTGTTTAAAAAAAATCGCAATAAGCGATTATTGATTGGTTTGCGCAGAAGGTTTAGCGTTTACAAGCTAGGGGATAGTTTTATAGCATTTTTATTAATAATTTTTTTTATTAGTAATGGCGGTGATCAGCGATTTTTATTGTGACTGCGACATTATGGCGGACACATCGGACATTTTTGACACATTTTTGGGACCATTGTCATTTATACAGCAGTCAATGCTATTTAAATGCATTGATTCCTGTGTAAATGACACTGGCAGTGAAGGGGTTAACCACTAGGTGGCAGTATAGGGGTTAAGTATGCCTAAAGGTGTGTTTCTTACTGTGGGGGGCGTGGCTGTCAGCTAGTAAATGCTGATCTCTGCTCCAATCACAGGGAGCAGAGATCGGCGTCACTAGTTGCTAGGCAGAACGGGGAGATGCTGTTTATTTCCGCATCTCCCCGTTCAGCCTTCCCGTGAGACGATCGCGGGTGTCCCCACGGCGATCGAGTCCGCGGGACCCGCGACCGGCCTCACGGGGGTACCGACCTGCGCAAGCGCGCGCCGCTCGCGGTGCGCTCCCGATGGCACGGCAGCATCTTAAAGGGGACGTACCTGTACGCCCTTATGCCTGTCCGTACCATTCTGTCGACGTACATCGTCGTGCGCCGGTCGGCAAACGGTTAAGATGGCGCTGCCTAACCCCTGGAAACACGTTTTTTTAAGTTTCTTTAAACAGTAAGTAATATGCGATTTGGGCTGGATTACAGTGGCTATAGTTGATAACTACTTATTATAATGGACTAAATGAAAAGAAGCATCAATTGGGAGAGTTTACTTCCTCTTTAATGGGCTGTATTTTAGCTCAGTAAAAAAATAGGCTGTTCTGAGCTTTTCCAAGTTGCAGTGTGCAAGAGGCTAAGTGAGCTTGGAATTTTTCTTTGCTGTTTTAGAAAACAATCCCACCTGCTGAGGTCGACCTCTCCACCATCTCATGCCCTGCTCCTGGCCATAGTCCCCCTTACAACAATTCCAGCCATAGACCTTTATATCAGAAGAAGAAACGTCCACATGGTAGTTAGCTTCACTGCACTTTACTGGTGTTGTTCAGGAGTAGAAAAACAGTCACTTCACTGGGATATACATTCCAGAGTCACTTGGCATACACAGTCAATAACATAAAGTGAATGATCTGCAGTATTCACAAGTAAAAGCACATGCAGCCCAGGGTCATCAGTACTCACAGGACTGTGTTCTCTGTAGATACCCCCTAGCTGGGTACACCTCTCTCAGGAACCCGCAAGGGAAGTAGCCTCATTCAAGGATCTATCACCTGGCCAAAAAAGGCCTTTTGCAATCTGCCCTAGCCCCCACCTCCTTAAGAGACAGAATGTCTACAACCAGTTCCTCCTTCATACAGGTCCACTCCACCAGGCCTCCTGCCCTGTCCAGGGCCACGTGCTGGTTACATCTTCACAGGTATGGGGTGTTTGGCTCCCATGCCCCAAGAAAGTGTGTGCTTCTCTCCCACCTAGTTTATATATGGGTGCTGACTCAACTCTGACATTACTGCAGGAGGCCTCTAGCTAAAAAGGAAACTATCACTTTCTTCTAACTTTCCACGTCATAGGCTATAATGGGAACCGAACCATCTAGTGACCAGCCAGCTAACTATACCTGTTTACATGTGTGCTTGCACCAATCCTGGAGCCTGACCAGGTGGTTGAGTTGGTCTTAATTAGCTCCACTTTTACATTTGGCGCATTCAATGCGACGCATGGTAAAAGCAGCGCATTTATTGTGACACGTTGTAAAAGTGGCGCATCTTAGAATAGGATATAAACGTTTTATACTTCTCAGAACATGCCACTTTATTTTTTACTAAGCTTCAATGAAGGGGGTCCCTTGGAACCCCCAAAATGCATTGAACATTCTGTTTAATGACTACAAAGAAAAAAAAGAATTCCTAAGCCTAAACTGCTGATTTTGTTGCTTTCCTTCATACACCTCCATCATTATATATCGGGAAGTGGAATATTTCCTAAGGCCGATCATATATGTTTAGAAAATGTCAATGTTTCTTACCACTTTATGATTTTCGTTCTCTCTTATATTATTATTTTGCCATTGTAATACTGCACTGCGGACTTAGAAGCAAGCACAATGCATATGCTAAAAGTTATGATCAAGCCATGTATATGGTTCAGTCCTATATTGACTGTCTGGTGGTGTGTCATAGAAAAGGGTCATTGCAAACCTGGGAGAATATATATTCTTCTGAATATGAATACTGCAACAGCTATTACAAGAATGGGCATGTGTTTCATTAGAGCACTTTCTGCTTATTTATACAGTGATCACTCAACAGCACAGTCAATAAGTACAGTGTGTCCAGGGGAAACATACTTTAACCTATAAACTGTCATGTTTAAAAATTAAATAAGATACACCTATTCTTTTTCTACATACAACAATAGGTTAACTATTTTATTAAATGAGGGCATGCTATGTTCTCTTTAAAACCACATCAAAACCAATTTATATACAAACCATGAACTAATTTTAAAGGCACATTATTATTACCATGAAAAAACTTTTAAAGTGACCCTGTCAGCACAAGGTTGTGTATGTACAACATACCTGTTAAAAGAAGACTGCATATGCGCACTTTTCAGGTGGCCCATTTCTTGAAAAACTGCAGTTTTAGTGCCCACTGCCCTCTATGAGTATTTAACAGATCAGATGAGTCAAATACCCCCCCCCCCCCCACTTCCAATTTACTAACTCTGAAAGATACTGTATTACAGTTCTCCCCCAACAAAGCTTTCATGTTGCTTTCGCACTCTATGTATTCTCCATGGTATTATCCATGAGCGAGAGAATCCAATCCCTAGACTGATACAAGAATCAATAGAACATATAGTCATGTACAATCTAATGCTGTCAGTTTGCTTATAGGTGACCTTTCCCTCCAATTCTAAAAATATGTGCAGCATGTAGCTCTGTGTGATGATTCCAAATCTTCTTATTCTGGTTATACATGGCTCTGTTTTTTTTTTTTTTGTTCAGCCAACCAGCCATCCTCCCAGCTGTGTCTTTGTATTCTGACAATGGGACTCCCCACTCACTTCTCCCGGTGCTCACGCCAGCATTATCAAGGGGTGCCGCCTTCTTCTCCCAGTACTCACGGGCATCATCGGGGAGGTTGCACCCACTTATCCCGCTGCTCACACCAGTATCAGCAGGGGGCCCGCCCACTCACTTCTCCCGGTGCTCGCGCCGGACATCAATGGGGGGGGCGCATTGGTTTGATAATTAGTCCTGGTCTGAGACGGTATTGGGAAAGTGCCTGCTGTAATGATAATACATTGCTCTGAATCAAAGCGCTCTAGAGACTGTATATTATTACACAACATTTTACTGAAGTGTGCTAATTACCATAACCATCAGATAGGAAAAGGATAATTAGAATGGGCAAGATTTAAGATTGGAAAAAGAATTTATGCATGCATTAACATGTTAAGGAATAAGGCACTTCAGAGTGCTGTCTTAAGCTAGAGATCATTAATCAGAGGATAGGATGTGCGAGTCAACTGTTGCCATTTATGTACGGATATGCAAATGTGAAAGCGACACCGGCAGCCAAAGTTCCACTGTTATCTCTGGAGAGGTGTCACTCTTGGCAAGCGGCGTGCTTGGGATATTAAAACATACTCAGGCTTTGTTATTTAAATCTCCAGCTTACCACAGACTAAAGGGGTCGTTTTTTTAAAGAATATTTTAGATATAAACTCGAGTAACGATCTTTTTATCAAAATGTGCTCTGTCATAGCGTGTTCTGTCATAGTGGGTGCTGTCATAACATGTTCAGTCATAGCGTGTTCATTCAGAGCGTGTTCCAGTCACAGCGTGTTCAGTCATAGCGTATTCTGTCATAACGGGTGCTGTCATAGCCGGTGCTGTCTTAGCATGTTCTGTCATAGCGTGTTCAGTCAGGGCGTGTTTGGTCAGAGCGCGTTCTGTCATAACAGTTTGGTCATAGCGTGTTTCCATCGTAGCATGGTTCATACACCAATAGCCGTTTCATCTTTGTTGTTTGTCTCATCATACCTTTCGTTCAGGTTTCTTTGTATACCTGGTGTCATGCCTTCGTTAATAAGGCTTGAAATCCTCTTATTGACTGTTTGGTTTAATTAGATTAATCTATGCTGCCATCTAGTGGCAATTTTGTATAACTGCACTATATCTATTTTAATGTAGTAATTTAGAAAAGCTGGTTAGATTTGGTACATGCAAGCCTCCGTACTTGATGTCCCATCAGGCCTTGCGGCAGCTTCTTCAGCCATTTCCTTTTTCCCTTTCACCCTGGAAGGAAGCAAACACACCTGCTGCTAAGTTCTACATTAGCCATCCGGATCCATCTTCGGTATGTTTACTATTTGTGTCTTCAGCTAGATAGATAGATAGGGAGGCACTAATTGTATGATGTTTTATTAATTGCATTTGTTTGTATCTGTTACAGTTTTACTCTATCTTGTATCAATAAAAGTTCAAAAGGATTCTGCGCCTACTGGAATGCATTGGTATGAGAGGAGTTATCAGTGTGCCCAAATACACCTCAGTCACGTGTAGTGAGGGGCATAACAGTAAAACGAAGGCTTCTAAACACGGTTAACATACAGAACAGCAGTAAAACAAAGGCTTCTAAACACTGCTAGCATACAGAACAACAGTAAAACTAAGGCTTGTAAGCACAGCTAGCAATACAGAATCCCAGTAAGACAGCGGTGCTATCAGCTTCCATACACCCAGACACCATGTCACAGACAAAGTCAGAGCACCTCGCGACAAGGTCAGAAGTTTACTCCACGAGCACAAGGAGGTCAGTGAAAAGCGAAACAATCGCCATTGCCCGCGCAAAGGCGGAATCTGAAAGTAAAAGCTGACTTCGTGGCAAAGGAGGCCAAAGTAAAAGCTGCGTTCGCCGAAAAAGAGATGCAAATGCAACTTAAATTAGAAAAGTTACGCATGGAAACTGCATTAGAGGAACTAGCTGCAGAGAAGGAGTCAGCGGCTGCTGCAGCCGAGGCAGACATCTTAGAAAAACTTGCAAAGCCTGCCAGTGAGCGGCTCAACAACGTACTTGAAAAACAATCCATTCCTGATGACAGTACAGAGCGTACCTCAGAATATGTGCGGCTACACGCTGAACCAGACAACTGCCCGCTTACAGCGCTGAGAGCGGAATAAACCACAATCACATGCCTTACATCAAGCAAGAAAGTAAACCCGCAGTTTTCAGCACATTCTGCATCCGGGCTATCAAAACACTATGTCACAGTTGATCAAATTGAAAATGAAGAACGACGGGTTAAAAGACACAGCGACAGTATCTATGATAACCGCAACTACCCACCAAGTTCCCGACTCAACAGAGAGCCCCCTGGCTACTCACACAACGATCAAGGTATGTCAGATTTCTTCAAGTTCTTAGCACGACGTGAACTGTTAGAAAAGGGACTTGCAAAGTTTAACGCTCGCCCTGAAAGTTATAGAGCATGGCGTTCATCCTTCAGAAATGCAACTAGGGATCTTGATTTCAAGGCAAGTGAAGAAGCTGATCTCTTAGTCAATTGGCTGGGGAATGAGTCATCAGAGCATGCAAGGAGAATCAGAGACATTAATATTAATTACCCAACCAAAGGGCTGAGCATGATATGGGAGAGGATTGATGAATGTTACGGTTCCCCAGAAGTTATAGAAAACTCTCTTTTTAAAAGAATAGAGGACTTTCCCAATATTCCTAACAAAGGCTACCAGAAGCTGAGAGAATTGAGTGACCTAGTGACAGAACTCCAAATATCCAAAGCAGAAGGAGACTTGCCAGGCCTTGCCTTTCTGGACACAGCCCGTGGTGTGAACTCTATAGTGCAAAAGCTACCTTACAGCCTTCAGGAAACCTGGGTTACACGAGGCTCCAACTACAAGCAAAGGCACAAAGTCCCCTTCCCACCATTCTCTTATTTCGTGGACTTTATTCGCCATCAAGCAAAGACTAAAAATGATCTTAGTTTTGACATCTCATCACCTGACTCTGCTTTCCTTAGGTCAAGTAAGCCTGCTCTAACCCGCAACTTCAAAGACGCACCTGTTGCAGTACGCAAAACAAGTGTATCTCCAGCTCAGAATCCAATCAGAGAGTGTCCTCTTCACAAGAAGCCTCATTCATTGTTAAAGTGCAGAGGTTTCAGAGAAAAGACTTTCCAAGATCGCAGAACCTTCCTCAAAAAAAAAAAAAAGAATTTGTTACAGATGCTGCGCATCAACTTCACACCTTGGGAAAGACTGTAAGGTGAACATCAACTGCTCTGAGTGCAACAGCACAGAGCACAACACAGCTCTACACCCAGGGCCAGCACCATGGACTCTTACCCCCTCACCCCAGGTGGAGGGGCATGTAGTTACACCCCAGTGCTGAGTGCACCCAAGTCTGTGGAGAAGGTCTGTCTAACAAATCCTGCTCTAAGATTTGTCTTGCTACAGTTTACCCCATGGGTCGCAGAGAAAAAGCAGTGAAGCTATATGTGATGCTGGACGATCAAAGCAACAGATCACTCGCCAGCTCAGCCTTCTTTGACACCTTCAAAATCAAGGAAGCTGGCTCTTCATACTTACTCAAGACTTGTACAGGGGTAAGTGAAGAAACTGGGAGAAGAGACATTGGTTACCAAATCGAATCCTTTGATGGTCAGACAACCCTGCCTCTGCCAACTCTAATCGAGTGCAATCAGTTCCCAAAGAACAGAGAGGAGATCCCTACACCAGAGGTGGCACTGCATCACGGACATCTGAAGGGCATAGCACATCTCATCCCTGAACTGGATCCCCAGGCTGAGATATCGCTTCTCCTTGGGAGGGACATCATCAGAGTTCACAAGGTGAGAAAACAAATAAATGGTCCCCACAACTCCCCCTATGCCCAGAAGCTAGATCTAGGATGGGTCATCATAGGCAATGTATGCCTAGGGAGTGTTCACAAACCAACCAGCGTGAACTCTCTCTTTACAAAGACACTAGAAGGCGGGCGTCCATCCCTATTTCAGCCTTGCACCAACAGATTCCTCGTAAGAGAGAAGCCTGCCAGTGTAATTCATTCCAACCCTCACACCGCTAATCTTCTTTGTGATAAAGACAGAGATCATTTAGGGTGCTCAGTTTTCCAAAGGACTAAAGAAGATAACAAAATTGGCCCATCTATTGAAGATCATATCTTCTTGGAGATAATGAGACAGGGATTCTACAAAACCAATGAAAACAGCTGGGTGGCACCCCTGCCTTTCAAAGCGCAGAGACCCCATCTTGCTAACAACAGAGAACAAGCTCTGAAACGCTTTTCTTCCCTCAGATCCAATTTCCAAAAGAAAACAGAAATGAAAAGATATTTCTTCTCATTCATGAGTAAGATGTTTGAGGATGACCATGCTGAGATAGCCCCACCTCTAAAAGACAATGAAGAGTGTTGGTACCTACCAATCTTTGGAGTCTACCACCCCAAGAAGCCAGGTAAAATCCGGGTAGTGTTTGACTCCAGCTCATGGCATCAAGGGGTCTCATTAAATGATGTCCCCCTAAAGGAACCAGATCTCAACAACATCTCATCAGATTCCGCAAAGAAGCAGTTGCCATAGTTGCAGACATTCAGCAAATGTTTCACAGCTTCCAAGTCAAGGAAGAACACAGGAACTTCTTGAGATTCCTATGGTTCAAAGACAATGACCCTACTAAAAACATTACAGAATACTGCATGAAAGTGCACGTTTTTGGTAACAGTCCATCTCCTGCTGTTGCCATCTATGAACTTAAGCTATCTGCCCAAGAAGGTGAGAAAGACGTTACACAGTTTATAGAAAGAGACTTTTATGTAGATGATGGTCTGAAATAACTTTCTTCACCCGAAGCTGCAATAAGTCTACTCAAGAGGACTCAAAGCACACTTGCCTCTTCAAATCTCAGACTGCATAAGATAGCATCAAACAGCAAGGTCGTCATGGAGGCCTTCCCTTCCCAAGATTATGCCAGTGACTTAAAAGATCTGGACTTAGCTACAGACTCCCTTCCTATGCAACGCAGCCTAGGACTCAACTGGGATCTCAAGTCTGACACCCTTACTTTTCAGGTTGACCAAGAGCCAAAACCCTTCACACGGCGGGGTGTCTTATCCACCATCAACAGCCTGTATGATCCACTCGGGTTTGCAGCACTGGTCACCATCCAAGGTAAGATTCTGCTTAGAGAGCTTACCGCAGACACATCCAGCTTCATCAATGTCCTGAGACGTTTCATCTCTATTAGAGGCCCTGTCAAGCACATACGCTCTGCTAGAGGAACCGACTATGTTGGAGCTTGCAAAGAATTGAATATCACTTCAAACCTTGACACAGAAGATGTAGAGAGATACCTTTCAGAACAGGGTTGTACATGGACATTTAACCCCCCACACTCTTCTCACATTCGAGGTGCCTGGGAGTGTATGATTGGTATGGCTTGAAGAATCCTAGATTCAATGTTTCTACAATTGGGAACTTCAAAACTCACCCATGAGACTCTGACAACCTTCATGGCTGAAGTATCAGCTGTAAGGAATGCCAGACCCTTGGCATCTATACCCAATGATCCAGAAGATCCTTTCTTGCTTCCACCTTCCACCTTGCTTACTCAGAAAGTTGAGGTTATCACAGCTCCTGCAGTCAATCTAGACCCAAAGGACTTAGACAGATGTCAATGGAAAAGAGTACAAGTGTTAGCTGACACCTTTTGGAACAAGTGGAGGAAACAATACTTGTCTAATCTACAGACCAGGAACAAATGGCAAGACAGCAAACCCAACTTAGAGCCTGGTGACATCGTTCTCATGAAAGACTCTCAATCGAAGAGAAACGAGTGGCCTTTGGGTCTGATAACCCAAGTGTTTCCCAGTGAAGATGGAAACGTCAGGAAAGTTGAGCTCAAAGTCATTAGGCAAGGCCAGCCTAAACTTTTCCTCAGACCTGTTTCTGAACTTATTTTGTTACTCTCCTCCGGTGTCCCATGATATGTGGTATCAGTGGGAAACCAAGCGGGGAGTGTAATGCCTTCGTTAATAAGGCTTGAAATCCTCTTATTGACTTTTTGGTTTAATTAGATTAATCTATGCTGCCATCTAGTGGCAATTTTGTATAACTGCACTATATCTATTTTAATGTAGTAATTTAGAAAAGCTGGTTAGATTTGGTACATGCAAGCCTCCGTACTTCCTTTCCCATCAGGCCTTGCGGCAGCTTCTTCAGCCATTTCCTTTTTCCCTTTCACCCTGGAAGGAAGCAAACACACCTGCTGCTAAGTTCTACGTTAGCCATCCGGATCCATCTTCGGTATGTTTACTATTTGTGTCTTCAGCTAGATAGATAGGGAGGCACTAATTGCATGATGTTTTATCAATTGTATTTGTTTGTATCTGTTACAGTTTTACTCTATCTTGTATCAATACAAGTTCAAAAAGATTCTGTGCCTACTGGAATGCATTGGTATGAGAGGAGTTATCAGTGTGCCCAAATACACCTCAGTCACGTGTAGTGAGGGGCATAACACCTGGATTGAGTTAGCTAGTGCTCACACCTCAGGATTAGGGATGAGCCGAACACACCCCCCGTTCGGCTCGCACCAGAACCCGCAAACGGACCTAAAGTCCGTGCAAGCTTTAGAACCCTATTAGTTATAATGGATGCGAACGTTCAAAATCAAAAGTGCTCATTTTAAAGGCTAATATGCATGTTAAAGCGGTTCTGCACACATTTAATTTAGCAAATCTCTTTGCCTTCCAAATCAGGCAAAGAGTACTAAATGAAATGTGTTTTTTTTTTTTTTTTTTTTCACTTACCTTGTAATCGATGACTTTCGGTCCTCTGTCTCTGCGGGGGGTGGGCGGGGTCTGTGCGGGGATCCTCGTCACGACGCACTGTCTCCTGGGATCTGGTGTCATTGATCC